>CM060247.1:33187711-33808275 GCA_030684275.1 Acipenser oxyrinchus oxyrinchus
GGAAGCCAAACAGTTTTAGCTAATCATTAAAACAGTGAATTAGGCATTTATAGATTTGTCTTGAATAACTAATCACGTAGAGCAAAAATGCTGTATTTTATTCATGCAAACGTATTGAGGAACCAGTAAGAAGGGTTCTGTGCTACTGTGTGGTGTGGCTGAAGAAAGATAGACATCAGAAACCAGTAAGCCCCGTTTTCGTTGTGGAGGAGGACATAACTCTACTAAATGCCGTCTGACAACTGGCGTTTTTGCAAGAAAAAACGTCATATTGCCTGTGTCTGTATGACAACATTGAACCTCAAAGACAAGGACACTAAAGAAGTGACACTAGCACCAGCCTGACAGCCAAACACTGTCAGTTTGGATGAGACACAAGAATATGTGATTAAGTTAAAAGAGAAAGGCAACATTCCATGTGAATGTAATCATAAATTGAATAAAATACAGGCTGGAAGTTTATTCTGGGTCAGCTTGTTCACTTATTTGTGACGATACATATCATCAGTTAGGGCCAGACAAGCTGCCAAAACTGAACCAAAAAAGACAATTCAACTCTGCTACAGTGGTCTCAAGCACTAACTACTCAAGGCATTGGGCAGCATTCATGCTAATGTTGAATATAATGAAGCAAAGAACCAATTGCCAATGCTAATCATTAAGGGGCAAAGAACAAATCTGCTGGGCTGTGATTGGCTCAATGTCCTGGGGATTTCTGTTTCTGGAGTGCATCAAGTCGGGCCGGAGTGTGTTGCATCAAATTTGAAGAAATATGCCAGTGCTTTTAAGAAAGAACTGGGAGCCTGCTGCAGTCACTATTGAAGTGGACTCCACGGTCACCCCCAAATTCTTGAAAGCATGCCAAATTCTGTTTGCACTGCACCAAAAGGTAGATGAGGCCATAGATCAAGTTAGGAGCAAAGGGTTTTCTAAGCAAGCCCGGCCATTCAAGATGGGCTACACCCACAGTTCCAGTTGTAAAGAAGGATGACAGCCGACGACTGTATGGGATGATCATTCCATCGTCAACACAGCTGTTAAACCTAATGTTTACCCCCTACCCACAGAAGCTGAACTCCTTCCATCGGTCACTGGAGGAGACATTTTTGTCAGCAGCTGGTTCTCAATGACAAGTTGCTGTTGATGATTAACACATGGAAGGGACTTTTTCATGCCACGTGGTTGCAGTTTGGAGTTTCGACCACAGTAGCCTTTTTTTACGCTTATGGACACACTACTTGCAGGAATACCTGGTGTTAAGCCTTATCTGGAAGATACACTCATTTCTGGCAAGACACAAACAGAGCATGATGATGCGCTACAGGAACTTTTGCAATGATTCGCTCAGACTGGACTAAGCCTGCAGAAGGAGAAATGCATTTTTGCTGCAAAGCAAGTGGAGTTTCTCAGTTTTCGTGTGGATCAGCAAGAAATCCGCCCAACCAATTAGAAGGCGAGAGCTATCCAGGATTCACCAACACCTTGAAACAAGACGTAACTGTTTTCTGGGACTTCTACAATTTTACCATTGTAACAAGGCAACCGTTCTGGAACCATTGCATTGTCTCCTTGACCAGACTGCAACATGGGAATGGAAAGCTAAACATGAAGATGCATATGCCAGAGCAAAGCAGTTACTACAAGCAGATGATGCTTGGCTCACTACAACAAGAACAAGCCTCTGGTGCTTGTGTGTGATGCTTCACCTTAGGGAGCTGGGGCATTGCTAAGTCACAAGGGACCAGACGGATAGGAAGCACGAATTAGCTTTGCATCCTGAACACTAACCGCAACTAAAAGAAAATACAGCTAAATCGACAACACCAACCAGTATTTGGATGTCATTTTGTGATTTATACAGATCTTAAACCACTGCTTGAACAGTTACATCATGCCAATCCTATGCCACAGGTGCTGTCACCAGGCAGCTAAAGATGGAGTTTGATGCTGGAAGCCTACGACTATGAGTTGTGTTACAGGCCAGGAAGACAATTATAGCTAATGCTGACGCACTTAGCCACCTGCCATTTGCAGACTCCTGATTTTGAAGTACCACCACCCCGTGAAGTTTTATTATTGGAAATTGTTCCTAATGCGCCATTACATGCTGAACAAATTGCTGCATTTACTGTTAAAGACCCTTTTTTATCCAGAGTACTACATTGGATTTTGCACGATTGGGTAGAAAATTGGTTGACAGCTGCTTTAGCCATTCATTCGATGCAAAGGGAGTTGTCAGCGCACACGGATTGTATTTTATTGAGGAGCCGCAGTGTTTCCTGAACCGGCAAGGGAGGAGGTTCTTACGATTCTGCACACCACTCAGAGTATTGTGCATGTAAAAGTAGTAAGAAGTTATGCATGGTGGCCTGTAATGGATGCATAGGTAGAGGTTGTTAAAAGTTATGCAACATGTCAAGAGACACAGAATGTTCCACCAAAAGCTCCATGTTCATGACTGTATGTTGATGTCGCTGGACCATTTTAAGGGAAGATTTTCCTTATCATGGTGGACTCTAACTCTAAATGGTTAGAAATCATCACCATGAGTTCCATGTCATCTCCAGTCTACGACAACTTTTTTGTGAAATGCGGTTAACCTGATGTAAATGCGTCCGACAACGGCATCGCCTTTGCGTCAGCCGAGTTCCAGCAATTTGTCCAGCTCAAATTGAATCCAACATGTGGACCGTAGCGCCCTATCACCCCTCCTCTGATGGGCAGGTTGAACGCATGATACAGACAACAAAGGAGGCATTGAAGAGAATTGCAGTGGGGGATTGACCAACATGGTAAGCCAGATTCTTACTTGCTCAACATACTACGTCCCACTCAACAACTGGGAAGAGTCCTGCTAAGTTACTCATGAATAGAAGATTAAGAACTGCTCTAGATTGGCTACAACCAGATATTCATGCTGATATGCAGCAAAAGCAAGAAGGAGCTGCTCAGCAGAGCCAAGGCACTCTTCATTTGTTCTGTCCTCAAGATCTAGTGCACATGAGAAATGATGTTGCCAGGCCAAAGTGGATCCCTGCTACCATTGTGGAGGTTGCTGGACATGACTGAGACCCCAGACAGCCAGGTCCAATGCCGCCATGTATACCAGACGACAGAAGGAACACCAGAGGCTGTTATTTTGTTGCCACCAACCGAGCCAGCTCCAGAGACTTCAAGTCATGATGCCACAAGATATGCAACCCCTTGACCTGCTGCTAGATTAACAGTGCTAACACCATTTACACCAGAGGGAGACCCTAGCCTTCCTGTCTTGCTACCTAAGACACCTGTTCCAAGAAATGAAACCGCTTCCCTATAACCCGTGATCCGACCACATCGTTATTGTGCTTTTGCCCAAAAGACTAGAGGACGGTGTAAACTGGGGAGAAGCTGCAACTGAGTTAAAGATGCATTCATGTTCTGGTGTTCCTAAATCATTGTATGAAACCAGTTATTACAGCAATCAGATTCCTGCCTGCTTATTATAAAACAGCCACACATGAAGGGGCCATAATAATAACTTTCTTAATTAGATTTGAGTTATTTCCAAAGTGCATTTAAAACAGCAGACTTGTTTACACACCGAGCAAACTGACTGTCCCTTTTTGTTTTCTGTGCAGAAAATGACAGGCAGGCGTGCCGTGGCTAGGAACACAGTGTAAAATGTTATATTAGGTTTGTAATACCCATTCAAATAGGCAACACAGATGTGTGAACAAAAGTATGCATTTGTTACTTTATTTACAGTGATAATAACCAAACCTTTAAAAAAATATTTGCAGCATTAGAAAAACACACTCTCAAAAGCCCTTTATCAATTCTCTCCAGAGAAAACTTAGTTTTGGGGATGTTTTTTTTCACTTCTAAAGCACTATTGAAATTGAAGAGCTCACTGACTACAGGATTGAGGTCACACTTTCAAATGCAAATAAGATCACTGAAAGGAGATATCATAAGACGAATGATCCTTTTGGGTATATACAAAAAGAAACAAAGGCAATTAGACGACAGAAACTAAGAAACAAATATATATTGTCTATGTAACTAAAGAGCTGAATCCTTTTAAAACATAAAAAAAGGTATTCAGAATTTTGAACCAACAAAGGTGAACATAGTATAAGAAATACTACATTGTTGTGTTTCAAAGAATTAAAGGGAGTTCATTAAATTTGCAAAACACTGGACAAGGTCTTCTATTTGAACACTTCCTAGGGCATACAACGTATTCATAGTTAACTACTAATTAGTGTCAGTTTTAATTTTGCAACATTCCCCCTGGCTTCTACGTTTATCCTCCAGAAATATCCACTCGTGAAATACAGCATACATTACAGAGGTCTACTTAAATCTGAAGCTCCAAGTTTGATCAGAAACAAAATAAATCTGTGTATAAAATTGAAGACATCAAACAAACACATATTGTATATGATTTTGAGATCAGATCTTCACCATACACATAAAATTAAATTAAATCTCAATGTTGTTCTTTTGAAAATCTCAACTTTACATTTTTATTAAAGCCACTTTAAGATGCCAAATGATTAATCCAACTAACACAGCTTAACTTTGATGTGAGCAAGGTCAAATGGAAGCTTGGACGATTTGTTTACAACTTCTAGGTTCTAACTTAAATGGTCAGGAATACCGTTTACTAAATTGCACTAGAACGTAATGACCCAGTGTATTAGGCTTGATTTCCGGCCATTAGAATTTTAAAGTATCTATTACGATTAGAATTTGAAACAAGCACATTCTTCTCTGTGACAAATGTGTTTTGTTCAGTGACTTTGAGAAGGACGTCTAGACTAAACCTTTATCCAAGATTATTATTTATTTTTTATTAATGCATTTGTTATATTTTTTATAGTTATATTTTAAGAAAAAACGGCTTCTTAAATGTGTACAATTAGTTTGTTTAAAAATATTAGGACTTACAATCCAGCTATGTATTCTGTTTGCTGATACATGCCATCTCCAGTCATATCAGATATGTTACAGTAGCTTAGTTGTTCTGGAATGATATCACTTTTACTGCAATGGCACATCTTGTCATCATACTCAGAAATAAATCAAAATTAAGAATTAATACGATTTCCAAAAACTGATGATGAATGTAAGAATCTCAACAAATCTATATAACATGTTGAAAAGATGGATAGTAAATGCACCACACACAGGTCTGTTTTTTAAAATGACCAAATCTTTACAATTCATCATAGTTTATCATGTGGTGCCAAGACTAAACAGGATAAAATAAAGCCTGGTACATTGCTGAATGTGCTGTTAAATTGAATTACTATATTTATTATTTAAGAGGTTATATGCTCAAATGTTGTTTGAATTTCTTGAACAAATTACCTTATAGAAACTGGATGCATTTATAAAAAAAACAAAACTATACTTGCCATCTGCCCTTTACAATATGTGGACCAGGTACAGGTAGAAACTACATCCATAACTTCTCATGCAGCATTATAATGGAACCACTACCAGATTAGGAAGTCTGTATCATCCATATCCTATGTCCATCAGGAATCTCAGTATTAAATCCTACATTTCATTATTATTGTTCTGCTTACAGTACCTCCTCGTACACCATGCTTTACAATGCTTTCACATATTACACAGTTTTATTTTTTTAAACTTGAACTTATTATTGATCCTTGTGTTTATCTTAGTAGAATGTGAGGAGTTTACTTTAAAATAGTTTCAACTTTCTACCTTTATAATACAGTTAATCTATAACAATACACTGTAGTAAGTCTATAGATATTAAGAATAGAACAAATTATGAATTCACCAAAAAATGCATCTTTGATTTCTTTGTATATTTTACTTTCTATATTCCCCATACAAAGTATGCATTTTATTTCTTGCAGTTTGAATAGGACATCAAAATGACCACACAAATGTACAACAAATGTACACTATTTTATAGCACATACATTGAGTGGAACAGTGGATTCCACTTTCATTTTAACTGACAGATTAGTCCTAAAGTTAAAATGAATACAGGGGAGAAAAAGAAAAAAAAAAGATGTATAATGTAAATAAACTATATAAAAAGAAGGGGGAGATAATGTGGTCTAATTATATTTGCACAACAACGCACAGAAACGATTCTTCAAATCATCTAATAGCTGCTTCCCATGATCAATCTAACTTGGTCCACTTGATCATATCAGCTAAACGGATTAACTGGATCTTCTGATTGGTAAGGGGCAATTGGAACTAATTCTGTAGAATTCCTGGGGATTTTCTAGTCCTGAAGTTTGTCCATTTCTAGTGGACTAAACCACTGGTATGCTGAATTGACCCATACTGATCTAAAGCCCACTTTCATCTAGTCCATACCAAATTATTTGTTACAATCTAGTGAGCTCTTATCAGTGTTTATTACTGCACCATATAGACCATCAGGATCTGTCCCAGGAACCAAGATAATTATAACAATTAATTTGGTATGACTGCAGCAACTAGATAAAGGGGAGATCTGCAACACCATGACTCCAAGGGATGCAATTTTGCAAATCTTATTATAGGATTGGATAGTAATAGGTCCAGAAATTTAGTTTAGTTGCTCTAAAAATGTTGCCTTTTGGACATCGTCTAGGCATAATTATTTATATTTTTATAAATAATGAAAAACAATACTTTATGCAATTTTTGTTTATTACTCTACATAACCTTTGGTTAATAAGAACATATTGTATGTTTCAAGTTTTTATCATATTACAAGAAATTATAATGGAACAACTACACAGAATACAGTATTAGTAATTATTCATGAAACTGCACTCTATGCATAATGAGTGACGTATATGTTATGTTTTGGCAGACATAAATCGCCAATATCATAACAGATTAACAAGAAAGGTGGAATGTTACTCATTTAAATATAAGTTATTAGATGTGTTTGATGTGCAGTTATCTTTATTCGTATATACACATTGAAAGACAGTGATTCATTTCCAATATGATCTACCTAGAAAAGAAAGCCGATTTGGAAGATGTGTAAACCTCACCTTGCAAGGAAAACAAAAACATACCCTTTTTAAATAACTTTTTTTTTCTTTCTAAAAATAAAAATAAACTTGGGTAACCTGAAGTTTCAGTTCCATGACCACTAAAACGAGGCTCATTGTGGGATTAATTCTGAGGTGTAAAATGAAAGCCTGGATAAGGTGGGGGAGGGAGGGAGGGAGGGGGGGTTGGAAAGGCACATTATGCAACAGCGGAGGGGGGCCCATCTCATGGTTTGGCCAATGCATATTCATATGAGGAGGAGGAGGTGGGAATGGAGGCATTACGTTGGGCCATGGGTGCTGGAATTGTGGTGGGTAGGGGCAAGGCAACATAAAGTTTCCTTGGTCATAGGAGTGTGGTGGTGGAGGCCGAGGCAGCATCATTCTGTTCGCATAGGGTGGGAAACCTGAAGGTCTGAATGGTCTGTTAGAGTTGGGGTTGAACGGCCCTCTTGAGTAGGAGAATCCTCTGCCTGCAGGGTTTGGAAAGCCCTGGTACCCTCTCTCTTGTCTCGGAGAAGATTGGTGTTGCCACCTACACTGCATCGGCTCTTCGATATTTTTGTCTGAATCTGGAAAAAAAAAAAAAAAAAAATTTATATATATATATATATATATATATATATATATATATATATATATATATATATATATATATATATATATATATATATATATATATATATATATATATTGTGGTTCTGGAATGGCCTCGTCCAAGTCCCAATCTAAATCTGATTGAGAATCTTTGGTATGAGTTGAAGGCTTTGCACAATAGAAGTCCTCAAATTGGAATGAAATGGCACAATTTTGCATTGAAGTGGTCAAAAATCACTAAAGGATCATGCCAAAAAGCCCATTGACAAATATCGCTTAAAAGAGGTTATTATTGCTAAAGGTGCTTCAACTAGCTATTAATTTAATTGTAGACATCCATTTCTTGTAACTTTTTTCCTCATCCACAAAAGCAACTTTTGCTACAAAAGATTCTTCCTATAATTATTTGTTTGAGAAATTTCTAGAAATTATAACATTTCCATTGGGGTATAAAAACTTTTGACTACAACTATGTGTGTGTGTAATTATACATACATACATATATATATATATATATATATATATATATATATATATATATATATATATATATATATATATAGTGAGCAGGGAGAGGGTTAAAATCCTCCCTGCCAAAAAAAAAAAAAACATGTGCACGTTCTTTATGGTTTAATTGTATTTGATAATTGTTTATTAGTTAATTATCACCCGCACCTGGCTACTGTAAATTAGAGCCAGGTGCAGGGTATTTAAAGAAAGCAGCCATACTCCTTGGAGGCTGCGGAGTAGAAGGAAGCAGAAGAGGTGTGCTCTGTTTCTAAGCAGTCATATAAAAAGGAAGTGTGGTGTTAAACCTGTGTGGTTTGTTTGTTTTGATGACAAGTAAACGGCTTAGCCATCCCCCGAGCTAGTCAGGGACTGTCTGTGTAGTCAGTGCTCCAACACGGAGTTAGGACTTTGTTTGTTTTTTTCTTTTTTGTGTATTAAAAATAGCACGTAAGCACTTAAATATATATATATATATATATATATATATATATATATATATATATATATATATATATATATATATATATATATATATATATATATATATATTGAACCCCATTATCCGGGTCTCCGTATTAACTGAACCACCCCTTTCCAAGTTGCCACCAACAGCGCACACATTGAAAAGCAGTAAATGTTCCTGTCTACTTGCTGGTAACGGTTTCATTTTGCATTGTAATAACGTTGCACCTTTTCAGTGCTGCAAAATGGCTTCAACTGCCTCAGGAAGCAAACAAAAACGTGTTGTACTAACCTTGCCAATTAAACTAGAGATTTTTGATAAAATAAAAAAAGGAGAGTGACTGAAAAAAAATTGCAGATGACTACGGTCTGGGAAAGAGCACAGTATCTGACATTAAAACGCAGTGCTGAGCAGATTATGAAATATATTCTACATGTGGGCATTCATCACGAGGTCCATGAAACAAGCCAAGGACGCTAATCTCGATGAAGCTATTGGTGGTTTATACAGGCGAGAGGGGAAGGCATCCCTATCAGTGGCCCTTTGCTGTGAGAAGGCTAAGAACTTAAATCAAGCTTTGGGAGGGGGTGAATGTTTTACTGCTAGGTCAGGGATGGCTGGACAGTTTTAAAAAGCATCACAACATTCTTAATCACTGAGGAAAAGCTGTCTGCCAATTCGGGGGTTACTGTTGACTATAAAAAATAAATAAACTATATTATAGATGAGCACAACTCAGGACATAGGAGGCTGTGTGGTCCAGTGGTTAAAGAAAAGGGCTTGTAACCAAAAGGTCCCCGGTTCAAATCCCACCTCAGCCACTGACTCATTGTGTGACCCTGAGCAAGTCACTTAACCTCCTTGTGCTCTGTCTTTTGGGTGAGACGTAATTGTAAGTGACTCTGCAGCTGATGCATAGTTCACACACCCTAGTCTCTGTAAGTCGCCTTGGATAAAGGCGTCTGCTAAATAAACAAATGACATATTGGGTGCGGGCAGGACCCATGTCACTTCATTTACCAAATTAGTATTTTTGATCTTGCTTTGTTTTAAAAGTATTTAAAAAAAAAAAGTCACAGCTTTGCAATCCTGTTTTTTTTGACCAGCTTTGAATCAGCTGCACTTCATTATTCCTGCCACCATGTGGCAAAAGAAAGCAGAAAATACATTAAACAAAACACCAGGGAGTGCTGTGGACTTAAAGACTAAGCTGTAAAAGACAAATCGTGCATTTTGTCAGACGCAGTTAAACTGCACATGGTTTATTGTTCATGCTCGTTCAAATGGGAGGAGTGAAGCCCTGTTCACACTTGCATTTTTATACTGGCATCATTGTGGAACAGTATCGCTACGTCTGTTCACACTTTTACCGCCGCCGTATAAAAGTTTCGTACATGTACAGTTGTGATACGCATTGGAACAGTGAAGTGTGGACAGGAGGACCACTACGACAGCGGAATGGATGTGTCTGAGGCATGCGCAGCACACTTACACCAAGGATATTACCAAGATTCAAACCTCTGCCTTTACATTTGCCTGCTTGTTTCATTAATGTGTTGGTATTTTTATATTTACAGACTAGTTACAGTAGTAAATGAGTAACATTTCAATCAATGGTTAAACTAAAAACATATAAAAATTAGAAGTCCAATACCAATAAATTCAAGTTTTATAATTGCACCTGTCTGTACTGTGTGAAACACGTATCTGTTTTCTGCGCATACACCACCTCTGCTAAAATAAGCTCAAAAGCAGCTCAATCCGACACCGCTCCATTGACTGTCAATAGAAAATCTTCACCAGTTCTCTATCCCACAACACTTTGTCTGCAGCATGACAGAGGCCCCCATAGAGAGTCAGTGGAGTGGTGTATCTTTCGTACAGAATATCTCTGATGTAAGTGTATCGATATGTGGAGAGGTATATCGCAACATTATCGGTCTTGTACTGGAGTTGAAAAGCGAGTTAGGACAGTGTAACCATAAAATGGAGCTGATCAATCTAGCAAGAATCTAAAATGATCTGCAGTGTCTATGAATGTAAATATGTATTTATCCTACTGGTAAAGTACTTGTACAATTCCAACCTATAATGATTCACTACTCTGAATCAAAATACTATACAGTCCTGTAACTTTGTGTTTGTTAATAAACACAAGAAAGGTGGAAATCAAAATTCAAAGTGTTGAACTTAATTCACTGAACTCCAGTGATAAATAAAAGCACAACAGTGTAATAGTCTGAAGATGACAAACATCTTGCTATATCATCGGGGTGTGGAAAATCAGTCATATAGTATATGTTATATACACAGATGTGAATAACTTGTGCTTTGAAAATAGCCTGTCAGTGATTTTTTTAAAATGTTCTTTATTCTAGCTTTAGCCAGGATGTGTCTAATGTGTCCGCACCCTAATGGGCAGATCATAAATTTAATACAAATAAAGAATAGTCTAATTAAACCAATGAAAACCTACATTTCAAAAAGAAAGTTGCATAATGAAGTGCATTATTTTATTAATGATGAATTATCACAGTACCCTACAATATCATGCATGTAGGGAATGGGGTAATGAGATCATAACAAAAAGCCTAGATTTTCTAGTAACACAGTTTGACAAACAGGAAATATCACACATTCATTTTCACAAAGATAAAAATAATAATAATTGAAAGGAAAGAAACAGCAGGCTTGAAGCAGACAGATAGAATGGAGTGGAAGAAATTCGGACCAAGACCAAACTGCCCGAAGGGGCAATAAAACAAAGCGAATCATATTTAAAACTATACCACACAATTACGCAGTCTCTAATCTACATATTAAAAAGAATCATCATTAGATGAGTTTTCATACTTTGTTAATTGTAGTTTTCCATATACTTAATGAAAAACTGACTAAAAATGAAAATAAAATCTAACTTTAAATACTGTACTACTACTATGACTTCCGGTAGACACTTGCAATATCATTTCATAGTTTCTTTGATTACATGGTGTTAAATTAAATATCTAACAGATGTTAATTTTTTTTGTCTTAATCCTAAAATTCTAGGTGATGCAAAACAGACATAGGTAGGTGTGTGTGTGTGTGTGTATATATACAGAGCATAAAAAGAAACTTATCACTTATATTTGAGCATCAAAAGAAACTTATCACTTATAGTTGGATAAAATTCACTAGATGTGATCGAAAAATGTCAAACTCTGTTTTAGAGCAGGTGCAGTGACATTTTATTGTGCTGATTAACAATTGACATCACGAAGATGCTGCAAAATGATCTGTCGATCTTGGGCAGGTGTTGTGACTCTTGGTCTCCCAGTTTGTGGCCTGTCATTGACAGAGCGTGTCTGGTTATACCGTCTCGCCAGGTTTGAAATCGCTGGCTGTCAGCACCCAAGACGGCGAACCACAGTACGCTGCCCTAGTCCAGCCTCCAACATGCAGATTGCACGAAGGCGCTGCTCTCTTGACAGACGTGGCATATTGTTGTTTTTTTTTTCTGTGATTTTCTTTATTGCTTTTATTCAAGCTTGCAATTCACCCACTGAAATCACTCCATATCCAGTGTCCAATCAACGGTCTCACTAATTAGGTGATTAAGTGCATTTGCTTCAGTCATAGTCACTCAAGCGTGTCATGATCAAGGATGACTGATCGAGTGATTAAAAAGAAACCAAAAACATGTTGTCAATGTCCATCATTTATATACCTTATTTTTTTCGAAAATAAATGTGTTACAATAGTGATAAGTTTCTTTTGATGCTCGGTATATATCTTGGCGAGAGCCAAGTTCAAATCAGCATGAAGTTTTAACATCTACTCTCATGTAATGGAAATCATGAAGATCTGGATACGTCCAGTGACTGCTGTGAATAGTGCAGCTGGCAACAAGGGAAAGACCTTGTGACAGCCTGGAGAGACAGCTGACTGGAGGAAAGAGACCCCATTGGGGCTGGCAAGGGTTAGCTACCCTTGTCGGCAGTATCCAGCTCTGTGTTTACAGGATGCTGGAGACACCCACCCAAGGCTTCAAAGAAATTAAACAGAAAAATACCCCTAGAGTCTGCGAGAGCGGGGGCGGAAGATGACTCAACGTTGGACAACACGGTTAAGGACTTAGGAACGGAAACGGATATGAGTATGGAGAGTACTTCACAAAAGACTAGTTCAAGATCTGCAGTTAGCAAAGACATGGAACTCCAGGTTTGTGTCTGCGGCTGGAGCAAGGCGACAACAGTCAGGGTTTGAAGATTCATCAAGGGAGAATGAAATGCTTGAGGGAGAAGGGACAAGGGCCTCGCATTGATCAGTACTTCTTACGAAGTCAGTCAAGTCAGTCGAATGAAATCCAGCGACAGGAAGCAAACCACAGTTCGCAGGATATCAGCACCCCTGTCATAGATGTGAGGAGGACTTGCATGGACACAGTTAGTGATGAACCTAATGATCCTTGTGAACCCGGGCAGACAAACCAGCGTAAGAGAGAAAAGAACCTCAACGGGCACAAGCCTGGAGTTAAATGGCCAAGAGCTTGTGAGAAAACTGCATGGGACACAGTAAACACAGATCTCTGCTTTGCATTGGAAAGGTTAAGTGGAACAGTTGAAAAGAAACTGGATAAATTTGGGGACATCATCTACGATATGGAAGCGAGAGGTTTGGAGTTGAAAAAAGGAAGGAAAAAGTACAAACTATTCCTGGAAAGTCTAGACGGCAGCAGGAGATTGAACGCTTAGTTAGAGAAAGGAGACAGCTGAGGAAGCAATGGAGAAGAGCAGAAGAAAGTCAGAAGGAGGGACTCAATCTCTTACAAAGGGTCATAAAAGATAAGCTTGCAACATTGCGCAGAGCTGAGCCCTCGGAAACGCTACAAAAAGAAGGAGCGTCGAGAACTAACTTTTATAAAGACCCATTCAAATTTGTAAAGAAGTTATTCACCAGTGAGAAGAATGGCACACTAAAAGCATCTAAGTTTGAGCTGGAGAGATATTTGGAGGAAACATACAGATTCAAAAGGCAGGAGCCTATGTCAATTCCTTCAGACATCCCACCTATCAATCCACCAGAATACCAAATGGAGGACTGTGCACCTAAGTGGAAAGAAGTAGAGCAAGCTGTGAAAAAAGCAAGGGCTTCATCATCTCCAGGGCCTAATGGAGTTCCGTACAGAGTGTACAAGAGTGCTTCAGGAGTTCTACTGAATCCTGTGGAAACTGATGAAAGTAGCATGGGAAAAACAGGTTGTACCAAGAGCATGGCGCCGAGCAGGTGGAGTCTTTATACCTAAAGAAAAAGATTCTAGCAGCATCAGTCAGTTTCAGCCCTATTTCCCTATTAAACGTAGAAGGCAAGATTTTCTTCAGCATTATTGCTCAGAGATTGTCAACTTACCTATTAAAGAACTGCTTCATTGACACTTCAATACAAAAGCGGGCATTCCAGGTTTCCCAGGATGCTTAGAACACATCAATGTGATCTGGCAACAAATTCAATCAGCTAAAAAGGAGAGGAAGGAGCTCCATGTGACATTCCTGGATTTGGCTAATGCATATGGTTCAGTGCCACATGAACTTCTTTGGGCAGCATTTGATTTTTTCAGTGTACCAATGACAATAACAAATCTAGTGAAAGCCTACTTTGGAGATTTGCAATTTAGTTTTTCAACTTCAGAATTCAGCACTACATGGCAATGCCTAGAAGTTGGAATAATGGCAGGATGCACCATTTCTCCACTGGCTTTTACCATGGCAATGGAAGTAATCATTAGGGCATCAAAATGGGTAGTGGGAGGAGAGCGCTTGGCTTCTGGAATACGACTACCACCAATTCGAGCATACATGGATGACATGACAACCATGACTACAACAGTAGCCTGCACTAATCGGTTATTGGGCAAATTAACCAATAACATTGAATGGGCACGAATGCAATTCAAGCCCACTAAATCAAGGAGCATCTCTATAATTAAAGGTAAAGTAGTAGATAAAACGTTCTTCATTAATGGTGAGGCAATACCAACAGTGTCTGAGAAGCCAGTGAAGAGCCTTGGGAGATGGTACGACGGGGATCTAAAGGACACAGTTCGTGTGGGAGAAGTTAGACAACAAGCTGTGGAAGGGTTGAAGAGCATAGACAGCAGCGCTTTACCAGGCAAACTAAAACTCTGGTGCTTTCAGTTTGGCCTACTGCCAAGGTTGCTGTGGCCACTGACTGTGTACGAGGTTTCTTTGACAACAGTAGAGAAGCTGGAAGCTTTAATCAGTTCACACATCAGGAAATGGTTGGGAGTTCCACGCTGCCTCAGCAGAGTGGGACTTTATGGTAAAGGAATACTGCAGCTACCTGTCTCCGCTCTAACCGAGGAGTTTAAGTGCGCCAAGGTCCGACTGGAAATGACATTAGTAGAGTCACGCGACAAATGCGTAAGGGAGGCAGCACCTGTGTTGAAAACTGGAAGAAAGTGGGTGGCAAAGAAAGCTGTGGAGGATGCAAAGGCTGCCCTTCAAATTGGTGATATCATGGGGCAAGTTCAGCATGGAAGAGGGGTCTTGGTCTCAGTTCAGCTCCTCCTACATGGCACAAGGCAGCCCCAGCGAACGGAGGAAGCTTGTAGTCAACGAGGTGCAAAAGCAGGAGGAGAGGATGAGGTGTATAAAGGCCATTTCCCAGGGCAAGCAGGGAGAATGGATGAGATGGGAGAGTGTGGAACAACGCAAGATTGGCTGGCAAGACCTATGGTCAATGGAACAGAGCAGGATCAGTTTCCTTATAAGGTCAACATATGATGTTCTCCCATCACCACAGAACCTAAACCTCTGGGTAGGAGAGGATCCCTCATGTCCTTTGTGTTCATCACCTGCAACATTAAGGCACATTTTGACAGGATGTAAGGTGGCTCTTAGCCAAGGGCGGTTTACTTGGCGCCATGACCAGGTGCTGCGATGTTTGGCCTTAGCATTGGAAGACAAGCGTAACATGACCAATAAGTTGCCACCTGTTCCATCAAAACAGTACACACAAAAGACAACATTCCTCCGCCCAGGAGAGCAACCACCAAGAAAAGGTGTTAAAACCAATCCTCGCCCAGGACAACTGGAAGCTGCTAGAGACTGGAAAATGCTGGCAGATGTTGGTCAACGGCTTATTTTTCCACCTGAGATTGCCACCACAAACCTTCGACCAGATATTGTCTTGTGGTCTGGATCAGCACGCCTTGTTCACCTGGTGGAGTTAACAGTGCCATGGGAGGATGCTGTAGATGAGGCGTATGAGAGGAAGAAACTGCGGTATGCTCAACTAGCCACTGAAGCGGAACAGCGAGGATGGAGAGTCTGGGTTTACCCAGTGGAAGTGGGATGTCGAGGATTTGTGGCACACTCTACAACCCGGTTTCTCAGAGATGTCGGATTCAATGGCCAAGAGTTGCGTCGCACAGTGAAGAACTTATCTGAAGCAGCAGAGAGGAGCAGCAACTGGCTGTGGTTGAGACGGAAAGATTCTGGCTGGGGATCTCAAGCACAATAGAAAGAAAGAAAGGCTGATATACAGGTAAGTAAGCTGGGCTGAGTTGAGTGGGGACGGAGGGGGTGATGCTGGGACGCCAGAATCACCGTCGAGCCCTCTTGAGGTGTCGTGGGCTAGTCGACGAAACACCGAGGATGGAAGGTGCCCACTTGAAGACCCCAGAGATGTACCCTACTTAGCTCAATCCAGACGGTTGTCATGCTGATGCGCTGGGGAGACCGCACTATGGTTGATCCCCGAGCCAGCATCGCAGCCGTTGTGTGTGCTGATGCGCTAGGGAGGCAAAATAAGCTGATCCCTGGAGCCAGCATTACACTTCAGCCATCAACACCAGACAGAAGGATATCTACATCATCATATGGAAGGAAGCGCAAATGGATGGAGACACATATGGATCACATTAGTTTACTGTGAAGCTACGTCTTAGTTGGTGCTTATCTTGGCGAGAGCCAAGTTCAAATCAGCATGAAGTTTTAACATCTACTCTCATGTAATGGAAATCATGCATACATGTATGCCCCTTCCCCCCTTCTTGTTTTTGGCTTAATGTTTTTGAAAATCATTACTTGTTCCCCCCATAAAGTACTTATTTTGAAATAAACAATATCAGATGACGTGTGATGGAACAGTTTCTTTAATGTTGTTAATTACAGTCCATGGCTAATTTACAAGTGTTTTACATACAATATGCATGTATCAGTTGAGTGGATGTTGTCTATGCAATGTAAAAATACCGTACAGTTGTCTTAAATGTTACTAGAAGAGCTACCCTTTTAAAAATACAATTAAGGGTCTTTATACACAGACCTATTCGTCATCATCCCCCCAAGCACACTTATCCTTGACGACACCTATGATACCCACAATCAAACTTGGCCTAAGGATTACAGAATATAGGTGTGCACAGAGTATGGACCCAATATCTCAAACTGGTCTCTTTCAAAACAACATTACATGGCCACAAATCACAAGTCCAAGTAAGGGACACCATTTGATTTAACCAAGGAGTTTCCATAACAGTGAAAATATGAGATATTAAGTTGAACTGGCGACAGAACATACAAGCTCCACAGTTATGCTTAAATACTCACTTAACAGATTTTGTTCAAATCTTTGTTTCGTCTGAGGTTTTTTCTTCTTCTTTTTAAATTCTTTTTCTTTTTCATCATCACTAAAATCCAAAGCCTAGAAAATGAATACAAAAAAAAAGAAACCATTGGAGATAATACCGCTAATGTAATCAAAAATACATACTGCCGCTAGCATCCTTACTGGCTTAAAAAAAAAAAAAATAGCACACAGAGTTTACATTATATGCATTACATTTACATATAATGGTAATTAGTGTTGGGGCAAACACAGGTTTTTCATTTTAGAATTCAAATACTATTTAACTTTGAATTAGCTGGAAAACAGTATAATGCATACTATATTACAGTAAAATAGCTACTGGGAATAAAATAAATCCATTACCCTATCAAATGACCAATTAAGGAAAAGAGAAACACTCATCCATAGAGTAGAATCTGTGTTTGTTATTTCAGATTTCACTTTGGTGCATTGGTTTCCTTTGCATGATTGATACTTCTTATACTATATACACTACCGTTCAAAAGTTTGGGGTCACTTAGAAATTTCCTTGTTTTCCATGAAAACATACATGAAATGAGTTTGAATAGGAAATATAGCAAAATGAATAGGAAATAGTCATTGACAAGGTTAGAAATAATGATTTTTAATTGAAATAATAATTGTGTCCTTCAAACTTTGCTTTCGTCAAAGAATCCTCCATTTGCAGCAATTACAGCCTTGCAGACCTTTGGCATTTTAGTTGTCAATTTGTTGAGGTAATCTGAAAAGATTTCACCCCATGTTTCCTGAAGCACCTCCCACAAGTTGGATTGGCTTGATGGGCACTTCTTACGTACCATACGGTCAAGCTGCTCCCACAACAGCTCAATAGGGTTGAGATCCGTGACTGTGCTGGCCACTCCATTATAGACAGAATACCAGCTGACTGCTTCTTCCCTAAATAGTTCTTGCATAGTTTGGAGCTGTGCTTTGGGTCATTGTCCTGTTGTAGGAGGAAATTGGCTCCAATCAAGCGCCGTCCACAGGGTATGGCATTGCGCTGCAAAATGGAGTGATAGCCTTCCTTCTTCAAGATCCCTTTACCCTGTACAAAACTCCCACTTTACCACCACCAAAGCACCCCCAGACCATCTCATTGCCTCCACCATGCTTGACAGATGGCGTCAAGCACTCCTCCAGCATCTTTTCATTTGGTCTCGTCTCACGAATGTTCTTCTTTGTGATACTGAACACCTCAAACTTAGATTCGATCTGTCCATAACACTTTTTTCCAATCTTCCTCTGTCCAGTGTCTGTGTTCTTTTGCCCATCTTAATCTTTTTCTTTTATTGGCCAGTCTGAGATATGGCTTTTTCTTTGCAACTCTGCCTAGAAGGCCAGCATCCCGAGTCGCCTCTTCACTGTTGGCGTTGAGACTGGTGTTTTGCGGGTACTTTTAATGAAGCTGCCAGTTGAGGACCTGTGAGCGTCTGTTTCTCAAACTAGACACTCTAATGTATTTGTCCTCTTGCTCAGTTGTGCACCGGGCCTCCCACTCCTCTTTCTATTCTGGTTAGAGCCAGTTTGCTGTTCTGTGAAGGGAGTAGTACACAGTGTTGTACGAGATCTTCAGTTTCTTGGCAATTTCTCGCATGGAATAGCCTTCATTTCTCAGAACAAGAATAGACTGACGAGTTTCAGAAGAAAGTTCTTTGTTTCTGGCCATTTTGAGCCTGTAATCGAACCCACAATTGCTGATGCTCCAGATACTCAACTAGTCTAAAGAAGGCCAGTTTTATTGCTTCTTTAATCAGCACAACAGTTTTCAGCCGTGCTAACATAATTGAAAAGGGTTTTCTAATGATCAATTAGCCTTTTAAAATGATAAACTTGGATTAGCAAACACAACGTGCCATTGGAACACAGGACTGATGGTTGCTGATAATGGGCCTCTGTACGCCTATGTAGATATTCCATTACAAATCAGCCGTTTCCAGCTACAATAGTCATTTACAACATTAACAACGTCTACACTGTATTTCTGATCAATTTGATGTCATTTTAATGGACAAAAAATTTGCTTTTCTTTCGAAAACAAGGAAATTTCTAAGTGACCCCAAACTTTTGAACGGTAGTGTATATAAAATCAGTGGCGTGCAGTCAGAACCTTCAAGGTATTCTCTGCTGACCAGACAGTGCCAAGTAAACCGTCAGTAAAATTACATTACGTTGCCTCACTCACTTGCGTACAGTGTGCTTGCTTATACTATGAAACATACTACTCTAATTATTATTTGTTCATTTGTCTGACGCCTTTATCCAAGATGACTTACAGGGTTTACTAGAGGTTTTTTAAGTCTAGGGGTTTCCTGAAGGGGATGTGATCAGGCATTAAGAGATCTGCATTTCCTCCTCATTTTATTTATTTATTTATTTATTTCTTAGCTGACACCCTTATGCAGGGCAACTTACAATTGTTACAAGATATCACATTATTTTTTACATACAATTACCCATTTATACAGTTGGGTTTTTACTGGAGCAATCTAGGTAAAGTACCTTGCTCAGGGGTAGAGCAGCTGTGTCCCCACCAGGGATTGAACCCACGACCCTCCGGTCAAGAGTCCAGAGCCCTAATCACTACTCCACACTGCTGCCCTAAAACAACCAGATGCTAGAAAAAAACAAACAAACAGTTGAGAGTATTCTCCGTTTCAGTTGAAGGTCTTGAGTAAGTTTAACCAATAGGCGAGTCGAAGAACGTCCTTTTTTTTTTTTTTTTTAGACAGGCGACCCATCAGGAGTGCGCAGAGGTGGGCCATAAATCTCCCAGGGTATTCTCTGCCTCACTTGAAGGGCCTGCTTTAGCAACCAATGGGAAAGTCAAAGCTCTGATAGCTGACCAATCATTAGTGAGCAACCCCACAACATGAATATTCCTTGGTTAGCACTGCAGTTAGGAGGATAGCTGGATTTACACGATATTGCTTATAAATATACATTGATAAATACAAATACCTTTACAACATCTAATTATTTTGAATTTTATTTGACACTAAAATAAAAAAAAAATGTGAGAAAACAGAGACATCATAGTCACACACACATTATATATATATATATATATATATATATATATATATATATATATATATATATATATATATATATATATATATATATATCCTTTGAGAAAGATATGTGCAACATATCGAACGTTGGGCAGCTGGCTCTTTGAGCTAAAATATATATATATATATATATATATATATATATATATATATATATATATATATATATATATATATATATATATATATATATATACACACACACACACACACACACACACATATATATATATATACATACACACACACACACACACACACACACACACACACACACACACTGTAATTTGTCATTTTCGGCACCAAATACATTTTAAGCAGTGTTTGTTCAAATATTTGTCCCAACACTGCATATATTGATTTTCATCTTTACTGTGATAGATTTCTTGGTCCACAAAAACAACTTTCTGCTTCTATATTTAGTTTCGATATTTTGCTGTGGCACTGCCTGGGAGAATTTTATTAGCAAACATTAGTGCTAATTGAATGCATCTATAAGGGGACACTAGTATCCAATAAACCCTGGACCTGTCTGACAAATTTACCGTACTGTTAGGCCACGCATATACTAATAAAATAAGTGTATTTAACTGAAGTTTAAACTAAAACTGCCTAATATTAGAAACCTTAATTCTACGCATAACTGCATTCCAGTAATGGTTAGTTACTGTAGCCTAGAAGTGCTGCTGCTTTTTATCTGAAAGTGTGGCTGAGCGATACAACTTCTGAATAAGTGATGAATTATGAATGGGGAAGCATGAACACGAGAACAGAGTTTATTTATTCCATTTAATTTCATTCCAATACGAGTCAGGAATTAAATAAATAAATACATAAATAAAATAGTAATGTGTACAGAAAATATACAATGTTAAATAATGAACTGATCTGAACTAAAATAAATAAATAAATAAAATGATCCACAGTGGATTTGAATGGAGGGAATATCAGAGGTCTCTTTTGATGAGTTATATAAAACCCCGTAAATAACATGAAAGGAAGATTATAAACTGTAGTTAGAGTTGCTGTTTAAATGCATGAAGGGTGCTTTCATTTCAAGTACACATTATGTTCTCACATTTCATGGTAACAGTCTTTACAATGGCCACTGGTAGTGTCCAAAATAACTTTACTTATCCACTAGACAATGTACTCGTAACATACACCGTCTGCAAAATGCAGCTTAAATACTTTTAGCACAACATCTAAAAAAAGAAGGTATCCCACAGCTTTTGCAGATCACAAGTCCTATTCTCTCTCTCTCTCTCATTCATATACAGATGGAACCTTGTCACATATTCGAAATCACTGTACTGCCTCACAGAATTTAAAAGTACCAGTAGTCCTCTTGAGTGACCAAGCACCAGAACAAAATCCCAAAAGTAGACATGCTGATTTGGATGAACAACAATTAAATTAACTGGAAGAAAGCAAAACAGAACCCCCCCCCCCCCCAAAAATAAATAAATAAATAAATCGCTGTCTTTATACTCACTCACTGCGACTTTGACACTTCAAAAAATGTATTTTTAATGGTTTTTAAGTGCTTCTTAGCTTAACTTAGTGTGTAGTTCAAAGTTATAAATGCGACTACTTTTATGGTCCTTTTATTGGCTTAAAGAGATTTAAAAAAATAAAATAAATTCTCCCCTGAAATGCACAGAGGCTTCCGTATAGTCGACGTATATGAGCACCGTACCGAGCCTTATTGCATGCATACATACAAATAAAATTAAACATATACACAAACACATATACATATACATGTATACATATACACACACACTGTTGAACAGTGGTAAATACATCCTCCAAAAGCTATATTTGTACCATATTCCTGAATGTCACTTTGAACACACATGCCTGTCTGTCCACAGTTTTACATGATGACAAGACAGCTACAGTTAACACGATTCTAAGGCACATGATGCACTTGTTCAATTGGGATATTAAAATTTGAGAAAAACAAGAGTGTCCATTTTTACCTCAGGTGGTGGCTCCTGGTCATTTTGCCAAGATGCATCAGAGCCTCTTTCCCTGCAAGTAAAAGAATAAGCATTCTGTTATTACAAGGAACAAAAAAAAAAAAATCACATACATTTTTTTTTTTTATTTAAAAAATAACTTCGTAATCATCTGAGTATACGGAGAGACATTCACTTGTGCCCTTTTCTTTACAGTGAAGTGGAGGTTCAGTGCATGTAATCCAGAACAGTGCAGTCAGTACAAGGCAGCAGGAGCAAAATGGAAACAGGCTGTTAAACAGTAGGAAAACAAAAATGCCATGTTTTATTTTTTATTTGTATTTATAAGTCAATTATATATTTTTTATATTATTATTTTACATTGATGTTTTGTCCATCTGCTGGAAAGATCAGTCAACGCAAATACTGATTTGTGAAGAACAAACCTTGGTGCCAGTATAGGTCTGTCATCTATAAACTAAAAAGTCATACGACACCAATATGGCAACCATCTCAGGCCAAAGTGAAGGGTGCCATTAGATTTTGTCTGCAGATTTTCCCTAATGCTTTAATGGTTTATGAAATATTAGCGGTAGAAGGTGCAGTGAAGTTGGATACATGTTTGCAAACTCATACAAGCTCCCCTTATGGGGATGATTAAATAGTCCCTCCAGTATTCTGCGATTGTGGGAAAAAAAAAAAAATCACGGAATTTGCTCTCTTGCATTTTCCATTTTTTGCAAAGAACCAAAAACTTGAACATTTTTCTTCATTGGTCCCTACCGTCACCTTTACACGTCACTAGTAGTGCATAAATACTATTTGTATCTTAGTGAGAAGTGTGGCAGGGTTTCAGTGCGAGCTTCAGTTCAGCCATGGAGAGATTCCTAAGGCCATCGGTGAGCTCTGGAAACAAATCTAAATTAGCACTGAATATAACTGCAGAAGATAGAACACAAAGCTACAAAGACCTTCATTAAGACAGTGGGAAGCTATTTTGTACCCTATCCAACAAGGTACTTGACCACAAAAGGAAGTCATTGATGATCATTTGAAGTCCATTCAACATACAAAACGCAAGTCCAGTATTTCCAATAACTCACCATCAGAGCTTCTGTTAAAACAGCAGAAGATCATGACAATGACCATGGACAGACAAACAGTGGCTACTGAAGAACGAAACAAGGTAAGAAAAACATTTTTTTACAAAAGGATTTAATATTGTAGTCACATATTCAAATTGAAGTGTTGTTCCATTACTCCTATGTGAAAGGTCAGAGAAAAACAATTGGGACTTTGCTTGTAGTCCCTATGTTGCAGGTCCCAAAAGATGTCATTCTAATTATTTAATACATTTATTTGTACATGGTGTAGTAACATGAATGCTCAAAAAAGAAGGGGGCAACTATATTATATATTATCCGATTACTTGGGATGACAATATTTTAGTGAAATCATTACTTTTCCCTTTTGTTTTGTGGTATGTGATGGTAGCACCTTCACAAGCTAGTTTATCAGCCAATCAGTGTCATCTTTGTTTTCAAACTATTTCTATGTGCTGTCTTGTTCTGGACACGTTTTAAAATTACAGTGAACAAATGTTTCTACAAATACCAGATTATATTTGTACAAAAATGTTCCAAGCCTAGTACACATTTGTAAAACAGTGCATTTGTTTTACCAATGATAATTTTAATCCCAGTGCACCATTAAAATCTTATTCTGCTAGGTAAATGTTATTATTACTAATGAGATTAAATAGTCATATGTTTTGGGCATAACTATTTAATTTATTTAAGAATTGTTATGTTTTATGTATATTTAAAAAAATGGCATCCAATAGTCAGTGCTGTGACCTTTTCTTTTTTTTTTTTAAGTGAACTTTCTTTGCTTTATTTTAAAATAGCTCTTCTTTGCAATCCCCACCATGCAGGTTTGCCACAAAACCGGTTTGAGTTTGTACTGCAACCAATACACTACTGTCCAGAACAGAGCACCCCATCCAGAAGGCCTTCTTGAGAAACTCAATGGAGGGGCCACTCCAGGCTCACACCAGCTGCATGAGAAATACTTGCCTGAAATGTATATTGAAAAAGAAGTCATCAAAAGAATTTATCCGTGACAAGCCAGTGGCTGTGATGTTTGATGAGACGCCAGATATTGAGGGAAGATGTGTGCTCAACATAATGGCTTCACCTTTAATTAAAGATGCTTCTGGAAAGCTCAGGGCCTATCTCATCAATACAGTGTTCCTTGACAAATGCAATCATTCCACTGTTTCAGCTGCTACTGCCAATGCTCTGCAAAAGTACGAAGTTGCCAATCAGAATGTAATTTCAAATCAACACAGACAATGTTGCGTATATGACAAAAGCCTACAACTCAGCTATCTGTGTTCTTTCCTAATTCTGTCCACACAACCTGCACATATAATGAATCTTGTGGGAAAATATTTTAGAAAACCATTTGAGGAAGTTAAGTTATGGGGCGCTTCTCACAGGTTTTCTACATGGCAGGTGCAAGGAAGAGAAGGTACTTCAGTTATTGTACAGCTGAGATTTCTTCTTTTGCCTCTGGCAAAGAAGCAACCATCGCTTCAAATCCATGTGGAACATGGTGGAGCTCCTGGTACATAGCAGTGGCCTACCATGCAGAGCACTTTGCTTTATATTTTTTGAAGCAGAAATGGAGGAGTGTTAGCACATCACTCCTAGCTTTCTGGAGAGCCTGTATCACATGACACAGGATAAGATGCTTAACCAATTACTGCAGTTGCAGTTGAATATTTTAACAGAGAAGAAGTCTAAAGTTCTTCTGCAGCTTAGTAATCTGTTTGAAAGCAATAGGCCCATGGCAAGGAAAGTTATTGACTACCTTGAAGATTTGAAAATCAGTTTTGCTGCAAACAAAGGTCTGAAGCTAGAAGCATGTTCTTCCTTTTTTCATTAGCAATCCTCGAGCAGGCTTACCAGTCAGCTGAAGAGAAACTTTTCAAATACATGGATGGTGTGTAACCAGCAATACATTTCCTCAGCGTGCAGAATTTTCAACCCTTAAAAATAGTCCTTTTTCCAGAGCAGAAGTCACAATTCTCATATATCCCAGGGTTTACAAATGTACCTGATGAAAAGCTTCACTTGTACTTTACCAAGTTTGGTCCTGATGCTGTTAAGTCCTCTGCCTGCAGTGTAATTGACACTGCTCTCTTCTGGGACAGCATACAGTCACCACTACCTGTGCTTGCCAAACTGGCGAAAACGTACAAGGATTTTGTGACTAATTCTGCTGATGTGGAAAGAAGCAACCGCATCTACAAACTGGTGCTGTCAGCCAGGAGACGCTCTCTGTCTGACTCAAACCTCAAGGCCTTTGTGTTTCTATATTATAAATCAATAAGTGCAATGCGGTCTCATTGAGACATTTGATAGTTATTCACAAGTAGAAATGGGGTAATAAATAAATAAATAAATAAATAAATAAAAGCAAGAAACCCATTGATATAGCACAGAGTTAATACTTGCTTTTATTTTTTGTGCAGATTTAATTTATTTTTGTAATTTAAAAGGTATTGCATGTTTTCTTATTTATTTAAAACATTTATTTTGCACTATAGACTACATTTGTTTGCTGATTAAACTGGACAGACAGTAAGACTGTACCTAGTTCAGATTTAATCAAAATATAGTAACACTTGTATTTTTTTTTCTTCTTGGAGTAAAATGTTTATTATGTTTTTTTTCCCCCCTGATTTTAGTAATGTGATTTAATAAAAATTGAATATAACTGTGACTTTTTCTTATTTATTAATACTCACTAACACTATCTTTCATTAAAAAGTCAATGCCACAGAAGTTCTTTGCAGAAAACACACTTTTCTCTCTGTAGATTTTAGGACATTTTATTGCAGATTTCCATGGAGACTAATTAAATATGGGAAAACCTGCCCCATTACTGTTCCGATAAATGTTAAACCCTACAAAAAGCAAAGTTCTTAAACAGATATTTTAGGCATCACATTACAATTTAAGTCTTCATTTATTCTACTCTGTATAATTGAAAGTTTTCTTCAGAATCTAAGCAAATTATTGCTCTACTCAGTACTTGGATTTTCAATGACAAGAATTTGCTTTGATTTCTGCAATCTCATGGGTCTCAAACCATAATTTCAGTCTCTGTGGGTAAAGTACAGAGGGAAGTTTTGATGGCTTTGAATTTCCCTCATTCTCATCTTTAGATCTATCATCCAGTAATTAACTCTGGAAGATGTCAAGAAGAGTTGGGCAAAGTTAAAGTGCACATTATGCCTTGAACATCTATACATGCTGGTCTTCACTTTGGTGTGCCGGTTAAAATCCCCAAAGAAACAAATACATGGCTTTTTGCCTCATTTAACTCTACCATAGCAACACATCCTTATCTCATTCATTATTAATATCTCATTCTAATACAAACAGAAAACTGAACACGGAAAATAAGATTACTTTAGAGTCTGATAAATACCCAAGAGGAAGTAAAAATAGAGGGAGTTTTATCACAGTACAACTCTTATTAAAAAATAAATTGACAAAATTAAGAAATGGGACTTTGTGACCCATTTATTTCAATACAGCTTACGCTATACAACGCTTTGCTGTCGAGATGGCGAATGAAGAAATTAAAGGTTTGCCTCTGGATAACACAAGCTGGAGGGGCGGACGGTGCTCAGTTTTCAAAATTAAAATTTTGTGTTAGTGTATATTTTATATGTTTCAAACATATTCTACCATAGCACTTCTCTTACACTGTCTTGTACACTAGGTATTCAGTACATATTTTACTGAAGCAGTACAACCCTATAGGTACCCACATTTTACATGTGAGTGACATTTAATGTGTGATTTATAGTATTCACACATTGTCAAACGGTTTCTGTTGAGAGGGAAAAAAAACACATAGTGTGTGAATGGCACCTGACGAACCTTCAAAGGTTTTAAAACTACATTCGAATTCCTGGCTAGCGAACGAACCTTCGAACACAGCCCTACTGAAGAACTCTCAAGCCAACATGTGTAAAAACGATATTTGTGTAGCTCTGTGTTGTTTGTCGGTATGGGGATGGGAGTGAAAATGTGCTCCGGACCTTGACCTTGCTGTAACCAAGAATTTTGGACCTTCACTAAAATAGTTGAATACCCCTGTTTTAGATGATCAAGACGACATACTATATATATCACGATATATTTAACATTCTGATTAAGTTTTTTTTTTTGTTGTTGTTGCAATTTTATGTTAAAATATAAAAACTAGAAGTACTTTTAAAAGCTGCTTTTATATAATACTACAGGCTGTATGTTAATATATTTTGCAAAAGTATAACATACTTTCCTTTCTAAGGTTTTTGTTCATGTACATAGGCAATGACTGAGAAACAAACAAAAAAACCCATATATTTTTATCATTGTAAATTACTTACTCTTTTTGCCATGGATTGAATGTATATACACAAAGTATGTTTGTTAACATACAACAAAAGAAACGTTGGGCAAGCAAATAGATTAATATTCAATATTAAAAGCAAGTCATTTCTAACACAGCTAGTGTAATGCGGCGCACCCTAGGTCAAGTGACAGCTAAAGGCACTTGGTCTGTCGGCTGCATTCACACGGTTACATTCACACGGTTAATAAAATAAATGTCTTGCAGATAGCAAGGTGA
Source organism: Acipenser oxyrinchus oxyrinchus (assembly GCA_030684275.1). NCBI lineage: Eukaryota > Metazoa > Chordata > Actinopteri > Acipenseriformes > Acipenseridae > Acipenser > Acipenser oxyrinchus. The sequence continues at coordinate 33,215,691 of CM060247.1, forward strand.
ATCCTGTGTTCAAAACACTGGAGTATATACAGTACTGTGCAAAAGTTTTAGGCAGGTGTGAAAAAATGCTGTAAAGTAAGAATGCTTTCAAAAATAGACATGTTAATAGATTATATTGATCAATTAACTAAATGCAAAGTGAGTGAACAGAAGAAAAATCTAAATCAAATCCATGTTTGGTGTGACCACCCTTTGCCTTCAAAACAGCATCAAGCATCAATTCTTCTAGGTACACTTGCACACGGTCTTTGAAGGAACTCGGCAGGTAGGTTGGCTCAAACATCTTGGAGAACTAACCACAGTTCTTCTGTGGATTTAGGCAGCCTCAGTTGCTTCTCTCTCTTCACGTAATCCCAGACAGACTCGATGATGTTGAGATCAGGGCTCTGTGGGGGCCATACCATCACTTCCAGGACTCCTTGTTCTTCTTTACGCTGAAGATAGTTCTTAATGACTTTCGCTGTATGTTTGGGGTCGTTGTCATGCTGCAGAATAAATTTGGGGCCAATCAGATGCCTCCCTGATGGTATTGCATGATGGATAAGTATCTGCCTGTACTTCTCAGCATTGAGGAGACCATTAATTCTGACCAAATCCCCAACTCCATTTGCAGAAATGCAGCCCCAAACTTGCAAGGAACCTCCACCATGCTTTACTGTTGCCTGCAGACACTCATTCATTACGCTCTCCAGCCCTTCGGCAAACAAACTGCCTTCTGCTACAGCCAAATATTTCAAATTTTGACTCATCAGTCCAGAGCACCTGCTGCCATTTTTCTGCACCCCAGTTCCTGTGTTTTCGTGCATAGTTGAGTCGCTTGGCCTTGTTTCCACGCCGGAGGTATGGCTTTTGGCCGCAAGTCTTCCATGAAGGCCACTTCTGACCAGACTTCTCCGGACAGTAGATGGGTGTACCAGGGTCCCACTGCTTTCTGCCAGTTCTGAGCTGATGGCACTGCTGGACATCTTCCGATTGCGAAGGGAAGTAAGCATGATGTGTCTTTCATCTGCTGCAGTAAGTTTCCTTGGCCGACCACTGCGTCTCACGGTCCTCAACGTTGCCCGTTTCTTTGTGCTTCTTCAAAAGAGCTTGGACAGCACATCTGGAAACCCCTGTCTGCCTTGAAATTTCTGCCTGGGAGAGACCTTGCTGATGCAGTATAACTACCTTGTGTCTTGTTGCCGTGCTCAGTCTTGCCATGGTGTATGACTTTTGACAGTAAACTGTCTTCAGCAACCTCACCTTGTTAGCTGAGTTTGGCTGTTCCTCACCCAGTTTTATTCCTCCTCCACAGCTGTTTCTGTTTCAGTTAATGATTGTGTTTCAACCTACATATTGAATTGATGATCATTAGCACCTGTTTGGTATAATTGTTTAATCATACACCTGACTATATGCCTACAAAATCCCTGACTTTGTGCAAGTGTACCTAGAAGAATTGATGCTGTTTTGAAGGCAAAGGGTTGTCACACCAAATATGGATTTGATTTAGATTTTTCTTCTGTTCACTCACTTTGCATTTAGTTAATTGATCAATATAATCTATTAACATGTCTATTTTTGAAAGCATTCTTACTTTACAGCATTTTTTCACACCTGCCTAAAACTTTTGCACAGTACTGTACATCGGATACATCAAACATAATTAAAATTAACCTTTTTAAAAATGGAACGTGATGCCTGATTGATTAAACAGTTGACTGGACATTCAATAAAATAATATGAGTTCTGGAATTAAATTTAAATATACTGTAATACAAGTATTAACCTGTACTACCTATTGTCCTTCCTATGACTTTCAAATGGATCTGTCCAAAGCTTCATACTTTCAGTTTGCGACACGCGCAAGGTAAGGGTTGACCCAAAAAAAAAAAAAAAAAGGAACAATTTGTGACGATATTTTTATCGTCATTAAAAAATACCGGTAACAACCCTACGTGGAGGTGTAGAAAGCGCTGGATAAATGCACCACCGTACACCATGCTACTGATTTCAACATCCTCACGAACACTTTGTCAACCAATGCCCTGATATTCAGGATGACTTGTTTTGTAGTTTACATTTTTCTTTCAATAAAATGCACAATACCTGTACATTTATAATACTTTTCATTGTTTTGTAATTTGATTTCAGTATTACTATAAACTGACAGTATGCATTTGGCTTTAGATTCATAATACGAATTGACAAACGTTCAAAAAATAAATTTTATAAATAATACATTTTATAAATTATAAATAAACAGACCCAGTATGCAATGGCTTATCGTCTTGTGCTGTCCTCTACAATAGGAGCTTTGGAAAAATCACAAACATTATCATGGCACAGCAAGGGGACACTGCTAATGAGCTTGTGTTTGTGAAAAAGGTTAAACAAAGAAAAAAAAAGTCTCTTCCTGGATCCTTGCTGTGCTACAATTATAAACCCAGTGTTGCTATAAATAAACATATAGCTGATTAAAAAGGTGCCATTCAAAACCAAAACCAGTGTACATGATATTAACTCTGTGCTGTGATTACAAGTGGATTTTTCCCTGCATTAATGGTAATCTATACTCTAAAAGGAGTGCTTCATTAGGAGAAACACTTAGCCAGCGGACAGCATGAAGGTTAACTAAAAGCAGCAGGGACTGCTAATGGACACACAGGTGGGTGCTATCTTTTTTACAAATAGGTGGACATTATAAGGTGCATTATTAAACAAGTCAGTCAGAAAGCAGAAACAGTACTGGTAGCCAGAATGCTAGTTTACTAACCAACTCTAAAATTAAAACTGAAATATTGTCTGTTCTAAAAGCTACAAACTATTTCGGAACAACCAGGTCTCTTATCGCTTTGGTCAAAAGGAGAAAAAAAAAGAAAAAAAGAAAAAAACATTTATACCACCTTGGTCCAGCGTAGTGTCTTACAGCATTGTCAAAATAAGACTTAGCTAAGATACTGTTCCTGTAATTCAATGGAATGTTTAAAATGAATTTGTTAAGTTTGAGGTTTTGAATGTGCAACACTCACCTCAAGCCAAACAGTTAATTTTAATGATTAATCAACTGTTAGAGAAATGTAGATGTGGTTGTTAGTAGCTTATTGATCCCAGAATCTCATCAAGCAGCTTCTTGAAGGACACCAGGGTGTCAGCGTCAACAACATTACTGGGGAGTTGGTTCCAGACTCCCATAATAGTGTACCAGTATTTACCCGTAGTTATAACTTTTTGGTTTCCTCATGATGATATCACCCTAATTTGCCTTCTTCAAAGCTTGAAATCATCCTGTCCAACAAGGACACAACTTGGTAAGTTACTGGTATTCATTTTAGGAGGTTTAGCACAATAAAAAGAATTCAGCAATAGCTTCAATCCAAAAAAAATCAATAGTAATTGCAGACCTAATTATGTATTATAAAATGCAGTGATGCTTTGTTGTGGTTAATTGAGTGGCCACGTGTCTGAGCTGATGCACATGTTTCTGGGAGACTGGTGATGAGAAATCACAGAAGCACCGCATTTCCCCCCCCCCCTTTTAAAAAGTGTTCTTTACAGAAAATACATTCAAACTGTAACATAAAAACAAATAAACTGGCTCAGCAGTAATATGTTTATGTAGCCAATTAAAGCCTTGGTGATAAAATCTAGGTTTTTGTTTAAAAGCCCAGACTATTACCATATCTGAATCGAGTCACAGAAGTTGGTGAAAAGACGACACTCGGCACGCAATGAGTAGTTCAAACTGATCTGTTGAGAAGAGAAAGTGCTGAATGAAGTGCGACTTTCAAACTGAAGGGACCCAAAAGAGAGGTGTTCTTTATAAAGAAACTAGGTCACAAGGAGGGAGTTCAGTGGTTTATGTACTCTACACTGGTGTGCATAACACAAGAAAATAATAATTACAAACTAGGAGGTATACAACATATGACTTCAAAACCCCAGCTTAATACTGCAGAAACAATGGTTGTGTAATATGTCATGTAATAATTTAAGCTAGAATTAGTTTTGTAATTACACTTTACAAAGAAAGGTGAGGAAAACAATTGTCTAATTAAAATGATAATGGATCAAACTTGAAGTACTGAACATCTACCATTAACCTGCAAAAAGGGCAGCCAGCAGTCTTGAACATAAAAAAAAGCCAGCCAGAGGAGCTACTATAAACCTAGGATTTAAATACAGTATGCACCTGCTTCAGATGAGTTTGTGAATACATTCACTAAACATTTACGCAAAGTAGATCTCACCTAAATTATATCAGTATGCAATACATTTGCTTTTTTTGTTACTCAATTTGTTACATTTCAGTAGATTCACAGTGGAAAAGGTACGAGGTGAATAGCATCTCTGATGGAACTGGTTTGCAAACAAAATGGAAAATGTCGAAAGGACAGCAGCACTGGCATGGGTAGAGGGTATAACAATGCAGCAGCGAAATGATACATTTTTTAAATAGACAACACTGGTAATGGCATTTAACTGAGAAAATCATACAGTTTCAGAAACCAAAAAGTCACATGACTACAGTAGAGCATTAATCTTGTCACGGATCTAAGTGAGGGGTTCTGTTAGATTTTGCCTGAAGAGTTTCCATAATACTGAAAATAGAAAGGAAGTTATACTGATGCTGATTTAAACTTGGATCTAGAGCCTTGGAAACCACAAATCGACAAACAAAATATCAGTGTCTGAAGTTGAAAAGTGTATTATCTGTCAACAAAATTGTGTGGTTACTGCAACACCAAGGCATTTATTTATTTATCTTTTTGGCTGTAAAAGCCAAGCAAACAGAGGCCATAAAACCAGGTAGCAGCCTGCACTCCTAAAACCTTATTTTACATTCCATGGCTACCGTTGACAGACGCAGGAAAAAATACTAGTGTGTCGCTAAAGGAACTGTAAACACAACCATTGTACCACACTTCACCATAAAACCAGCACATTAACATGAACTGTTTCTATAACATATTAGTCTTCCAGTACTTGACAGTTTTTAAACAACAACATAGATCACTGTACTTTCAACGTGTTAAGGCTCTGCAGAATAATTTCAAAATCGTACAACTTACTTCTCAAGTTTTTCTGTAAAGATGTACTCAGTAAAGTCTTTAACTGAAGGAGCATAATACATTGTTTCTTGCATTTTGATATCTTTTTCTGCAATATGTTGATGGGAGTTGAATCGAAGAACATAATAAGGATGGAAGACTGGTCCGAATATTTCAAATATCTGTGAAAAAATAAACAAATAAATAAAACAAACAAATACACAACAACAACAATAATAATAATAATAATAATAATAATAATAATAATAATAATAATAATAATAATAATAATAATAAGCCATTTATGGTGTTTTACTATTTCTATAACAGAATAGATGTATCACACTCCCCTAACCACTTGCTATATTTTAACTTTAACTTAATTTTAACTCAATGAATTGTGAAGCTGAGGAAGTCAAAATGTGTTTGACCCAATAATATTACTGTAAACCTGTCAGCTGAGATGGAAAATGTTCTATCCCTAGCAGTTATGCAATCAGAGACGAGCTTCTGTTTATAATATATATATATATATATATATATATATATATATATATATATATATATATATATATATATAGTACTGTGCAAAAGTTTTAGGCAGGTGTGAAAAATGCTGTAAAGTAAGAATGCTTTCAAAAATAGACATGTAAATAGATTATATTTATCAATTAACTAAATGCAAAGTGAGTGAACAGAAGAAAAATCTAAATCAAATCCATATTTGGTGTGACCACCCTTTGCCTTCAAAACAGCATCAAGCATCAATTCTTCTAGGTACACTTGCACACCGTTTTTGAAGGAACTCGGCAGGTAGGTTGGCTCAAACATCTTGGAGAACTAACCACAGTTCTTCTGTGGATTTAGGCAGCCTCAGTTGCTTCTCTCTCTTCCTGTAATCCCAGACAGACTCGATGATGTTGAGATCAGGGCTCTGTGGGGGCCATACCATCACTTCCAGGACTCCTTGTTCTTCTTTAAGCTGAAGATAGTTCTTAATGACTTTCGCTGTATGTTTGGGGTTGTTGTCATGCTGCAGAATAAATTTGGGGCCAATCAGATGCCTCCCTGATGGTATTGCATGATAGATAAGTATCTGCCTGTACTTCTCAGCATTGAGGAGGCCATTAATTCTGACCAAATCCCCAACTCCATTTGCAGAAATGCAGCCCCAAACTTGCAAGGAACCTCCACCATGCTTCATTGTTGCCTGCAGACACTCATTCGTGTACGCTCTCCAGCCCTTCGCGAACAAACTGCCTTCTGCTACAGCCAAATATTTCAAATTTTGACTCATCAGTCCAGAGCACCTGCTGCCATTTTTCTGCACCCCAGTTCCTGTGTTTTCGTGCATAGTTGAGTCGCTTGGCCTTGTTTCCACGCCGGAGGTATGGCTTTTTGGCCGCAAGTCTTCCATGAAGGCCACTTCTGACCAGACTTCTCCGGACAGTAGATGGGTGTACCAGGGTCCCACTGTTTTCTGCCAGTTCTGAGCTGATGGCACTGCTGGACATCTTCTGATTGCGAAGGGATGTAAGCATGATGTGTCTTTCATCTGCTGCAGTAAGTTTCCTTGGCCGACCACTGCGTCTCACGGTCCTCAACGTTGCCCGTTTCTTTGTGCTTCTTCAAAAGAGCTTGGACAGCACATCTGGAAACCCCTGTCTGCCTTGAAATTTCTGCCTGGGAGAGACCTTGCTGATGCAGTATAACTACCTTGTGTCTTGTTGCTGTGCTCAGTCTTCCCATGGTGTATGACTTTTGACAGTAAACTGTCTTCAGCAACCTCACCTTGTTAGCTGAGTTTGGCTGTTCCTCACCCAGTTTTATTCCTCCTCCACAGCTGTTTCTGTTTCAGTTAATGATTGTGTTTCAACCTACATATTGAATTGATGATCATTAGCACCTGTTTGGTATAATTGTTTAATCATACACCTGACTATATGCCTACAAAATCCCTGACTTTGTGCAAGTGTACCTAGAAGAATTCATGCTGTTTTGAAGGCAAAGGGTTGTCACACCAAATATGGATTTGATTTAGATTTTTCTTCTGTTCACTCACTTTGCATTTAGTTAATTGATAAATATAATCTATTAACATGTCTATTTTTGAAAGCATTCTTACTTTACAGCATTTTTTCACACCTGCCTAAAACTTTTGCACAGTACTGTATATATATATTTTAATACAATGGTTTATTGCACTAAGGGGGCCTTTGCTATCTTGTTTAAACCTTTACTATCTTTATACAAATCAAGGTCTGTGGATTGAAATTAGGCTATATAATGAGTTTGATTGCTGTAAATCCAGTATCCAATGAACTGTAACAATTACAACAAAAACATTTGAATGTGTGCTCAAGTCCTATAGTATTTAGAGGATTTCAAGCTTGATTAAATTTGATTAACAAAAGGGGGAATGTCTCAGATGCTAGTCTATTGTTGCCGGCACACACAGAAGTGTGACAGAAGAAAAGACAACATTAAATGTCAACCAAACATATGGTGCACTACTTAGAAAACTAAAAAAAAAAAGGTCAGTTTTGTCTTAGATTAGGTATGAATACAGTAACACAGGACACACAACTGTATTCTAGATTAAAGTGCATTAAACATTACTTTTAACCATTTATTAACTTTTTATTCCAGAGTGGAACTTCATTTATACAGTACATTTAATGAAAGCATATATTATTCAAGAGTGAGTTCTTTGTTTTCTTCTGAAATCATAAAATCCTTCATGGCTGAAATTTACTCCAAGCTTGTACAGTGCAATACAAATTTGTAAACTCTTCTATTTTCTTAATATATTTAGCTGCATGTCTACAAGAGCAGTATAACAATTTAAATGATAATTACACTAACAAATTGCATTCCGTTCTCTTTTATAACATTTAAAAAAAAAAAAAAGGGAATAGATGTGTTTTTTTTTTTTTTTTTATTCTCAACCTCACTACAAATTACATCTGTTATCTGTCTTCCTCTTGCCTTCTCAGTGACTGCAAATCATTCTAACTGCATTAACACTAGTCTGCCCACCCCCAAAATGGAAAATAAATAACCGGCAGGTAGCTGGGCTGCAGGTCAGAGTGAGTTCAGGGTTTACATGGCAGATTTCTCTGCAATTGATAGTGAACAGCAGTTCTATAACTCTTGTATATTTTCCTTTGTGTACAATATTTATAGATATACCTGCCTATTGGCATAATTGTTCTGTTTGTTAGAAGCTGTCTAATTTGTTTTTAACTTACCTTTCCAACAGCATGTCTTCCTTCATTAAAAACAACACTTTCATCTTTAAGCGGCGGTGTATCCTTCAGTGACTCAATTATTACTGAAAAGGAAAAAGGAATTTCATAAAAACATATTTTATTTTCTAGAGTATTTTCTAGAAATAACATAATACATGAATTACATTACATTAAAAATCCACTATTTATGCTCATTTTTATGCTCATTTGAGTGAAAAATAAGGGGCAAATACAGAGACACTTGGCATCTGAAAAGGCATTTCCAAAAACAGCAAGATTTGTAAATAACTAATTGTTATCTCAGCAAGAAAGGACCATTACAAAAGAAATATATACAAGATGAAGTTCTAATGTTCACAAAACAATGACAACAATGCTGGATGCAGAGAACATTGTATGCAAAAAAAAAAAAGCCTCAGCATTACATCTGAATAAACAAATTACTGAACAAGCAGTGCAATCCCCATTAACACATGTAGATGACTAGTTTAATTACGAAAATAAAAAAGGATTTTCATAATTATTTGTATTTCATTAAAAAAAAATGACATTAACAAAACTGTACAGCTCTGCTGTGTGCCTGCGTGTACTATTCACCATGCACAGTGCTGTGCAGTGATTGTCATGTGACTATATGTAATCTAGGCGGGAAATTAAAATACTACAGACTGTAAACAAAAAATGGATGTCTCTAAAAAGGCTAACCATGTGTCTGCAGCAGATCACACAAAGCAGTGTCCAGCAGGAGTTTTACACAGCGATGGAGCTCTTCTGTACGTCCTGCAACGTTACTGTAGATCACTACCGAAACTCGTCTGTTGACAGGCATTTAGATTCAAGTCTTCACCGAAAGAGAAAGGCGGATAACCATAGCAGTACTGTGACTGCTTTACTTGCAAGGAAACAAAATGTCAACACAAATATCCCTTTTGAAAAATTGACTTTTATACATTGTATTAACAATGTGCTAAATTAAGAAATCAGTGGTCCTAATTTTAGTTTTACCATTTCACTGTTGGTCAAATGACACAGTCAGTACATTGTCTAAGGAACTGAAAAATGTACGCATTTTTTTCCAAAATAAAAAGTTCATTACATTGAAGCCTACAAAACATTTTTTATAGTGTCTGCTTTATCCGATTATAAGGTTGTTTATAGTTTGTATATGTTTGCACCCCAAAGGAACTAATGCACATGGATGTGCAGCTGGTACAGTATATTTCCCAGGTTGTTATGCTTCAATTAACTTGACTATTACTTCTGTCACAGACAGCACATAAGCGCTCATTTTCACACGCATCCCCCTCAATGTGGAGCGTAATGTAACATCACTTCCTTTTTCTGATGTGAAATAGTACAGTATACCTCGGGCCATTCCCCCGAAAACAGTAAAATACAGAAATGCATGAAGAGGTTAATATTCGTAGCTAGCTTTTTGCTTTCATCATAACTTTGATGTGCTTCCTTTAAAATCCATGTTTTATCATTGTTCATTTACTTCAGGGTCAATGACAGCTATGGCTAAGTAAGGATAGGGAAATTGACACATTTAACTTTTGATTAAAATGTTGGATATTTTAGCCCTGGAAGCTCAAAATTAAATCTAAGGCCGTATTTATTTTTCTTGTTTTGAAATAAAGGTTGAAGGCGGCATTTAAACAAGTGTGAGAGGATTACTTATCGGAGGTCTGAGGAGTGGGTGGTGCGTACAAAATAAATACAGTGCCTTGCAGGAGAGTGGTTGTTTTGTTTAGCTCATTGGGTGCCAAAAGCACTAAACTCCAGTGCTGGTGTCAGACATTTTCGATTTATTTATTTATTTACAGTGCCCTGCATAAGTAAATGAAAAATGAACCTCAACTGATTTTATGTATATTCTGTTGTATACAGAATACATAAAAGTACCTTTAAACAAACACATTGAACAGTTTAGCAAACAAAAATATTTGTAACAGAACACTTGTTTATCAAAGAATATGGATTTTGTTCATACAGTGCCTTGCATAAGTATTCACCCCCCTTGGACTTTTCCACATTTTGTAGTGTTACAACCTGGAATTAAAATGGATTTAATTAGGATTTTTTGTCACTGATCTACACAAAAATAGTCCACAATGTCGAAGTGGGGAGAAAAAATCTACATATTTTTCAAAATTATTTACAAATAAAAAACTGAAAAGTCTTGATTGCATAAGTATTCACCCCCTTTGCTGTGACACCCCTAAATAAGCTCTGGTGCAACCAATTGCCTTCATAAGTCACATAATTAGTTGAATGGTGTCCACCTGTGTGCAATTAAACTGTCACATGATCTCAGATTAAATACACCTGTTTCTGAAAGGCCCCAGTTTGTTAGAGAACATATCTAAACAAACAGCATCATGAAGACCAAGGAGCTATCAAAACAAGTCCGGGATAAAGTTCTGGAGAAGCACCAATCAGGGTTGGGTTATAAAAAAATATCCCAAACTCTGAACATCCCCCGCAGCACCGTTAAATCCATTATTAAAAAAATGGAAAGAATATGGCACAACCGCGACTCTGCCAAGAGAAGGCCGTCCACCAAAACTCAGTGACCAGGTAAGGAGGGCATTAGTCAGAGAAGCAACCAAGAGGCCAATGGTAACTCTGAAGGAGCTGGAGAGATCCACAGCTGAGATGGGAGAAACCGTCCATGGGACAACTATAACCCGGACGCTCCACAAAGCTGGGCTTTATGGAAGAGTGGCGAGAAGAAAGCCATTGCTGAAAAAAACCCACATTAAATCCCGTTTGGATTTTGCCAAAAGGCATGTGGGAGACACAGCAAACATGTGGAAAAAGGTTCTCTGGTTTGATGAGACCAAAATTGAACTTTTTGGCTTTAGCGCAAAACGCTATGTGTGGCGTAAAGCCAACACTGCTCATCACCCTGAGAACACCATCCCCACGGTGAAGCATGGTGGTGGCAGCATCATGTTATGGGGATGCTTTTCATCGGCAGGGACTGGGAAACTGGTCAGGATTAAGGGCAAGATGGATGGAGCCAAATACAGGGAAATTCTAGAGGAAAACCTGTTTCAGTCTGCAATAAACCTGGGACTGGGGCGGAGGTTCTCCTTCCAGCAAGACAATGACCCTAAACACACAGCCAAAGCTACACTGGAGTGGTTTAAAAACAAGAACCTGAATGTCTTAGAATGGCCCAGTCAAAGCCCAGACCTCAATCCGATTGAGAATCTGTGGCAAGACTTGAAAATTGCTGTTCACCAACAGTCCCCATCCAACTTGACAGATCTTGAGCAATTTTGCCAAGAAGAATGGGCAAAAATTGCAGGAGCTGGTAGAGACTTACCCAAAAAGACTCACCGCTGTAATTGCTGCCAAAGGTGCTTCTACCAAGTATTGACTCAAGGGGGTGAATACTTATGCAACCAACAAATGTCTTTTTTTTTGTTTAATTAACTTTTGTGTCACAATAACAAATATTTTGCACCTTCAAAAGTGTTAAGTATGTTGTGTAAATCAAATGGTAAAAATCCCAATTAAATCCATTTTAATTCCAGGTTGTAACACTACAAAATGTGGAAAAGTCCAAGGGGGTGAATACTTATGCAAGGCACTGTAAATAAATAAATCAATCAATCAATCAATCAATCAATCAATCAATCAATCAATCAATCGAAAATGTCTGACACCAGCACTAGAGTTTAGCGCTTTTGGCACACAATGAGCTAAACAACAAAATCCACTCTCCTTAAAACCACAAAACAAAGATGCCCAAATAGGTCACCAAATGATAAAACACACACACACACACACAACACTCAACAGCATTTGAAGGGCTTAATGCAGCACTTTGCTCTCGCTCCTCTAATGAGATCTCATCTCCCCTTCAATGAGGTAATAAACACTTAACTAGGCCATGCCATTATTCCTACCATTATTCCTGCCATTATAACTAGACTGGCCTCTCCCATCAATGCCCAATCACCCCATTGACTGTTCACATTCTAACCTTAGTGAAACTGAACAATTGTTGATAGAACAGATGAACTCTGTATCTGCTGGATATAAATACAAATATAAACTATACACATCATTGTATTACTTACACACAAGTCACATATCTGAGGGGCCAAAGAGGCCATAATTCACACATTGAGCATATGTAGAGCATTGGTTCTAAAACCTATAAACGGTTCGTCTGTATATATGAATTGGTTTCTGTGTCAAATGCACTGGTTTGTGTATACATGTAGTTGCTTTGTGTTGAAAATGTACTGGTTGGTTTGTACAATACATTGGTTCGCATGCATACTATTGTGGTGGAGAGCGGTGGGTTCCGTGGAATAAAGCTCAGACAGGACACCACTGGACAGAGAGCCCGAAGCAGAACACACACCTCCCTTTATACTGTACTCCCATCCCGGGCTCACATTCACTCACACATGCACTGATGTACCACGCACGCTACGAAGAGACGTGACACCAGATACAAAGAGAGAGAGAGGAAACACAAGGATGGGGGCCAAGCGTGCTCACCCATACCACACGCATACAACACAGGACTGCAAATAATCAATAGGGCACAGTGAATACTCCTGCCCCCGCCCCTATATTGGTTTGCGTGCGTACTATATTGATTGCCTCACTTACTTTGTTAATTTGCATGCTTAGCACATTGGCTTCTGTATGCACAATACTGGTTTGCAGCCATTGTGTTGGTTTGCATGTGCATAAGGTTGGTTTGCGTGCATATAGTATTGGTTTCTGCACATGACACTAAGTGGGTGGTGACTAGCGGACATTCCTCATGGGGATGAAACTGCATACAAGTAAATTTGTTGCTCATGAAAATATTATGTATTTTAGAATTATTTTTCCTAAATATACATCCTACCTTATCCTGTCGATTGTCAATTAGTGGATGTTCTTATCCTCTTTGCAATATTGTAAGTGAATGCGTTTTACATTTGGAAAATACCATTTTAGAGGTAATCACAAAGTAAAGTTGAAATTACTGTAAATAAATATTTGAAATTGAATGCAATCCGCTTACAAATTCATAAATATGGTATTTGATTAATCTTTATTAACATTTCTGGCACATTGACTACACGTAATGGTATTTGATCTAATGTTAACCTCCAAAACTGCTATTTTCTTTACAGAAAAAAATAACTGTTGGAAATAGCAATTATTTGCAGACTAACAGCAGTTAATATTGTGCGTTTCAGATTCTATATCATGTAGAACTGGCAGAATATAAATATTTGCAGAGACCTAATTGCGTCTGTTCTAAGCAGCCCTGCTGTCATCGAAGCTGTGGAGGCATTACACCGGAGACACTCGCCATCATAGAAAGCGTCGCTCAATTAACTAAAACAGGACCTGCTGATCCTCACAACACTACCCTACTGCTCTGGATCTTTAAAACCCATCTGAAATATATTTTCAGTATCAGATGATTATTGTACTGTATTTGTCCTGATTATGGGTGTACATGAAATAGTTATTTAGCCATCTGCTTTCTTCTCTCCCCCAGCCCCCACCCCCAATGATATGAGCCGACAGCATTCAATTGCACCTTAATGGATTGCAATAGAAGCACATTTCAAAATGTTCACACACTGTTCACAATGTTGCACATCCCATTGTTTTACACTATTACAGCCATTTCACCTGAAAATGCATGGTAGCAGCATGGTTAAAAGCCTATGTGCTTCATTTATGACAAAGTGACTGTTTAACTTGGTGATTATTATCACACTTCTGTGTCAACAAGCACAGGTGATTATATGGGGACAGCCACTGTGTCAACACATAGAAGTGATTACACACCGACAGAGTGCCTGTGTCAACAAATACAGGTGTTTATATGGTGACACAGCCACTGTGGCTGTCAATATATAATATCCTGTACTTGACAAGGTTGTTGTGTCACAATACCAAGTTCTGTACATGTTGACAAATTTGCTGTGTCAGTGTATAACACCTGTACTTGTTGACACAGAAGTGTGATAATAAATCACCAAGTTAAAACAGTTACTTTGTCATTATTTCTCCAATATTGATGTTTTTTTTTTTTATTTTGATTTTACTTCATGTTTTTCTGTATTGTTTTAATTTTATTGTATTTTTCTGTTTTTACTGACTTGTAAAAGTGCTTTGAGATACTGTTGTATGAAAGGTACTATATAAATAAACTTACTTAGGCTTTTAACCATGCTGCTATCACGCGTTTTCAGGTAAAATTCTTGTAACAGTGTAAAACAATGGGCTATGCAACTTTGTGAACAGTTTATTAACTTTTGAAATGCGCTTCTATTGCAATAATTATGGTACAATTGAACGCTGTCAGTGCATTCATTTTGGCGGGGGTGTGGTGGGAGGAGGGATGGACAAATAAAGCACAAAACAAATTGCTAAATACTTCGTGGAAGCACCTTTGGCAGCAATTAGAGCTGTTAGTCTGTTGGGATAGGTCTCTTCCAACTTTGCACACCTAGATTTGGCAATATTTGACCATTCTTCTTTACAAAACTGTTCAAGCTCTGTCAAGTTCCTTGGGGAGCATTGATGGACAGCAATCTTCAAGTCAAGCCACAAATTTTCGATTGGATTTAGGTCGGGGCTCTGACTGGGCCACTCAAGGACATTTACCTTTTTGTTCCTTAGCCACTCCAGTGTAGATTTGGCTGTGTGCTTTGGGTCGTTGTCATGCTGAAAGTTGAACTTCCATTCCAGTTTCAGCTTTCTTGCAGAGGGCAGCAGGTTTTCCTCAAGGACTTCTCTGTACTTTGCTCCATTCATTTTCCCTTCTATCCTGACAAGTGCCCCAGTCCCTGCCGATGAGAAACATCCCCATAACATGATGCTGCCACCACCATGCTTCACAGTAGGGATGGTGTTCTTTGGGTGATGCACTGTGTTGGGTTTGCGCCATATATAATGCTTTACATTTAGGCCAAAAAGTTCCAATTTAGTTTCACCAGGTCATAAAACTTTTTGCCACATGGGTACACAATCTCCTGAGTGTTTTTTTTTGCATACTTCAAAACTGGATTCAAGGTGGGCTTTCTTAAGTAATGGCTTCCTTCTTGCCACCCTACCATACAGGCCAGATTTGAGGAGTGCTTGGGATATTGTTGTCACATGCACAATTTGACCAGTCTTGGCCATAAAAGCCTGCAAAGTTGCCATTGGCCTCTTGGTAGCCTCTCTGATCAGTCTCCTTCTTGCTCGGTCATCCAGTTTGGAAGGACGGCCTGATCTAGGCAGGGTGTTGGTGGTGCCATACACCTTCCACTTCTTAATAACCGTCTTGACCGTGCTCCAAGGGATATTTAAGGCCGTTTATTTTTTTATACCCATCCCCTGATCTGTGCCTTTCAACAACTTTGTCCCGGAGTTCTTTTGAAAGCGCCTTGGTGCTCATGGTTGAGTCTTTGCTTTGAAAAGCACTACCCAGCAGAGGGAACCTACAGGAACTGCTGAATTTATCCTGAAATCCTGTGAATAACAACAATTTAACACAGGTGGAGGCCACTTAACTTGGTGTGTGATTTTGAAGGCAATTGGTTACACCTGAGCTAATTTAGGATTGCTATTGCAAGAGGAGTGGACACTTATCCAACCAAGCTATTTCAGTTTTTATTTTTAATTAATTTTCTACAAATTTCTAGAATAGTTTTTTCACTTGGAAGTTGTGGGGTAGGATGTGTAGATAGATAAAATATATATATTTTAATTCCAGACTATAAGGCAACAAAAGGTGAACATTTTGAAAGGGGGTGTAGACTTTCTATAGGCACTGTAACTATTTTATTTCATGTACATTTATAAATCAGGACACATACAGTACCATAATCATTATCTGATACTGAAAATAGATTTCATCTGGGTTTTAAAAATCCCTGATCCCCGATCCCAGATTGCAGGGCTCGGACTTCCACACGGTATGCATTTTGTATAAATTCTGCTCTTAAATTCTTCAAACTTCAGTCTGGGGACTCCACATATGTAGGCCCTGCAGCAGTAATAAGGACAGTGTTGTGAGGATCAGCAGATCCTGTTGTTTTAGTTAATTGAGCAAAGCTGTCTCTGCCTCATCCACAGCTTTGACGACAGCAGGGCTGCTTAGAACAGACACAATCAGGTCTCTGCAAATATTTATATTCTGCCGATTCTTCATGCTATAGAATCTGAAAACACACAATATTAAAACTGCTGTTAGTCTGCACATAATTGCTATTTTCAGCGGTTATTATAAGTTATTTCTGTAAAGAAAATAGTAATTTTGAAGGTTAACATCAGATCAAATACCATTATGTGTAGTCATTTCCAAATGTAAAATGCATTCACGATACTGCAAAGAGGATAAGGCCATTCAAGAATTAACATCGACAGGATAAGGTAGGATGTATATTACTTAGGAAAACAACCCAATGTACAGTACTGTGCAAAAGTTTTAGGCAGGTGTGAAAAAATGCTGTAAAGTAAGAATGCTTTCAAAAATAGACATGTTAATAGTTTATATTTATCAATTAACAAAATGCAAAGTGAGTGAACAGAAGAAAAATCTACATCAAATCAATATTTGGTGTGACCACCCTTTGCCTTCAAAACAGCATCAATTCTTCTAGGTACACCTGCACACAGTTTTTGAAGGAACTCGGCAGGTAGGTTGGCTCAAACATCTTGGAGAACTAACCACAGTTCTTCTGTGGATTTAGGCAGCCTCAGTTGCTTCTCTCTCTTCATGTAATCCCAGACAGACTTCGATGATGTTGAGATCAGGGGCTCTGTGGGGGCCATACCATCACTTCCAGGACTCCTTGTTCTTCTTTACGCTGAAGATAGTTCTTAATGACTTTCGCTGTATGTTTGGGGTCGTTGTCATGCTGCAGAATAAATTTGGGGCCAATCAGATGCCTCCCTGATGGTATTGCATGATGGATAAGTATCTGCCTGTACTTCTCAGCATTGAGGAGACCATTAATTCTGACCATATCCCCAACTCCATTTGCAGAAATGCAGCCCCAAACTTGCAAGGAACCTCCACCATGCTTCACTGTTGCCTGCAGACACTCATTCGTGTACCGCTCTCCAGCGAACAAACTGCCTTCGGCTACAGCCAAATATTTCAAATTTTGACTCATCAGTCCAGAGCACCTGCTGCCATTTTTCTGCACCCCAGTTCCTGTGTTTTCGTGCATAGTTGAGTCGCTTGGCCTTGTTTCCACATCGGAGGTATGGCTTTTTGGCCGCAAGTCTTCCATGAAGGCCACTTCTGACCAGACTTCTCCGGACAGTAGATGGGTGTACCAGGGTCCCACTGTTTTCTGGCAATTCTGAGCTGATGGCACTGCTGGACATCTTCCGATTGCGAAGGGAAGTAAGCATGATGTGTCTTTCATCTGCTGCAGTAAGTTTCCTTGGCCGACCACTGCGTCTACGGTCCTCAACGTTGCCCGTTTCTTTGTGCGTCTTCAAAAGAGCTTGGACAGCACATCTGGAAAGCCCTGTCTGCCTTGAAATTTCTGCCTGGGAGAGACCTTGCTGATGCAGTATAACTACCTTGTGTCTTGTTGCTGTGCTCAGTCTTGCCATGGTGTATGACTTTTGACAGTAAACCGTCTTCAGCAACCTCACCTTGTTAGCTGAGTTTGGCTGTTCCTCACCCAGTTTTATTCCTCCTACACAGCTGTTTCTGTTTCAGTTAATGGTTGTGTTTCAACCTACATATTGAATTGATGATCATTAGCACCTGTTTGGTATAATTGTTTAATCATACACCTGACTATATGCCTACAAAATCCCTGACTTTGTGCAAGTGTACCTAGAAGAATTGATGCTGTTTTGAAGGCAAAGGGTGGTCACTCACTTTGCATTTAGTTAATTGATAAATATAATCTATTAACATGTCTATTTTTGAAAGCATTCTTACTTTACAGTATTTTTTCACACCTGCCTAAAACTTTTGCACAGTACTGTATATAATTCTAAAATATATAATATTTTTGTGAGCAACAGATTTACTTGTATGCAGTTTCATCTCCACGAGGAATGCGCTGGCATCACTGCAGATTGTTTTTTTTTTCTTTAACCTCTAGTCCTCCCCAACTTAGTGTCACATGCAGGAACCAATACTGTATGCATACAAACCAACCTTACACACGCAAACCAACACTATACACATGCAAACTAGCATTGTGAGCACGGCATCCAATGTGCCAAGCATGCAAATCAACAAAGTGAGGCAATCAATATAGTATGCACACAAAACCGATAAAGTATGCACACAAATCAAGGTTATGCACACAAGCCAATAGTATGCACACAAACCAATGTACTATATACAAACTAATATTACTGTATGCATGAGAACCAATGTATCAAACAAACCAACCAGTACATTTACAACACTAACCAACTATATGTATACGCAAACCAATGCATTTGACACATAAACCAATCATATATACAAGACGAACAGTTATAGGGCTATTCTCCAGTCAATGGGGGGGGGCACTTTTGCAATAAAAAAAAAAAAAAAGATGTTTTACTGCATCATCATTCACACTGGTGTTGCTTCAAGTAAATAATTTGTATTGCATAGCAAATATTAATGCGAATGACTTAAAGCTGCTGAACAAAACATTTGCATGTATCTGCTATTCTATTTGTCTGCACTCTCCATTGCCTTTGCTGAAGTGAAGCTTCTACTTCACGTTTCTTTCTTCAAGGCTGCGTTGTGTGCACTGCCACTAGAATGACTCATCAATGTAGATGTTTTGTAACAGCAGCTAGCAAATGTTACAGTTGCATAGATACTGCAGGCCGAACCACTCATTTGACCACTATCACTATTAAAACTCCTGCCATGGGTAAATCTTCAGTCAGTTAGACTGAAACCTATCTGTTTTGCCTTTCACTTCACTTCATTGCATGTTTGTGTTGTATTATCACATTCTGCATCACATTTTTCATTTAACAACAGAGGCTCTGGCAAACTGTTTTTGGCTTCAGCAGAACAATCAGCTGCCTCGTCGTTGCCAGGTGCTTCTCTTTGTAACCAGTGGTCCATTTGGTCTTTTTATGCAGTGTTGTCTTTTTAAAAGTTACAAAGAAAACTCCCTCCCAAAGTTACCGCTTGCAAAATAACGAGGGTCTTAAATATTATTTCTTATTCAATACTGTTTACGTTCCTCTTATTGCAATAGACTGAAGCCTTGACGACTTCTATAAAAACAAACAATGCTTAAAGATGGCCGTCGAGAACCACATCACAGTACGAGAGATTAAAGTCTCTCGTCATTTTACATATCCAGCACTACTTGGAATAGTGCATGCGTTTAAAAAAAAAAATAGGGGAAGCAGGAAGAATACAGTAGTTTCTCTTAAAATATCTCTGGAGGATTTTCCCATACTGAAAGTTGCAGATAAGTGGGAGCAACGCATGGAAAATGCATGATTCCCGAGATCCTGCGCTGAAATTCAAGCCCTGACATGCATTCTGTATCATGTATGTCCTAGTATTAAAGATGCAGTTTCTTCTCCAGGTACTGTGTGTGTGTGTGTGTGTGTGTGTGTGTGTGTGTGTGTGTGTGTGTGTGTATATATATATATAAAGGTATAAACCACGCTAGGCCGTGCGGTTCCCATGATATACACCATGCCTGGTGTATATCATCGGAACCGCAAGGCCCAAACATTGGCGACTCGTGGCTTGAAAAACTGGTGGGGCACAGCCCACCCCCAAACAAAAAAAAACTGTGCTCAAACACAATGCCCGATTTTAACCATTTTTATGTAAACATTAAGCTTCCTTTCTAACATTACCCGATCTTTCATCACAAACAGTTCTACGCCAGATTGTCACAATCAAGAGAGCTGCAAACAACACTTTACAGGCAAGGGTCTCTTATCGACAGACAGCTGCACCTGCACTAACCTGAGCGTTTGAAATGGAAGTATCGTCACACTCTCGTGCTGCTAATAACATTATGAACTACAGAAGAGTCAGGTTTGGTTTCTGTTGATGTCTCTGGCATTAGTGGTTTAGCTTTTTTGTTGTAGAAAAACTTCAAAACGTAGCTGTCTTTTTGCCATTTTAACAGGGCTCAAATTCACTGTTTTTAGCACATATTTTCGCCGACTGAAAAAGTGAAAGTCTCACACGAGAACAAATATAACGGTGAAGGGTCTTAGACACACTGGTTATGTTATTAAGTTTTGAAAGTTTGAAATAAACTGCACACTTATGTATTTTTAAATAATAAACCCTGACAACAGTGGCGTAGCCAGGATTTTTTTTTCGGGAGAGGGTGGAAATGGTAACTTTAAGGTGAGTAGTCACAGTGGTGCAATTGGCAGCCTTATTTCTTATTAGTGCATTGACGTTTTATTTTCGAAAAGTAACGAACAATCTTTTTTTTTTTTTTTTAACAGAAGATCCAATAACCAAATACACTGTTGTGCAAAAAAAAAAAAAGATTCAGTTTAGAACACTTCCGATTAAAAACAAAAAAAAGAAATACAAAGCAAAGGACTTGAACTTTTAATATAATATATAATTTCATTCATACTTATGGTTGTTCATTTTTGTTAACTGACATTTGGTGTTCAAAGCAAAGCAAACCATTGTATTTAATTTCACAAATCCTGACTAATTTAATTACTGTTTGACTGATGCAGGACTGCCGGTGGTACCTAATCTTCTGGATGTTCGGGGGAGGAGGGACTTGTGCACACAGTTGCATTAACTACATTGTATAACTACAGCGCCTTAAAAAAAAAAACTTGGGTTGATTGACAGCAAATCCAACCACTCATTTTTTATGGTATCGCACTGCACTGACATTCGCTATCCTATCAGGCTTTTTTGAGCTGTCGGATGCGCTGTAGCCTAAAAAAATAATCAGAATAAAAACTAATAGGTAACCCAACTCAGGAATTGAAACAGTTTTGCCGTTTCTCTCTCAGCAGCGTCCAGAACAGTTTTCATTCTGATTTATTTCTTCAGTTATTCAATTAATAATAGGTTGTACATTTACCACTCCATCTCCAAGACCTGGATGGACTTGGTTACCGTCCCTTGATGAAGCTGGCTGCACAATCCGTGAAAAATGATAATCTCATTAAAGTAGGCTGGCCGCTGGAGAGGTCAGCTGGCAGCAAGATATGTCGTTAGGCGAGTGCATTCTACGTAAATACATAGGCTACTCATTACATAGTAGATGTCCATCTATGTGTGTAGTAGTTAGACTACATAGCATATACAGTCATAGCCTATATGTTACATGCATCTGTGTGTGGGGTTGAGCGAGTGCAGCTTGCCTATGTATTCTCATTGGTCTTGTATTTCTTGATAACAGAAACAATAGTTGAAATTGGGATACTCAAACGCTTGGAAATCTTCTTGTATCCTTCTTCAGCTTTATGACAATAAATAGTTTTCTGCCTAAGGCCTTCAGATAGCTCTTTACTTTTTCCCCATATTGACTCATTGATAATGACAGCAATCATCCTATGCCTAACCCTTTTATACTCTTAGAATGTTCACCTACAATCCAGCATTGGCTATACTTTTTCTAGAATTAGGTTCTGCATGATCATATTGAAATGTCTAGCACCTTGTAGACAATACTATCATAACATCAAAGGGTATTAATACTTTTGAATGAGCATTTCTGGAGTTTTGCACAAAAAAAAAAATACTGATATAAATAATTGTAGACATCTATTTCTTGTAACTTTTTTTTCCTGATCAACAAAAGCAAAACTTCTGCTACAAAAGATTTTTCCTAAAATTCTTTGTTTGAGAAATTCCTAGAAATAATAAAATTTCCATTGGGGTATGCAAACTTTTGACTATAACTATTTCACGGGGCGGAGCTATGCCACCTGGTAGTGTTTATTGACAGAGTTTAGTAAACATATACACAAGGAGAGAGGGGCTCCGCCTCTTCAAGGCCCAACATTTACTTGATCGATAGACACGATAAACAGGAAGGGGGCCACCGTCTTTGAGGTGACCCGACATACGAGAGGGGCACCGTCTCCGAGGTTACCCGACATACGAAGAGGCTCGCGAACCGGGAAGAAAACATAAAGTTAGTATCTGTTAAAACATATAATGCGTGGTGTTCCGCCTCTTGAAGCTCAACATAATAGAAGGGGGTTCCGCCGCTGAGGAGACCCGACAAACAGGAGAGGGGCCACCGTCTTTGAGGAGACCCGACAAACACGAGGATGCGCCGCTTGGGGACCCTCACATAGAGGCATCAGACCTGAAAGAAGAATCCCAAAAAGAAACATACATGCAGATGGAAGGGTTTGGCGGGGTCCCCTCTGACTCATGGAGAACCCTCCTCTATGAGGTAAATGAAGCGGAGCTTAACAAAGGGTTGGAGAAAGTGGAATCACTAACCCCCAAAAGATGGACCCCCGGCTCCCCGCTGGTGCAACGTGAAGAAGAAAAAGAGAGAACCGCCAATGCATAAGAAAAAGAAAAAGAAAAGAAAACATTTAGGACGAAGAAAACAAACACTTAACGTGAGAAAGGGGTTAGTAGACTGTACCCTAATGACTATGTGAAGACCCTCTGCACAGTGGAAAGAAAAAAAACCCTTTCTTTTAATTAAATTTCTTAGGGGGAAATCTTTGGTGGCCCAGGTAGAAAGGTCGTCCCCACTCCGGACATACTAGCAATGGACTGATGTGCGGAGGATATTTCAGATGATGAAGAACGAATATAAGTTTCAACTGCTGATGAAGTCCAGCGCCCCATATTTTTAATTAAATGCTGGTTAATGTTGGCTTTTGCAGCTGAAGTAGCTGCCCCTATTCTAAATGAATGAGGAGTGTAGAATTGCGAAGGAAGACCTGCTCTGGACACCACGGTGGAAAGGTGTGTTGAAAACCAATGCCTTGATACAATGGACCGGCTTGAATTGATAAACAAAGGGTCGGAGGATGAAATGGCCTTGCGTTCTGCAATGTACTTCAACATGGAAGTGAAGGGACACAGAGGAGAGTTGATCTTAGAAAGCTGAATACATTGTCCTTGCCGCAGTTGATCTGTTTTTGAAATGCGAAGAAATAAGATGAAATGAGAATCTGGGATGAGCTTGAGGTCACTGCAGCGGATACCGAGGGTAGGAAAGCTGGCAATCAAAGGAACTGTATATTCAGAACATCTCAAAAACCCAAAAAATGCAGATAGACATATGACTTCCATAGTTAAAGTCATCAAATGGAGAAAAACAGCCATGGCGGAGAATTGAAATCAAGTTACTAAGAATGTCTATAGAAATAGGCAGGCGAGCAGAAGAAGGAGCCGGAGAGCACTTGGAAATTCCTCGTAAAAGGAGACGAACCTCTGGAATTGATAATAGAGTTGGGGAATTGATGGACATCAAGCGAAATTGATGCTGAATTCCTGACAAATATAGTCTGATTGTAGCTGGTGCCAGATGTAGAGAGTCCTTTGCATGCACTATGAACGCCATGATCCAGTCCTGGTTGAATGGAGTAGGATTAATCCTGCTTTGTAAACAGAAAGTTACATAACATGCCCATCCTGTAGAATACGAGGATCTGGTAGATGGGGCAAGTGCTGATGCCATGTAATCTTGAGCTGAAATAAGAAGTTTATTAATAGTTGGATTTAGTTGAAAATCAGCTGATTGAACTGTGGCGTTGCTGCTGGATATTGCAGAGCTGTAGGCAGCAAACTGTGGAATTTGGAAATCTGAAAACGAGAAAGAGCATCAGCTGCATTATTAAAAATGACCGGTAGGTGGCGAGCTTGTATTAGGATATTATTAGAGACTGAACTCCATACTAGCCGACGCAGCAATATGCACTGTAGTTGTAGTTGAATTATCACAGTAAAATAGTATTGATTTCTTAGACCAGAGATGACCCCATAACTGGGCAGCTGCTACTACTGGGTATATCTCTAGCACAGCTGTGGATTTTAGATGAGGAGATATGTTCTCGATTTCCTCAGGCCATGTACTGCAAAACCGTTGATTGTTAAATAGACCTCCGAATCCCAGAGATGAGGCATCAGTAAATACAGCCATATCGTGTGGAGCTGAAATGAAATCATCATAAAACATAGAGAGACAGTTCCAGTGCTGAATAAGCGCAGACCACATTTTAATGTCTTTCCTTGCTTCTGAAGAGATATTTATATAGGAGTTCAGATTTTTTGCTGTTGATGCCAGCGCTAGCAGTCGAGATATAAACGTCCTCCCCTGTGGAATGATACGTATTGCGAAGTTAAAGTAACCCAGCAATGAAAGCAGTGCCGTTTTTAATTGTTTTACTGATCTGAAAATCCTGAATGAGAAAACAAATATGGTTAAGTTTAGACTCAGGCAGGCTGGCTTCAAACTTTTCTGTATCTAGAATGATTCCAAGGAATTCCAAAGAATGAAGGGGACCCGATTGGTTTCTCTTCTGAAAGCGAACGCCAACTTCAGAAAATAAGCTTTTAAGATTGGAAATAAACTTCTGCTGGTGCATCTGAAGGAGGAGAAATTACTAAAAAATCGTCCAGCAAGTGGAGCAAGAATGGGACATGATAGACATTAAGAAGAATCCAGCATAATGCTTCCGACAGGGTATCAAATATCTTCGGGCTACTGCGGCAGCCGAAAGTCAATTGGGTGGCAAAATAAAACTTCCCTTCCCAGCATATACCAAACAGGTGACGGAGAGAAGGATGGATTGGCATTACTTTAAATGCGTCTGATATATCTGCTTTTGCTAACCAGGAACCACGACCTGCTAATTTAATTGAATGTATTGCATCTGCAATAGTGATGTAATGCAGGGAAAATTGATCTTGGGAATTAATGAGTTAATGCTGCTGGTGCTTGACCCCGTGGTGCTGATAAATCAATAATGAGACGCTTTTTTTTTTTTTTCTCGACATTTTCCTCGTGGCAATGCCGATAGGATTAATTCTATATATTGGAAAAGGAGGAGCTAGAAATGGACCGACTATAAATCCTTTTTAAATTTCTTTCTCGATGAGAGACTGCACTGATTGTGGATCTTGAGTCGCTGAATAAAGATTTTTGCTTTTGAACGAGGAAGAAGGAATTTGAGTAAGACCGGTTGAAAAACCTTTTTTTTTTTTTAATCCGTCTATCAGGTAATTAATTAAGTTACTGTCGGGATTGATTCTGTAATTTACTTGATAACGCCGGGATGTTTATAGGAGTAAAGACTGTGAGCATCGGGGAAAGTCACTTGCGTTTTAAAGGGCAGATTGAATTAGAGTGAGCGTCTCCGCAATTGCTGCACATGTGGATAAAATTGCATTGCCTATTCGAACAGAAGCCAGTATTGAAATTGTTGCAGATTTGTCTTCCTCCTGAAAATCTAATACTAAGCCCGTATTTGTCTTTCCTTGTGGACTGATCGAGGGAGCTGAAGAATGTATAGGATTAGGTACTGAAGATCTGTATGAATTAAGCGTGAAACCGGGTGCTTTAGAAGTTGATGCAATTGCAGCTTTAGGGCAGAGGGATGTTGAGTGAGCTGTTGAAGCGCAGACCCCACATCGTTAGCTCTTAGACCACCAAAAATTCTATTAAATAGATCTGTGTCGGGTTTAGCCCAATTGATGATGTGATTATCTGCTGCCAATATCGCTGCTGCTTTTGCGGAGAATGATTTATGATACTCAAAAACATAGTCCCCGTATCTGACAGACAGCTCCACGATATAGTATTCAGTAGGAGTCCAATTCAGCTCTGCGGTTAGGATAAACCGAGCATAACACATCTCTGAATATGGAGAAAGCAAGGACAAATTCCCCTAATGTAAGATTTTTAATCAGTCTGGGATCTCTGGATTTTAGAGTTACTGCCAAATCTCCACAATCCACTACTCTATGATCCAAGAATTCCGAAGTCGTCATCAATAGTGAAACAAGATTAATGTCCTTACCTTCGAGAATGTTACGTCTGATTCGTGGAGATATAGTGTGACGTCTAGCTGCAGTTGGAGAGGAGGATCCGTATGTAGATGCAGTAGCGAGATTGAATTTTGGAGGATCTGCTTCGCTGGCTGAAATTAGGGCTGGACCAGAAGAAGCTGTAGGCGGCACTGCAGTGTTTGATGCTGGAATTAATGACAGCGCTGAAGATTGTTTTCCCTGTTCCATAATAGACACCCTTTTATTTAGATCTGACAGTTGAGAACTGACCGAAGATAGAGTATCGGAAAATGGCTGCATAAATGATTTTATCTCTTTAAATATTTGCGAATGTTGGATTAAAATGGCTGGCTGCTGGTTAGCGGTGCTAGTTGTGGGGGTGGTTAGATCCGGAATAAACTGCCTGCTGTCTGTTTTAGGACGCTGAATGGCTGGGCGCGGCTGATTATGTTTTTTCGGAGGAAAGACTGGTTCTGCTGAGACTGAATTGCAATAGAGAATGAAAAGAGACTCTCTATCACTCCCTGCCGGAATCGCATTACTGTTTTTAAGGAGGGTTTTTATCAATTTATTCATGGGCCAGTCCTTCCAAAACAAATCGATCCGGAGGGGCGTCCATAGGCCCAAGTCGCTTGGATCGGCGCAGATTCGATGTTTGGGTGGCAGGAACGGTAGGCAATATTTGAACTGGAACCTGATCGGGAGCCTGATCAGATGTAACTGAAATGCCAGAAGAGGAGAAAAAACGGAGACTGGATGGACCCTGGATTGAAGCTGGAGAAGAATGATCTGGTAATGACAGAAAACCCTGGGAATCCTCTGAATCCGATGACAACTGCTGTAAGTACTCCATTATTGAGCTATACAAAAGTTGATGGGTCTTGAAATCGCTTAGGTTTATGCAAAAACGAAAAAACACAAGACAGCTAGGTAGAGGTGACTAATGTTTAAATAAGGTAGACTTAATTGATGACAGCAGATGATAGGTTGTTGGTGCCTAGCTCCACCCCCTGAACCCCACATATAGGTTAACATATGTGTGTGCCCATGGCAATCTTTCAGAAAATAATAGCTTAGTAAAACATGTATCATGTGAAAAAGTATGAGAGTTGTATGGAGAGACAGACAACCTCCTTATGCCCTGAGATTACAATGCAGGATATGTTTTCTCTAGATAAGTGGAAAAATAAAAACGAGACACACAAGTAAATACAGACGATTGAACAAACAGAAAACCTAAATTCTCAACATTGATAACTTGTTCTAAAGAATGCCCTTGGAAAGCTTCTCTAGATATGTATAAAACTGCACCACCTCCATTAAAGTATATCCATGTAGCGAGGAATAAGGGCAACCACACTATGTAAAGTTTCTCATCGTCATAACCTTACAATGGCCAGCTCCAATAAGAAATGTTAAAACAACTAAAAAATGTCCCAATTGGAAAAACAGTTCTCTCTGAACACACCAGGGAGTGTGTTTGGCCTACCCCCCACTTATTTTGTGTGTTGGTACTAGCAGTATTTGGGCAATATAATTAGAATACATTAAATCACATACTGTACGTAATCTTTTACTTCATACTGTTATCACAGATACAGAATGCACTGTGATTCACATTAAATCATAACCTGCTTGCCAAACTAATTGCACAGGTATTAAACTGAGTTATATAAATATTCAACAGGCTGTAATCTTGCCACAGCTAAAAATACATATTTAATAGATTGCTTCAAACATTAATTAATTAAACCTCCAATCCATCAATTTCCCATGGATATTTAAACATTAAAAAGATAAGCATCCATGGTACATTATGACCATAATGCAGTTTCTATTAAAGCAGTGCTTAGTTTCACAGAAAGGAATATAAAATGCAAACTTTATGTAAGCAACCCCTTCTGCCAATGGCATCTATGTTAGTAAACTAAACTTAGCAGTCATCACTGAAACTTTTAAAAGGTATGCCAGAACTTCCAGGAAGATAATACAGACAGACAAATACTATTGAAAGGGCTCTGGCAAAATAGAAGGCATTTTGGACATATAGGGGTAGATGTAAGGATACGTGCAAAGTGATTTGCTGGTGCAAAACCCCCACAATGATGGTGTTAAAAATGCGGCGTATGTAAACAATGGTGTTCACTGGCGTTCTGCACCCACTATCAAATTTGCACTTTGCCATCATTAATCCATTACAATTATATTGAAATGCATTCAAATGAAGAAGAGCATGGAATTGGGTGGGATCTGGATACTAAGCAGGCGCAAACATTGTAATGTAAGGATTTTGCCTTGCACTTATGCAATTGTTGCCATCCAAAAACTTAACGCCTCTTATACAAGGTGCAAACCATTGCAAAAGCGAGTAACCGAGAGTTGTGTAAAAGCACACACCTGCAAAGACCGGTCATTGGCTTCAGGATGGCTGATGTGGTACACTTCCTGATGCGGCAACACTTGGCTCTTGTTGAGTAAAGGCAGAAACACGTTCGGACAAGGGCAAGACATTCAATCCCAGGGTCACTTTGTTTGGGATGTTGGAGGATGCGGTGCTAAAGTGTTATCGTCTCACTCTGCAGGTCATCCTAGACCCAATAGCTGAATTGAGGGACGAGCTAGACCCCAGTGTCAATCTCAGGACCACTATGCCAGCACATGTGAAAGTGCTGTGTTCTCTGCACTACTTAGCCTTTGGTTCCTTTCAGACCACAGTTGGAATGTCTGGAGGGATAGCCCAATCCACCTTTTCGGTGCTAGGCACATTTCTGGATGTCATGCTGAAAAGGGCAGGCCAATACATATCATTTCCTAAGGATACTAGCATAACTGATGTTGGCTGAGGCTTTTCCAAACAACCATTTCATGCCGAGTGACCTCAGCCGTAAGGACTCTTGGCTCCTCCTCTCCTTTTCTGTGCACCTAGAGGATCATTATTTGTGCGTGTTGCGTAATTTGCATTGCTCTTAAGCTTACATAGGGCGCAGTGCAAAATAACTGCCTGGCTGCAATGCAATCTGAATTTTGCATCCGCAATTATTTGCACTGCGCCTATATACTTACATCTACCCCATAATGTATTGGAATCTATGAAAAATGTACTATCCCATTTACAGTTTTCATCAGTGTTAAGACTTTACTCACTTTTTCTGATTGAATCCCTGACTGCATAAAGTAGATTTGTTCTTCAGTGTACTCCTTTAGAACATCACTGTACCTTGTATTCTAGGTTAAACTTGTTGTCACCTGATCAGATTCTTTTTAAAGGGATGCTTAACAAACTGCCTGTTTATTTAAGTAATCTATTCCAGGAGTTTACCTGCGATTACAGCTTACGAAATGTTTGTGGTATCAAATACTTTAAAATACTGTTGGTAAAAAGTGCTACTGGAAGGAAATCTTTTGCTGCTGTTTCAGATTGCAATGCATTGCCGATGGGACTTGGATCAGAGACTTCCCATCGTCAATTAAAAAATGTGTTGTTTCTGATGAAGCTGATGAAGCCCTGTGTATGATGTTGTGTATAGTTTTAAATGTGTATTCTGTGTGTTTTATGTGAATGTAATTTGCTGTTGTTGGACACCGTAAATGAGCTAATATGGCTCATATCGCCTTTTCCAATAAAAATTAAAAAAATAAATAGATAAATCAATCAATCAATCAATCAATCATGACATCAGTTTCTTAGGGCTCTTTCACATATGGTTTGTTTCCACATTTGATGCGAGTTGGAGTGAGGTTTACATGAATATGTGAAATATCCCAAAAATGTGACTTTCACCAGAACTTGAACAGAATAAACTCAACCGAGACCACACTCGGTTGCTTTACCAATGTGAAACCAAATGAACCTGAGTTATACATTTTTTTTACCATAATAATAATAATAATAATAATAATAATAATAATAATAATAAAATAATAATAATAATAATAATAATAAATCAAATCAACCTATTATTACTACCACCAACAGGATGAAATATTGTGCCAGACAACATAAAAACAAAACAAAAAAATGTATGTTTCCTAAATTGACTTCTTATGTGATATGGAAACGTAAACCAACTTAAATATTATTTTTAGGTTTATATTTTGAAAATAGATATGTAACTGGGTAACTGAGTCTTTCACGTATCGCAAGTCCCACTTACACAATGAAAATTACACTTTCAAAATAACCCTCCCAAGTGTTTAAGTGCCCTTAGACTTTCATATTTCATTGGCAAAGTATCAAAAAGGATAAAAAATAAAGAAGATTGTTACGCATAAAAAAATCCTGATCAATGCTCCATTTGTTTATTTAAAAGAGACACAACTTGGGCCATACCTTATGCTAAACAGCATTTAAAAAAAAATAGATTGTCCCTTTTTAGCTGCTTGTTGAAGAGAAAAGAAAATGTATAAATACAAAGGAAAAATATATTTAACTTTGAGGCAATTACTTAATGCAATCTTAGTTCAGCCAACAAAGCATAAAGATGGCGTCTACTGGGGGGAAACATATTTCTCTAGAGCTTCTCTACAGTATTAGTACCACAATGCTGCACTCCAATCAGAGCAGATCCATAAATGATGACTGACTCAGTATATTCCCTCGTCGTAGTCACTCATGTTATAGGGGCAAAGCCACAAAGATTATCCCCTCAAGTAGCTTATTACAAGCCAGATGTGCAACAATTTTTATCAGGGCTTTTCACTTTCTGTCAGGAAGAAACAATAAGTTATGTCTACATAGCTACAGTAAGCTTCATTTTATCCAAGTAATCTGAAGACAGAAGTTGAAACTTTGTATCAAATAAAAAAGTGAGTACTCTTTGTCAAAATGCTCCATCTTCAATAAGTGACTGAAAAGTATCCTGTTGGATTCATATTCTCCTTGGATATAGTGCCTCTTTGACTTTAGTTCATCATGAAGAACCATCAGTAAATCTGAATGTCTCACTCCATTATGAATAGCTATCTTTACCTTTCCACTTAGTCCCTGACCATAATAAAAAAAAAAATACAAAATAAAAGTGGAATAATTGAAACTGCTGTGCAACAGGATTCTTGTGGCTGGTTTCACAGATACCAATTAGCAATTAGGTAAAGTAGTCTGAGATTACTGCTACTCAGGGTCTATGAAACCAGCCATACATCTGATGACAGATTACTCTAGGATCTTAGCACCCATGTACTTAAAACAAACATTTCTCAATATTAATTTCTTATCTTATGTATAGAATAATAAAATGAAGCAAAACAAAATAAATATGCATCAAATGAGCTATAACCTTTACTTAATGAACAATTTCATGAGGAAACTGCAAACTTGAACTGCAATGCTCCGATAATTGAAGACTTATAAATGTTGCAGTAACATAAATAACTAGTCTTTGCCTTTGACTTTTCCGTTTGATTTATCTGCACTGTGAAGTCTTTTTGGCTTGTTCAATTGTATAATCCCTCATTTCCAACATTCAATGTCAGATACAACTTTTATTAAAAATGAAGCCTTATTTTTGCTTAACATTTTTTAACAAAACAAAACTTGTGCTTACAGTTGCACACAACTGTCCTCCATGTTTGGCCACAAATCAGTACACATATCACAAATCCCAAACACATATAATCCTTTAGTAAACCACCTGCATGGATAATTTATTGGTGGTCTTTCAAGGCTTTAGTGAAAAAATGTCCTAAGGTTGAAATCAAATTTACAAGTTGTACTATCCACATTAAGCATGCTTATAAAACTGGTTCTGGCTACCCTTATATCCCATCGTACAGGGGGAGTGCACACTGGCATCTTGAGTTATATTACCATAATTAACATGCACTGCATCCTTAGTCAGCAGGAGTCACTCTCAATGCTCCTTTTCCAACCATTTAAGCTCTCTGTATACAGGGGACCTCAGGCTAAAAATCTGTTATGATCATAGATTAAATACGTAGAACACAATTTGATAATATGAAACTAACAATACATCTTATGTGCTTTTGTTTTTACACATACCATTTCTGTCTTTAAATAAGCAACACATTCAGCATTACCAGGCTGAACATAATGTAGTTTTATATAATTGTGAAATATGGCATTTGTGTCTCAAATGATTTCAGAGATATGGGGCGTCTACAGGGTCATGAATACAATTCTACTTTACATACCTAATTGTTCAATTATACTTGACACAAATCCAATCGGCTTTATTTCAATATCTTCTGGCAGAATAATTGTCACCTCCTCAACACTGGGCAGTTCCTGTATATGAAGTAAAAGCAGCGTTAGTCACATCGTAGGACAGCAAATACAGCTGGACTATATGAGCGGACATCCAATAAAACTTTAATTACATTCTATATTAAAACATGTATGGTTAAGAACTGTAAAGCATTATACAACAATAATAATAATAATAATAATAATAATAATAATAATAATAATAATAATAATAATAATAATTGAATAACTTTCAATATCCTGTGTCAGATGAGCCTACCCTAAGATTTTTTGCCTCCCCAGTAAAATGTTATGGTCATACCATCCTTATAACTGTAACTATTTAGTTACCATCAGCAAGCCCTGGAACACCAACCTAATTCTCCGAGAGGCAACTTCTTATGCAAAGGTTAAAAACAAAGTGTCAGTGAAAAGGTTAATTTCTACTGGACACAGTGAAGGATGTTGTTAGATTTTTCAAGAGTAGTTTCCATAATAATGACAAGTTGACAGCTTAAATGTATGAGATATTAGCAGTAGAAGGTTGAAATCTGACACAAGATTAAATATTGTAGGTCTGTTTGATGATACAGCAAGTAGAAACAAATTGTGATATGAATTGCTTAATTCAAATACATACTTAGGGTTATGAACACAGCAGATATGCAACTGACTCTTTTTTTTTTTGCCAAACAGATTAAAATTGATATTAGAGAGAGTACCGTTTTTCAATCTTTATTTTTCAATTCAAGCAGAGAAGGGGTTAAAAGAGTATGCCACTGAGAAATGTACAAGTCCCATTTTGAGAACCCTCCCTTTTTTATATTCAGCATGCAACAAAACCATGGTTACCAACATTCTAAAAATGGACAACAGTTGGTCACAGCGGTGCTATACCTCGTACAAAGATAAAGATGCTACACACATTTAAAAAGTCGTCCGAAATAAACCATAGAAAACGCAGCATATCAAAGTATATTATACACATTAGGCATAAGTGGGCATTTTTATATCCTAAATTTACAAGCAATATGCATAGACCAAAACATTAGATAAAGCTCAACGCTGGTTCAGAGAACAAGATCTGTCAGACCAGGCTGAAATGACGGACAGTGAAACTACAATGCTAAGGAACCACTAGCCATTCACAGTGGAACATAGACGGGACAGACAGCAAGTGTAAAAAGGGTGCAAACTAAAAAATAATTTCAAAATTCTTTTTTGTAAGAAAATAGGGAGTGTTTTACCAACATTTATCCTATGTAAATTAATTTTAGTCGAACTCTGATTTTTTTTTTTGGAAATTTGACATTTAAATGAGCTTTACCGATCAAAACCAAAGTATAAAGCCTAGTTATAACTACAAATACATATGGGTTATGACTAAAAGTAGACAAGCAGAAATAAGTAATGCTAAAATGCTTCCACCCAAAATCCTGGTATACTTTTGAGAACACTACATTTCCTTTGACTCCATTATTCCAATCTTAAGATACATGAAACCGACACTACCAACCAACCCACTGTACAGCTTTGAGAATCACAGGACGTTTAAACAAAAGGTTTTCTATGGTATTTTGAAAATGATATCACAATTTAGAAAAGACAGTTTGAATGACACCCAATAGCTGCGTTATTTTAAACTGTGAAAAAAGTGAATATAAATAAACGGTGGGTCTTTTTGGGCAGAGAAGATAAGATGCTTTCATAAACTGATTGACTTTAACTGCATCTGTCATTTTAACCTTTGCAGCAAGCTCTTTGTCCAGGGTTATAAAACAAAGTATGTCATTCATTCAACCTAAATAATTTCCTCTTGGCAAAGTAAAATGTCATTAGTTGGTGGCAACTAATAGGTATTTTGTCAACACCTGATGCATTAACAAAGGTGGGTGTTGAGGCTGTGTGGTCCAGTGGTCAAAGAAAAGGGCTTATAACCAGGAGGTCCCCGGTTCAAATCCCACCTCAGCCACTGACTCATTGTGTGAC
Source organism: Acipenser oxyrinchus oxyrinchus (assembly GCA_030684275.1). NCBI lineage: Eukaryota > Metazoa > Chordata > Actinopteri > Acipenseriformes > Acipenseridae > Acipenser > Acipenser oxyrinchus. The sequence goes on from CM060247.1 coordinate 33,250,107, forward strand.
TCTGAGCAAGTCACTTAACCTCCTTGTGCTCCGTCTTTCGGGTGAGACATAATTGTAAGTGATTCTGCAGCTGATGCATAGTGCACACACCCTAGTCTCTGTAAGTCGCCTTGGATAAAGGCGTCTGCTAAATAAACAAACAAACAAACAAAAAGGTGGCTGAGGTTTTGTCTTTGAGTAACTCCAGCAGTGATAAGGAAGATACAGTACAAATGTTGTGCTCTTTTTTTTTTTTTAAATGGAATATTCAGTTAGGGATCCTCTGGCAATAAAGCAACCTCCACATCAATGGTTCTTCTCAGACAACAGGCAATGTCTTGAGGAATCCTGACCCTTTCTTCTGTACAAACTCTCTGATGTCACATGGAGGGTTACAATACTGACCAATACAATGCCCTAGAAGGTACCAAAGGTGTTCTATAGGACACTGGCTGGTTCATAACATCTTTAGTTTCTATCTCAAGGTAATCTATGACAATCCTGGCAGTAGGACAACAGGCATCAAAACAAACCGAGGGCCAGCTGCACCAGCAATCACCCATAAGTGAATCCCCTCCAAAATGGTCATATTCAATGATGTTGCATTCAGCAGAGATGCCTGAGAGACCATTTTGGTGATCAAGGCAGTAATAAGTCGTCTCTTTGATGTAGTGAGGGCAATTGTTGAGCCATAGCTTGACTTCAAATCAAATTCATACAATCTCTTTCTCAGTCTGGTCGCATATGGGTCCTGAACTGGATAGTGAGCATATGCATAGTGGACTGAAGATTCCTCAAATGGCATATTGGGTATATATGGACCATTGGTTGGTGTCGTTGATGGGGGGGGGGGCAGCATTTTTTTTCCCAAACTGCAGTCCTGCTCCGAGTCTCTAGGGGGCACTATCCCACTGCTACCACCAACTGTGACAGCAGCAAAGAAATGCAGAAACAGAAGCTGCAGTTAAAGCACACATTTATCAAACAAATATAAAAACAGGAACACAATAAGCATGACAGGAGGGCCAAAATAAGAGGTTCAAACAAAAGAACAAAACACTTGTAGGCTGGGCATTGGCCTTCACTACACAGTTGCAAAACAGTACAAAAAAATCACAGCAACCCCAAAACAAACAAACTCCTCCAACAAACAAAGGATTCTGCTGTCTTTTATACATGTGGCCACTCCCCAATTAGAATAAATTACTTAATTGGAGACTGGCCACGCCTGTGATTGCTGGCAGGGACAGATTTACATCTGTAGTGAATAGAGTTCCCTGCCAACCTCACATTCCCACACAAACACACTACTTATAGCAGCACGGCTTCTGCCTTGCCACAGTCCACAATCTGGAAAGAACACACTGAATTGACCAGTTACCTGTCTTTGTGCATCCAGTTTCCAGCATTTAAACAGCTCTGGCAGACTGAACTTCAGTCAATAATCACACAATGCTCTTGACTGAAAACACACATTTTAATAAAAATAAAAGACAAAGAGAAATAAACCCCATTTTACGTACACAGTGTCAAAATGAGAATCAACCTGTTAAGAGAACACTTATTCCCCCTTCACAACTGCATGTCTGCATAATCATGTTGGGCCATAGGTGTCTGATGATGTTAACAGTCTCAGCTGGAAGCAGCCACAGGGTAATATGTATTTGTCAACTTTAATAGCATCAGAAAAAGTGCTAAAATCCATTGCTCTAGCTGTGAACAGCCTTTGAACTAAAATATGTATCTAAATAAATTGTTGGTGGTAGCCCCAGAGTGCTAATTTTCCTAAAAATGCTAAAGTAGGCTAGATCATATGAAAAATAATGAAAATAGACATATGCACTTCATTCCCCCCCTCCCCCCCCCATTTACTTCTATAATAAAAAGTCAAAGTGTTTCTCATTTCAAAAATACAGCAGCCCTTCAACTCTGTACTGGGTTTTAGCCTAATTCCCCGTCTATTTTAATAACAAACTGGAGACAAATAAATAAATAAAATAAATAAATAAATAAATAAATAAATAAAATAAATAAATAAATGAATAAATAAATAGGTAGTTTTGCTAGATGATTAAGCACAATAACCCACTTTCGGGTGTGTTGGTAAGACTTTACTGCACTTCTGGGTGACTGAAGCACAACGCACCCAGGAATGCATAAGGTATGTCTTACCACACAACCTGTCATGGGTTATGCCTTACATGTATAAGTACAGTGGTAATGGCCACATTTTGGAATATTTTAAAAACACAAAGCCAAGGAACCAGTGTTACTAAAACACTAATTATTACAAATAGACTGTACTTTTGGGTACCCAGTTCCATATTTGCTATCCAATCTGACCTCTTTTACCCTAAACACAGAGTTTGAACATTCTATGACCTTTTAAAGTGAACTAAAACCCATGTTCAGTATGGTTGTGACGAGTAACTGAGTTCATGGTGGAAAGATTATTGGGAATTACAAGTGAAGTAACTTAACAGCTTGCCTGCTGTGAACAATTAAAACAATGAATGCCAATATTTGAAAAGTGGTGGGTCTATTCTTGTATGGAAAACTAATTAAACCTGAAAACTGGAACACTCTTTGTAACATATGTTTCTGCTAGTAGTAATCTATCTACAAACAAAATGTTTACACTATTGTGATTAAAGGTACGTGTGCTCACCTTTTTGCACACAATTAAAACAAGGGTTAAGAAATAATCTATCACCGTTCCATTCTAATACAGCAAACATGGTGTCCTCATCCATCAAAATACAGAGGTACAAGCTGTTGTTTAAATTACCAAAGCGATAAATGTTTTATTAAAACATATGCTGCTAAGACACACTTCAAAAGGGTTCCCTTTCAATACAAGCAAATTAAATTACAGGTATTCTAAACACATTTTATGCTTTACCCCCCCCCCCCGCCCCCCTGATCAGGCTGAACTTTGCATACATTTTTTAATATTTGCACCAGAATGCTTCTGTTAACAGTAGGGATACAAGTCGCTTATGAGCTTTCAGCTGTTTAACACCCAATCATTTTTTGGTAAAACCAAAATTAAAAAGTTTAAAACCAAAAAGTTGGACTGAATATGTGCAGCCCAGGGAACGAGACACACAATTATTAAACACGTCACTTTAACTGTGATAAATAAGACTAACAGAGTGTTATGTCACACAACGTTAAACAACGCTGAAATTATGTATTAAGAAACATTCAACTTTATTTATTATTTTCCTGGTACCTCCCATAGTTGCTGTGGTCTGCTGAAAGTGGCATGTCTGAGTAAAACTACTGCTCATGCCCCACACCAGCCCCCAGCCCCCTACTTAAAGTAGGAGGTTAGAAATCCAAAGTAGAAGGCAGGTGGGTATGGGGGTCCTCCCTCAGCGTAGGTGCAGGGGGGTCCTTCCCAAGCGCAGGACACCAAAAACAAATTTCAGGGTTCTGCGGGGATCTAAATCCTGCATATCCTGGGCCTAAATATGTGCCTTTATAGGGCCCCAAAATTCTAAATAAATGTATAGCTCTTCTGTTCTTTTTTATGATTTTAGGTGTCCAGATTTAAAAGTAAAAGTTACTTGTGTGTCTATGAAAAGTAATTACAAAATAATGTATTTATATTATAATTTTAAAACCACAAACTTGTCGTAGCACACAGTAGATTTCACAGTAAAAATACTTACAAGGAAGTAAAGTCCACATATTTAAGAAAACTAGTTTTGCAATAATTTATTACACACAGAAAAAAAGTGAGGAATGAAAGACAGAACCAGACACCAATGAAACAGAGAAATTATATTGCAGGCACAAAAACAAACAATGTCACATTATATAGATACCATAATACCAAGTGAGACAGAAGAGAAATGTGAAGCAATTTCTAAAATTAAAAGACATAAGATAAGAATCTGTATTAATTGGTAGTAAATTTGAATACAGAAAAGGCAAGCCATAAGCTGTATTTTGTTTTCTATTTTTTCATGTATTCCATTTTTTCTTTTGCATTTTATACAAAAAAACAAGACCAATTTTAAGTTTCTAAAAATATTTATGGAAAAACCAGTCCTTACATTTATTTTTAGTCTTCTGAGTATACATACTTTCCCATGACACAGTTTCTCATTAACTACCGAGTCCAAGAATGCGCAAGTGCATTAATAAATAATAAAAAATAGCTTGCGAGAACTGCGATTTCGAACACTTAGTTTTCAGAAGTTCATTTCTGTTGCAACTTCTGTAAACATTAACGCAATTTCTACAGTGAGTTGTATTTAACAATAATGTATTGGCATCAGATTGTATACAGTCTATTTAAGACTTTCAATGTAATACTGTTGTAGCTCAATTTTGCCAGAACGTGTCACCACGAGAGGCACTCGGATCAATGAGCCAACTATACAGCTGATGAGTGTGTAGGAGTAAAAACTGAAAGCAAAACAGAGTTAACCCATTAATGCCTAAATTAAGACTGAATGTGAAGGAATTTTACATTTTCTAATTTTTGTATTTGGAACAGCAAATTCTTACTCTTGAACATGACTATTTTCAATTACTACTCTGAAAATGATTTTTTCTAATTATGGTTAGCTAATTTTATTTTAAGTGCTTTGGCAGTTTTATGAACACTTTCACAAACAGCTTGGCTTGCTCTACGGACTGTGAATTGAAAGTGGCAACGATCTTAGGGCTGGCCATAGCCTCCAACCAATATGCATTAATGGGTTAAGACATTTCGTGTTCGATACACATTATGTTGTAAACTAAACAAATATGCAGTTAAATCAGTAGAGGAATTTAAGTTGCTGACAACGGGATTCAACTGAAGTCACAGAAAATGACAAAACAAAACAGAGCTTCCTTTATAATCAAAATAGCGAACTGGTTCTCAACAAAAAAAGAGCAAAACTGGGGGAAAAAAAGAAAGATTCCAGTTACTTTTACTATGGAAATCTGGTAACCCTAGCTTTGCTGGCAATGAGAGACAATGTGCACTCAAAACAAAGAGTCATCGCATACGCTTACAGCTGCTGAAAGTTTGCAATAAAAATGATGAAATCGCAATAAGTTGTGGCATTACTCACCTCCACTGTCCTTTGCTTTCTTGAGGGGGTCAATCTATGATTGACTTGATAACCGCTTTATCGTTCGACCTTCATCACCAACATCACTTGTAAGCTAACGTTTTACTCGACTTACATACATAATGAATTGTGTAAATTGCCGCTATTTTACTGGAAGAAAATAAACATTTTGAACTAGTCACTGGAACATATAAGCATTGTCATACTAGTCACTGGAACATATGAGCATTGTAAAAATGTGTTATTTTTTTCTTTTTGAAATAACTATTTTAGACAGCTCATCTGGAAAAGTACACAGCAATTTATCCAGCCACCGGTTGGAAATGAAAAGGCTGAGTCCCCCAAAAAACATATGCAAAGTTCTCGTTTAGTATGCTGGTTTATTATACCCAGTTACAAGAATACATGACTCTACAGATAGGGCCCTTACACTTGAATTCAATCAATATGCAGATAGAATACAACAATAACGTAATCAGACAAACTAAACTAACTTCAATACAGCCACAGTAAATTAAATTACGTTAATAAGAAATAAAACAGACCAACTCACAGAAGCCTCCAATTTACTGTAGAGCAGCTTCCAGATACTTGCACAAAGACTCCAAGTGGTAGGCTACAGCACCTCTTCGAATCCAGTTGCTTAAAAACCACAACTTTCCTCAAATTTCTATCAAGCACCCTTTGCTTGTTTTTCAGCTTTGCCTCATTAACTGCTTATTCAGTTTCACAATGGTTCAAAACGTCAACTAACAGTTTATTTTCTTTCACTACTTTTGTGGTTTGTCAGTGTAGCATCATTATTTAATTTGTCATTAACCCCTTCCGCTCCAGGACTTACGCAGGTATGTCAAAAGATAAAGCACTTGCAGTACCACGCCATACCTGCGTATGTCATAGTTTGCGGACTATTCTGTGGAGTTTCTTTCAACCTGGTCCGTCAGTGTGCATGCTGTACAGCTGGTGTTGCTACTATGGAAAAGTTTGTTTTGCAGTTGTGGGGGTTGGGAATTTGTTTAGTGACATTTTTATCCAATCACATTTTGCGCAAACAATGTGAGTGCATTGAGAACAATGGAAGATACAGTTTGATCAGAGTGTTCTGAAAACAATAACTTTGAAATAAGTTTTGATTTCATGAAAATGAAAGGGCTGCAGTGTGGAGTAGTGGTTAGGGCTCTGGACTCTTGACCAGAGGGTCATGGGTTCAATCCCAGGTGGGGGACACTGCTGCTGTACCCTTGAGCAAGGTACTTTACCTAGATTGCTCCAGTAAAAACCCAACTGTATAAATGGGTAATTGTATGTAAAAATAATGTGATATCTTGTAACAATTGTAAGTCGCCCTGGATAAGGGCGTCTGCTAAGAAATAAATAATAATAATAATAATAATAATAATATTCTACAGCAATAAAGCCTGCCATTCACCTTTGCATGCTTTCAGGGTTTTGTGTTTTTTTCTTGTTGTTTTTACCTGAAAGGTGTTCACATTCCTGTGCACTCACACCAAAAACAAAATGTGAGAACTTCACAAGTAGACAAAATACACACAGCAAAAAAATAAAACAAAATGGTGCGATGTGTTTTAGCGGAAAGTAAAAAAAAAAAAAAAAAAAAGTTTATTCAAATCAGAAATCTTATGTATTATGCTGTTTGCAAATAATTTCATTATTGTTGTTCATTGCACGTGTTGCTAATTACACACACAAAAAAGTTTTATTTTTATTGTGCATGTTTGTATTCTTCTAAAATTGTATTGTTCATAAATAAAAGTATATCAAAATGTGTTTGTCTTATTGTACGATGTTTAATTGGCACACATGGGCTTAAAGTGTTAATGGAAATGTGTTATATGTGTTGTATGTATGTATATATATATATATATATATATATATATATATATATATATATATATATATATATATATATATATATATATATATATAAATCAAACAGAATTTTATAGCAATTTCAAGGGTAAAAACAGCAATTAAAATAAATTTCAAAAATCTGTTAACCGGCATGCACATTAATTAATACATTTGGAGTTGAAGGGGTGAAGTCTAAATTAGGTCTACACAGTAATATAACAGACACGTCAGATTCAATTTTTTTTAAAAACTCAATTCCAGCTTCAGATTTTCACTTCTTAAGCACTCTAATTCACTCCGGACTAAAAATCAGGTGTCCTCAGAGTTGGTCAAAAGCAGAGGATGTGGATTAGTGTTCATCGAGGAAAGTCGGTAAATTCAAATGGAAATGGTGGGGTTTATATGTACAATCAGCTATGCGTAAAGTACTTGTGCTGTTTTTGAAGATTACTAGTGACATTTTGTGAAAATGTGGTTTCCATGCGCAGAGCACCGGCACATGAGAGAATCTAAGCTGCTGCAATAAAGCAAAATACCCTGTGCCTGCTTGGTTAAAAATGTGTTTTACTGCTCTTGACCAAATTGTTTTTCAAATGTCAGGTGGGTTGGCTTGTCGTCGGTATTGAATCCGATTTCAATGGATTTATCTGACGACTCATTAATTAAAAATTCACTCGGGGAGGTATAAAATGAATCTGACCAACACAGGTATTGCAGATATACCATGGCAGAAAACCGGCAGAGACGTTTCATTCAGGCAATACAGCATATAGGGGATCAGGTGATGCTGTGTATACTACTCTGGTTTAGAAACCCTACCCGTCCGGACGGCAGACAGCTGCTGAGGAAGCATTCAACACCACGCTTGGGCAAATACGGGTAGTGGGCACTTGAAAGGGAGATGGCAGATACTGATGAAACAGACTGAAGTGCATTAATTCGTTCCCAAAATTGCCACTGCCTGCTACCTGCACAAACTATTGTTAACAACAAAATTAGGTGTTCAAGAATCAGTGGCTAACCTGTGAGACAGACGGGGGAAGGTTACAGTCTCACGAGAAAAAAAAAAAGCGGCACTGCCTTTCACAACAAGCCCAAAACAAGTGCAACCCTTGTTAGAGTATGGGTGTTTATGCAAATTACAACCCACAACTCTAAAAATTTATTCTAAGCAGACTTGGCGACTGTGAAGGTTACTTCAGCCGCCAGTTTCAATTGGACAGCAGTGATTTGAGGAGGCTCGTGCTGTCAGAGATGCTCTCCTTTCTTTTAAGTTAAGTGCTGGATTTACTGCTGTGTTAAATATTAATGATGCAAACAAAACACAATCAGTATGTTCATTTGCAATTTTATTTGGTCAGTTCTGAGAGGGCATCAACAACTTGGATGTTGTTGTGCTGTTTTGGGCGATCGAGCTGGCTTATGACATCCAGTTCACAAACCATATTTATTAACGTGGAGGGCAGACGTGCGTTGTCTTTGGACATAGCTGGGATCAAAAAAAGGACGGAAATTAAATTCAGTTAAATTCAGCAGCTGACTTGCTCTTCGTGTTTAACTTTAGCGTAGTTTTTACAGCAAGGGTATTCTCAAACAGCTGCTTTAATATTATAACAAATGCATAACGTAGTTCGTGGTAAGTGGTTTTATACAGAACTGTAAACCCACAAGATATATACAACATGACCAGTCACAGCAAAAAACAATAATAAAAAAAAGGCCGCCCGCATTAGCATTAAGGTGAACTACTCCACTGCTAACCATAAAACCGCCCATCAGCCACTACTTTCTGCCGTCTTGGAATCCACAGTAACAACCTGCTCCCTTGCAATATTTATAGTTAAGGATAAACACGCTCATTAACATTTACACGTGAAATGCGGGTTTCCATGTGAAACTGGGCGTGGTTTTCCTGTGTGTTTCATCATTTACACGAGTAAATGAGATTTACCCTATCCCTCTCTTTGGCCGTTTTTTTCGGCCACAAACATGATTTACCCACGTAATTCTCCCAAATGTGCATGCGCATCGCCATTTCATGTGTAAATTGACCCTCATGGAAACCCCATGATTGTGCAGAGAAGGCACTTTTGTGCATGATTTGTAAACAATGAACTGCCATCCTGCACACGCTAATACCAAATATTAAGCTTTTGAATGAATGCTTTGATCTTGTCATTCATGAAAAGAAGGGTCGTATTGTAATGTTCTTACTTTTTAGTGAACATGTAATGAAGATTCGGATGGTGGGTCTCAATTCACATGAACTTTATTCCATGGTTTACTAGTTAACGTTAATGATGTTTATTACTGTTCTCCTGCACTAATCTACCACTCTGCTGCTGCTTTGCCGTGTTTATCTACACACTGTCTGTCTAATCCTTTTGGTTCTTGTCCTTACTTCCTTTGTGCTACTACTGGTTACATTGTATTACTTAAAAAGGGGCAGCAGTAAATTTCTGGACACTACATGTATCCCATCCTTCTAGACCAGTGGTACGCAAACTTTTAAATCCGCCCCTTTTTAGCGTACATTTTGTCGCCCCCATATAAACAACGTTAGATCTCTACTTTGTATTTTAACAGGTGTTTTTTTTCAAGATTTCATGTAAAATCGCGTATTTTTTCCTTAAATCACAAAAAGCCCAGATTTAGCTAAATACATGTGTATCACAAATTCAACATTTAAAAATCAGTCTATAAATCTTTTTTTTTTCTTAGCGAGTGAACATTTAGCTGACATGTTCAACCTGGCTTTCTAACAAATAAATCAGGGAATTTAAATATTTTGTTTACACTTGGCAAGTCAATATTTAGCTAACATTTCTAAAAAATAAATCAGTGAAAAAATACATGTAACTTAATTTTTTTTTTTTTTTAACTTGACGATTCAACATTTACCCAACAGATAAATCTGAAAAACATTATTGTTCAGCAACTAAATCTTGGGTTTTCACAAAATAAAGTATGCACACCGGGAGCAAAGCGAACGACACAAATACAGCACGAGTACAAAATGACGTAGCTAGTCATGAAAAGAAAAAAAACGTCTCCTTTTGCAGAGTCGAAATATAATAAATAAAACACAAAAGAGCATAGGTACACCAAACACTAAAAAAAAGGAAAGAGTTCGGGGAATACCACCGGCTTGTTAAAGAGCTAATGTGATTATTATTATTGGTCAACATTATTAAAACAAAGAAGCAGCATTTTACAGAAATACAAAACCAGTGTGTGCTGCTCCCCGTCACTTTGACTAAATTAAGGTGAAATAGAGAGATACATACCATCAGTTTCCAATTGTTCTGCTATTTCTTGACACGTGGCGTCTTTCTTTTTATTGTCTTTATAACCACGGACACTGGCATCATAAAGAACATTTTATTTTTCGATTATAATAATTAAATTCGCATTGATGTCGATTTTTAATTTTTCTGGTAATGTCTGCGTGAGCAAGACATTGACAGTCTGACAGCCACTACCTTTGACCTTATTTCTGATTGGTCCATTGCGATGCGAACAGCGCGTAGCAAAATACAAATAAAACAAATGTATTTCTATATTTGCTCGCTTCATTCGCACCGCTTGCATTGTGCATTACTCCATTTAAATCAATAGTTTTAATTATTTTTGCTCAGGTCCGCTGTGCACAGCTCTTTTAACATGCAAGCCCATGCCCATTGATGTGTTTGATTTGGCATTGTATGTTACACTCCGAATTTTAAGAATGTGTTTGTTTACATTTACACTACCGGTCAAAAGTTTTAGAACACCCCCATTTTTCCAGTTTTTATTGAAATTTAAGCAGTTCAAGTCCAGTGAATAACCTGAAATGGTACAAAGGTAAGCGGTAAACTGCCAGAGGTTAAAAAAAAAGTTTAGGTTACCAAAAACTGAAAAATAATGTACATTTCAGAGTTATACAAAAAGGCCTTTTTCAGGGAACAAGTAATGGGTTAACAACTTACAGCTGTTCTGCAGCAATGGAAGAAAATTAAGCCTTGAAAGTTGATGCTAACAATTCCTACAGGTGTCCCAACTTTTGTTGATTACTTACAAACCCTCTGTCTGTATAAAAGCAGTGTTGGAATAGACTGTGTTACTACACCCTCTTAAGCATTACTTGGACAGTATTGTACTGCAGGAAGTAGTATATTGCTATCATAATGGCGAGAAAAAGGCAATTAACAAAGGAAGACAGACAGACATTTAAAACCCTTAAAAGTGTAGGTCTTTCCTTTAGAGAAACTGCAAAGAAAGCCAAGGTGTCAGTGAGTACAGTTTCCTACACCATCAAAAGGCACTTGGAAACTGGAGGAAACTCTGACAGGAAGAGGTCTGGCAGACCCAAAGCCACAACAGAATCAGAAGACAAGTTTCTGAGAGTCAACAGCTTGCGTGATAGGTGGCTCACAGGACAACAGCTTCAAGCACAGCTTAACACTGGTCGAAGTAAGCAAGTCTCAGTTTCAACTGTGAAGAGAAGACTTGAGCTGCAGGTTTGACAGGTCGAGTGGCAGTAAGAAAGCCATTGCTAAGATGGCAAAATAAGAAAAAGAGGCTTGCCTGGGCCATGAAGCACCGCCAGTGGACTACTGAAGACTGGAAGAAGGTCTTATGGACCGATGAATCAAAATTTGAAATCTTCGGTTCATCACGCAGGGTTTTATGCGCCGTCGAGTAGGCGAAAGGATGGTTCCTCGGTGTGTGACACCAACTGTCAAACATGGAGGAGGAAGCGTGATGGTCTGGGGCTCTTTTGCTGGATCTAGAGTCGCCGACTTGCACAGAGTGAGTGGCACCCTGAACCAAAACGGCTACCACAGCATTTTGCAGCGCCATGCAATACCCTCTGGTATACGCCTAGTTGGTCAGGGGTTCATCCTACAGCAAGATAATGACCCAAAACATACCTCCAGGCTATGTCAGAACTACCTTAGAAGAAAAGAACAAGACGGTAGGCTTCAAATCACGGAATGGCCAGCACAGTCTCCAGACTTAAACCCCATCGAGCTGGTTTGGGATGAACTGGACAGAAGGTTGAAAGCAAAGCAACCTAAGTGCAACACATTTGTGGGAACTTCTACAACAGTGTTGGGAAGAACTTTCCAAACAATATTTGATTTCCATTGTAGAAAGAATGCCACGAGTGTGTTCAGCTGTTATATCAGCAAAAGGTGGCTACTTTGATGAGTCAAAAATTTAGATTAAATTTTGTTAAACAAAACGATTCCATGATTTCTTTTTTATCTCCAATTGTTTATTTGTTCTATGCTTTAATTTCAGAGTACAATGAGACATTAAACTGCGTAAATTTCAATAAAAACTGGAAAAATGGAGGTGCTCTAAAACTTTTGACCGGTAGTGTATGTATTTGGCTTTTTTTTTTTTACAGAACTGCCCCTTTAGTCAGTTACGCCCTTCTTAATGCAAGTTTGCTCACTACTGTTCTAGATTTTTGTTGCGCTCATTGAACTGATCAAACACATCCACGAGATAAGCAAGCATTGCAAGCCACTGTGAATCTTGGAGAAGTCCAGCATAAGGAAATCGTTGTTTCTCCAGAAAAACCGCGGCTTCTCGTCTCAGCTCAAACAAATGTGACAAAACCTTCCCACAGGAAAGCCATTGTACTTCAGTATGAAACCGCAATTGCTGATGTTCAGAATCCATTTCTTCACAAAGCACGAAAAACAAATTGCATTAGTTGGTCGACCTGAGCCTCACCTTGTGAAGATCAGCAGGCATATTCTTACCAGCTAAAGATTCACGATTCATTGAACAATGAGTCCATGTAACAACATGCTGCATTTGAGTCACCAGACCACTGTTTTTTCGCGTCATAGCTCTGGCACCATCAGTACACACACCAATACGCCACTCCCAATCCGGCTCAGCATCTTTAACTGCCTCTGAAAGTGTCATGCATGCTTTCCACAGTAGCTCGACTTGAAAGTGGATAACAAAACAATATATCCTCCTGCACAGATCCATCACAAATGTATCTTACAAAAGCCAAGAGCTGTGCAGCCCCCCGACATCAGTTGATTTGAGTTTGATAGGATAAAAAAAAAAAAGTTACACCTTTTCACTTTCATGTAAAGCTGTTCACAAACATCAGAAGCCATTTCATGAATGGGTATATAACTTTGTGACAGAAATACAATGAGTTTTGGTTGTAAATCTCCCTCCCGGCCTGTGAGGGCACTAAGCAGCGAAAGTAGAGCCCTTTGGACGGGCTGGCCTGACAGTTCTTTCCCCGGGCCGGGAAGTCGGTCAGTCTGGAAGAAGGCAAGACTCCGTTGCAGGAGCGTATTGACCTGGAAGGGAAACGACGTAGCAGCTGCAGATAGTAGAGACAGCTGCACTCGTTTACCAAGGGGTCATGCGTGATAGCATAAAAGGGGACAGAGAATCGCAATCTACTCCTTCGCTTGGTTTGAGAAACAAGGAACTGGAAGGACCGGGACAAACCCCTAAAAGTAAGAAAAAGGATTCGTGAGACTTTTGTTTGTTTTGTCGCTGTTAGTAATTGTCTTTTGTTTTTGTAAATCACTAGACGGCTAACACGTCTCCAGAGCTGTCGCCTTGGGCCAGCACTACCTGGAACAACACTACACCACAGTCACTGTATAATTGTTATCACCCACCACGAGCACTACTGCACGCACCTGGACTGGTGACCGTGTTTTGTATTATTGTGGGGCGGATAACGTGTCTATTATTTGGACTGTAATCCATTTATTATTGTTTCTTCTGTGCTTTACACATTGGTGTGTATTGCCGGAGGTTTATTGTTTGGTCACCAGACCCGGATACAATTAAAAACTGTTCCAAACTGGATTATAACTCTCTGTGTTTCATTACTGCACTGCATTACCCCTGCACCTGCACGTACCACTTACCACTTTGCCACAAACTTGTGTGAGGCTTTACCGCTTTTTGCTTTCCTTAACACTAGAAGCTCAGCAGCAGTCATTTGGTTGATTTTTGGTTTTAAAATGCAATTTTCCCCAAATATATGCGCTTCGGTTGTTCAGATGTTTATGTGATGTACTCAATAAAAAATAATAAATAAACTAAATTACATTCGACTGTTTCTCCTTTCGTTATACTATTTGTTTTGAATACAGCCATCAGAAAGACGGCTGCGGGGCTTCTAGGTATGAGTATATCTCCGGTCCTTCTAGTGTTAAAGCCACCATGTAGGACGTGTGGACAGCATTTGTATTCACACTGCTTCCTTGAAAAATGACATCCTGTTTTTTCAGATTCTCAAACTTCCTGTGGAAAAAATCAATAGATTTGTCCTTCAGGGAAGGATGCTTGGTTTCTAAATGACAACGCATTTTTTAAGGCTTCATACTTTCATGAGCAAGTACTTCACCACAAAGAACGACCAACATGTAAACCGCAGCTCAATATTTTTCGTCTTATTTCTGACTTTTCGCTTTTGAAACATGACTTCCATGCTCACATTCCTCACTGGCCGTCTTAGAAGCAGGCTTTTTCAAAAAACGATCCATATTATTACACAATGTAGTTCTCTAATACTGAAACTCATACACAAAAAAACTTGGTCTTTGTAAAATGGTCACTTAGTTTATTATGTTTTCATGAGATTAACTCTTCTTTGATTCATTGATTGAATCCTCTCTTTTATGGTTACCAGAATAATCTGCGAGAAATGTCAACTTCCAAAAACAGCGGTACATCTGTAACTAAGTACTGGTTACCTAAAGAGATTGTGGGTGTCACAGATATGAGGAATGAGAAGAAAAGTAGAAAGTACTAATGAATAGTAATATAGGGAGGGCATGCTGTTTTTGTAAGTCGATGTGCATAAAAGTAATAAATAAAAAATACAATTTTTTTTTATTTATTTTTTTATAAATTTAGTCGTCGCCAATTTTTTTAACCCGGTTTTCTTCCCAATTCAGCATGCCCAATTATTATCTGTATCCTCGGCTGACCGCTCGCAACCGGCCCACCGACTCAGGAATCGGAGGCTGGAACACGCGTCCTCCGAAACGTGCTCCTGCCAAGCCGTCATTTTTCGCACTGCAGATCCACAGCAATGCCACCAGACCTATAGTGCCGGAGGACAACACAGATCTGGCGGCTCCACTGCAGAACCACAGGCCCTACTCGGCCACAGGGGTCGCTGATGCGCTGTGAGCCATGGATTCCCCTGCCGACCTAAGCCCTCCCTACCGGGCAGCGCTCAGCCAATTGTCGCCGCCCCTAGGAACTCCGGTCACGGTCGGCTGTGACATAGCCTGGATTCAAACCTGCGATCTCCAGGATATAGGGCACATCCTGCACTCCGTCGCGGGCGCCTTTACTGGATGTGCCACTCGGGAGCCCCCAGAAAATACAAAATTAACCTACCAAATCATTTCCAACCCCCTTCAGACATCCCTCTGACCCCCAGTTTGAGAATCCCTGATCTATTATTATTATTATTATTATTATTATTATTATTATTTATTTCTTAGCAGACACCCTTATCCAGGGTGATTTACAATTGTTACAAGTTATCACATTATTTTTACATACAATTACCCATTTATACAGTTGGGTTTTTACTGGAGCAATCTAGGTAAAGTACATTGCTCAAGGGTACAACAGTGTCCCCCACCTGGGATTGAACCCACGACCCTCCAGTCAAGAGTCCAGAGCCCTAACCACTACTCCACACTGCTATCTATATAAACAAATTCCTAAAGATGGGAGGACTTTTCCTCCTAATGCATTAGTCACAATCCTGTTGCTGAATGACAAAAAAACATGACAATATATGTGAATGTCCAATGAAAAGCAAAGAAAGGGGTCTGATTTGGTATGGGATATTTAGCAGGACTATAAATAATGACATATGCAAACTATGGTCCCTCCTATTGCAGTGCAAAAAAGTTTGACATCATCCACCTACTAGTTTTAGTCTGAAACATTACTTTAAAAAAAAAAAAGACAAGCTCGCCCCTCCCTTTGAAGAAGCTCAACTTACACAAAATACTAAATTTGATGAAATGTGAGAGACTGAAAAACAACAACAAAAAAAAAGTTATAATAAATATTACAAGAAACTCTGCTAACCACATTTGTTTAAATATGCATAGCCTATACAGCCTCAAAGAGCAGTTTCACCTAAATAAAAACCTTAAAATGTCACCCATAATGATCATTTATTAGCCATTAAATAAACACGTCTTTGTGTTAGTATGTGCGACTTATTCCTACATCATGCCGGATTGCCATTTTATTCCATAGTCTACATGCTTCACTGAGCAGTAGTATAGAGATCAGTACACATACCTCAGGAAGAATTTCATCTTTAGTTTTTAAAGGCTGCGGTTTCCTCGCTTTTCCAGGTCCCATACAGCCATCATCATCATCTGCTTCAGAAAGCACAAGACAGGGTGATGTGGAGGAGGAAGACGAATCAGAATCACTGGGGAAAAAAAAAAAATCAACCATGATTTTAATTTAGCGTGCAGTAGCTCTACATTTAATTCCAAGATTTTGCACAACAGACATCTGATGTGGTGTGTCTGTGTGACTGAACAGAAAACAAGATATTACACTACAACTTCCATAAGGGGCTCTTCCGTAGTCAAACTTTCCTTAAATTTAGCGGTGCCTAATTATTTTATCCTCTTTGTGTCCAAATTTGAATTAACAAGCAAAGGAAACAGAAGACATGAAAATCAAATTAACCATCAAAGAAACAAGGGGTCAAAAAAAAAAGGTCCAGTTAGTAAAACAAAAGAGAAGCCGACAGAATCTCCCACCTCTGTAGAACCATCTGTCAGCACATCCCAATTCCCTTAACTGAATATTAGTTTTAAAACATCAATGGTACAATCACAGTCACAAAACACTTTTCCTGAATGCCATATATTACTCCCCCCCATCAAAAGTTTAAATATGCATAAAAACCTTTCTGATGAAGATTCTTCCAATGGAGTGCTTTCATCATTGCCTTCAACAACACCCCCCTCCTGAATTTCACTCTTCACAGTCACATGATCCTGAGGACAGTTGCCACCTTCCTCAGCATGCAAGCCTGCTGCTTCCTGTGTTTCATCAAGAATCTGCGAGGAGTTCATGAAATTAAGGGACTGCATTTGGGCAGCCACTGAAACCTCCATCTCTTCATCGTTGGACTTCTGGTCAATAGCTTGTCTTGTCAAACCAGTTACGTCACAGATATTTGTTTCTGGCTTTTGAAATGTCATATCTGCATCATTAAACTTGTCCGTGACTTCTGGCAGCAAATTGCCATTTACTTCTTTAGCACCTTTGAAATCCTCAATACCAGGCTGATGTTCTTTGCCACCATGGATTTCAATATCAAGTTCATTATTGATCACTGTAGTAAATTGCAGCTTCTCCATTTCACCAGACTCTGATGTCTGAACAGAAAATGTTTCAGAAGCTAAGGATTTATAATGATCTTGTTCCATCACAGCAGTGTTTTCCAAAATATTGTCAACTATCAAAGACTCCTTGGTTGTTGCTGGTTGTTGTGCCATACTGTATCACATTAATATCTGGAGGGGAGACAAACACCAAAAAAAAAAAAAAAGGGTCAGACTGACACATAATTACGTACATATCACATTATATACAGTAATTCAACGTAATTGCTTCAATCAAATTAGCATTTGGAAAAGGAAAGTTAAACAGAGCTTTGCTCATTAGTTACTATGGTAGATTGTGGAATTAGCAACATCTATACCAAATTCAAGAACAGTCTGTATGTGTATAAAATGGTTACTGTGCATTGTGACAACCATCATTAATAATCACTTACTGCATTTGCATTTACTCATAAACACATTGGTAGCCTTCCACCGACAAATGTCTGTCAATAATGTAATCTGTTACTGTCATTGATTTTATATTATTGCACGGCAGCTTCATTCATGTGTGTTTGTCATGGAACAGATCATATAAACCAGATTTAGTCAGAAAATAGAAAAGGCTTCATAACTGAAGTAAAACACTGTGCAGTTTGCAATACACTTCGACCTACCATGCCAGTGGTAGAAAATTCCCAGAATCTTAACATGCCCGGTCAGGCATACAGCTCTAAATTTTACACGCCCAAGTGTGAAACTGAAAAACACTTTACTGCTGTTGGTGATTCCACACCAACAGGACTTCTGGACTGCATGTCCTGCTGTGTGTCACCAGTGTGTCTCGTGCCAACAATCTCGTGCCAACAATCTCAAATATCCAATGCCCCCCCATCAAATAAGCATACATCCAGTGTTTAATTTGTGTCGGGGCTTGCCGGGGCACAGCCCCGTAACCTCTGGGCGTGCAGAGTCATTTTCCCAGTACCTGTAGTTAAAAATCTCATAAAATGCTTTCTTTTTAAATTCTCAACACAGTTTTGTTAAGTCTGCAAGTTCTTGCATGCACGCTAAAGACAGTCCTCTGCCACGTTTGTAGCAGACTTTAAATTACTTTACTTCAAGTAAGATGACACTGGCTGCAACTCTATTCTCGTTTTTTATACACAAATAAGCTTACTTGATTTAAAAAACGTCATGAATGATACAAGCAACTTCTTACACTACTTGGTTTGATTAAATGAGTAGTACACAACAAAATATGAAATCTAAACATTACTTTCAACAAAGAACAACGACAACTTTAAATGAAAAAAAATATATTGTAGCCTACTTCAATAGGAACATTAGCATATTATATTAAACCAAAAAAAAAAAAAATCTGGTTCTCTCTTGCCTTTCAATGAATATAATTTAATTAATAGATAACAACTACCTAGCCTAAGTTTAATCATTTTTGTAATCTACCAGCGGCTTCTGTTGCATACACATCCCTGATAATAGTGCAGACCGTGGGTCAAACCAATGTTCGTGTTGGGGTGCGTATTATTTTTAAATTTATTTATCATTTTTTTAAATCAATGTTGTCCTCTGAATGTCTTTTAATTTGTTTTTTTTTTTGTTTTTAAACCATTTACATACAAAACCATAACAAAACATGTAGGCCTATACAGGCTTTTTTTTTAAATGTATTTTATTTGTCATGTGGTTGTCTTTAATTAATTTTTCTACACGTATACTACTTTGTATATAATGTAGAATATGTGAATGTAAACATCCAACACTAGTATATACAATACTCTTTCAAATAAACGTGTCATGATTTTGAATAAGCTCTTCTTAGGGTCGGTATTATTGTCATTGCTTGCGCCCCGGCACCTCTTTCGTTACAAATAAGCACTGCATGCCAGGGGCGCTGGAGCTAGGGGTGCTGGGGGAGCGGCAGCACCCCCTGGTTTTGCATGGCTTCCATCATATACAGGGGTTACAGTTTTATTCAATGGCTTTCAGCACCCCCACTTCAAAAAAACAAACAAAACAGCCAAAACAGTTTAACAAATGGTTACTCAATGACACAAAACAGCATTATTTTAAAATAAACTTTAAAGTCCATATGTCACCTATTTCACATTACAATCGGATTATATTTTATTAAACTACACTATAATAGTGTTCTAAAATATATTTTATCATTTACACTTTTGCGCTGTAACTAAGAAATTTACACTTAAAAGCTTGTTTTGAGTGCTTCCGCAAAAAAAGCCCTGACTTTGAATCTTGACATCTGTGACATCACTAGGGGAAAACACAAACCATAAACCATAAACATGCATGCATATGTCTATGGCATAAACAAAACGATCATACATACAGGCGATGGTTAAACGGTGTCAAAAATACATTTCACCTCAGATAGGCACAAGGGAATGCATTGCATGAAAAAAGTACTGTATTCCGTGGAAGTAAAATCATCGAGTTTGTCAGTGCAGAATGCAATGATCACTTCATACAAAATGGAACACGGAACACTGAGACTAAAGATTTTGTTTGTTGGTTTCTGGCAGGTACACATTGCATTTTTTCCCTTTTGTAAGACACTGGTACACAAGTTCACCAACACATGCAGACCTTTACAAAGACAGTTATTCAAGAAGACAATCATCAAGTGACCACTGATTCATTTTCCCCTGACAACAGCAGAACCATTTAGAAACTGCAATATTATTAATTGTTTTTTGTTTTTTTTACCAGCTTTAATTTAAACAATTTCGTACCATTTACATGTATATCAAAAATACATTTTTAAATAGCTGCATCTATAAGACACTTCATACAGATATAAAAATGATTACAATAGATTGTTCTTTCTTACCCTGTGCACTAGTGCTCAATACTACTAGGCTATCCACTGCGCATAATCAGTTCTCTGCAAGTGTTGCATTTGTTTTTTCAGAAGTCGATGCTTGAAACGGTAAACACTATTTGCAAGATATAAATGGAATATATATATATATAACTGTGCAAAAGTTTTAGGCAGGTGTGAAAAAATGCTGTAAAGTAAGAATGCTTTCAAAAATAGACATGTTAATAGATTATATTTATCAATTAACTAAATGCAAAGTGAGTGAACAGAAGAAAAATCTAAATCAAATCCATATTTGGTGTGACCACCCTTTGCCTTCAAAACAGCATCAAGCATCAATTCTTCTAGGTACACTTGCACACAGTTTTTGAAGGAACTTCGGCAGGTAGGTTGGCCCAAACATCTTGGAGAACTAACCACAGTTCTTCTGTGGATTTAGGCAGCCTCAGTTGCTTCTCTCTCTTCATGTAATCCCAGACAGACTCGATGATGTTGAGATCAGGGCTCTGTGGGGGCCATACCATCACTTCCAGGACTCCTTGTTCTTCTTTACGCTGAAGATAGTTCTTAATGACTTTCGCTGTATGTTTGGGGTCGTTGTCATGCTGCAGAATAAATTTGGGGCCAATCAGATGCCTCCCTGATGGTATTGCATGATGGATAAGTATCTGCCTGTACTTCTCAGCATTGAGGAGACCATTAATTCTGACCAAATCCCCAACTCCATTTGCAGAAATGCAGCCCCAAACTTGCAAGGAACCTCCACCATGCTTCACTGTTGCCTTCAGACACTCATTCGTGTACCGCTCTCAGCCCTTCGGCGAACAAACTGCCTTCTGCTACAGCCAAATATTTCAAATTTTGACTCATCAGTCCAGAGCACCTGCTGCCATTTTTCTGCACCCCAGTTCCTGTGTTTTCGTGCATAGTTGAGTCGCTTGGCCTTGGTTCCACGTCGGAGGTATGGCTTTTTGGCCGCAAGTCTTCCATGAAGGCCACTTCTGACCAGACTTCTCCGGACAGTAGATGGTTGTACCAGGGTCCCACTGTTTTCTGCCAGTTCTGAGCTGATGGCACTGCTGGACATCTTCCGATTGCGAAGGGAAGTAAGCATGATGTGTCTTTCATCTGCTGCATAAGTTTTCTTGGCCGACCACTGCGTCTGCGGTCCTCAACGTTGCCCGTTTCTTTGTGCTTCTTCAAAAGAGCTTGGACAGCACATCTGGAAACCCCTGTCTGCCTTGAAATTTCTGCCTGGGAGAGACCTTGCTGATGCAGTATAACTACCTTGCTGTGCTCAGTCTTGGCATGGTGTATGACTTTTGACAGTAAACTGTCTTCAGCAACCTCACCTTGTTAGCTGAGTTTGGCTGTTCCTCACCCAGTTTTATTCCTCCTACACAGCTGTTTCTGTTTCAGTTAATGATTGTGTTTCAACCTACATATTGAATTGATGATCATTAGCACCTGTTTGGTATAATTGTTTAATCATACACCTGACTATATGCCTACAAAATCCCTGACTTTGTGCAAGTGTACCTAGAAGAATTGATGCTGTTTTGAAGGCAAAGGGTGGTCACACCAAATATGGATTTGATTTAGATTTTTCTTCTGTTCACTCACTTTGCATTTAGTTAATTGATAAATATAATCTATTAACATGTCTATTTTGAAAGCATTCTTACTTTACAGCATTTTTCACACCTGCCTAAAACTTTTGCACAGTACTGTATATATATATATATATATATATATATATATATATATATATATATATATGTTGTTGTTTGGCCATAAATGAACTGGCGGGTTTAACTGTATTACAATAACAACATTCAGAATTGCCGACCTACAGACAAGGGGTGTGTTGCTCGCATTCCTCATGCCAATGTGGTTATTTTCTCCTGCTGGAGGTTCAAAAGAGTTCGAATCGGGCCTTAAACCACTTATTCTTCCTCCCCACAATTTCTCTCATTACACACCACACTCCCACTGTCCTAATTGTTATACAGACTACTGAAAACGTCGGAGAAATTCGTAATGATCGCTTTCACAGTCTGAAGCCAAGTATATCTCTCAGCTGTTCCTGGTAGGTGTTCCCCTAGTGACGTCACGCCAACTTCGTGCATCTCCGGTGCGTTGTCGGTATTTAACGGCATTATTATAGCTTATTTAAAGTTTTTTTTATTTATAGCTGAATCTCTGATTAAACGTTTTTTGTTATTTTTTGTAACACTTGGGCATCACATTTTCTGCTGTTCGCGCAGGTGCACAGGGACGCAATAGTAGAACACACGAGATGCTGGCTGGAAGTGATGTAGCTACAAAAAGAAAAAGTGATGTGGGAACAAATACGAAAGTTTAAATCTATAATAATGTAATCGCTTCCTTTTGTTTTAGGTCATTGAAAAATGGTAGGTGCCCGATTCGGGATGTGTAAGGGCAATATAATTTTCGTACACTGCACACGCGCACACATACATACATGTACATATAGATAGATAGATAGATAGAATACAATATCGTTTGTTGAGTACATGGTAGTCATTGTTGTAGAAAATTCTGTGAGAAAAAAAAACTGCTTTTAAACTCAGCAACACACTGCTCCTACTCAAGTACATGGCAAATCAGATAACTCATATGTCTACAATAATCGATACATAGTTCTAACTATAACCATCCATAATACTTAACACGGTACGGTTTATTCAATGGTACACATGTGATCCGTGTACAGTATGAAAACCATAAACAAACATATGTAAATGTACTGCAAGACAGAGTCTAATCTGTTACACATAAATGCACATAAGTCTTAATGCAAAACAAAAAAAAAGCTATTATTTTACATAAGATAAAGGTTTTTTAACGTGCTTAACAGGTCCTTACCACTAGTCTTCCACCACAACACGTTGCTTGCTTCCACTCAGTCTGTTCCGGTTGACTATTTTTACGCATGACGTACAATATATGCGTCATTTTATGACGTTGGGCGCTTGTATCCCTATTCGGCCTTGTCAGTTTCGGGACCTCTCGGGAAGACAAGTCAGTTGCTTTACACACAGATCTGGGTGTTGTTTACGCTCTAATTCAGCGGTTCTTAATTTTTATTTTATTTTTTGTTCGAGGACCACACAATAAACAGTATAGCTTACTGAAAAATAAGCACATTAAAAAAAAGAAAATCACGGTTATAATATTAAGAATAACCGTAGACTTACCTTTCTTTGTTTTAATGCGATGGGTGTATGTTTCTATGGAGGCTAATTTGTGCCAAAATAAATAAATAAATAAATACACAAAAAAACAAAATAAATACATACATAAATAAATAAATACCGAAATAAGTAAATACAGTTGCTATGCAATGTATTTCGATTTTTTTATTAATTTATATTGTGTTTATTTGTGTATTTCGTTTTTATGTATTTATTGATGGATTTATTTATTTATTTATTTATTTGGTTTTTTGTTTATTTATTAATTTTGGCAAAAATGATCCTCCATATGTGTCTGTAAGCAGGGTTATTTTAAAATTGTTATCTCAAATAACGGTTCTTGAGTACGGTATTAAATGCTGCGTAGTGTGGACGCAAACCGTATTTAGCACTTTTAAGCCGGCTTAAATGCAACGAATACGGTTTAAAGGCATAGTGTGGACAGGGCCTTAGTGACCAAGCATTTAAAATGGCAATAATGTATTTTTGTAATGCGTGGATAGTGAACTTTGTCTTTGCCTCCTTTTCTATATCTTTTCATTATCAACAAAAATACATGATTGGCATTTTTAAATGCTTGGTCACTAACAAGGCAAACATTGTGGGTTATGTCAGCTCTGTAGAGTGATTGAGACCAATGCGGAGGCTTCTTTCACTGTAATTAATTACAATAAATGGAAACGCTGAAAACCTCCAATTTAATGTTAACAACAAATAGAACCTTGTTTGCTGGACTGTGTGTGCCTTGTTGGATGGATATGGACAGTTGCAGCCTTGTCACATATTCTAAATCACTGCGCTGCCCCACGGAATTTAAACTAAGTATCGGTAGCCATCTTGCTTACACTCACTTACAGATGTACAGCTGTAACTATGAAACTGACTAACGAATTACCTGCAAAAAAAATCCCAAAGTAGTAAGCAGAGTTGCCTATTTGGGTGAAGAACAATTAAATGAACTGGAAGACAGCAAAACAGAAAAATCCCCCCCCCCCCCAAAAAAAAACAAATCACTGTCTTTATGCTCACTTGTCACTTGAAATAATGTATTTTTAGCGGTTTGTAAAAACTAAAGAAAAACACAAATACATGTGTGCACTCTCTGACACAGATATTGAACAAATTACTGAAATACGAGACGTCGTTGAATTCATTTTTATTCCTCACGTCTGTTCTGCCCAATGTGTCTGCACTGACAGGAAGAAAAACTCAGTGCCGTCTCAACTCCGCCCCCTGGTGTATTTGTTCAATGGCAATGTGCACACGATCAAAAAAATGATTCACTTTCTTTTACATGTTTTAATTGAATTAATTTGCTCATTTTAACTTAGTGTGTAGTTCAAAGTTATAGACGGGACTACTTTATTTGGAGTAAGGATATTTATTAATAATAATTTTAAAAATAAAAACACTAATCATTTTTTGCCTTAAACATGATTTATGCTTTTTATTCTTCGTCTTCAAATCCACTGTTTTACCTGCATTATAAATGCAATAAGGCCCTTTAGGGCGTCCGTATACATTGAATATACAGACTTCTCAGGGGTTGAAACGTACGCCCAGCCGGGCCTTATTGCATACACAACACACAGCATCGTGTTATCCTTTACAAGGTGCTGTGTTAAGTGCACGTCAGAGCAATACACAAAAACTCCCTAGTAAATACATTTAGACACTCCAAAACTATATAGAACATTTTTTTTTTTATCTTGGAGATATTCTCCATGTATACATTTTCTTCCTGCTTCTGTAGCTGAGTTTTTCAGATGTCAAATTTTGGGATCTATAAATTATGCTGCCGCTTCCTTTCTGTAATTATGTAACCTTTCCACGGACCACGTGAAGGGAGCTGGCGGACTATTCATTGGTCTTGGTTCAGCTGATGAACTGGAAACAATCGACATTATTCTTGTAATTAACCCCTTCTTTGCTGGGGCCCTTGTGCTGTTGTGTCCCTTATGGAAAAAGCATATATTTTGAATATATGGCAGAAAAGTATGAGCCTTATATTTTTCATATATAGAAATTGGCCCTTTTTCATATATTTAAAATATATGGGATATATTTAAAATATATTTTATTCTGTAATCCATATATTATCCATATATTATATGGATTACAGACTAATGAAAATGTATGGTGCACCATAGATTTTCAACATATAAAATAAATATTTGTCATACCTGCCAACAGTCCCTATATGGTCGGGACATTTCCGAGCAAATGTCAGCGATCGATGCATAGGAAGAAAGTCCCGATATTTATCTTTGGAAATTCTTCACAGCTCTATGGCGTTCGCTGTCGCCCCTGTAGTGTTTCTTTTTTTAATCTATTTTTTTCTGTGTCGTGCACTGCACTGCCTTGCAGGGACTGTGTTCACATGACCCAGTCTCATATGTTTATATTTATGGCTACAGCATCTGGTCTGACCTATCCACGCCTCCCATGTATTGATTGTAGTCATGACACACTTTGGCTTGTTGGTGTGTGTGTCCTGACCTTGCACAAGAACTGCTACAGTAGCCTCATTGTGGATGGTGGTGAGGAGGTACACATCTTTTTTGTCAGTGTATTTAACTGCCAGCAGTTCCTCGCAGCGCAGAGTGCTGGTTTCACCACACCTCCTTGTTGGCTATCAATTGACGTGGAAATCCCTTCCTGTTGGGTCTTATTGTACCACAAGCAATTGTATCTGATGTGTACAAGGCCCTAAATCTTCGTAGAAGTAGAAGTTATCCACATACATATGGCATTGATAGCCAAGATTTAGGAGGGGAAAAACAAGATTCCACACAATTTTGTCAGTGGTCTGCAAGGATGGGGGGCAGCCAGGCGGCTCAATCGGAGTCCTTCCTGTGAACCCGATGAGTGTACACAGTGGAACCCTCACAGTTCGTACATTTGAATTCCATAATGGGCACGCTTCATGGGAATGCACTGCTTAAAGAAAAGCCTCCCTTCGAACAGCGGGAGGGATTCATCCACAGATTTATTTTGGTCAGGTGTATATACAGTGCCTTGCGAAAGTATTCGGCCCCCTTGAACTTTGCGACCTTTTGCCACATTTCAGGCTTCAAACATAAAGATATGAAACTGTAATTTTTTGTGAAGAATCAACAACAAGTGGGACACAATCATGAAGTGGAACGAAATTTATTGGATATTTCAAACTTTTTAACAAATAAAAACTGAAAAATTGGCGTGCAAAATTATTCAGCCCCCTTAAGTTAATACTTTGTAGCGCCACCTTTTGCTGCGATTACAGCTGTAAAGTAAGCTTGGGGTATGTCTCTATCAGTTTTGCACATCGAGAGACTGAAATTTTTGCCCATTCCTCCTTGCAAAACAGCTCGAGCTCAGTGAGGTTGGATGGAGAGCATTTGTGAACAGCAGTTTTCAGTTCTTTCCACAGATTCTCGATTGGATTCAGGTCTGGACTTTGACTTGGCCATTCTAACACCTGGATATGTTTATTTGTGAACCATTCCATTGTAGATTTTGCTTTATGTTTTGGATCATTGTCTTGTTGGAAGACAAATCTCCGTCCCAGTCTCAGGTCTTTTGCAGACTCCATCAGGTTTTCTTCCAGAATGGTCCTGTATTTGGCTCCATCCATCTTCCCATCAATTTTAACCATCTTCCCTGTCCCTGCTGAAGAAAAGCAGGCCCAAACCATGATGCTGCCACCACCATGTTTGACAGTGGGGATGGTGTGTTCAGGAGTGATGAGCTGTGTTGCTTTTACGCCAAACATAACGTTTTGCATTGTTGCCAAAAGTTCGATTTTGGTTTCATCTGACCAGAGCACCTTCTTCCACATGTTTGGTGTGTCTCCCAGGTGGCTTGTGGCAAACTGTAAACGACACTTTTATGGATATCTTTAAGAAATGGCTTTCTTCTTGCCACTCTTCCATAAAGGCCAGATTTGTGCAGTATCACGACTGATTGTTGTCCTATGGACAGAGTCTCCCACCTCAGCTGTAGATCTCTGCAGTTCATCCAGAGTGATCATGGGCCTCTTGGCTGCATCTCTGATCAGTCTTCTCCTTGTATGAGCTGAAAGTTTAGAGGGACGGCCAGGTCTTGGTAGATTTGCAGTGGTCTGATACTCCTTCCATTTCAATATTATCGCTTGCACAGTGCTCCTTGGGATGTTTAAAGCTTGGGAAATCTTTTTGTATCCAAATCCGACTTTAAACTTCTCCACAACAGTATCTCGGACCTGCCTGGTGTGTTCCTTGTTCTTCATGATGCTCTCTGCGCTTTAAACGGACCTCTGAGACTATCACAGTGCAGGTGCATTTATCTGGAGACTTGATTACACACAGGTGGATTCTATTTATCATCATTAGTCATTTAGGTCAACATTGGATCATTCAGAGATCCTCACTGAACTTCTGGAGAGAGTTTGCTGCACTGAAAGTAAAGGGGCTGAATAATTTTGCACGCCCAATTTTTCAGTTTTTATTTGTTAAAAAGTTTGAAATATCCAATAAATTTCGTTCCACTTCATGATTGTGTCCCACTTGTTGTTGATTCTTCACAAAAAATTACAGTTTCATATCTTTATGTTTGAAGCCTGAAATGTGGCAAAAGGTCGCAAAGTTCAAGGGGGCCGAATACTTTCGCAAGGCACTGTATCTCTTCAAATGTATGCTTCAGATGGTCTAAAGAGGCCGTATTTGGAAGAGCCTGTCAAACTGAGGATGGTCCCTTGGGAAAGCCTCAGCATTGTTGCTGTAATGTAAAAATGCTAACATTAATTGGAATATGTCCTGGGTCTTTGTGGAGGAGAAAATGATGCAGCATGGATTGGGTTGGTGGACCAAAATAAATCAATTCTAGGTTTATCTCCTATTTCCATTAGAAGAGATTAGCCCCAGAACTTTTTCATTTCAATAACATTTGTGGGGACCCACTTGCGCACCCTAGAATGTGGCCCCAGGTTGTTCCCATGCTGGGCCAGATATTGTTGAGCATACAAATTAGTTTGGGTTATCAAATATTCAAAAATGTCATCAACGATGAACAATTGGAAAAGGTAAGTGGGTTTAACCCAGTTGTGTTTACACTGGTACCTGGTGTAACAGTAAAACAGGGTTTTTGAAGCTGGATGATGTTAGGAAGTATCCAATGATAGAACTGCTGAAATCTACCACCCCTCGCTCCAGAACCACCTACTGTACTGGGTTCAGGCAGGGGCTCAGACTCAGTTTCCATAGGCTCTCTTCCTGACCACTGTTGATCTCCTCACTGGAGGAAGTGTCACTTGGTTCATAATCACTGCCAGAGTCATTTGGCACAACATCACTCTCTGAGCCAGACCATTATAACGTTAGCAACTGAGCTACCTTCTTGACATTTTCTCTCCAAAATAACCTCCACTGCCCAGTACAAATAACATTATAAATAAAAAAAATGCAACAAAATAATTGGATCCTATACATTTACAATGTGTGTTGTGATGGGATAATTTTTATATATATACAGTACCAGTCAAAAGTTTGAGTACACCTGCTTGAAACCAGGTTTTTCATGATTATCTATGCTTTTAACTGTATAAACTTGTCTATAAACACTTAATATTTCATAATATGATACGTGTACTTCTATAAGCTGATAATCATAAGTGAATTGCATTCAAAAATTTTATTTTTAAATGAAAATGTAAATCTTGTCAATTTCAATGAAATGGTCACCCAAAGCAAGGGGATTTCAGTCTGAAGCCCAAGTCAGTTAAAAGTCTGAAATGTGTATAAGACGGTGTTAGAACACTAGCCTAAGTATAAAAGTGTCTTTGTTAGATGTTCTCCGAGTTAACTAGCATGTTACCTAATTAACCTTTTGTCACCAATTATTGTTAACAGGTGAAGGTCCATGATTACTTTAAATATAGGTAGCATAGGCACAAGTTTGTCATTCCTGAATGTAAGGGAGCAGAAAATAGCAAAATACACTCAGTTAAGCAAAGAAAAATTACTGTAATTACTTTAAGAAATGAAGGTCAATCTTTAAGACAAATTGCAAGAACTTTGCAAGTGTCTGTAACTGCTGTGACCAAGACCATCAAACGATTTGAAGAAACTGGCACTCATGAGGACCGAACAAGGTCAGGCAGGCCAAGGGTGACCTCAGAATCAGAGAACAAGTTCATTCGAGTCATAAGTCTGCGAAACTGGCGATTAACTGCCCCTGAAATACAAGCTCAGCTAAATGCTACTAGAAGTACAGATGTTTCAACATCAACTGTTCAGAGGAGATTGCGTGAAGCTGGCCTAACTGGAAGAATTGCTGCAAAGAAACCATTGTTAAGAGTGCAGAATAAGAGGAAGAGACTTGCCTGGGCCAAAAAACACAGAAATTGGACGTTTGAGGAGTGGAAGTCGTCTTATGGACCGATGAGTCAAAATTTGAAATATTTACAGAAACGTATACGACGTAAAACATTGTCAATTATGGGAAAAAAAACCTAGTTTCCAGCAAGTGTACTCAAACTTTTGACTGGTACTGTATATATATATATATATATATATATATATATATATATATATATATATATATACTTCAATGGAAAGATTCCACACATTCTAAATACGGTTGAGCTAGAGGGATAATATAATCCCTGATATATGCCCTTATAATCTTTATAACAGCATGTGGCAATGTGCCCCGCCCCTGTGTGCATGTGTGTGTTATATGTTGCATGTTGCGTGTGTTAATGTTGGTGTATAGAGATGGCTGCACGGGATATAAATGGGTGTGTGCAGCACGAGTTATTTAAGATGTAATTGTATTTAGGCACGGGATTGCACATCACTGCACGTGCATTTAAAGTATTTAATATGTGAGCACGAGGTTGCACGTAATTAATTCACGTGCTGGGATTCAAGTGAATAATTAATTAGTAATTGAATCCCAGCACAACGGTATAAATAGATGCACGTTTCATTCACTCGGGGTTGGGTGTTCGAGAGTGGAGAACGGGTGAGAGAGAAGGAGAACGTAGAGTAAAGGGAAATAATAATAATAATAATAATAATAATAATAATAATAATAATAATAATAATAAGAATAAGTGTTTTGTACGCACCGTGTTTGTTTGTCTCCATGCACCGTTTTGTTTATCTCTTTTGTTTTGGCGAATGTGCCGTGTCCTGTGTGTTTTGTGTTCAAACCTTTTATTTTCTGTGCGGTTTAATTATTAAATGCTGAGCGCGATCACGCGCTCAGCTTCACCAAAACCTCACTGTCTGTCTGTTCTGTGTTGCTCCCGGTCTCTGGTCTGACGTCACTCACTGCTGCAGTCTTTGTGACACAGCATCATAAAAACAAATCAAACAAGATCACTCCATCAGCTATTAACAAAATGTCATTTAAAGTAAAATTTCAACCTTTTTAATAAGATGTCAATTGAATACATCAAAACATCCTGGAAAATACGAGCACCTCTGAGATGTCTATAGTCACCGTAAGTAGTACAGAGAGAAGTGCTGTCGGACAAACTGAACCGGTTTCTTCATCAAGCTCTTCCGATGAGCACAAAAAAATTAATATAGCATTTTTTTTTAAACCAAATACAGAGTAAAAAAAAAATCAGATCAAATAATTATAAAAATCTTTCAAATGGACCAGACCAAAAAAAAATAATAATTAAATCAATAATTACAATCACTGTTATTA
This sequence comes from Acipenser oxyrinchus oxyrinchus, assembly GCA_030684275.1. NCBI lineage: Eukaryota > Metazoa > Chordata > Actinopteri > Acipenseriformes > Acipenseridae > Acipenser > Acipenser oxyrinchus. The sequence goes on from CM060247.1 coordinate 33,281,158, forward strand.
TTATTATTATTACAGGATGTAAGGAGAAAAAATATCTTGAATAGTTTTCAAGTGGATGGGGAGAGAAGAAAAAAATGAATCATTATCAAAATTGTATTTTTCAAGGAATAGTTGTTCTGTGGGTTTCTTTCTTTTATTGTATTTTTAGAAACTCCTTGCAGCCAGTGTCATTTTACTAATAAAATCACGAAATCACGAAATCGGAAGGTAATGAAAATGTTTTGCTGACATTACCCCTCCCTGTCGTTCTGTGCAATATCAGCCCTCATTAAAGATTCAGCATAAAACAATGTACCCAATCCGAAGCAAGTGTAGTGGTTAGTGTTGAGGTATACACTGACGTCACAAATTCTGGCCTGTCCTCTGTCGGTGAGATGAGATGAAGTTAAAAGCTCTAAAACCCCAAATGCAGACGAGCCTGGCTATTTTGCATTGTGGAAGACGCTCGCTTGCAGTGCGCGGGGTCTTCGGTTTGCGCCCAGCCTCTGCCCTGTTATATTGGTGCTGTGACCTGGATCTTATAGATTGTCTGCAGCTGATCACCAATGTTGATGGGGGGAAGAGTGTAATGGGCAGTGATGAACTCTGTCATCCCATGGCGGTGAGATGAGATAAGATTAAGCCCTAAAAGCACAAATGCAGATGAGCCTCACTTGTGGTCCACGTCCTTGCATTTTTGCTCTCTCATTGTTAAAGTTACCCCTAGACCCAAACTGACTTCACAAACTGGCAGTTAATGAAAATGAGTTGTGTTTCATTGGGTTGCCTTTGGTTACATCACTAAGGAGTGACTATAAACATTTGCCTTTGTTGCATGTGTAATATTAACTGCCCTTATGATTATGATAGTAACTACAGTAACCCTCTGAACTATTATAATACATAAACGAATAATGAAACAAGCTATCAACTTCTCAAATATATGTACAGTATATGTATTTATATCAAAGGACCATATTCACAAACCTAATCAAGTTGATAACAAACTTGATTTCCTCCTATATATCTCTACTCCTTTCACTTTCAATAAAAGACGTTATCATCTTGGTAAAGCTTAGTGAAAATGATTCTGTTCCTCAAATTTCCATAGAAATGCAATATGGAGTAGAGCCAGGTACTTTACCTCGACTGCTCCAGTAAAAACCCAACTATATAAATGGGTAATTGTATGTAAAAATAATGTGATATCTTGTAACCAATTGTAAGTCGCCCTGGATAAGGGCGTCTGCTAAGAAATAAATTATATATATATATATATATATATATATATATATATATATATATATATATATATATATATCCCACTATATAATACAATTGGAACGCTAATCCTTTTGTTACGGTATTGAAACAGACCAACTATAAAGTGAGTTAGTAACAAGAACCCCTGTGTGCATAATGCTGTAAAAACACAATTTGCATTTCTATTAACGATACAAATGATAATCTTATTGACTTAATCATTTACACAAAAGCCACCAATCAAATGCAAACAAAGAAGAGGTTGCATCAGTACTGCAGATATGTATGAAACTAGGCATTTAGTGGATGACACTTCCTGTATGAAACTAGGCATTTAGTGGATGACGCTTCCCATATGAAACTAGGCATTTAGTGGATGACGCTTCCCCTATGAAACTGGGCATTTAATGGATGACGCTTCCTGAATGAAACTAGGCATTTAGTGGATGACGCTTCATGTATGAAACTAGGCATTTAGTGGATGGCGCTTCCCCTATGAAACTGGGCATTTAGTGGATGACGCTTCCTGTGTGAAACTGGGTATTTTGTGGATGACGCTTCCCGTATGAAACTGGGCATTTAGTGGATGATGCTTCCCGTATGAACCTCATTTGTAATTAGGAAACTGTATTTGATTATAACTAATGAAATAATTCCATAAATCGTACCTAGTGTATCAGACACTTATATTATCCTCATATGTGCACTTTTAAATGATTCACATGTTATAGCAAACATGTATTTTCGTTTTTCTTTAATAATAGTTGGTACCATATTGGTTAAAACATACCTGTTTGCATGCCTTGTTCATTTCACCTGCAGACTGAAATTGTCCCTCCCCCTTCAACACATTTGTTCCTTTCATGCCTTGACTGCAAAGACACTGCTAAGATGAAATGGCATTAAAAAAGAAATAATGAAAACTGTGACAACTGAGAGCTTTCTTTAATCTAGCATGGAACCAGAAGTTTTTATTTTAAATGAAAGAGCATGTAAGATATAATGCAGGCTTCTTTAAAAACTTCCCAGATCTACAGAGCACATGGAAGTGCATGGTAGGTTAAGCTTAATTAGCTGCTGCTTTGAGCTTTTAATTCAAATAGCACAGGCTTTTTTTACAGTATGAATGACTTGGGCATGCTGAGGTACACAGGGTGATTCACAATTCACATGAGTAGTTCACAGATGTGCTGGAGGGGAAAGTATGCACACTCGAGTAATGAATCCTAGATTGCAACAATAGACTACATGGACGAGGAAGGTTACTATTCAACTATTACTATTGTGCTGTTTTTTGTTCATTTTTTTGAATCCAGTGAAGGTAACGCCCAGTCTGGAAGCCTTATTTTGTGTAAGTTTCATTTTGTGTTTTAGAAACCTTTTGTTTAGCCCTCGTGCCTGTTTATTTTGTATTTTTTTGTATTAAAAGCTTTATTTTTGAACTTTTCACACTGTCTCTGAGTCTCAACCTCTGTCATCCTGTCACATTTGGTGTCAGCAGTGGGATAGCGCCACCTGGAGGCTCAGGGCAGTATTTTTTTTTTTTTTTTTGAGTTTTGCGGGGGGAAAAAAGAACAAAAAACAGCACACACAGAAAAACCACTCTTGCTTCCTCAGCTACTCTCCTCCTTCTGGAGCTCTCCCAACTGGGAGGCTGAGGCCTCCTTTTATGCCAGGTGGCTGGGTGATAATTGAGTAATTAATTGATTGATTGCTCCCACCTAATGCAATCAACCTGAGCAGGGAGGAGAATTTAACCCCATCCCTGCCAGTATTTCCAAGGGCAGAGCCCTGCTCTGCCACAGGCGGATTTGTAAAAAGTCAGATAAATGAATCCTGTTTTAAATACCATTATACACAGCTGTAACAATTACTACATTCACACAATTATTGTTTTGAGATTCAGCTTTTATTATGGAGCTCCCCTAAATCCCTTGCTTAGAAAGATACAGGGTATTAATGGTTGTAACAAAGCAGCCGTCTGCCATGTGTATGTGTGCATTCACTGCTGAGTGACAGGCAGGAGATCGAGACGGAGGTTGGAGTTGATCCGCCCCGCAGGCGAACAGGATTTATTTACATATCAACACACTGAACAGCTCATGTGACACACTACTAGCAATGGTTGCGCACGGAGCACATACAATACAGTGTACAGAAACTTTGGTAGGATCTACAATCTCTGAAACGGTTAGGGCAGCTATGTGACGGGCGGATATGCAACGGATTACTGTAACTAAATACAGTGTGTGTGTGAACTCGATACCTTGACTCTGTTTTGCTGTCTTCTGTTCCAACACCAATACTTACTGGTACCCCCATTCCTGTACCGCCTACACGCTGTGTCATTACAGTGCCCCCTAGCAGTACATGACCATCAGTTTCTGCAGGAGCAGGAACGTCGGTGGGATGCGCAGGAGAGCCAGCGGCAGTTGCATTGGGCCAATTTCTTTTCGCAGGTGGCGGAGAAGCTGGCAGTCCCTCCCTCTCCTACCCCACAAGCGACCCTGGCAAGGTTGCTATCTGTGCAGCCCAAACTCTGGTTACCTTTGAAAGGATGGCTGAAGCTGCACAGTGGCCTAAGACAGCCATGCTATTCAAATAGCACCTTGCCTGATGGGGGAGACTCAGGCAGCCTATCGGGCACTCGATTCCACCGAGGCACAGGATTACGAGACAGTCAAAGTGGCCATACTGCACCAATTAACCACAAAACTTATCGGCTTCACTTCCAAGCATATACCACCCGGAGGGGACCCGACCGAGAGTAGCGGCCCAGAAACTGAAACACCTTGCGGTTGAGATTGAAAAGTGTGCGGTCCACCAGTCCATCGACGTGATCATCATGGAACAGATAGCTCCTGCAGGTCCTACCAGTATCAGGCCAGGAATGGGTTCATCGGCACCAGTGCAAAACTCTGGAAGAAGCAGAGCAGTTAGTAAATATTGTAAATAACTAAATACCCCTCTCCCCCCCTACTGCCTACGTCAGTTCCTCATTCTTAAAAATAAAATAAAGTAAAATAAGAAAATCACACCACAAGTGCTTATGCTTCTGAGGATATCTCCTATAAAATTGTAGGGGGTATATAACACTGGATTTATTATACTTGTCATAATAGTGTGAAACTCATCATACACACTACTATGAGCTATATAAATTGTTAAATGAGCCTCTATTGTAAATGCTAGAGGACTTCAGCATTGAAATACATTTGTTATATTATATAAATGTATATATTGTGATGAACATGGTGTGCAGTGTACTGTGCAAACAGCAGATAGTGGTGCAGTGAACCCCTTCATTGTCTCTGAGGATTTGGGGGAGTGTGGATATGCTAATGAGGGAACAGGGGGATTATGGGTACTTTATTTTGTGTGTTTCTTTGGAGGCGTTGGATGTCTGGGTGGTTTAGGAAGGACACAATTAGTGTGACATTACTGATCTGCCACCCAGTGGGGGTGGGAACTGTATGCTGTTGTTTTTTTTTTGTAATTGTTTTCATGTTTTAAAACTGCATGCTGTCAGCAGATCTCCTGCAGTGGTGGAATGTCCCCAGAGGGGTTGTGTATTGAGCAAGCTCCAGATGATTCCTTGTGTTGCGTGTGTGAATAAAGCTCTAGCTACACCATGAAGGTGACCATTTCTTAATGAGTACTGCCTCTTACTCCCTCAGGGAAGTAGGAATTAGCAGAGATTGTCTGTTCTGAATGGCCCATAGATTCTTTTAAAGCAGAAAAGTCTGTTCTTCTGAATGGCCCATAGATTCATTTTTTTTTATGACTCATGAAACCGCACAGAATGTAATGTCCTGCCCATTGTGACACAAATTGACAGCAAACAGGAGATCCTGCTTCCCTGTTGAGAATACACCTGAGGCATTCCATTTTTTCAGCAAATAAAGCAGTTGTGTCAAAAGTGTATGCTACCTACGGCAGGTGTTTATAAGTGGTAATATGTTACATTACCGTCATTCTGTCAAGCTAGACATTTAACTAAAACATTTCAGGTTTTTGGCTAAATGACTTCATACAGTATATATCATTCCAGGGGCACATTTACATTTCATTTCCAGAATCATGGAGTGTGGAGTGGCTATCTGGCTCTGGGAGTGTTATGTAAACAGCTGGAGACAGCATATATATATGGTATCTCTTTTAAACAAATATATACTAGTGTGTACTGTGTTATATAATCACATTCTCTTGTAGTAACTTTATCTTTTCTGGCATCTATGTCATTATATTTAACAACAATAAACCAAATGTTCCAAGCCAATGCACTATTTAAAGTAAATAGCATAAAATGCTATTTCTTGATAACCTCTGTCCCAGGGTGGCTGCAGAATGGCATTTATTCAAGTGAGCATTTCTCTTTCAGCTTGATTAGATAAAACATGCTATGAGCATGCATAGACAAAGAGCCTGAAATGAACTAACTTTTAGCAAACCTATACATATCATCATGAGATATCCTATTTTTTACCCCTCTCACTCAAAAACAGGAAATCCCATTATACAGCTATCTCATAGCTAGTGTCTGGAAGTTCCTTGTAGAGTTAGCTGCTGTGTGTCCGTCTTATAATCCATAATTAGAACATGAAATCCTCTCAAAAAACACCTGCACCTTACCAAACTCACACACTGTAGGGCCAGATTCTCAAAGCCTTTTACTCCATATTGTTAAAGGCTTTTTTTTTGTATTCTGAAAGAAAAGAAAACACCTATTCTAAAACACTTATGAAACATTCATGTTTCTTTTACTGAAAAAGAAGTATATTTTAATGAGGATTTAGAGCCATGAGAATCTGGCCAGTAATGTGCTGTTGAAAAAGTCATTAGGGCAAGATTGTTCAGTAACACGTGATATCAAAAGTATTCATAGCAGAATGTTAAAATTGGATGTCACGGGTGGGTATGGTGCGCTACAGCAGGGTTTCCCAGTCCTGGTCCTGGTCACTGTGTCTGCTGGTTTTCATTCCAACTGAGCTCTCAATTACTTAACTAGACCCTTAAGAACTGATCAATTAGACCTCTTTAATTGTTTTCAGATCTTAAACAGTTGCAGAGTTATACAATGTTATAACTAACTTGAAATCTGCAACTGTTTAAGAGCTGAAAACAAGCAAAAGGTCTAATTAAGCAAAGTATCAGTTCAATTAAGGGTTTAATTAAGTAATTGGGAACTCAGTTGGAATGAAAACCAGCAAACACAGTGGGTCCCCAGGACCAGGACTGGGAGACCCTGATCTAAGGTCTATTGGTGCGAAACCCACCTGTGGTAATTCCTAGCATTTGTTTTCCATGGTGACAGCTCCTTAATTATGGATATATTGTGTCAAATAATTCTAGCACTAAAGGATGCGGTTCTTCAGCTCTGTAGTAAGAGAGAGAGAAAGCACTATAGTAACTATACTGTATAATAAACACCTAAACATGTATTATTGAATTATTTATTGTGTGATACAAAGGCACAATACATTTCCGTACACTTGTACCTTATATCGTAGGACATTTAAATTTTTAGCAACACTAAAATATACTCATCACATTTTTCTTCTAAGTATGAGGCTCTTCGGAAATGTTCTTTTCAGTCACTCTATTGCAGCTATTGTAACACATAAACTACCACTACCTTTAAGATTTTTTTTTTTTGTTTTTACAACAAACATCCTATTTTTACATATACAAGTCTGCTTAATGTATTCACACAGTACAAATTAAAGGTCAGTTGGATGAACCAATACAAGCACATTAGAAGATTTCAGAAATTGTTAAAATAATGAAAAAATAGTTTTAAAATAAGCCATGTTACAGTAGATTTTATAGAAGCAGGAACATACACATAGTTGTAAACATAAACTAGCAATAAAAAAAAACCTGCCTGTTATCTCAGCCAGCCTGCAGTCAGGCACACCTGGGAATGCTGATGTCAGCACAGACAGCGGCAGGCTATCAAAAGCAAACCACAGTATGTGAGTGTATTGTAAAACAACAACAACAACAAAATAAAATAAACTGGAATACACCAATACGAATATACGCACATTCGTTATATTACTTTTCATTTAAACATGTATTTCCCTCTAACAAATGTACACAGCTATGGTAATATTCACAGCGTTTACCATTATCTCCTACATACGTTGTGGCACTGAAAAATGAAACAAATTCGTATTTGCTATTTTTGCTTCTGTGCTGTGACAGTTTAATCAACACAATTACAGTAAACTACCTTGCCTTATGGTACCTACAGGTAATATATCTCTTTAAATAAACAAAATAGAAATGTATCATAATACTGTCAGTCTATACCCATTTGTTTTATTTCAGTATATAAGACCATATAGAGATAGTCACTGTGGCATGTGGCTCATTTCTCATTAAGCACAATAATGGAAAAAAAATATTACTTAGAACTATACAGATCAGACTGTGCTCTTTACCCTTATCAGTCCCCAGTATACTCTGATTAAATTTGATGGTTTACAAGCCTACTGTAACATATCCAATATGTTACATCTCCATTAGTTAATAACTGAGTTTATCAGTGTCAATAAAATAATTGGCTAATTTAATCAGTCCAGGAATGTCTGGCAGGAAATGGACTGATTAAATAACATTGAAGCACTGTAACAGTAAAAGTGAATAAACCACCTGTTACATCTTGAACTTACTGTCAAAATGAGAAGTCATTTACAGCAGAGAAGTCATTTACTAGTTTTTTAAACACAATTTTGAAAAGGGACCCCCAGTTCAAAACTGGGAAAAGGGCCAATTGCTAACAAGAAACATAAACTTTACTGCAATGAAAGTAAATGTTTAATATTAGTATCTCAATACCTTTCTCACAGTAGAATAGGAAATGAGCATTTCCGTACATTAAATATGTGGGCTGTTAAAAAAATGGGCTACAGTCTCCACAAATGTTCATAACACCAATTCTAAATGAATAAGAAACAACTTTATACTACTCAAAAGACCCTACATTATGCAGTTGTCTGAGTTTATTATTTATAGTTGGGTAACTTTATTGGGTGCATCTGAAGGGAAAATTCCAATTTGGAGTAAGCCGCTCTAGCCCTAATTTAACCCAATTTTAGAACCAGTGATTTATATCATACCTACTCTTCACTATGGTCATATCATATAGTTTTTACGCACACATCTATAATATAGTGACACAGCCTTATAAAGTCATTTTTTATATATAAAATAGAATGTACAATATATGGTTAAAATGAAAATAAATACTGTATTTTTACAACACAGTATTGTAAGAAATCTCTTGACATTTTCTAGCTTGATTTAAAGGCAATGAGATTTGGCAGCAATGTTGTGCCTCTTTAGGAAACACAATGCATTGTGTCTATTTTAATATATAAAAAAATACTAATATTTACAAGAGATCATATTTATTTTAAATGATCACTAAAATGTGTTTAGATAATACAATATTTCATTTTTATATAATCATTTTAGCTGCCTGGCTTGATTCATAAAATGGTAATAATTATTGATTGGCCTGCTCTGCAATGAACAGGATAACATGCTTACTGTGTTTGATTATTCTATCCCTGTCTCAGTTTTCAACCTTTTCATTGAACAGGTTAAGTAACTGGGGCCTAAATTAAATAAAAGCGTATGGTGTCCACAGCTACATTTTATAGTGGATATGGCGGCGCATTAAATTTGATTTGGCCTGACACAATAAGGAACACGATTGTAATTGTGAGAACTAATTCTCAAAACTGGAACTGTATTTCCAATAGGACCAAGGGTGCAGCTGTAATTTATTATTATAAATTTGCCAGAGGCTCACATTGCGGCCTAACAGGTTTGGTATAGTCCCTCCACATGTTTAATCTAAGAAAATAAGGTAATGCTTTTTTCTCTTTTTACAACCTACAGTAAAATGGGATATAGTTTTAGTTTTGTAAATACTAATAATATAGTAGTGTGGAGTAGTGGTTAGGGCTCTGGACTCTTGACCAGAGAGTTGTGGGTTCAATCCCAGGTGGGGGACACTGCTACTGTACCCTTGAACAAGGTACTTTACCTAGATTGCTCCAGTAAAAACCCAACTGTATAAATGGGTAATTGTATGTAAAAATAATGTGATATCTTCTAACAATTGTAAGTCACCCTGCATAAGGGTGTCTGCTAAAAAAGAAATAATAATAATATATTCTATAGAGCATTAACTGGTAGCCATTGCCTTTTTTTGAGTTCATAAAGATTATTAAAACGTAATCTGCAGTACTGTTCACATTTAAGCTATGCTTGGGATCTTACTTTTGTACTAATAAGAACAACAATGTAAACTGAATAGCTGTCTGTTGACCACTTCTGCCTTTTATTTGCATATCTGACCTAAGTAGATTTCTTAAAGTAACTATTATTAAATAACAAAATTCTTTCAGGAACACATTTGAAGAAACTGCTGTTGTTTACATAAATGTAATTGTTACCAAAATGGGTGCCCACATTCCTCGTTCACTTTTTAAACGCATACTTTACAGTACGTGCCTGATTCAAATTTAGTAAAGTTAAATGTGCACACAAGAAAAAAGAATCCAAGAATAGCTTTTCTTCTCACGTGTGCAAATTTGGCGCTATGGCAACATTCAATTCTGGCACCAGTAGACATGTTTAAATGTATTTATTTATTTATTTTTATTCCTTAGCAACCATTGGTTATGACAGTTTGGGTCTGGATTTCTGATATGACCCACCCACACTCATCCACAAAACACTAAAAACAAATTAAAGAGCGGAGGAGGGGAGCTTGGTTAGGGTGGGGTTTGATAATTTAGCACCAGTAGGCTCTCTTATACTAATGTCACTTGTGAACTAAGCTACTTTACAAAGGTGAAAGGCAAGCATTAAGCCACCGTCCACCTAATCCTCCTATTGTTTTCTCTTTCCTACAGTACCATAACATTTGTTCAGATTCCTACATTTTTAACTCAACATCTGTATAAACCGTAGTCTATGCATTCTTCAGATTTTGTGTAATGATTAGGTAGGCTTCTAGGTAAGCTTTGCTTTGATTTTCAAAGGAGTAAAGGGAAGACCAAATCCAAATGTACAAAAGCTCTTATTAAACATGCCACATTCAAGTGAACTTTTTATGTAAAGGTCACCTCTTTAAAAAAAAAAAAAAACCCTTTCAGCTCAGTTTTTATTCCTTGCTTACATGTAGGAGACAGTTGGTGTTTGTTGTCATAAAATTGTCTTTGTGCTATTGTTTACACTTCTGGACTGCCCAGTCTCAGAGAGGTCTTGGATACATCTGTGTGCACGGTTGACATGGCAATTGTCTCATAATCCTCTTCTCTAGAGGAGAACTTGCAGAAGCGGAAAACTGCATGCAAATCCCGCTGAAAGTTCCTATTGAGGAAACCATAAAAGATGGGATTTACACAGGTGGAGATCATTGCTGTCAAAAGACAAAGCAGAAAGACTGGGTTGTGGCTGCAGTTCATTATGATTTCATGATTCCAGTCTGCCACAGCATTAAAGATGTTGAGAGGAAGCCAACACACTGCAAATGCCACCACTATGGAAATCAACATGACGTTGATTCTTTTGGTCTCCGTGGACCTGCACTTATTCTCCCTCATCTTGTCCATCATGACATTTCTTCTTTTAAGCCGAATATAAATCTGAAAAAGAAAAAAAAAATGCATTTATTCATCATGAAACCCTTAAGAACTTGTTAACATTATTAACACTATATTGATCGTTTAACCATTCCGCTATTTGAACATTACACAAGTACAGTTTTGGACTTTTGGCAGAATATAGTTTAAAACATATAGGGCCCAATTTTCATGACATTGCAAAGTAGTGGCACTGGCGCAAAGGTCTTGAGCAGGATTTGTAGAGTTCAAAGTCAGCGCAAACTTCTTTTGCGATTGAATGTGATTTTGGAGCCATGCTTTGCACCATCTTTCGGGATAGTGCTAATGCCAGTGGTCAGCATAACTTTTGAGGCGTGGTGTCATTAACATTTCGTTGTGAAGTGATTTTGATGCGGCACAAAGCTGGCGCTGGGTGCTGTGTTTGCATTTAAAAGAGACATCTCAGGCAGGCTTATTCAGAGCGCAATCATCAGCACCAGGGGGTAGAAGTAAGTGAAACAAGGAGAAACGAGAAGAGGAACGTAAAGACAAAACGTAAGTATATATATATTGAATCTGTATTAATTTGTGTTTGTTGGTTTTTAGAGAGAATGGAATATGCATTAGCATTCCGGCATCGAAGGGAGGGAAGAAGGAGATATCTAAATAGTTTTCCAAACCGGTGTCTCTTCTACGCCTATCAGACAGCAAATGAAGACATCACCTCTGACTAACAAACAAATTATACCTGACATCTGCCAGTTATTGCAGGCAGATCTGGAAAGAGATACGGGAAATTATAAAACATTGCCTGTTGCATTAAAGGTCACGGCTGCACTTTTTTTGGCCCTGGTTCCTTTGAGAGGACTGTAGGTGCTACTGCAGGTATTAGCCAGTCGGCTGGAAGCCACGCAGTACAGGAAGTTACTGCAGCTTCAGTGAAGAGTGTAGGGCAATGTATTTGTGGCTTATGACACCGTTTTGCCACGTACTGCTGAACACAGGTATAATCAATCCATCAGCTCTGCTTGATCTGTCATTGAGTGAGCATTTGGAATGTTAAAAATGTATTTCAGATGTTTGGATTGGTCACACTACAATACAGTCCTCAGGTTGCCGATTTCTTCATGGCATGTTGTTTTTTTCATAATATTGCCATACGCAATGGATGTCGTATTGACTTTCCAGGGGACACAAGCTTTTAGGGAACATGAGACTTTTAGCGAACACTGGGAGATGCTCCAGTTGCCGCTACTGCAAGACAGACAGGGAGCGCCTTTTTCATATGTATTTATTTAAATTGTTTACTAGAATAGACATTGTATTACGTATACTCTTTTTTTTTTTGTAGGCTATCCAAGTATTTTAATTTTCTAATTTTAATACAGTTTGTTTTTGAGGAACGAGGACACCTCATTGTAAATGCCTGAGTTCACTCCAAAACCATCCATTCTATCAAGTAGTTTGTATAGTAGCCAAACATACTGTGACTTATTTACTTATTTAGTGTCTATTTACTTTTAGAACTGTCTGTACCAACCAATTTTAGTTAAGGCTGTCACCCACATGTACCAGCTGGACTCCATCTGGCATTTTGTGTACCTTTTAGGGTTACCATCTGTCTGGGTTTGACCCGTACAGTCCGGGAATTGACATCTGCGACCGGGTGGCAGGAATTAACAAGCCGGATGCCCTAATCTCCGGTTTTAAGTGAAACGCATAAGAAACACCAACCTTCCTTTTATATCTTCTTTGACATACATTAGTTGCTTAAAGGATTTGCACTATATTATTAGAAATGTACTGTTTAGCACTGACCTGTACATTCTACTTGAATAATGCTGGGGTGGGGACAACGAACCTATCCACATCATGTAAACAATCCAATACAGTACTGAGCTGATGTGGGTTTCAAGACTCATGGGATTTTAGGTCTGAGGATCCTTCACCCTGAACTTGAAAATCCAAGTGAATATGGCAGTCATGGCAAATGTCGCCCCCTTGCCACATTTCGCCCTCCACTGTGGTGGTAAACGAGTAATATGACAATTCAGTTTTGCGATTAAAAGTCAACAGAGTAAAAAATAAAACACGTTTTTCCATTTTGTATTGGTATTTCACGGGGCGTGAGCTGGGTGAAGGAGAAGGCAGAAGAAGCAGCAAGGAGAGTTAGTAGGACAGAAGGTGGTCACTGACTGAGGGCGACGATGCCGACACATCCCAGGGACAGAGGACCCAGCAACCGAAACGGGATAGAAAAGATGGTCGCTGACTGAGGGCGACGATGCCGACACATCCCAGGGGCAGAGGACCCAGCAACCGAAAACATGTATGAGGGTTATGACTTGGAGAGCAGCCCTCGAGAGGCAGAATAGAACAGAGCCTAGAGTGAAGTAAGATAAGCGCAGGAGCTGCGACAGGACTGATTTTGGCCGGGGTCCTCTCTGACTCACATGGTGAGAACCCCCTGAAGGTAAGGGGAGGCGGATGCCTAGCCCTGAGGTCGGGAAGTGAGACTCACTTGCCCCCAGAGACGACCGATGCGAAGGCATGTAAGAAGGTGGAGGAGGGGAGGAGGAGGAAAACAAAACACTCGACAGAAAAGTTGCAGGTGATCAAGGCTTAAATAGAAAATAGATGCTAATTAGCAGGAAATTAGAAAATTAGAAGATTAGATGATTAGGAGCCACCCAGCTCCACGCCCCCTGAACCACGCAAGCTAACATTTAATCGTATTGCCTTTGTTATTAATCATCTCTGGATGCTTTACATTACATTGATCTGCCTGTAATTAAATACATAACCTTTACAGTAAAAACAAAAACATAAACTATGGTTTAATTACGATATATAATGATAATTAAACCATATACTGTTTATATGTGTGTGTATGTATAATATGCTTTACATATTTAGCTGTAGCTCAGTTATTTGTAACATTGACTTATTATTTGTTTATTGTACAATAAAATAGACGTTTTTGCACCTGATATTCGTGTTTAGACAGTCACGTTATTACCCACGCTACTCACCTCCTGACGTGTGTGTGTGTGTATATATATATATATATATATATATATATATATATATATATATATATATATATATATATATATATAGGACTTGGTGTGTTTGGTTTCAACCGATATTAACTATATTACGATATATAACAATATCAGCCAATGTTATAGGTTGGTTGTGTGGTCCAGTGGTTAAAGAAAAGGGCTTGTAACCAGGAGGTCCCCGGTTCAAATATCACCTCAGCCACTGACTCATTGTGTGACCCTGAGCAAGTCACTTAACCTCCTTGTGCTCTGTCTTTCAGGTGAGATGTTGTTGTAAGTGACTGTGCAGCTGATGCATAGTTCACACACCCTAGTCTCTGTAAGTCGCCTTGGATAAAGGCGTCTGCAAAATAAATAAATAAACTGAAGTAACACACTGAAGACCTATTTAGAAGATACATTTTTTATTTTTTTAAACCGATAAACCCGGGTTTCAGCAACATTTTTAATAATGTCAATCATTCACTACGTCTTTCAGAAGGCGGGCAGTGTGCAAAGACATTGCTACTGACCAATCAGCAATTTTTGTGGACTTACGTAATAGAATACACTTGTTCGATTATTATTATTATTTTTTTTAATTAATGTATTTTTTATAAATGTAGAAATTAGAATACAAAGGAGGGACAAAATGGAAAGGAACATGTGAAGTAAGAACAGGAAATACAATAGGAATTACCAGGGCTTGATGCATTACATTCTGATTGCATTAATGACATGTTAGGGACTGGGGTGGGCTGAAAAAAAAAGAAAAACTTGTAGCTGAAAATAACTCTATACTGTTGTAAGATTAATTTGGTTATTGTTTGGGATCAAAACATTCAGGACATTAAAAGTTAGGTTCACATTTATATTTACAAAATTAATAATTTGTGTAAAATATTAAAAATGAATAAAACTCAACGATGAGTAGCAACAGATCATTCCTAATTTCAACGATGAGGCCTAGTGATGTGTTATGCTGGCTCAACACTGACTCAACAAACTCCCTGACTCTTAAGAGCTGGTGAGCTACTCAACAAAAAAGATAGTGGCACCTACAGCTAGCATCAAACTGTGCTACAAAAATTATGAAAGGACAGTGCAAACTGTAAAAAAGTAACTATCGTACCGTACACGCTCGATATAGCGCCCAGTCTCAACTGTCTGGCCTTATTCAATTCATATTAGCACTGGTAATATATTGTACAAATAAACAGTAATACAACATGTTTAATTGAACAGGTGTTGATGGTAATTTTCTGTTTAGATTCTGCAGCTGCAAGCCAATATGCAGAAATGCAATGGAAATTATAGCCACAGCTTCCATCATAGAATCTTCTTTGTCAGATATTTCTAGAATTTTGTTCTTCACTTAAAACCTGACAGCTGCAGCAACCCCCTGCAATGACATCTTTAATCAACAAGATCAACTTTTAGTGCCGCCTCCTCCATAAAAGCCTCCCGATTTTGTATTTTCAAAAGCTGGCTGGTATTCAGTGTGCAGATACACGGGCGGTGTAAGGGTGTAAAACGAAATACTGTACTCCCAATTCTCAGATTCAAAATGCATCCACTGTTTTAAATTGCCTAAATCCTAAATGTGGACATCCTTACTTCAACACAGTAAGTTAACATTTGTATATGTATTAGTAAAACGTACATGCAATCTATTATAGAAATTGAAAATGGATGCGTTTGAGTGTTGTTTATTTTTAATAACCGGAAATAAACGATTTTGCCAGATAATAAAAACTAAGGATGGGCACCAATATCGATATTTTGATATTATTATCGTTCGATATCGATAATAATTACTTCCGGATTGGCTAGAAAGTCTGAGCAGTGAAGTATACAAATATTTCGGTTTTGTGGTGGCTGATGATGGAATAGTAAAACAATATAACAAGACCTTGTTTTTCTCCATGGATACTGTGAAGCAAAGCACCACTAACTTAAAGTAAGTTATTGCTTTTTATATGTAAATATCTGTTAACGTCTATATATGTTTGACTTTGCAATTGTGTGATTGCATTTTTCTGTGTTTATTATCAACATCAATATCAAAATATGTGCACCATATCGATATACAATTTTCTAATAAAAATAAAAAACACTAATAAAAATAAAATAAATAACCACCCCTGAACTCAACAAAAAATAAAAACTGAAAGACTCAAGCTCAATGTATATCATTAATAATTCTGGGCTTGCGAACAACTCAATTCCTTTGTGTTAACAACCAAGTAACATCCATCGGGAGTATGTTCAAATGTATTTTACAGTAGTATGGGACCACAGAACAATGTGTTAAGAACAAACTGATTAATTATTGTTACTGTCTTCAGCTATATTTATTGCTATATTTCACAACATAATTGTAATTAAGCTATTTGATTGTTGTGTGTTGAAATATTTTCTTAAATATTTTGCAGCATTGACATGGGTCAGAGAGGACTGCCAGAAAACGTTATCCTGAAACAACTGAGGCAGTTATGTTTAATGCTGCTTTACAGATCTGACTGGATTGTAGGTTTATAGGGTTATGGCACTGTCCTAAACACATTTTTCATAGGGTTGACGCGTGACAGTTTCTGAATTGATGAAGGTGAAGAGGACGCTGAGCTATTTATAATCAATCTAACATAGAAGCGCCCCTATACAAATCAGAGAACCTCAAAACTGTATAAATCTTCCAAAGGGCACTGTATATATAATGACAAGTTACAGGAATAGAAAGCTTTTTTATTACAATTCTATAATTAAATGTAACATAACATAACAACCTTACCTTTAGGTAGCACATGAATATGAAGCAAAGAGGTCCTATATACTGTATCATTAGCAAACAGGTTGTGTAGGTCAGCTTGAATGTTTCTGAAGGCCAATTGCTGATGCATACAACCTTTCCATTATACTGTTCCTGAAAGTGTGGTAACAACTTCAGAGGGTCATCTGTCACATTGGTGAAAAGCATTAAAGGCAGTGATATACAGATGGCCGTGACCCAGATGATGGCAATCCCAATATAGGCATGCATATTGTTTGGTCTCCAGCCTCGAGGGTTGATGATGAGTTGGTGCCGTTCGACCGCTATTAGGACCAGTGAAAGGATGGAAACTGAGACGGAAACACACTGCACCATGTTGTTCAACTTGCACATGACTTCTCCAAAAACCCAGTGGTCCATGAAGGTATACACAAGCGTAAAGGGGAGGCACATGACAGACATAAGCAAGTCAGAGACCGAGAGGTTGGCAATGAGTGTGTTTGTGACATTGTGCATCTCTTTCTGCTTCATAATAATGAGAATTAGGGCAATGTTTCCAATGACTGCAAGAAGAGCAACTGCACCATATGCGATAGCCATGATGAAGAACATGACAGGATGAGCCTGGCATACCTCACCAAAGACCAGTAATGAAGAGCTATTTTCAGAGCAGTTCATGGAACCTGAGCAGTTTCCTTCATTAAAGAAAGGCACTTCATCCATTTTCAAATGACACTTTTATTCTTCTTATATAAAGCTACTTCTGGTCATCCACATCTTGATATTGCATGATTGAAATTGTTGTGTACGGCAGGTATCCAGTATTATATATGTCCTGTGAAAGCATAGCAATCTGAAAGAAAAAGATAATTTTAAAATGTGTCCTTGTTCAAGACGAAGAGACAAAGCCATTGCAGCATTAGCTAGGGCAATCATAAATCAAATGTTCAGCAGAAATTACATGTAATATGCATTTAACAAAAATCCATAGAAAATATACCATCAGGCAGTCAATAATATATTACCATAAATCAGGGATCATAGATTGTCCTCATCTCATTATAAAATCATCGCAACTGTGCTGTATTCCATGCTATTCATAGATAAATACTTAAAACACATAAGATGTTCTTGTTCTCATACAATAGTTTTGGAATTGAGATGAGTTTTAGAATGTGGTTGCTATGTGAGTGAAGCAATGTTTTTTGACTAAGCCTGTTCCCATTCAACAAACAAACAAACTGGTAAGACCCAACTGCTAGCCTGAGCTTTGAAAGTAAGTGTAGGTTGCAATCAAGAACTTCACCAGCGGTGTGGTGGTGTGTGGTCAAGGCTGGCCAATGGCAGGAATAGTAAACCAAGACATGAAAGACTGCAATTCAGCACACTTTTATTTACAACAAACAAAAGGTTTAAACAAAAATACAAACCTAAAACCCATAAAAAAAACAGCATACAAAAAAAACAGCATACAAAAAAAACGGATGCTTCAGTGGCGTGCCAAACTGAATTGAAATTAAGTACAGGTACGCCGCACTTCATTATATTCCATGAACCAATTGATTTCATAATGGCAAACTGAAGTGCGCCACACTTATTCCAAAGCTATCTCCCACAATGCATTGTAGTAAGTAATGACAAAACCAGGAAGTGAGTGAGTGTGAATGTATGTGTTTGTTTACGTTTGTTATCGATATGGTGCAATTGTACTGATAAAAAAATTTACGCACTCTATCACATAGCATTCCGTGTTCTAACTAGCTAGTTAGATATGGATTCAAGTGATACCAGACGGCAAGCATTATTTGGAGGATTCTTAAAGAGAGAAAGAAAAGAAGAAAAGATGATGGCTATTCTCAGCATGATAGTGGAGACAAGAAATGTCTTCATGAAATGCTTAATTACAAGTGTGAGACTCAGAACTGGTTGCGCCTTGTTGTTGGTGCATAGTTCAAAAAAAGGAACAGGGGATCTGGTAAGGCAAGTGAAACACAGTGCAGTTCAGGCATGAGTTAAAGGTGATTTTCTTGGAGCAGGCTGCTAATCAATTTCCAGTTAATTATCCCCAAGGAAGGTATAAATAACAACAACCTACATTGTATGCATGGGCTCACAAATGACACTTTTCTGTGCTACAATACATAAAGCTTTCACATGTACAGTAGATTTATAGCTTATGCAAGTCATTTGGGAAGATCCATTCTTCTGAGTAAAAACTACTGACACACAGTACAAATATTGTTTAAGGTCCAATAAAAAATGAACAATAACACAATTTGTAAAGAAAAGTATTGATCATACAGTAAGTTCTGACACAGTTAGTTTATCTTTAATAACATCTGGTGTGACCACCTTGATTTGTCAGAGCTTCCAGACAACTTCCAGACTTGAAAATGGTCTTCTTTTTATCACCTCCTCAACTAGATCCAGCAATCTTGGACTGGCTTCAGAATTGGAGTCTTGAATTAAAGTATTAACCTATCCATCATAAAAAAACCTAACCAAAGTACTGTAGCTCCCAAATTTAAATGAAATATAAATCACTCATGACTATTCTAGGTCATGTATGTTACATCATTGTGTGAATATAATATGTGCAACTGCGTTTAATAACCTCCACCTTTACTAACACTAGATTTTAAAATACTACAAGTGACCGACACTTATAAAATGCACACTGTATAATCTCCCATATTTTGTGTTTTTCTCTGTGTGCAAATTGTAATGTAGGTTTGTAATTGGAAACAATATTTCCTTTTGTCTTTTTGGAACCAAATATTATTTTCAAACACAACCTTTACTATGAGACCTATAAAGTAAACAATAAACTGGTAAAAAAAATAAATCTATTTCAGTCTTGGAGAATTATCGGTTCTGAGAAATCGCTTGCAGTAAAATCAACCTGCAAATGGCATATCATTTTAAAAAAGATCAAAACTGTGTGTATTACCAATTAGACCTGGCTGAATGAAAAGCAATGGTAGATTTTTACAATCTAAAACTGTTATCTGAACAAAGAACAGATGAGCACACTACATAATAAAGCATCTAACAGCATGAAACAGCATCTAACCATTCCAAATATATATTAACCTTTAGTCTTTGTTAAACATTACTAGTATGGTTATAATAGGTTTGAAAATTAAACCATGACTGTATTCTGTTTACATTACCCACTTAAAGAGATATTGTATACCATCTACGGTGCATTTTCATAACATTACATTTTTTAGTTGTTTATTGTGTCCTCTTTATTATTTTCAAATGATGTTTCTGCTTCAATAACTATGCTTACTAACTATTCCAGCAAAAATGTTTTTCAATCAACGGCTCTACTTCTGAAAGCTAAATATCTAATGAGTGTGCAGATGTCATTTTTGTCCCTTCTTAAACTGTGATGTTGTAGAGAGCTTTACAACTCACAGTTGTCACAGTTGCAGAGGGGGCAGAAAAGCACACCTAGTAGGGCTATTAAACAGGTAAGAAATGAAACATTCAGAAAATGCAGATCGTACATAGTATACTATTAAAAATGATTCCTTACAAATCACATCGATATATAATGCCCTCCAGCTTTCATTATTGTATCTCCTACTTTCATCGTGTGAAGCTTTAACCATACCATTTACATCTGGCATGTTCCCCGGGGATTTGAGATCAGCCAGTTTATTCACTATTCAAAAATGCACTTTAAATCGACAGATTTATTTCCCTTTTCCCAACCACGGCTAAGCTGTTACAAAAAACAAACCCATGATCCATTAATGTTCTTATTAATTCAGTAATTTGCTTTACATCAGTTTGGAATCCAAAGGTGCACTCAACCCAAATAATTCATGTGAAAAACAATTTTCACAGCCTTAGTTGCAGGCCAACACCTGTTGTTTATGGGATCCAGACTGCCCTTATCAATTTGCTGTACATTGTTTAGTTTTCCAGACCTTACTTTAACACGTTATGCTTAAGCAATAGAATCCTGACTAGAAGGCATCACTTTCTGATTGGTGGATGAATGTTCTGAAGCATTGATGTCTGGTGTGGCGGTCAATACCAGCTAGATAACTGACTGTGGCAACAGTTATGAGTCCCAAGCCAAAGGCTCTGTCACAGCTGCAGAGGAAGATAATAAACCTTACAATTTTTGGTTGTTGTTGGTTTTTAGGAAATGCACATGAGCAACTGAAACATCTGCCATACATTTGTTTTGCACTGAACACTTTATCCTGTACATTGTTGATCTATGAATAAATGTACACACTTCAGGAAAGAAAAAAAAATAAGTCTTTCATCTGACTTCATTTATTAGTGTGCATGTACATTAAGGGCATTTTTTTTAAATATGTAAGAGCATTTAAAAAAAATGTAAACATGTTTGAGAACTGTCCATCTGACTTGAATTTTTAAAGAGCGCAATAATTATAGGTTATGTTTTTTTATTGCTGCTTAAATTGCTTTGGATTGCTTAGGCTGCTTAAAATTCAAGTTGCTGTTTAACGTAGGGGTGCTAGATTCCATTTAATTTGTTAAACGTTTAAACTTTAAAAAATGTATAGTAAACGTTTAAACGTTTAAAAAAAAGTGAGACAGTGCTATTACCTATCTTTAAATAAATAGCTTTCTATAAATTACTATGTCTATAAATACTTCTTATGATTTTCTGTGTTTTACCTCTCCTTAAAAACGCAATTGATCCCTGTTAAGCCATTTGCGTATCTCAATCACAGCTGAGAAACACATTAAAATTAAAATTGATTTAATTTACATTTTTCTTTTCTTTCTGTGAAACAATAAAATTGACTTTCAAATCGTAAGTCTTACTTTTTCATTTAAATGCAGAAGCCACTCATTATTATGAATGTAAATACAGCTAATCATAACGATTTTAATAGTGTGTCCAGCAAAATACTTTATTTTTCATTATAGCTTTAATAAAGATTAGTCGCTTATCAACATGTTGCGATCTCATTTGACATTCTGCTTGTAAATGAAAAATGCCCATTCAATTGTTTGACAGATTATTTTGTTTTTTAAATCAAATAAATTACTAAATTAATCCCTATATATAAATAAATTTATAAAACAGTGAAGCGATATGAAATAATAATAGCATCGGGGTATGATAATGGTCTGTTTTGATTAGAGGATGAGCATGAATTGCATTATTACAGAAATGTTATGCAGTCCAATTATTCAAACAGTGTTAAAATCCAAATCGCTAATCTATCCTACTCACTGTATATAAAAGAGACAATAATTATGTTCAAACTGACTTTATTCTAGTACAGTATCACATTAGTTCAAATAAAGGCTTGTGACATTTGCAGGATCAATATTTCATTTTTTTTTAAAAGAAAGTTATTTACTAATAGCAATAGTTTGTATTTGACTGACTGGCAGCAGTAGGAAAAAAGAAGACCAAAAAATAAACATAAAATGTAAGCAATCTTCTCTTAACAAAAAAAAAAAAAACACATATTAAACATCACTCGAGTCTCAGTCCCAGAAAAACAGTTACAAACTAAACCAGCATCTCCCTTGCTATAGGGTGCAATTAAAAAAAAAAAAAACCATCAACACGGAATTCTGTAATCCGGCTCAACAAAGTACATTAACTTGTTGAATCCAGTATCTTGTTTTCTGCCCGAGTTTTAGCGTATTTCCTAGGACTACTAGCAATACGCTTGCATTGTTGTTTGTCTGGGCCCCACCTCCTCTGTGCTAGATCCAGCACTTGTAGTAGAACTTATAAGCTGACACCATATCGACAGGACACTTTATTTTCATGTGCTTTAACATTGTTCCCGTACTGCCCCTGTAACTAAGCTCTGCAGAGCACAGCCTACATTTAATGTTTTGGTTTCCCGTTTTATAACAATATGCCCAGACAGGGCTTCACTTATTTCGAGCTCCAGAAGATGGCATTGCTAGTCAGATGAGAAAAAAAATAACTGTGGGCTTTAGTGACACTCCTTTTCAATTAAATCTAAACTTTAATTAATTTCTATTTTAAATAGCTTTCTGTAAGGTGGACTGTGTGTGTTTCTTTTTAATATGTGCTTGTAATTTGAGCTGACTTCAACTGACTGAATTGGAAGGAAGGCAGTATATCAGGGGCCCATAACAGGACCAGAAGAAAACAAGCGACACTGTAAAACACACACTATCGGAGGCCAACAACCCTAAATTGTTTGTCAAAAGCACAAAACAGTGATCTAATAGAGGCCATAGCAAGAGTATGTTGTTCAATAAAAAGCTTTCAATAAGCAGTATTCTAACCTTACAGGTCACACACAAAATTGAGGAGGCTGTGTGGTCCAGTGGTTAAAGAAAAGGGCTTGTAACCAAGCGGTCCCCGGTTCAAATCCCACCTCAGCCACTGACTCATTGTGTGACCCTGAGCAAGTCACTTAACCTCCTTGTGCTCCGTCTTTCGGGTGAGACGTAATTGTAAGTGACTCTGCAGCTGATGCATAGTTCACACACCCGAGTCTCTGTAAGTCGCCTTGGATAAAGGCGTCTGCTAAATAAACAAATAATAACATATAAACTGTGTATACATTTTGACAGCCCTTAAATATCAATGCAGATAAAGCACTCTGACAATAGGTCAGTGTTAAGGTCTGCTGGGAGATGTGATACTAAAGGCATAATTTCGTGAGACCGAACAGACTGAACAGAATGGAATCTGATTTGGCGAAACCATCCCACCTTCCTGCTGTGGAACGTGTTCTGCTTGTTCGGTCTGCTCGAGGAGCAGTTCCACACGGTGAAACATGCTTGGATATACTGTTACTTGATTGATTACTGTCTTGTTCACAGTCATAAAATAACGTTAGAATATGTTTTGTTGGAAAATAAAAAATAATATGCTTTTGATGGATTTCAGATGTTGCTGCTGATGTATATATTTTCAAAAGGTTTTCTTTAGATTGTGCTGCCCGTTTTCTTTTTTTTTTTTTTCGAGTGGGTCTACTTCACAGTCTTGCACCAAAGCACAGTAAATCCTAGTGCCAGCACTGGCTCCTAGGCCTTAGCCTCACTCTCCTTTGTCCACAGGGTTTCCCTTCCCTTTATGCAGGGGCTAAGTGTGCACAGGTGTCTCAATCAACTAATAATTACAGTAGTCCGTCACGTATCTGACTGCAGTAGGACCAGAGTAAGGGCGGATATGTAAAAAGTCGGATAAATTAATCCTGTTTTAAATACCATTATACACAGCTGTAACAATTACTATATTTACACAATTATTGTTTTGAGGTTCAGCTTTTGTTAGGAAGCTCCCCTAAATCCCTTGTTTAGAAAGATACAGGGTATTAATGTTTGTGACATGGTAGCCGTCTGCCATGTTCGTGCGTGCATTCGCTGCTGAATAACAGGCAGGAGACTGAGTTGGAGGTTGAGGTTGATACGCCCCGCGGGCAAACACACCTACCTGCTGATTAGATTCCACACCTGGGAATCACACACAGCAGGCAGGCTCTCCCACTTCATTAATTAATTACAATAAATACACACTATTTACAATATACATTTATACAAAAAAAACTCTTCATGCTCAGGGCTCCTGCCCTGTCACAGTGCTGTATACACTTACATTAGTCTTGAGTAATTTACACAGTAACAAAATGCATAGGTTTACGGAAAAAAAGAACTTTCAATTGTAAGCACAACTCGCTTTCTCTTTCCAGTAGCCATTTTGCAGTCACGCTGCACACGTGGGTGACATTGCTGAAGTGCTTCATCATGGCGGATAAATGGTTAGGGTGGATATGTGACGAGCGGACACATGACAGAGTACTGTATTTCCTAAGATGGCTGCTTGTTGCAGCCACCTTCACCAAGATGGTGTAGCTGTTTCTTAATCCCCTGGGTCCTAAAGCCTCTAAATTAGGGTTGGGAACACTTACTCTACCACACATTTAACAATGAGTGTGCATGCATTTCTCTTTAGTGGATTTCTATTTGTATAAATGTTGAAAACACCTAGGAGGGTCTTTTTAAGTGATATAAAATGAAATTGAATACATTCCATTACCAGTGTTTTTTTAGTCTCCTTCTGCACAAAAACATTGGTTTATAGTCTTTGCGTGTGTGTGTCAAGAAATGCAAGCTTATTGTTGCTTTTAAATTATAATTAAAATTAAGAGCACAAAAATTCTAATAAAGTGAAATTGCAAACAGTAATACAAAAAACTGTTATAAAAACAGTGCCTTGGATAAATGATAGGGTACTAAGGAGAGAAATTATCTGAATTCACTTGAGTTACATTTAGGCTTACATTTATTTTCCACAACTTACAGATGTTATAAAAATAATACTCCATGACCGTTAATAGTGCTGTAGTTGGTTCATTCATGTTGTAAGGTAAGGACAGCTGTAAGCTATAAAATCAAATGTGAAAAACTTTTTTCACATCTGATGCTCCTGCATGAATATTCAAATATTCATTTTTACCTGATCTCATTTTGAAATCTATCTTGAATTAATTTTAATCGATTGTGGCAGGGCGGAAGACCTAACATGGGAAATATGTAGTTTTATTGTATATTTTTGCACTATTTGTTGAATATTGATTTAATTAATTGTTTAACTGATGTTGCGCTCTGCCGTGGACGATTACCTGTCTGCGTGGAGCAGCAGCTGAAAGCAATGAGCTGTTCCAGCAGGCAGGTGGGCGTGTCTCGGCAGAGCGTTAGTATAAAAACATAGAGATCACTGTGATCGGGGCTGCTGCAAGTGCCCGTTTTCACGTCACCTTTTGATTTATAGTTTGTTGTATTGTGTTTTATTTTGAGTGTTTGTACAGTCATGTATCGTCCTCTGTGCGCTACCATCGCTGTTTATGTTTATTGATTAAATCCCGTGCACCTGTGTCGGTGTATCAACGTCAATCTCTACCTCAGTCTCTTCTGTGTTCTCCTCGGCCGCCTGAGGCAAGTATACCAGGACTCTACCACATCGATTGATATTGAAGAGGAGATAATTAATTACAAGCTTTCAAGACCTCAAAGGTCTCTTCTTCTGGTGAAAGTAGGAAAGAGAAATTGATACTTTCTACTTTCACCTGAAGAAGAGACCTTTGAGGTCTTGAAAGCTTGCGATTAATTATTGTTTAGTTAGTCCAATAAAAGGTTTCACACCTCCTTCTCTTTGTCTATCATCTCTGGTCTGATCTGGCTACCATTTCTGAAATACGGAAATGTGAGTGGAACTGGAAACAAGTTTGTCACGTACTACCCTACTACTACCCTACTGTTCAGAACGAGCTCCACTAAACATGAAACATTTCACAACCATAGTTGGTAAGGCACACAGTCCAGATCAAACATTGCCATTTACCAGAATTGCTTTAAATGTTTCTAGTTTACAAAGTAAACTGCCTTGCATTTACATAAAGCCCCTTTTCATCAAGCACAGGTAACACATATTTCTCTATCAGCTGTGTTCAAACAAATGCCAGTGTTTAGTCAGGCAGATTTAATCAAGTTGATAAATGTTTGTTCATTCGTTGTTGGCATCCAGCTCAAATATGATGTACTGTACACAGTAACTTATTTAATACATATATGTACACATTGTTTGGAGAAAATTATTGATTTGTTCTTTTAAATTGTTGATCCCCAAACTGCCTTTAGGTGAACAAGATTGTTTTTTTTTCTTTTCATTTGGTTGAAAAATACTTTTAACAATTAAAAAACCCACCAAATGAAAATAAACAGTATTGCACAGATAAATCTGGACTCTTTTGGAAGTCTCTCCAAGACGCCCTAAATAAATTGTTGTAGAACCCACTTATATCAGTGAAATAACAATGCAATTCTAATGCAAAACAGCATATTTCCTCTTTCAGAAACAATCCCAAAAACAAATCCCCACCTGGGAATAGAGAATCCACAAAAGATTATATCTGAGTTCACTAGTCACAATTCTGACTTTCAATAACATGTGCTAAAGGTTATCTTCCAAAAGTCTAATAGCCGGTGTGGCAGGGCAGAGGAAAAGCCCTGCACATAATTAAAGGGGGCCTGTGTGTAAATAAATGTATTGCTTGGTGTTTATTGGTGATGGGAAAATGTATTTTTTTTTAAATCGGGTGTTGATATTTTGTGTTATTTAATGTTATTTAAAATATTATGTTTGGTTTGGCTGTGGTCTGACAGTGGTGATTGTTAGCAGTTTGTCCCTGCCAGGCATCTCGTGAAAATGCGTGGTCGGCAGTGGCTTAATTATAAACAGAGTTGCTGTCGACCACACAAATATTAGAAACCCTGTGCAGAAGGTGACCATCTCCAGAGTAAGTCATTGATTACTTTATTGCTGGTCTGGAGATGGTCACCGGTATAAAAGCCTGCAGCTTTCCACGTTCAGGGTGGAGAGTATTTGGAAGGAGGTATGTAAATGAGAGAGAAAGGAGGAAAATAATAACAATTGCTAGACGTGCTGGCTCCAAAACCCAGCACGATACTTGTTATAGTTGTCATTTTGTATGTCTGCTTGTTTTGCCCCACGTGCCATTTTGGCAAAGTGTTTTGTTCTGTTAAATCTTTTATTTTTATTTGAAATAAAAACGGTGCTGCAGTGCGCTTTTGCACCGAGTATCTCCGTGTGTGTTGTGCTGCATTCACTTATTCACTTCCTGGTTTGACGTCACCACCCTAGCTACTCTGTCACGGCCGGACTGCAAAGTGTCAACAAATGATTGTATGTACCTCATTGTTGTGTCGTCCTTTCTCACGTAGTTTATGTATTCTTAGAAAGGAAAGGAATAAGCAGGGTTGTATTCACATTCACTGGTGCAACTAGTTAAGCACCAATGCTTAACCCATTTTTCCCCACATTTAAAGTTTAAGGAACAACTTCTTATCAGACAGGTTGTTCCTTACACTGTAACAGTGGTGTCATAGGCCCTCCCGCAACTCAAAAAAACTCCCTCTTCTTTAAACATGACTCGTATCCAATGAATTGCACATAGCGGTCAATTACAAACACACAGAAAACATTCTATTATCTAATTGTGCTCTAGTAAAT
This sequence comes from Acipenser oxyrinchus oxyrinchus, assembly GCA_030684275.1. Taxonomy (NCBI): domain Eukaryota; kingdom Metazoa; phylum Chordata; class Actinopteri; order Acipenseriformes; family Acipenseridae; genus Acipenser; species Acipenser oxyrinchus. The sequence continues at coordinate 33,308,869 of CM060247.1, forward strand.
TAACAGCATGCAATGTGAAGTGAGGGTAGATGCAAAGCATGGAGTTTAATTACTTTATATAAAATTATATCTAACAGCCCGGCATTAGCTATCTTATTTATATCACAGATTTTAGCTTTGTTCCAATTTTGTTTTACATTAGTTGGTAGCAGAGACGTATAAAGAAAGGTATTTATCTTCTAAGTAAGAGGGGTCTTCAGATGCCTTTATTCAACACACTGACTTATGTTCTCTAACTGATATTACAGGCAAGCTTGTAGGACATTTTTTTCTGTTATGCCTTGACAGAGGACAGACTTTCCAGACTGGGTAATTTCTAACTTTGCCATAGAGCACTCTGCTATCCAGCTTCATGCTGAAACAGTTCAAATGCCTTCTGTTCTGGTAATCTGAAATCAAACATGTTAATCATATTAATGAATACTGCTCTTCTGGCCCAAATGTTCCAACTTTATTTTTTACTGAGTAGGTAAAAAAGATCAACATAAACATTTCATAATTTGGACAGCCCTAAGTACTGTTGCTATGTAAGTGCAAAATCAGTTGAAAGAAAAGAATAATTACTATACAAAAAGCGATGCTTGTCAGAAGTGGGATTCAAACCAATGCCTCCAGAGCAACTGCAAGCTGAAAGTTAGACCACTCAGCTATCCTGGCTCACACTGAGCCTAATTTCTTATTTTGCATAATTCACATTTTGTGAAATGATTATGTTAATGAAATCACTCTATGTCCCCTCGTCCCCTCATGGCCACAGGTAATCAGAAAAAAAACAAAAAAAATGCAAAGACTATATTAAAAAATGTAAATTGTGATATAGCTTCAGGAAATGCTTCTCTCGTTCAGATCTATCCTCTGAATAAATATCCTGCTTCATTTCCTGTGTGTTTTGGCTCTTCATCAACAAAGACAATAAACAAAAAATACCTATTATTGCTAATATATAAAATACATTATGAAATAGAAAATAAATAAAAAATAGTATTCTGACAATTTAAATAGTTGTGGTAACAACGTGGATGTAATTTAAAGTTCCGTCCTGTTTTTCTTCTCTGTCTAATATAGAAAATACAGGACTGAATGTGTTAAATTGTTATACAAACTTAATGTGATTATACATCTATTCCAGTTAGAAATTTAATGGGTTACATGGATTCAAACTCAATGTTTGCATTTCATATTCACGCTAGTAAATGGAAAATATTGAATATTCCTAATATTATGGATACACAGGGGGTTATCCCTACACAAGTTTACAACAGTAACTCTGCACAGTAATTTTTCAGTTCTACCACTCTTTCCCCATAGTTATACAGTCTTATGCATTTACCATAGTTTACCATGATTTACGAATGTTTTTACTTGCTTTACCATACCGCTTTGTGCTTTATAATGATGACTTGAATCGGTCGATGGACGCCTGAGAGTAAACACAATAATAAAGTGAATTCCACACCGCGCTTTATTACACTATTTGAATGTACAAGAAAAAAACCTAACATTCATTAGCACCTTCCTTATGCGGTTAAGTACAAACTCAAAGAACTAAAACTACCACCGTACTAAGTGCATTAATGAAGTGCATATCTCCAAATTCATACTGGGTATGTGCGATTTTAAGTACATCGATAACAAAAACACTTTTACTTGATTAATGCACACTATAATGTAATAAAGTCGTGCTTGTAAACCGTCAAACTATGTACCTTGACCCTTTTAATCTTTAAAAGCTAAGCAATTTCAGCCTGCGGTTTTATGGCCTTGTTTCAAAAGATTTAGTTTAATAATATCTGAAGAGATGTGGTTAATGTTTACAGTAAAGCCTTCTTACAGGTTCGGTTTTAATTGCAGACTGTACCGTTTTTAAAAAAAGAACCAGAACCTAAATGTAATGACCACTGATTGCTTTTTAGAACTAAAGTTTACCCAAAATGTAAATCAAATACTGTATGGAGTTTGGAAACATAAAGACGTGGTTTAACAAAAAAAAAACAAAAAAAAGAGGGAAAACTGGACCCACTGAGGGTTTTGCTTTTAAATAATAATAATAATAATAATAATAATAATAATAATAATAATAATAATAATAATAATAATAATAATAATGTGATGAAACGATAAACGTCTTGCCCTATTTTACATGTTCTAGGTATTTTCAGTAGCTTGCTCTTACCAAACACGTATCACTACAATAATTTTACCACCTGCAAACACATGTCCCTGATCTTAGAAACTGACGTGAATAGAACATCGGCAAAGAAAAGAAAAAAGTTCCTCTATTAACCAAAAACAAACTGGCTTGTGGCTAATAAAGTGGGCAAGAAACATCGAAGAAAAAAAAATCAATGAGACCTACCTGTACACCTCGACAGCTCTGCACACGCTGGGAACAGCTTTGTCCAATGATTTCAGAAATACATTTATGAGAGTTGGTAATATTTTCACAGCACAGCTAAAAAAAGACAGGAGGCGGTACCCTTAAAGTCCAACCTTGCAGATCATCACATGGTTATATGTACCGAGTCACTAAAACCTATGCACGTTACAAACATATAGTTTTCATAAATAGACTTTTTGGGAGTGTTGCCTGGTAATTTCGGCATACATGCAATTATGTGTAGTTATCCTGTAAAGATCTGAGAGGCACTTCATGGGGGGAAAAAGCCATTATAGAGAATAATTGTTTTGAAGGAAATGGCAGTTTGCTTGCAAGTTAGCGCTATCTAGTGGGAAACTTCAGTTACAAGAACAGTATTTGCCATTGAGGTCTTTCAAAACTGGTAAGAATGTTGTTGCTAATCAGGTCAGGCTGATTACAGCAATAGCAACTAAGCCTTTTCTACTAAACCTAACCTCCCAAACTCACCAAAAGAGTAACAAGGCTTTTACACCAAAAACATGTATTTTAAAGGGTTCCTGGGGTAAAATCATTTTCCTCTTGAAACTTCGTTTTGTTTAAGTTGTACTGCAAGTTCGATAAAATAAGTTTTTAAAAGTGATTAACAGAAGCATACTATGGGTTCCATAATTTGATGTTGCATATTTATTTGGTATTTTCTTATTTAGAGCATTTGTTTAAATTAAAGCAATTACATAAAAATGCCAAATTAAGAAACAACATCATAAAGGTGCCATAGGAAGCCCAACAGAGCCAGTTGCTTCCATGTAAACCCTGCTTTCTTTTACATTATCTTCATACTTGTCTTTGAATTGTAATATAATGTATATTATTTACATTAAATGATGATGGTAATTACTAGAGGTCATGCTGTAATGCATCTGGGTATTTCTATAGCCTTAATAGTGGCTACCCTGCAAGATAACCTGAGCTCCTGCCAGCTCAAGTCCTGGAACAAGGGTGACTGCTGTGTGGAGGCAGTGGTGCCTTGGGCAAGACTGAAATTAAGCAACACAGTCAAGTTGATGGATTTTTCCTTGGAATAAGGAACTATTGAACCTTAAAATTCAGATCATGTTGCAAACCTAGATGATATAATTGTCTGATTAAAAGTGTATATACTCTGCCAGTCACTCTCTCTCTCTCTCTCTCTCTCTCTCTCTCTCTCTCTCTCTCTCTCTCTCTCTCTCTCTCTATATATATATATATATATATATATATATATATATATATATATATATATATATATATATATATATATATATATATATATATATAGTATATATACACACACACACACACAAATGCACTTTATAAATACCGTTTTTGCCAGTTCTGTAAATTTGGAAAGTGTTTATTTTTCCTTAAAAAGCATAAACAAATTAAAAAAAGAAAGCGTTAATGGTCTAAATAACTATATTGGTTATGTGTGGTGCATTTTTTAGACAAACTCATCTTTCATATTTGACACAAAACCAATGAGTTATAGCTGGTAGACTGCCACTATGGGCCTAAGGGGAATGAACTTGGGATTTTTCAGACTAGGTCATATTGAACCACGGTTTGTATTATTGATCATTAACTACAAGTAATACATGCCTATCAATTTCACTCAGGGGCTAGGGTGAGTTGGGTTGTATAATAAAACTGTAATGCTGTAGTATGTTATGAAATAAATAAATACAAAAAAATCATGGATTCATGGTAATTCATGGATTTTGATAATGTTATGGATTTTGAGACATTGTATGTGAGGTGTGAAAGAACACTGTACAAAGCAAAACAAAGTAGCCCAAATAATTGAAATGATTATGAAGGCATCAAAAACAAGAAAATTGAACCCACACTAGCCCCACACAACGCGGACTATACAGAAAAACGATATTGATCCGGTGACTGATCAGAACCCGATCACACGATCAGTCCCTTCTAGGGGCCCTACTTTGTAATGGCACTTTTATAGAGAACATAATTGTGTTATAGCAAGAAACTAGAAAGAAATACTAGAACCGTTATATAGCTACTCCGACCAGCAGCTAATTTGTTTCTTGCTAGTTTTAATCCGATGGATTCCCCTCAGAAAATTGCTATGCTTTAACAGGGCCATTGGTGTTCAACGGCGGACCTGGCTACTATACATGTAGACAGTACTGATACATTATATTTTCTATATTTAATTCTGTACGGTTGTACTGTAACAGCAATTGAATCCTTAATGTCGAAGTGGAACTAAACGTTTCGCCTTATTCAGCATCTTCTCTTCAAACGACTACTGTGCCTCGGCAACGACACAATCCATTTTAAGAATAAGACTACCCATTTCATTTATCTAAACTGAAGGCCAATACAATATACATATTTTTATTTTCCAAACCATGATGCCCCATTGTATATACTGAGAAAGACTTTCCGTCAACACGTTTGTCATTTAACCTTTTAAGTGCCTTTGATATTTCTAAGATCAACCCGGATCAGCAGCAGGCTTTTTGAAGTCTCTTACTGGAAATAGATTCTGTAGTGGTACTAAGAAGAAGCCCAGATAAGACTGCACCCAGTACATTTTCTGCTGGTTATACAGTAGCTACCATGATGGAAGATGTAAATGTTTAGATGTCATGTCTGTATCGTTAGTTTTCTGTTGTCCTTAAATGTTTTTTCATTACATGCGTATCATTTGTTAATGCTACAATATTTCAATAAGGTACACTTTCGATCATTTGGCGCAGTGATAAACTGTTACTGTACTTAGAAACCAGCACAAGGTAAATGCAACAGTACGAGCAATAAAATGTGACTTTCTTTATAACTTTTAGCTTTAAGGCTTTCGCATAACAAACGAACCGAATATAATTTGCATGAATTTGCACGAGCATCCACTGATGTAATGTGTCACTGTCATTTTGTTTGTTGGATGCTCTACAATCACCTGTCTGTCGAGTTTAGGCTTGAATTGGCCGCTGTCCTAGGTGCTGAATTTTAATCGTTGTAAAAATCAGGCTTTCCTTCGCTGCGGAGAAGTGTTGTCAATTCAATGTGCTCCAAAATACACCAGATAGAAGCATGTCTGGTAATATTTCGGAATAATTCTCGTTTAGCGTAAATCTGCAATTGCAGCAAGTTAAAGTAAGCTTGATATGCATCATCGTATAAGGCCTTGGGTTAATGGTTATACCCTATTTTTCAGTGGACCTGTAAAAGTACTCATATGAAAACGAATTAGCTATGATGTAGTAAACAGGCTATTTGTAGTTGACATACATGGAGAGTGTGGAGAATATTTATAACACACAGTTGATAATGAAATCTGCATTAAACTCATCTCTTATAGTATGATTCGCGATAAATAAATTTTAAAAAAGATCAGCAATATGATTTTGTGTTATAAATGGTATAGTGTGCAATTTGCAACTGTGTAATTGTATGTCGTCGAAGACAACATGCAATCATTTCATTAATGAAAACAAGGACCGTTTTCGTAAGATAAAGGGGGGAAAATCACTGTAAAGAACACATTTATACAAAGTATATGAATGCAATTAGGGGGAAAATACATAACTAACCTGTCATACATAGCTGAAAGTTGGGAAGAAGATTCATAAATCTACTGCAAATCCCATATAAGTTCGTACCCTAAGAGTAAACATTCTTGTTTTCAAGCAATGGAATACATCACGTGTTAGAGGAACAGTAAAAACTGAAGCACAAAGATCCAGTCGATTGTAGGAGGAACATTCTGCTGAGAGAAAGAGAAAGAATTCAGCGCTGAAAAAGAAGTCAAAGAGGCGTACGTAAAGGTACAGTCATTTTTATGATAATGTTTATATTATTGTGTTTTATTGTGTTTTACTTGATTATAAGCAACGTATTAATGTGATATGAGCTCGTTGTTAATAGTTTTGATATACATTAGGAGCTTTGTTAATGTATTGCGGCAGTTTATGCTGTAGTATCGTTTATTAAAATAAGAATGGTTTACTTTCTTCTACAGACAACAAATTATATAGCTTACACGAGTTAGCTGATATAAGTAACATATTGGTATTTCAACCCCAGAGTCAGACAGCCGCGCAAAAACTGGAGACATACAGTACATATACTGTAAATGTGTCAGTCTTGTTCCAGGATGATGTATGGGTTTACATTGTTATTCCTGTGAAGCAACAAACACACACATCAAACACATTAAACAAAATGTTGCTGGGTTGTGGGTAAAATATCTTTATGTATAACATAAACTGAGTTGTTTTTTTCTTCACATGAGCTGTGTAGTCAAGTAACACAAACTGCTCATTTCCTAATCAAAATGTTTTGCTGTCTCACTTATTATTTTATTCTGAAATATTCCAAAAAATATCAATATTAATTTCAGATAATTAAATATTGCATACTATTGTATTACATTCGGGTTTACAAACAACTACTACTATTAAAATAGTACAATCAATGTTTAAATGTAAAGCAGACCTAAAAACATTTAAAGCCATATCGTTTATTAATGCCAACAGGGAGATAAACTAGATGTACTCTATTGCTCTTTGTGCACCTCCACAGCCATGTTTACACTGACTGTAAAAATGAATATACAAAATCTTTGTTCTTATTCTTTATATTTACTTTAGTGCACTAACTTTCTATATAGACTGTATAAAATAAATTACTCTTATTTCAGGTTTATGGAAACTATGCAGGGTTTTCTATTATTAGGAAATGTCACTGTGCCTCACTGGCCACAATTTGCTAGACAGAACATTTATTAGATCCAAGTGTCCAAACACCACTACATTACATTGAAGTAAATAGTTCTGTGAAGTAGAAAATGGAAAGAACAAGGTGAATGAAACCTAATTAGACAAGTGCAGAAGTTTGAAGGTTTAGGGGAAATTCAGCATTATGTTTGTGGCTGGGAGACCTGAGAGAAAAAAAGCATGAAATAGACTGGCAAGAGAAAACAGGCAGATAACTTTTACTGTGTGAAAATATTAAAACAGGTCATGGCAGAAGATTAGATTAGATACAACTGTTTAAATAATGTACCTGTATTTTTTTTTTCATTGTTAACATCCTGACAACTTTCTACACTTATAAATTTAAAGACTGTTTTAAAGCTCTTTTCAACATATCTGCTGTAGAGCACTCCAGTTTGAGATCTGTCCTCTAAATGAGTGCAGGAGGAGCGATCAAAAAAAAATGTGAGGACAGATTTCAAACTCCAATGCTACTACTCTTTAACCTGTCCTGCAGCGAATGGAAGTGGAAAACAAAACAACATAAATGGGAAACATGATACATCTAAACATTTAAACTGTAGATACTGCAGAAGAAGCATTAACACCAGTTTGATATTAGCATTAGATGGGATGGAAATATAGTGCCATTAAATATATGAGAAAACCCACACAAATCATTAAAAACATAACTGTTACTCCCCATGAGGTCATACATGTAACACTTGGATGAAGGAACTAGATAATTGCAGTGCAAGATGAGAGACTGGCTTGACAAGAGATTAGAGTTATGTTGCAAATAATTTACAATGACAAAAAGGGAACCAAAATAACTAGGGTAGTTTGTAAGGCTAGCAAGAGACCCTTCATTTGAAGAGGAAATTAATATTATGGGACAGATGAAGGTCAGAAGAGAAATTAATATACGCTTCACATGACATGATTTAAGAGAGAGAAGCATGCAATGCTTCATCACCCAGTGTATAACACATTAAGCTTAGTGAGCCACAGGGAATTAGTTGAACTGTTAGACGAGGACCAAAAATAAAACTGAGCATAAAGAACACTGTGAAAACTATAACAGGCAAGTGTATTTTTTTTTTTTCAACAGTGGTGTATCAGTGACATGGAAGATAGCGAAAGAGAAACACATCATTTAAAATATTTAATAAATAAAGATTTTAAAAAAAAAACATTTTATTGTGACAGTAAATGACTAAAGTATGAGAAGCCTGTATTCTGGCTACAACATGCCTACAATCACTTTTATTATGCAGGCATCTGGTACACTGATTGGATAAATATATACAGATAGAAGGAGAGTACATTTCTAAATACAAGTATATGCTCTGTGCCATCTGCCATGTTGTGTCTTGCAACATACCATTAATTTAATCTATAACTTAATAACTAAATACTACCAACGATGTGTTTTTAACACAAACTACACAATTGACACTATGCGTTCCATTTAAACCATAACAAAGGAACAGATCACCTCGCTACGTCCCCTTATATATCGTCAATCATGACCCCTTGGTTAACGATTGCAACCGCCCCTCCAATCCGTGGCTGCCACATTGTTTCCCTTCCGGGTCAATGATTTAGTGTACTGTAGCTCCACCCCCTTTCTAGATGGCTGACTTCCGTCTAACCCTGGGAATGAATTGTCTGGCCATCCAGTCCAAGGCACTCTGTTCCCTGTACACAGCACCCTCACAGGTCGGGAGGGAGATCTATCACCAAGAATCATTCTGTCTGTCACAGGCTCAAAAAATCACCCCTGGGGGGAAAATACCATCAGTATTAACACAGAGTTAAAGAGTGGCAATATAAAGATCTGCCACGATTTAGATGATTTAAAAAAATCTAACTATACATTAATGGATGTCAGTATTACTACATGTAATATTAGTTTAAAAAAAGTATTCCTTTAAGATTCTGTTGACAATCTGCTATCTCATTGACAGGAATCTCTACAGGCAATCAAAAATGGATTTGGTGTACAGCAACAGAAGTGATGTGATGTCAGTGAATGAAAGTTCAGCTTTGTACAGATCACATTTTCCTTCTTGGGAAGACTTCAACAGCAGTGTAGATGACATACGTTATTTTGTGATAGGGGTCTATACATTTGTAAGTCTTCTTGGGCTTCTTGGAAATGTCCTCATATTAATGGCCTTGATCAGAAAATGGAAAGAGAAGACGGTCATGAACTTTCTGGTTGGTAACCTGGCCTTCTCAGACATTCTGGTGGTGTTGTTTTGTTCACCATTTACACTGACTTGTGTGTTGCTGGACCACTGGATTTTTGGAGATATCATGTGCCATATTGTTCCATTTCTTCAGTGTGTATCTGTTATGGTTTCAACACTTATGTTGATGTCAATTGCCATGGTTAGGCATCACATGATAAGCCACCCTTTGTCTAGACATTTAACAGTGAATACTGGATACCTGCTGCTTGGAATTATTTGGACGCTGAGCCTCTCCATTTGCTCTCCTTTATCTGTTTTTCACAAAACCATAGAGCTGAAGGAAACCTTTCACCTGGATTCTTTGAAAAACAAGTTCCTGTGCATTGAATCATGGCCATCGGATTCATACAGAATTGCATTCACAATCAGCTTGCTATTTGTCCAGTATATTTTGCCAATAGTTTGCCTCATAGTTAGCCATGCAAGCGTTTGTAGAAGAGTCAGTTCCAGCGTTCCAAACCAACAAGTCCAGCAAGAAGAAAACGAGACCATTGATTTGACTCTCCATCAGTCAGACCGGCAGAGCCGCTCCCCGCCCGAGCTCTCTAACTCTGAAAGATGGAGACTATCTATTGCAAGAAAGCAAAGGAAAAGATACAACAAAAAGTGCTCCAGTGTGATGCCAGTCATGTATAACCATAATAATGACTCTGGAGAGCTCCTGCATCCAAAAAGCAAGGACCAACATACACCATCCCCCAACATACTCCTGTCCAGTGTCCCTGTGTGCTTTGAGCTGAAAGCAGAGGAGAACACAGAATTGCAGAAAATGCTCCCGATTTCTAAATCTGTTTCGAGAATGAAGAAGAGATCCAAAAGTGTTTTTTACAAGCTGACTATTGTGATCTTGGCTTTTGCCATCAGCTGGATGCCCCTTCATATTTTCCACCTTGTCACCGACTTTGGCGCCGACCTCATCTCCAGCAAACATTTTAAGCTGGTGTATTGCATTTGTCATTTGCTGGGGATGCTGTCTTGCTGTTTAAATCCAATTCTGTATGGGTTCTTAAATAATGGGATCAAAGCTGATTTGATATCTTTGATTAAATGTTTTTACATATCCTGAATGGCATTAAGCAACATCACATGCAAAGGTTGTGACTCAACATTAACCTGCAGGCAGTCATATAAAGATTTATATAATCAGGGCCAAGACTAGGAAGGAGGTACATTGTGTGCTCTAGGCTTCAATTGACCTTTTAGCTGACCATGCGAGTACGGTTTTGTCCGTTTTGATTTTATTTTAATACGTTTGCTCACTGGGATACATTATTAAGCTCATTATATATATATATATATATATATATATATATATATATATATATATATATATATATATATATATATATATATATATATATACTGTATATAGTTTCAAAGAGGGTCTAATGTTTATAAATACATTTTGAAACCACATAAACTCATATAACATGTACTTACTAATCTCAGTTATGTAATGATATATTGTGCAATATCAGAACTATTATTATGTATATATTTTTGTATTTAGACAGATATGGAGAAGCCACAGTAAACAACAAAGAATGAAATACTATTTAATTTGCATATGTATATGGTTTGTCAAACTTTTAAGGGTAACTGTCTTTCTTATTTCTATACCACACATTACAAAATAACCCTCTAGTGCATGAATAATAGGTGGATTTCAATGTAATTTCTTTCAATGTGTCAAGCTGTGTAAATAAAACCTAAATAAAGTCACCTGCTACAAAAATCTTGTAACAGGGTGTCTATAAAAAAAAGTTTGAATGTATTTGCTTCATATCTTTGCCTCTTTGAAATAATACATTTATATTACATTATTTTCAAAAAGAAGTATTCAGTTATTCTTTTACAATGTTTTGCTCTGCATTACTTTTATAATGGCTTCTTTGTACAGTACAGTGGACATAATTTGCATGTCTGCCAGATTTAGTCATGCAAAAACACCATGAAGTATATAATTGTGTCAGTGGTCTGTGTAATAGTTGCACAATCATGTTTTTCTTTTAGAAAAAGGTCATTTTTTGTTTCTAAATCTATAGGTTTTTGGGGGACTAGACATTTTTCTGTTACTAATAGTAAGGACTTGCATACAGTACTGATCGTCTATATAAAATGTTGATAACGACTACACATGCTAGTTATACCTACTGACCCATACAAATATGATAATGATAATCCTTGATAATGTTCTGTTCAATGGGCTGATAACAACCAGATCAGCATCACAGCCAAATCAAAAGTCTGCTTTTAAAAATAGGTAACAGAGATTTTTTGTTATATATTTTGATTTGGAAAGAACAATAACTTACATCAAATCTGAGATTAGCTTATTACTGTGATGCACAAGATGAAAGTCGGAAGAGACATACTCCATTACCTATAATATGAGTAAATTAACTGAAAAATCTCAAAAGCTGTAAATTAAAAGCCTGGGTTTTAGCAATGTGTGATTTTCCAACATTATGAAAATGCTCCAGCTAATGACACAACATGTTCAACCCACAATCATATATCTATATCATATAGCTATATAGCTATATATATATATATATATATATATATATATATATATATATATATATATATATATATATATATATACACACACACACACACACCTCGTTATATCGCCCCTCGCTATATTGCGGATTCGTATATATCGCGGTCCTGGAGTAGGATCCCAATTTTTACTGCCTATTTTAACTGCACATGCCTTAGCTGCAATATACATAGGCACTTACAATTAATGTTCGTTTTATTGCGTACTGCACATCACAAATAACAATATACAAAACAATTAAAAACAAAGCATTAATATCGTACTGTTATCATATATACACGTATTGCACAATAACACAAAGCAAATTAAAAATCTACTCGCTGAAGCGGCTTTTATTTTAGCCAGCGAGGTGTTCACGTGTGGCAGCAATGGACTAGCAAAAGCCACAAGGCAGTGACGTCAGCTCCCTAGCAACAAGCCTCCTATGTTGTTGTTGGCAATGGATTATCTCAAATGCAGCGGGTTTGTGCATTTGAGAAATGAGAGGAAGGCTCATGAAATTAATTGGAGACTGAAGTTGACGAGAAGCAGTTACCCTCCGCTGTACAAATTAAAGCGGTGTGCTGCTTTTATACTGAAAAATGAGAAAAACAGGCTGCGTATTTATACTGGACCCCGACACCCCCGATAAAACGAGGGAGTGGTGTACATGTCAGTATTTGTTATTAGTCTATTTGTTTTACTATGGGTCTGTCGCTATATCGCGGTCCTCCATATGTAGCGAATTTGTACTGGACCACGACAACCACGATATATCGAGTGGGTGGTGTATATATATGTATATATACACTGAGTGTACAAAACATTAGGAACACCCGCTGTTTCCATGAAATCGACTGACGGGGTGAATCCAGGTGAAAGCTATGATCCCTTATTGATGTAACCTGTTAAATCCACTTCAATCAGTGTAGATGAAGGGGAGACAGGTTAAAGAAGGATTTTAAAGTCTTGACACAATTGAGACATGGATTGTGTATGTGTGCCATTCAGAGGGTAAATGGGCAAGACAAAAGATTTAAGTGCCTTTGAACGGGGTATGGTAGTAGGAGCCAGGCGCGCCGGTTTGAGTGTGTCAAGAACTGCAACGCTGCTGGGTTTTTCACACTCAACAGTTTCCTGTGTGTATCAAGGATGGTCCACCACCCAAAGGACATCTAGCCAACGGCAGGCCAGTGGTCGAAAACGGCTCATTGATGAAAGAGGCCAAAGGAGGCTGACAGGAATTGTGCAGAGCAACAGACGGGCTACAGTTAGTCAACTGACAGTCCAGTACAACATTGGTGCCGAAAGACCCATAAAAGAATGCACAACTCGTCGTACCTTGACACGAATGGGGTATGGCAGCCGACGACCTTACAGAGTTCCACTTCTTCCAGCAAAACACTAGAAACTTCGGTTGCAGTGGGCTAAGGAACAAAAACACTGGACACTGGAGGATTGGAAAAACATTGCCTGGTCTGATGAATCCCGGTGGGAGGACTACAGTAGGCTATGGAGAAAACCACATGAGTACATGCATCCATCATGCCGCGTGTCAACATTGCAGGCTGTTGGTGGTGGTGGTGTGATGGTGTGGGGTGTGTTTTCATGGCACACATTGGGCCCCTTGATAAAAGTGGAGCAATGTTTGAATGCCACAGGATATCTGAACATCATTGCCAATCAGGTGCATCCCTTCATGGCAGCAGTGTATCCATCTGCTAATGGATTTTTTCAGCAGGATAATGCCCACAAGGCTAGGATTGTCCAGGAATGGTTCCACAAACATGACAGTGAATTCAGCTTACTGCAGTGGCCTGCCCAGTCACCAGATCTCAGTTCCAATTTAGCATCTGTGGGATGAGATGGAACAAGCTATTCGGAATAGAGATCCACTACCAGCCAACTTGACACAAGTGTGGGAAGCATTGGAGTCAACATTAGCCAGCATCCCTGTGGAACACTGTTCTGAGGGCAAAAGGGGGTGCAACTCAATATATATATATGGAAAGTATGGTTACTTAACTCACCAGGAAAAGCCAACGATGGATTCCCTTGGAACATTTTTCAGCAATGGGGAATCATCCTGGATTGCATCAAGCACCTGTTTTTGGGGTTAATCCTGGGAAAACCATGGACAGGTAGTTAGTGCAGTAAATGTCTCCAATAAAATCCTGTTGTGCCTCAATCAAAAAGACTCCATAGCATGCTTTGCTGAGTCAATTCCACAAAATGTGAAGACTTTAAACATACCACAACACTGAGGGATGTTGAAAAAGCATTGTCCTCACTTTGTATGGGTGTACATGTGTAAAGGAGTTTACCACTTATATAATAGAATCTATTATGTAAACTGGAACCTACTGTGTACTGTACACTGCAAATAAAAAAGAAAAACTTTCTCAGTTGATCCTCCAGCTGATGTTATTCCTCAGCTAGCCACCAATCTAGCACACAAGCTGTCCAATTATCCTTTTGTTTTAAAATGTCTAATTTCAAAGCAGTTAACCAGTACAATATGCAATTCTGAATAAAGCACTACTTTGAAAATAACTATTGTGTCAGTCTCAGTACTTCTACAAGTATCCTGTAACCCTATGTTAAAACGCATAACTACTGCAAAGATATATTAGGCTACAATTCCATTTCTGGGTCCTGGTGACAATCTTTGCTTTCATGGTTTATCATGTCCCCTGAACCTCTTTATGAAATCACTGCCTTATTGTGGGCAGTTGTATGTTCATTATATAATTAATAAATACTTTCCTTGCAAGCAAAACAAGTCATGTTAGACATACAGTCACAATTAAAAAAAAAAAAATTAACAGTCATCAATTAATTAAAATGTGTTATGTGGAATGCTTTAATGGGAAAAAGATAATCATTACAAAACTATTAACTAAAAAAAATGTTTCTGGTAGGTTGCTTTTTAGGCTTTTGGTTTTAAAATAAAAATGTCATGCAGTGGCTTTTTCCTCATTAATATCATTATATTTGGATATTCCAGTCGAAAAGGTCAGATGATAGAATGTGAGGTAAAAGGTAATAACTAGCTTTTAGCAAACAGGTCTTTTTGACAAAATGAATGTAAGATCATGCAGAGTCTAAAGAAACATAAACTGTCCAGGACATTTGGTGCCATTATAAAAATAGCTGGTAAATCTTTCAACAGAGCTGGTCCAGTTAGCTAATTGACTGAGATTCCATTTAAAGCCACAAGAGAGCTGTCACAGCTCATCAGCCATCGTATTCCTACTGCTAGTACATTTACCAACAAAAGTATACGGTCTCGCAAAAATATATTTGTGTAGGTCTACGTTATTTATTTATTTATTTATTATTCAGGATTACTCCACTGAGATGCAAGCACCTCGTTCACAGGGACATCTCTTTGCTTTTGTCTGAGGCACATGCTATGTGAATCTCTATTTCACAGAGCAGGGATAGCTTAAGCAGCAATGTGAGATTTTGGAGTGAGAAAGCAGGTCAGTGTCCTAGCTCAGTCGATCCTTGCCTGCTCAGTGCCAGTTGTGTCAACTTGTGTGATGGCTGATGTGTATTGCTATTCTATAAATAACTTAGTTATAAGTTCACACCTCATTTTTTGTTAGTATTCAGTAGTTCCAGTTTACTCAAAGATGCAGTCAAAACTACAGTGACTTGTCCTAGGTACTGACATGCCGAAAAATGTGGCCGCATTGATCAACATGTTCTTTAAGACAATCTCCTGGGTGTTTCTGGAATGGTGAATTATGACAAGCAACAGGCATTATAAATTTTGAAATGGTAGTTCGGTGGTCCAACCTACTATTAAAGCCATTCTCAAAATGTTTCACCAGTCAGTGTATAACACACAACAACCACAAAGGGGATCCAGGATAGAAATAGCCTCTTCCTCTGTGTGCTGTTGCTGTATAGAAAAAGTAAACATTGATGTTGTTTGGTTAAACCACTTCAGTCAATTATCCAAGGCAAATACTGGCAATATATGTTCATTGCTGTTTGTCCATAAAAAAAAAAAAAAATTCTACAGGAATATCAACGCTTCTAGGAGCATCTGCTCACAAACCTAATTACAATGTTAAATCACAATACCCAAATATTTAACCTAATGCTTACCTTAGAGTCACTAGCTGGCTATATATTTTTTAATATATATTTCATGCAATATTTATTTTGCAAGCTGTCCCATGAGTGCTGTCCCCAACAGAATGCTATTCAATGTGTGGATGTTCCCACGGAATTTAGTGCTAGACGAATCACTATAATTTCTCTATAATCATCTGAACAGCTGGTTAATAAAATTGGCACAGCATTTTACTGTTTTAGGTTTTTGATAAAAGGTTGGTATCAATAGAATACATGGATCTAAATATAGTACAAGTGTCCCTGGGACAGGGTTCACTTCGCCCCTGTGTGTATTTTGTTTATTTTGTGTTATTTTGTATTGTATTTGTTGTATTATGATTTAAATGTATTGTTTATTGTGTAAAAACACAATGTTTTATTGTTAATTATTTTACAGCATGGATGAGGTTAAATCCCCATCCATGCTAAACTTGTGCAGAATGTGACTGTCTCCAGATTGATTAATTTATAATGTATAGAAACCCGCAGCGTTGTCTGAAAGGGGTTAGTGTGTTCAGAGGTGGAACGAGAGAGCGAGAGTAAGAACTGAAACTAAAGAATTAATTAACAATTGCTATGCATGCTGGCTTTACACCTGCACAATACGTGTTTTATTTAGTGATCGCTTTGTTTTGTGTTTTGTCTGTTTGTTTTGGCCAATGTACCATTTACTTTCAAAAGTGTTTTTTTTTAAATATTTTATTTATTATTAAAACGTGCAGCAGCACATTCACCCCAGTACTGTGTGTTCAGTCTCTTCCTGGTCTGATGTCACCCACAAAGCCATCTCTGTTACAGTCCCCTACAAATGCTCATAATGTCCAAGTCAATGTATTGTTTGGGTAACCCATGCAAACATAAATGAAGATTGAAAGTTCAAACATATTTGAATTTGTTTGAAATGAATGAATTTTCTGCATCTCTGCAGTATATCATTATGTTTAATGAGGCATCAGAAAATAAATAAATGCTGTCTGAGCTTGTAGACATTGTTATTCATCCAATACAAACCATTAGGATATGAAGATTAATACTGACAAGGATGCATGGAATCATCTGACAAAATGAGTACAACATCCATGATGGGTATATCTTTTGTACTTTCCAGGAGTCAATGGACATCAAAATAAAATAAAATGGAAGGAACCAATTTTATTCCTGGTTTAAACGGTTTGTGCTTTTATTCTGCAACAATTATTTTGACGATTGTGAATTGTCTTGAGACCATTTCAGATCAATCAACTGACTTTGTTTTCAAAGTCCAAGAAAAGATGCTTTTGTTTATTTTTTCAAGTTCACATTTAAAAAAAAAAACAGTTTTAACATACTGTTTGTACCAGATGCCAAATTTGTATTAAACTAACTGTAGCTAACAAAATAATTCCATAAATCTTACTGTGTCAGGGATGGGGTTAAATCTACCCCTGTCAACAATCACAGATGTGGTCATTCCCAAATAAGGTAATTGGTGCTAATTAGGATATAAAAAGGAAGGAAGAAAGAAAAAACCCTTTGTGGGGTGGCGTCTGGAGATGGAAAGTCAGTGAAGATGCAGTGCAGTGCAGTGCAGTGTAGCCTAGCCTAGCCTAGCCTGTGTATGTTTTATGTTTAACTCTTTATTTTGGCCCTTGTGTTGTATTTGTTTGTTTATTCTGAGTCTCTTCCTGCAGGTAATAGCTTGGGCCCAAGATGTTAACGGCAAGAAGGAGACTCAGAATCTGGAGAGCTACAGTTTAACCACATGTTTATTAATGCCTTCACCCCAGCAGTGTCTTCTGGGTCAAAGCAGCTTACTGGCTGAAACCATGTCAGTCAACAGAGGAAGCCGCTGATTTGTTATTAACGGGAAATAAGCCAGTTATTAAAATAAAAAAAAATACTGTGTTCACTGCATCCATTATGTAAATATCATAAATTACAGACAAAATACAAATCTAAAAGGGTGAAACAGTATCATTCAAATCTAGTTACATACCCTTGAAACTATTTTATTTGAAAGCATGCCTGGTGATATAATTTGTCAATTACATGCTACAGCCAGCTGGTACTTCAAGCCTTTGTTCCTGTCGTTATCACCCTGCTGCATTTGCTCAGGAAAAGCAGTATGCATTGCACAAATTCTATTGGGGCCACACACAGAAAATATGTGCCAGTATCACCTTTAATAAATGAACAATCAACTATACATACAGAATTATTCAAGCATTCAGCTCTAAAGCTCTGAATGTGATGTTGTGGTGTTTCTGGAATGAGGTTAACCAGCTGTTCAAATCAATATCAATTTACTCTGCCAGCCAGAAAACAATGACTGTGTTTCAACAACTTGTCAGTTGTCCAGATAACATTTACGCCAGGCACCTGTTTCCTTCTCAAAATATATGTTAGGGAGCGCATATATATTAATACAAATATTAATACAAATGAAAGGGTTTTTTTGTATGTACACAAAAGGTTTAAATGACTAAAAAATCATGTATTTCAGGATGCTTCAGACAAAAGGCTTTCAGTGTATAGTGCATTAAGGCAGTTGAACTTTTTCTAGCCAAATCCCCTTTGTAGGGACTTGGGTCTGCCCTGTGCAGAAAAGTAATTACTAATGTATTCTAGTAATACATCCAGATGTAGATTTTTACAGTATGTCTAAACACATGCAAAGACATTTTAAGTTATTGGTTTGATAGACATTCCTACTATTGCACAAACGATTCACTGCAATTGACTGAGCAGGTATTAAAAAAAATAAAATAAGTCATCTGGTAATGTATTTGTTTTGCAAGTCTGGAAACCCTTGTTTCTGGATCAATTCCTTCCAATCAGTATTTTTGGTGCTTAGTCAAAACAAAACATATTTACTCTCATAACAATCACTACTTGTAAAATCTTAAAAGTGGGAGTTATCAGTTACCTGTAGGCCTACTGATGGATTAATTTCTCAGGCTTCTATAAAAAAGGGGCCTGTATTGTGGCCCTAGAACAGCTCTCAGTGGGTTTGGAAATCTGTCTGCAGTGTTGGTGTTGGAGATTCTCTGTTCTAATCATCTTGCCTCCAGATCCTACTTTGATGTTCACATACCCTCATAATGGAAACAAATCACCCATTAGTTTGACGTTTGGGGAGCGTGGGAAAGGTGGACCTTGCTTTTGATTTAAAAACGAAAATAAATTGCTAGGTAATTTTGTTGTAACAAAATAAACTGTCCCATTTCAAAGCAAGGAAGAGTTTGTTGCACCAGAACCATTCCGATTTTGTAGGCTTAGATTGTGTAAGTATCTGCATATGTAAATATAAATATGTAGAAAAAAACGTACTTAAAGTAAATAATCTTGAACTGAAAAGGTACATTTTATTACACTATAGATAGGACAATTGTAGTAAAGGTGGACAAGTTCTAGGCTGCGTTCACATACGCATATTTTCCTAATGCTGCGCAGTTTCTGCGCAGGTTTTGTGCAAGACCTGTCCAAGTTCTCCATCTGCGTGAACTCATCCGGAAAAGACGTCACCAGGTCACGCATCTCCCGAGCGCAGATCGCGCATCTCCTGACAGGTACTGCGCAGGAGCAGCCACGGCTTCAAACAACAGAGAAGCAGTAGCTGACAAAGAAGTGTGTCTGCAAGCAAACCCGATCCTCACTCTACGTGCTACTGCCACCTAGGCAGGAGGTGTGAATGACACAGAAAAGGAGCTTGTATAAGTTACCACTATTATATAACTCAGTGGTTTTGAACCCTGGTCTTGGAGTACCCAATGTACTCTGTGCCTCTGCTGGTTTTTGTTCCAACCGAGCTGCTCTCAATTACTTCATTCAACCCTTAACTAATCATCTGCCTAATCAGAGCCTTAAAATTATTTTAAACAGTTGGGGTTTCAAGTTAAGTATAAAATTGTATAAGGAACTTGAATCCTCTAACATTGTATAAGCTGAACTATTCAAAAAGTCAAATTAAGCAGATTATTAGTTAACTTAAGGGTATGGAACTTCTATCACATCCACCTCTTCTGCAAGAGTTTAAAATTTGTTTAAAATAAACAAATCCCCTGGGCCCGATGAGATCCTCCCAATAGTACTCAAAGAAATGAAAGAAGTTATTTACAAACCACTAAGCAAGATCATGCAACAGTCTCTTGACACAGGGGTTGTACCGACAGACTGGAAAATTGCAAACGTAATGATCCACAAAAAGGGAGACAAAACCGAACCAGGTAACTACAGACCAATAAGTCTGACTTCTATTATATGTAAATTTATGGAAATTATAATAAGATCTAAAATGGAAAATTACCTATATGGGAACAATATCCTGGGAGACAGTCAGCATGGTTTTAGGAAAGGGAGATCGTGTCTAACTAACCTGCTTGATTTTTTTGAGGATGCAACATCGACAATGGATAATTGCAAAGCATACGACATGGTTTATTTAGATTTCCAGAAAGCTTTTGACAAAGTCCCGCATAAAAGATAAATTCTCAAACTGAACGCAGAAGGGATTCAAGGAAATGCATGCACATGGATTAGGGAGTGGTTAACATGTAGAAAACAGAAAGTACTGATTAGAGGAGAAACCTCAAAATGGAGCGAGGTAACCAGTGGTGTACCACAGGGATCAGTATTAGGTCCTCTGCTATTCCTAATCAACATTAATGATTTAGATTCTGGTATAGTAAGCAAACTTGTTAAATTTGCAGATGACACAAAAATAGGAGGAGTGGCAAACACTGTTGCAGCAGCAAAGGTCATTCAAAATGATCTAGACAACATTCAAAACTGGGCAGACACATGGCAAATGACATTTAATAGAGAAAAGTGTAAAGTATTGCACGCAGGCAATAAAAATGTGCATTATAAATATCATATGGGAGATACTGAAATTGAAGAAGGAATCTATGAAAAAGACCTAGGAGTTTATGTTGATTCAGAAATGCCTTCATCTAGACAATGTGGGGAAGCTATAAAAAAGGCCAACAAGATGCTCAGATATGTTGTGAGAAGTGTTGAATTTAAATCAAGGGAAGTAATGTTAAAACTTTACAATGCATTAGTAAGACCTCACTTAGAATATTGTGTTCAGTTCTGGTCACCACGTTACAAAAATGATATTGCTGCTCTAGAAAGAGTGCACAAAGGCATGTCGTATGCAGACAGGCTACAAGAACTGAATCTATTCAGTCTTGAACAAAGAAGACTACGCAGCGATCTGATTCAAACATTCAAAATCCTAAAAGGTATAGACAATGTCGACCCAGGGGACTTCTTTGACCTGAAAAAAGAAACAAGGACCAGGGGTCACACATGGAGATTATTTAAAGGGGCATTCAGAACAGAAAATAGGAGGCACTTTTTTACACAGAGAATTGTGAGGGTCTGGAACCAACTCCCCAGTAATGTTGTTGAAGCTGACACCCTGGGGTCCTTCAAGCAGCTGCTTGATGAGATTCTGGGATCAATAAGCTACAAACAACCAAACGAGCAAGATGGTCTGAATGGCCTCCTCTCGTTTGTAAACTTTCTTATGTTCTTAATACAAATCACAACTAAATCGGCTTCCATGTTTGTTCTCTATGCTTTGCAGCTAACCTCCAAATTGTGTCCAAGCTCCGGCTACACAGACCGTGACGTCAGACGTAGACTCCCGTCTGCAATCTAGTCGTCAAAAAAGTATCGTGAAAGCAGCCCTAGAGAGAGATAATTATGTGTACACATTGCATGATGGCTTCCCACATTTTAATTATTCCGTTTAAAATAAAACCATTGTAGGTAGCGAAATTAGTTGTATTCCTCTTCAAGAATATTATTATGAATGTAAGTTTTTTTTCGGCACTGCTTGCTCTTCATAGATAAAAGTTATCCGGAACTGTATGTTGTACTATCCCAGTTTGTTGCACGGAACACAAACAACAGTGCAGCCTTTCCGTTTTGCTACCTAGGATACGAACACGTGTTTGAGATATTTTCAAAGAATGGTACGTTTTCTATAAGTTGTAGTAGATATTCTTAATTAAAGCTGATCATGCTGAAACAAAAAAATCATATTTTTTTTTGGGGGGGGAGTCCGGTTTAATCAAGCTTTATACGTTTGGGAAACCACCTCTACTCAACGTGCATTAAGCCGTTTTTCTTGCAAGATACATATTGTTGATTCATATTTTCACAGTATGTTTAGTAAAAAAACAAAACAAAAACAAAAACATAAAAAGCATAATTAGTATTTGTTTTTTGTTTCTGCGTGTTGACTTACACCATGGTAGTAGCTCTTCTGGTTATATTCTATGATTCTCACCACCTATGACCAGTCTTACCAAAGAAATTGCGACAACAGAACTTGTATACAGTAGCTAAGTTAGATTGCTGGTTGTTTTATTGTTTATTAAGTAAAATCTGTTAAGTATAATTTTCCAATGACATACGCACGCAATACTACGTTTTATGTCAGCATCCCATATATATATATATATATATATATATATATATATATATATATATATATATATATATATATATATATATATATATTAGTGTTTGGATAGTACATGTTTTATGCAGCAGCCAAAGTGGTGGTGGTTACTTTGGTGTTGTATGCAGTGCAACTATTTAGTTACGACACATTTCGCCCCAATGCATTTTAGGCATCGTTATGTTGGGGTGGTGGGGTATCAATGCACAGCAATGCATGCAATGTTTGTTATACTGCTCAGGATTATTTGTTTTCCATGTAACTGTTTTCTTCGAAGCCGAAAGCACCTAAAGCACTCAAAGGTAAAGGGGCAGTGGAGAAGAAAGTTGTGCACCCATACAGTAGAAAAGCTGCTCAGATGGCAAGAGGTGTAAACAAACAGGAAAAAAAAGAAAGGTAAGAAACCTCTCTAGACTCCCTATTTGAACACTTGTTGTGTAAAGTACATGTATATTTTTCAGTGTTTTCTAATTGTGTGTTGATCCAGTTATCTTGATTCATTGTAATTCTTAATACACATAAAAGTATTGACACCTGATGCTCATTGTACCATAATTCAAGTTATAATAAGCGTAGTAAATGTTAAAAACTTTTCTAGCAAAACAAAAAGCAAAATACACAATTTCTAGTAATTTAACAAATAATCTTTTATAAAACACAAGCAAACTTATTAATTTAAAGTATTTGTTAATGACACAAGTATTGGCACCTCTGCTTTAGTATTTCATGTGTCCTCCTTTTGCTTTTATTATGGCTTTCAAACGTTTATGACAATTTGTAGCCAGTGTGTTACATCTTGATGGTGAAATCTGGGCCCATTCTGTCTTTCAGCTCAGACAGATTGGATACATACTTGGCTGCAGCTTTTTTCAGATCTAAAATAATTTCTGTTGGATTGAGATCTGGTGATTGCGAAGGCCATTACAGAACTTTTATCTTTGCCTGCTTCAAGAATTCCATAGTTGATTTAGCCGGGGGTTGTTGGGTCGTTGTCGGAACTGTATGCCAGTCAGCCTTCGAGGAGATACTATCATTGTAGAATGTATTGATACATGGCTGCATTCATTCGATCTTCAAGTACATGAATGTTTCCAGTCCTCGAACTGCTAAACCACCTCCATGTTTAACTATAGGTACAAGGTTTTCTTCATTGAAGGCTTTCCCTTTTTTTCTCCAAACATACTGTGGTCCATTTTTGGGGTACAGTTATATTTTGGTCTCATTGGACCTGAGAATTTTGTTGAAGAATGCTTCACATTCCTGTTTTGAGACAGTATAGGTGCATACAACTCCTTGTGTTCAGATGCCTTTATACAGTTTTTCATGAGCTGGATTTCTTTTAGCTGCTTGAGTGATTCTCCTACCTGCTGTACCCGTAATTATCTTTGGATGTCCACTTCTTTCAAGAGTTTGTTGAATTTGTTCTGTAGTACTTCTTGGTTATTGCTCTGATTGTGAAATTTGATATTGCATATTCCTTTCTTTGTCCTGTCGCCATTTCCTTTGTTGTAATTTGTTACGAGTGCTTTTCTCAAACGGGAATCCAGTCCTTTGTCTTTACCATCATCTGCTGTGTTGCCAAAATGTTCTTCAACAGATGTTGGAAATAATGACCTATTTTTTGGGGTATTGAGTTTATAATGCAGCTTAGTTACTGTGTAATGGTTTTCAATATATATATATATATATATATATATATATATATATTGGTGCTATTACATTTTTACAGACTTATGTCAAGAACAAATATTTGAAATTGCTTAAGTGCTTTTTTCTTCTTTTTTTTAATATAAGAGATTGTTTCTTTAACTTCCAGGAATTGTGAGTTTGGGTCTTTGTCATATTAATTAGTGGCTAGTAAATGCTTGTATTTAACATGTTTTCTTGAATTATCTTAAGTGTAGGGTGCCAGTACTTTTTGTCTGCAACTAAGTAGCACAGTCATATTATGAAGAGAACCCTATCTATGCTCAGCAGACACAGTTAGACATTCTGACAGGTCTAAATAATATGATCATCATCATCTTCTTCTTCTTCTCAACTAGTATGGACCAGTCCTATTTTTTCAGCTTGACAGATTTGTGTCCACAAAAAGCTAGGCTACTCCTGGATTGCTTTCGGCAACAAAATATTCACTTACTATAGTTAGTCCATTTACAGAATGATGTGAGCAACTTGAAACTATTGAATATATTAATATCTGTGGAAGCAGTCACAACATATACAGTGCTAAGTGAGCACCTTGACTTGGATTACATTTTGTTTTCTCACACTCCCTATCTGCTTTGAAACTGATCATTTATTTGACGTATGATAGAAAGAAAAAAAAATCGCTCTACACATAAAGATAATAAATGTAACAATGTTTTATGCAATTTTCCTAATCACAAAATATTTTCCATGTTACTTGTTGATTTATGTGATAAATGCATCATCATTTTTTGCAGAAAAAAGAATGAGAAAGCTATACGTCTCAGTTCTACAGGTGAGTTAAGGAGACCGGACTCAAATATATAGTTACTGACTTATTAATTTACATTTGAACATTAAATATTTGATACACTGTTATATATAATTTTTTTTTTATTAGGTGAAAAACTGCTTTGGTTTCAGAGCCAACTTGATCCTAGCAAAACGGAGTATAGTAAGAAAGAAGCATGTGCAATTATAGAAAGGTAAGCATTTAATCAATCCCATTTAATACCACTTGAAAAAGACTGTTAAAATGGTGATAATAAGCTGACTTTATCACAAATTCATATAACAAATATTCCTGCTTTATGTTAGGTACTGAATTAATTACAATAGAGTTCGCTCATAAATTGTAATTTCAATCACTACAGTTTACTATATTGTACATGAAATGAGATAACAAATCCGGATCTTGTCCCAACTGACTTTGATTATATTATTTCTGAGACATTTCAATGTAATTATAGCAAGAGGAGGGTGACATTACCCTGAGATATATTTAACCGTTTTGACTGCATATTGTGATATAAAAAGTAAAAATAGAGAAGTGGAAGCTTATTGCAGAAAATAGACACGAGTTATGGAAAAAGGCAGTTTACACCTGGACCAGGGGTGAAATTCTGCTGGTACTCAGTACTGGGGCTTATTGTATCTGCTTTACATCCACTGCGCATGCATGCCATCCACTCTTACAGTTGTTTATTTTACACAGTCCACTGGTGTTCTGTTAGAAAACAGACTTGTCACACACACAAACTAAACAATCATTAAAATATTATCGAAATGAACCAATGGCAATGGATGATCTATTTACCTTAATTCTTGGCAACAAGGTCATGAGAAATTATTTGGCAGCTTTGGTGCCAATCATTATTAAACCAATCGGTCAGTCTCATCCAGCTATGGATTTATATTATTGGTCAATAACGTTGTCGGTACCCTCCCCTGATCGACTACTAATTCTTTAAGATATGGAAAGTAAGACGGTTGTTCATTGAGTGGATGTAAATTTACAGTTATGAAATGTTTAATTTAGTCTCCTGATTTAATAGTTTAGTTTTTCAATGGGGCATGTGAAATAAAATTGATTTAAAAGTAAAATGTGCATCAATGAATTGTGGGAACCACACTACAGAGAAATAATATATAATTATTTTCTTAATGTACATGATGAAACTAGTAAGTAACTTTTTGAACGTTACTCTCACGAAGATAAACATTTCAGTCATGCTTGTGCCCATGCTAGCTCCGTAAAGTTTTGTTGTGTTAAATTAAACTTTATAAGTCCAGTTGGTTAATGATTTGGAAGTTGCTTGACCATTTTGCGAGGGGGAAAATTATACTTATAGTAATTAATTATATGATAAGTCTAGCTGGAACTTTTTGTTTGAGTTTTTTTTAAATTACGACCAGCTGTTAAACAACAACAGTAATTACTATTGTTGATCTTCATGTAACATTTTAAAAAATATTTTCATTTGTATCTAAAAGCATTCGAATACAATAAGTCTTTATTTCACTTTTCCAATGTTGATGAAGGCTGTAGCAGCTAAACACACCCACTGTTCTCCCTTTCTTTTCTTAATAAACTAAACATGTTGCATTTTTAAAGTTTTATGCTGATTCATAATGTAGAGGGTAGAGTGTTAATTTAAGTATTTGTCCTGCTGACAAGCAAATCTGTTTAAAAAAATAAATTAAAAAAAGTCTCCTGAAAGTGTGCGGCGACGATGATCGTGCCATAATGAAAAATCAATTGAAGAAAGTGTACAGTATGTATAACATTGACATCATTCCACCACATTTCCTCTTGTTCAGCTTTGAGAAGCCTTTTCAAAAGCTATTTTTTTTTTTTTTTTGGAGTAGTTCATGGTAATTTAATAGACAGAAACACAACAGAGAAGCACACATAATATATCATTGTGGAATAAGTGAAAAATAATAATAATAATAATAATAATAATAATAATAATAATAATAATAATTAAAACAAAGATAAATGTTCTAGTCCAAGGCTATCAGTCATGGGGTTTCCATGCAGGTCAATTTAGGGATATATAATCACGTCCCTGCCGGTTTTCAGCCACGGTGATCTGCAATACTTGTTGGTCAGTTTCATTTTATACCTCCCGAGTTTATTTTTAATGAATCTGAGTCGTAAGATAAATTAGTTGAAACAGTATTCACTACTAACGATATGACACCCCACTAACATTACATTATTAATTACATAACATTTGAAAATCAATTTCAGCAAGAGCAGTAAAACACATAATTAACCAACCAGGCACAAGGTATTTTGCTTTATTACAGCAGCTTAGATTCAGTAGTGTACTAGTTCTCTGCGCATGGAAACCACATTTTCACAAAATGTCCACCAAATTTCACTAGTAATCTTCAAAAACAGCACGAGTTCTTTACTCATAGCTAATTTACATATCAACCCCCACTTTTCCCATTCATTTGCATGACGTCGGGTGAAAAGCCCGGTTTACTCTAGTAAAACAAACTCTGCGTCTGGAAACCCAAAAAAGCATTTTACACGAGACATTTTTCTCAAGCTAAAAAAAAAACATGCATGGAAACCCCATAATTGTAGCATGGCCAAGTCCTGTTGTAAGTGCATACCCAGGGTCTATAAAGTATGGGGATGATTTTACAGAATACTATTGAGATTAAAATGGCCAAGCCAAGTACATCATTTTGAATAATAGTGCCTGCTAAATTAAAAATGTCAGCCTCTATTGTACATCATTTCATTAAGACCTTTTCATATGATTTTTTTAAGCACAGTATATATATATATATATATATATATATATATATATATATATATATATATATATATATATATTATAGATACACCTCTTTTTTAGGATATTTCAGTATTTTCAGTGTCTTTGTGGTGAATTGGTTATATTTTATCAGTTGTTTTTTAAGGCTTATTTTGTATTAAATTATTGTCTACTGATGTCTATACATTTTAGAAGTATGTATTCATTGATAATTTTTTTTTTGTTTGTTTGTTTTTATATAAATGTTTACACCCGGCTGCACATAGGATTACCTGCAGTTTTTTGTTGAATTTCACCTCTGACCTGGACTAAAACCTGCTTAACAAAAAATATAAAATGGTCTTAATCAACTAATCTTCAGAGCATACGGGACCCAGTTTTGATCACAAGACAAAGCACTAACGCTAGGCAAAGTTATAGTGTGCAGCTCTGTAAATTATAGTTTTCAATCAAACAGTTTCACTGTTTTTTTAACGATATAAAGCTCATACTTCATACCTGTGTGAAGTAATTATTTTAAAACGGATTGATTTTATTATAAGCACATATCCAGTTCGTATTGGCTTTAATATACACTACGTGGATAATCAGAAAAAAAGGACATTAAAATAAAAACTGCATTAACAAAATAAAATGCTTAACAATAAACAACTTCCATGAATTATGAAGTACAAAGTGTATTTATTTCTAAAAAGGTTTTGTTTCATACAAATCTATGTTTTTCAGTGGTGGGATGTTTACTATAATGGTAAAAAAAATGCTTGTTTTTATTATCTAAAAATCACTGTAAATGCATGCAAAGTACACTCCACATTAAAGTGGGAAGTCAGTTTCTCTTAAATTTCTAGCCCTATTCTGCCTCCCACTTTCCATGGATTGGTCAAATTGCACCAGCATATGTTTGCTCTGTTCAGAATCAAAACATGGGAGATATGGCAGGACATAATGCAATCACTCTTGAGTTTGCACATTGCCTTGCCTTTTGTGTTTATCAAAATTGGGCCCCTGGTCTTTTAAAATAGGTTTTCAAAATAGCTATTAAAAAAAAAAAAATCCCTTTTAGTATTTAGGGTACCTCAAGTAACCAAACTCAATGGTAAACAATGTAAATAGAACAAAAAAATAATAATGAGTATCATATTCCCTCTCTTGTCCATCATTGGGGAGTCTGGGTCTTTTTACAGTATAGTTTTCTCATCTTAAAGTGAACAGAGTTGCAGCAAATTGTTGCTCTGTACAATACAATGAAATGTTCATTTAAAAATCTCTCAAATATCCCAGAAGTGTACTAATGCATGGATGGGCAACAAACAGTGTATCACAGATTTTTCAAATGATCTCATTTGATTTATTGTGCTGTTTCACCGTTCCATTAAATCTCAGGCACAGTGGGATCTGGCTGACAGAAGCATTAATAGTCAGTATGGAAGTGTGCAGCTTGTTGTAACATTATGCTGACATTATAGAATTATCGACTCGCTTTTCAGAAGAATAAATGCGATTTAAATGGAATGTACGCATTTATTTTACATTCAATCCAGTTAAAAGTATACTAATATATAAAAGATTTTAATAAGACTTGACATTTGTGTGACTCATAAGCATGTGCCCTTTGAGAGCAAAGCATAAACCATGTACATTTCTGCTTCCCATGTGCTATTTTCTGTGGTTTTGTCCCTTCCATTCCCACAGGTATTTGCATCGATTTGACAGTGAGCTGGAACAGATAGAACTAGTGAATGGCATTAAAGGCAGGCAAGGAAGACAGCACAGCTCCCGAGAGAATGTCATCAAACAGACCATTGAACGGGAGAGAATGCAGTACGAGGGATATGGAATAGGTTTGACTTTCTTTCCATCATCATTAATAGATATGTTAGACATTTTCATAAAACTCTGCCTAATTGAAAGCAGGGACATAATAAAGCTTATATAAGTAAAAACCTTACTTATCCTTTTTTCTTTATTTATACCATCTTGATTTCAGGGTTGTTCAGAGAGTCAAAAAAGAAGTCTGAATGGCATAAAATATTAAAACATACTGCATTGGACAACAATGAGAATGCACAATAAAAACTAAAGATCTTGTAGGTACTACAACGGTGTATATATACTGTCATCTCTGCTTATAGAGCCAAACGAAACATTCCAATTGCAAGAATTCCATTTTGTACCCATCGCTATACCAGACTATGTTACCCTAACAGCACTAGCAAAACTTCTGTTGATGTGTGTGCTGGTTCATATGTGTGGGAGAAATAGAGAATAAAAAGTGGAAATGCCGTTATAGGAGAATTGTTGTAGAGCTTTGTTATGTATTCACTTTATATTTGGAGCCAAATCCATTATTCTAATGGTTGTTAATGAAAATTGTAGGGTTGATAAATTAGCTTTGCAATATTGGTGGGGCCAGAGGAGTTAAAAGGTACATGGTTTTATTGAAATGAGGGAGTCTGTTCAATGCCTGACAGTTAGGATTCTTCAAGGAAGCTCGTAGCCAGGTAGACCTAGATAAAAATGATTGCAAACATCATATAAATGGTAGTTGAGGTGAATTCCACAGAGCTGAGGACTCGTTTGTCATACAATGTGGGAAGATTTTCTACCTGGGATTTATTTGATTCACTGTTAATGTGTTTTCTTGGCTCTGTGGATATGACTAAATGCATATAAAAGTATAAATATTGGGTGTTTCTGGTCAAATAGCGACTCTGTTGCTTGTTTAATGAAGTGACATTCTCACTGGTATTTCAACAGTCAGGTCATCTCGTCTCGCTTAAATCCACAGGGACGTGATTCTGGAATTGTGGATAAAGAACAACCGTTTTAAACACTTAGCAATTTTATGTCCAGAGATGTGGTAATGGAGGTTAATGGAGGACCTAAAACACTAAAACACTTTGGTTTTTAATTAATAATGTACAGCTTTTTAATACTGTAAAGTCTCCTGAATAAAAATGCATTTACTGGATGATCCACACAGGAACTGTAACTTTTTTTTTCCCAATTGATCTGGTATTTAGGAATATCTAAATGCTACTTCTTTTCAGGACACAAATGTTTTTGCAGTCTAAAGGTTTAAACTGTCTGATTGTGAACTATGTCAAAATAACTACTGTTAATTTCAAACTAAACATATCTAATAGCAGTTTTACATTTGGTAACACAACTGGAATAATTTAATTTTTTAAATTTTTTTTTTAAAATATGCAGGCAACTTTTTTTAAATAACATACTTTGTTTGCATAAATACATGCTACAACAAATGCATTCCTTATTTAAGTCAGATGTGAACCTTTCTGAAGTTTTTTTTTATATATACATATATATACAGTATATACTGTACATCTACAGGTAAAGTGAATGCCCTTTTTTGTATGTTGCTAGCATTTGTAGCTGGA
The DNA here is from genome assembly GCA_030684275.1 of Acipenser oxyrinchus oxyrinchus. Classification (NCBI taxonomy): domain Eukaryota; kingdom Metazoa; phylum Chordata; class Actinopteri; order Acipenseriformes; family Acipenseridae; genus Acipenser; species Acipenser oxyrinchus. The sequence continues at coordinate 33,340,044 of CM060247.1, forward strand.
CTGCTGCAGTTTTTGGTTGTAACCTCCTCCAGGAGGTCATGACCACAGGTGTATTCATATTTTCTTCAAAATGTGTCACTTGCAACCATTTAAAAATAAATGAAACAGGCTAACAATTATTTATAGATCACGCTAAGCCAGTATTGTTTTATGTGGCATCTGTTGGAGTTAGAACCTGTTTTTATTTTTATTTTTATTTTTATTTTATTTTTTTCTTGTAGCGACACAAGAATATTATTTATATACCTATAGTTCACTCTACCAAGTATGAAAAATAAGCTAATCAAACTCACCTGAGAATGAGCCCACGTTCAATTACTGCCATCAGGCACCACTGGTGTAGGGCAGTTAAAAAATGGCAAGAGGTATATTCTACTTCCCTGACAAGATGTCTTTGGAGAACCTGACTAGTAATATTAAACTTCTCTCTCTTTTTTTTTTTTACAGAAATTCCAGATATTATGAATGGTAAACATCTTAAAATGTTCAGGTGTGTATTATCTGATCAAATGTTATGGTTGCCAGAAAAATGTTGTATTGATTTCCTTTTCTTCTAAGAAAGCTGTTTCCTATTCAAGACAGCTGCTCCTCTGTCATGTTCTATACAACATACCATGGCCAACGCAGATCTGCTACCCAGTTTTACCAGTATTTTTAAAAACTTTAAAGAGCTATTTTATTTAGCTTTTGCCCACTGGCTGCACTGAGCCTCTTGCTTTGTGAAAGTGTTCAAACTGTTTAATTGTTGTAGTGACCTAATATGGGACCACTCTGGTTAAACACAGCAAGGTAACTTGAGGTTTCCAGTCTCCTTGAAACTGCTTTAACCTCCTTTCTTAGTAAAATACATATCCCACGATGCATAGCAGCATGTTTAATCAGTCAATGGAAAAGGAACCTGCACTATGGGTTTATAATCCAGATCTCCTGCCCCTCTTTACCCCCATAATTTTGCATGCAGATTCAATTCACCTATACACCCCACTGGGATAATTCACAGCTGGGATTTATTGGAACATTTTTACAGGTGGTTGATGAATCCTCCAAGCTGTAAAGGTGTTGGGCTAGGTTTGTTTTTAGTTTTGCAATAAATTATTAATGCGTCTAAACTAGAAATAAACAGCTTTTATTCCACTTACAAAATAAAGTGGACAAAAGCTTTGTAAATCTAGCTGTTCCTTTTGTTGTTGTTTGTTGTGGATAATGTTGTCCAGATGTGCTGCTGTTGATTTTTATATTGGTGGTTTGTAGAGGTTTAATTATTTCATGAATCATTATTTTGTGACGTTTTGGCAGCATTTTACATCTTCCTTATCTTTATTGTGACACTATCAGCATCTACTGTTATCTTGTTCTCATGTTTGCCTGTTTGGGAATGCTGCCAACATGCCAGTCACTGACCTCATGTTCAGGTTGAATGCCTGCTTGATGGCCACTGTATTATCAGACACAGTACAGTGGTTATTACTTTGCTGCTTCCATTCAATCAATACATATGTATATACACTACTTGTTTACCACAACTTCTTTATCTTCCAGCACTGGCCAGTACATAACTGTTTTTTATTTATTTTTATTTTTATTTTTTATTTAGAAAGCACACACTTGAAGGTTTCATGTTTTTACTGACCAACAACCTACTCAACTTTAATACCCAAATCAAAACTGTCTGCTATACATTACATAATGTTTGAAAGCATGCTTTAATTCTTCAAATTCTTATATCTATATATCTCAATTGTTTTTGAACAGGGAATGGAATGGGGATCTGAAAAAGCTGCCAAATATGAAAATAAAGACACTTTCATCAAAGAGTTTGGATTCCACAAAGAAAGACTGTACCAATGGAATTGAAGATGGGCTAAATGAGGACAAGGAGTGTTTAACAGCACAGGCAGATGAGGATGAGGATGAGGATGATGATGACGATGATGATGATGGTGATGATATGTATGAAGAAGCTGAATCAGAGATGCTGGATGATGTCAAACGACCATGAGTAATTTGCTAGGACATCAGTTCAAATGAAGATTTTATTTTTGCAACATCAAATGAAAATATGTTGGAAAATCTTTCTAGAAACTGAGAGTGTTTGCTGTGTAGCCTACTGTAAGTGTGTTTTTGTTTGAAAGAAAATAATCTATTAATAACTTTAGTGGTCATTAGGCTTTGTAATTACTGTTCTGCACAGTTAATCATACATAACCTTGGTGTAAAAAAACAAAGAACATACAGCCTCAGATGAAATTTGCATTGCAATTAAAATGGTTCAGTTCAAACACAGCACCTCTTGGTTTGGTTTATATAGTTCCATTCCCACTGTCTCTATGTTGCACTGTACAAGCCTTCAAAACATTTGAACTGAAGTTTCAATTTTCCATTGTTTATATGCTATTGTTCGGTCCAAGAGCAGCATGCCAGCATGTAGTCCTGTTTTCCTCCAAGTTCAAAAGCCTCCATTCTCTCATGCTTTGATGTGTTTTGAATTCTTAAGTCATTTTAAATCTGTATGTGTTGCTTTTGTTTTCCAAGACCTCAAAAAGAATATATATTCAATTCCTTGCTGGATGGTCAAACAGGGAGAGTGCCTCCAGCTCTGGATTGCGATATAACGTTAAAAGAACAAAGAACCAAACTGGAGTGTATAAAAATACCTACTGGAAATATGTTGCTTGGAGGGATTCCGGAACCATTGTTAATCTGGTCAGATACTGGTTCTGCAATTGCATGGCAGCCACAATGTGTACAAATCATCCACCCAATTGTGCATGCTGTGTAGCTGAAAGCGTAGAGACAGCCTGAAGCGGGATATATATTAGTTGCTTTAGCTGATCTCTCATACCTATGCCAGTTAGATGCAAGCAAGTTCCAAATTATGTTGGTGGGGACTTGGCTAATCTATGAAATAATATTTCGAAAATAAATACATATATCCCTACACTAATTGGAAGATATTCCTATTCAGTGACTATTGATAACATTTTTACTCAATGACTGGTTGTGGGTAAAACTGCTGATTTTACAGAACAAGCCAGAAACAAGCATGGTACATGTAGAAGCACTTAATGTAACCTTCCAAGTTATTTATTGTAGTCTTTTTAAACATCAACATTTTGCTTTCTTTTTAGAAAAGAGGTGGTAAACTCTACTTTGATGATTAATGCTGTGTGAATGGCCCACAATACCCATCTCCTATCAGTGCTGTTTTTGATTTTATTATTTGTTTTTAATTTAAAATGAATACTCTTATGTTAAACATCATCTTCTAACAATAATAAAATAAGTAAGTCACATATATTTTGAAATTACATAAGAAATTCAAGGAGTAATACTAAGAATGTCTTCACACTTCAGCGCTAGGATGTTGATTCATATAATGTGTTCCTTGTTGAACAGCAAACAGACAGGCTACCAAAACAGTTAATAACAATTACTTTGAATATATTTGCTCTGCACAAATTATTAATATCAGTCTTGTTATAGTGTTCATAATGACCAGTTGTATTCCTTTGAAAAATACTTTACTTAATTAAATGCTAGTAATAAACAATTTAAAATCCTTAAGTGATTGTTGATTTGTTATTCTGGTTCGGATCTAGTTGGTGTCTACACTTGCCAGTATACAGTACATATGGCAGATGTAAGCATGCCACTACTTCACAATAAAATAATGACACATTGCCATTTTAGCACTGAATACAAATCTTGCCGAGTGTTTAGCAGCAGGGCAATTTTTATAGGCGTACAGAAATACACAAGTTGCTATGGAGACATTCTTTTACATGTGAAATGCACTAGTAAAATCGCCAGCAGCATTTCAACTAAACTTGCCTTTTAGGATGATGATAGATTTTTTTTTTTTTTGGGGGGGTTAGTTATAAGATTCCACTCCACTTGATGACTAAAAGAAATGCAACAGTTTACTGATTAGAAATGATGGTTATTTTGGACAATGCATAATGTATAGATGCACATATTTATTGGTTAGTTTTTACAAGTAACTTCATTTGTTGCTGCAATGCTAAATTGTACCTTAGAGCTTAGCTGAACACTAAACTGATTTGTTTGCTCCACAATAATGTGTCATACGTATTCAGTGATTGTTCTATTAAGATGTCACAGCCATGGTCCATAACACTTCATGTATCTGTTTATTGTTAAAAAAAACATAACAACCACAAACATATACTGTAATATAGGCTGGGTCCTTGGTTTCTGTATCTCTTAAATGACCTAACATTTAGAATAGTAATGTTTAGTATCTCTTTGTTGGATTTGAGGTAGCCCAAATCACCATTGGAATGTCTGAAATAATTACAGAAAAGTCTTGTAATGTTTACTAGCCTCCTTTTTGTTATAAAATGTAATATTGTAGTGCAATGTACCTCTTGTGTAGTCTTTCAATTAGCAGGTAGTCCATTTTAAAGCCATTGATGAGTTTTCTTGATAGTTCATTGTCAATACAGGGCTATGTTTCTTGAATGGCTCAACAACTAATTGAAACCTCTGCCACTATAACTCACCACAAATTCAGAACCTCAAGTAAAACATGAGAATGGTTAATACTGTCCTTAATGTCCTCTTAAAAGTGCTCTGATCCAAGACCTAGTACATTTACCACTGCACTTTACAACCATTGTAGAACTACCAGACTTGATATTCCTCAGACTACACACATTTTTGTATCATTTTTCGCTAAGTATATCCTCTTTCAGATGGTCCAGCGTTTAAACAGTTATAACATCACCATCACTGCTTTGTACTTTGTAGTGTTTGTGGCCGATGTCGTCCCACAAAAAACAACGTTGTCAGACAGTTGCAACTTCAGGTACAGCACCCCCACCTGGTCGCTGAGTGTTTGTTTCTGTTTGTGACACTCGTACTGCCACAGAGTCTCTATTCCCGTTGCTCTGATTAATGGACAAGATCTTTTCCTCAGTGTTTTTAGAAGTGACTGGGCAGTTCTGAACAAAGATGACCCGATTGTATGCTTTAAGTCTCCGCCACAGTTGAACATAGACTTTGCACTGAACGTACATAAAGACAAGGCCTCCTGTAAATCCAATGGCTACAACAAGAATCTTGGTCCAAAACGGCCACTCAAGGATACCTGTAAAATGAATAAAATGTAATTGTAAAAATTGATAACCGTACATTAAATTAATAAGTTATATTACAATACTGTGGAAGTTTCAGTGGCTTACAAAGTGCTTTTACACAATATTAATAGTTCCAAATTTCTGGAAAACATGATGCAATTGTCATGGGTGAATCCCCTGCAAAGACACGTGTACCTGTGTGCAAAACAACTTACCTTGCATTGAAATATGTGCCTGTGAGAGTGTGGGAACATGCCTTAATCCCAATCTAGATACCATCACAAGTGATAATGAAGACTGAGGCACATTATTCAAGATATGGTAGAGGCACAGAAATGCCCTTTTAATTTATTTTTATATTTAAAAAAAGTTTCTAAAAACTTCATCATAAGGCTCATAAAGTGTTTTTAACAATTTAAAATGGAATAAATACAGCAAAATCTTATAAAAGTTTTATTCTATGATGTACGATTTGAAAATCTAGCAAACTTCACACTGTAAACAATGTCACCATTTTCTCTTTAAATGGTTGGTTTAACACATTATGAAACTATACTATACTATCAATATGTGGAATGAATTTTGATCAACCCTTGTAGAGAAATTCTACATCTAATCTGTCCTTGCAAGTACTCACTTTACTGGCAATCCATCACCTTTCATGAGTACCTTAAAAAGTTTTAATTTCCCCATGTGGAAGAAACTCCTGGCAGCACCGAATACAGTGAAGTACTCTGCCTATATCAGAAACCCTTCACTGTAGATCTCTTACCATTGTCCTTCCCTTGCTTGAGCTCCTCAGCTGTTCGATCAATCAGCACATAAAGGGACCAGACAACACAAGAAATGGCAATGATGTGGAATGTGACTGAACACAGAATCTTTCTTTTCTCACTTGTTGTCATCTGAAGTTTCTCCCACTGCAATGACAAACGCAACATTATAAAGCAACTTCCTTGAAATACACCCACACCCATATGTTCTTAGTACAGGTGCTATTGGATTAATTGACAATCTGATTTAGTCACGTACTGTAGTCCTTGTTAGCCAATCTGCCACTGGTACCAAACATTGACACACCAGGTGAGACAGATTAGCAGTTGCTATATCATATTATGAATAAACTTCTATTATGACCTATTATCTAATATTATTTAACCACTAATTTTGATTATGTAGGAAAAGTCTGTTTTATTGAAGTGGAGTGAAGAAAACAGAAAAGTTATTATTTTGTTAAAGCAAAGAATAAACCATGTTCTTGTGCCACAATGGCATGTTGCCATATTTGTAGAAGTGAGCTGCCTAGCACAATATTAGTTCTGTATCATTGTGTTGCCATTGCTGGTTTAGTAATGGTATGGTAGGATTTTTTTTTTCAGGGAAAATACTTATGTTCCAATAGTATCCAATTCATACAGTATATTTAGATTATTTCTGCAAGGATAAAACAGTAAATGCTACAACATACTCACATCCATTAGTGTAGGCATAACAAGATTGAATTCAACATTTAAAAAACAATACCAAATTTGGTATAACTGCATAAAACATATATTGCAATTCTATTAAAAAGCATATGGCAGATTTAATATTAGTTTAACTGAAATGAAAAGTGAAATTGTTTAAGAATATTGTGGGCCATTTTATGCTGGCCATTTTATTCCTGGCAACTGGTAAACAGGTTCTCTTGCTTTATCCACTATGTACTTTGCTGCAATCCGCCTGCAGTTATGCATATGACTTCATCTATACTTTGATGTTTATTTCTTCTTTAAAAAGGCTATATTTTACTCATTCCTGATGTAGAAGATATTATAGTTACTAAATATACATTTCATTTTAATAAAACTGTTATTTATTATTATATATTTAGTATGTTAGGCTAATACTGTTTTAGGGCCTTTTCTTCCCCAATTACCTATGTATATCATTTTAAATCTACTATATATTTACTCTTAAGTGACCAATTACATACAGGCAGGGGACCCTGGAGCATACATGTTGCATAATATAATAACTGATACACTTGCTGTTGATTTTTCAGATCCTTGATTATCCCTTATCTGGGATTACCTGATGTTACCTTTGGGGAAACTACAGGGCAGGCATAAAATAGCTTGGGGTATACCCACAAGAGCTATTGCTTATTAAACCGAAGTAGAGGGAACACAATGATGCAATAAAAACAATTACTAGAATTCTGTGGTAAAAACCAAAGCATCCCCATGGGAATAATGTAAGGAGAATGTCATCTCTGAATGGTTAGTTTGTTAACACAAAGAAAAAAGGTATATATGAAAATGAAGATCTGTATAATTGATTAAGAGAGTGTGTAAAATAATGTGGCAGTGAAATGTGTACTAGTAATGGAACTTGATAGAGACAATAACAGAATATAGTTGTTTAACAAATATTAAGAGTGTTCTGTCTCTTTGCACAAGAAACATAAGGAGGTCAATATCATGGTTACCAACACATTTAGCATACAGCTTTGATATAACCCAGGGCTTCTCAAACTCAGTTCTGGGGACCCCCCTTGGCTGCTGGTTATCATTCCAACCAAGCTCTCAATTCCTTAACTAGACCCTTAATTAAACTAATAATTTGCTTAATTAGACTTTTGACTTGTTTTCAGCTCTTGAACAGTTGCATATTTCAAGTTAGCTGTAACATTTGATAAGTAACTTGAACTGCAACTGTTTAAGAGCTGAAAACAAGTAAAAATGTCTAATTAAGCAAATATAGAAGGCGTATAAAGAAAATTCTTGGATGCTACAGACTTGAATTTGACCTAGAGTATCATAAAATACAAGTGTGTACCAAGATTGAATCCACCCAGATGGTCTTTATCATCCATAAACCAAAATGTTGCATAACATTGAAAATATAGGTTAGCATCTCTTTTTTGTGCATCATTGTTCTTCGCGTAACTTGTTCTGTGTCAGTACTGTAGCACTTTAGTTTGACAAAAAAAGCTACAGCATGTGTGGATATACCCCATGTGTACTGGAAGCCATATAGCACAGAGTTGCAAATGTTGAAGAGTTTGCATCATACCAGATCTCCCACTTTGGGCTTTTCTCCAAGACATGCAATATCTCTTACCTAACAAACTGTCATCCAAAATGTATTTCTCTAATGCAAATCACACATATTGGAAAAGTTTAAAGCTTTAGCTAAGGATCTCTTGACTGGAATTATGACCATATATGGAAAGTGCAACAGAGAATTCTGCTTGAAAAAGAGTATTTGAACTCAGTTAAAAAGTAGCACGTTGCTCTCAAACTCCAAAAGCCCAAGGGTGTTGCTCCTTGACTGAAAGAAACCACAAAGCCAACCTCTGCTGCAGTTGCTATACGAGGAAGAAGTGGTCACAGCTTGAGAGACTAAGCACCTTGGGGGAGAGAAGCCGGAGACAACGTGCTAGGGTGAGAGAGATACCCTGCCGTGTATTAAAAAAGACTGTTAGGTCACATCCAAAAGAGATCCAAAAGAATTAGTTGAAGAATTAAAGTAGAGGATGGCACATACAGACTGCACTGATGATCCTGCCGGGGATTGAAGAATCATTGTGGACTGTACTTCATAGGACAATTCAAAGGATCAAGTTCTACAACCAGGAGGCTACTGAGTCGATGCTGCCCTAGGTCTGTTAAGTATAAGCTATGTTACATTCTCCACATGAAACTTAATTACATTAAATATGGTTACATAGTTTGTGAAAAGTAACTATAAATGAACCTTGATAAGTAACTTTAAGTTAGATGACCTCATGCAGGCACAAGAAGAGCTTTTAAAGTAAAGTTGCTATTTGTAGTCTGAGAAATTTAAAGTTTGATGCTAGTAGTTATATTTGATTCATAACACACACTTAAGAATTATTTCTGACTTTTGAGATTTCTGTTCTTTAAAATTTCTGTATTCGGGGGCTCCCGAGTAGTGCATCCAGTAAAGGCACTCCGCGTGGAATGCAGGATGCGCCCCATAGCCTGGAGATCACCAGTTCGAGTCCACGCTATTCCACTGCTGACTGTGGACAGGAGCCCCCAGGGAGCAGCACACAATTGGACTTTTTAGTACGTTATTATATAAGGTACTTTGGAAATAGGAAATAGTATGCTTAATGTATAGGGTAAATACATATTCGTAGAAAACTTGCTGTTGAGGGATAATTTTCATAATAAATGAAGCAATAATCAATAAATTAATGCAGCTCTACCTGCTAAATCATCAAAACAACCAGTAATTGTTGAAACCTTTTCCAGGTACAAATCATGAGACTGTATATAAGACGGCATCTCCAGAATGTAAGTAAAGAAAGAAAAGAATAATTTATTTAACAACTTTAAATAACACAGGTATGTTTCTTATATATTTGCTTGGAAAAAATAAACTGCAAAACAATACTTTTTTTCTGAAAATAACCACAAGAGAGCGCTATTGAATCACTTAACTACAAAACAATACTGTACAGTTTCTACAGCATAACATTAAAGAAGAAATGCAGAAACACATTAGCCAGGAATAATACTTTATACACTTCTAAATCATAACATTATTAATATTTATTTCTTAGCAGACACCCTTATCCAGGGCAACTGATTTCCATTACACAAGAGTAGATGTTAAAACTTTATGCTGATTTGAAATCGGCTCTCGCCAAGATAAGCACCAACTAAGACGTAGCTTTACAGTAAGCTAATGTGATCCATAGGTGTCTCCATCCATTTGCGCTTCCTTCCATGTGATGATGTAGATATCCTTTTGTCAGGTGTTGATGGCTGAAGTGTAATGCTGGCTCCAGGGATCAGCTTATTTTGCCTCCCTAGCGCATCAGCACACACAACGGCTGCGATGCTGGCTCCAGGGATCAACCACAGTGCGGTCTCCCCAGCGCATCAGCATGACAACCGTCTGGATTGAGCTAATAGGGTACATCTCTGGGGTCTTCAAGTGAGCACCTTCCATCGGTGTTTCGTCGACTAGCCCATGACACCTCAAGAGAGCTTGACTGTGATTCTGGCGTCCCAGAATTACCCCCCTCCATCCCCCACTCAACTCAGCCCAGCTTACTTACCTGTACATCAGCGTTTCTTTCTTTCTATTGTGTTTGAGATCCCCAGCCAGAATCTTTCCGTCTCAACCACAGCCAGTTGCTGCTCCTCTCTGCTGCTTCAGATAAGTTCTTCACTGTGCAACGCAACTCTTGGGCACTGAATCCGACGTCTTTGAGAAACCGGGTTGTAGAGTGTGCCACAAATCCTCGACAACCTACCTCCACTGGGTAAACCTGGACACTCCATCCTCGCTGTTCGCTTCAGTGGCTAGTTGAGCATACCGCAGTTTCGTACGCCTCATCTACAGCATCCTCCCATGGCACTGTTAACTCTACCAGGTGAACAAGGCGTGCTGATCCGGACCACAAGACAATATCTGGTCGAAGGTTAGTTGTGGCAATCTCAGGTGGAAAAATAAGCTGTTGACCAACATCTGCCAGCATTTTCCAGTCTCTAGGAGCTTCCAGTTGTCCTGGGCGAGGATTGGTTTTAACACCTTTTCTTGGTGGTTGCTCTCCTGGATGGAGGAATGTTGTCTTTTGTGTGTAATGTTTTGATGGAACAGGTGGTAACTTATTGGTCATGTTACACTTGTCTTCCGATGCTAAGGCCAAACATCGCAGCACCTGGTCATGGTGCCAAGTAAACCGTCCTTGGCTAAGAGCCACCTTACATCCTGTCAAAATGTGCCTTAATGTTGTAGGTGATGAACACAAAGGACATAGGGATCCTCTCCTACCCAGAGGTTTAGGTTCTGTGGTGATGGGAGAACATCATATGTTGACCTGATGAGGAAACTGATCCTGCTCTGTTCCATTGACCTTAGGTCTTGCCAGCCAATCTTGCGTTGTTCCACACTCTCCCATCTCATCCATTCTCCCTGCTTGGCCTGGGAAATGGCCTTTATACACCTCATCCTCTCCTCCTGCTTTTGCACCTCGTTGACTACCATCTTCCTCCGTTGAGCTGGGGCTGCCTTGTGCCATGTAGGAGAAGCTGAACTGAGACCAAGACCCCCTCTTCCATGCTGAACTTGCCCCATGATATCACCAATTCGAAGGGCAGCCTTTGCATCCTCCACAGCTTTCTTTGCTACCCACTTTCTTCCAGTTTTCAGCACAGGTGCTGCCTCCCTTACGCATTTGTCGCGTGACTCTACTAATGTCATTTCCAGTCGGACCTTGGCGCACTTAAACTCCTCTGTTAGAGCGGATGCTGGTAGCTGCAGTATTCCTTTACCATAAAGTCCCACTCTACTGAGGCAGCGTGGAACTCCCAACCATTTCCTGATGTATGAACTGATTAAGGCTTCCAGCTTCTCTACTGTTGTCAAAGAAACCTCATACACAGTCAGTGGCCACAGCAACCTCGGCAGTAGACCAAACTGAAAGCACCAGAGTTTTAGTTTGCCTGGTAAAGCGCTGCTGTCTATGCTTTTCAACCCTTCCACTGCTTCTTGTCTAACTTCTCCCACACAAACTGTGTCCTTTAGATCCTCGTCGTACCATCTCCCAAGACTCTTCACTGGCTTCTCAGACACTGTTGGTATTGCCTCACTGTTAATGAAGAACGTTTTATCTACTACTTTACCTTTAATCATAGAGATGCTCCTTGATTTAGTGGGCTTGAATTGCATTTGTGCCCATTCAATGTTATTGGTTAATTTGCCCAATAACCAATTAGTGCAGGCTACTGTTGTAGTCATGGTTGTCATGTCATCCATCTATGCTCTAATTGGTGGTAGTCGAATTCCAGAAGCCAAAAGCTCTCCTCCCACTACCCATTTTGATGCCCTAATGATTACTTCCATTGCCACGGTAAAAGTCAGTGGAGAAATGGTGCATCCTGCCATTATTCCAACTTCTAGGCATTGCCATGTAGTGCTGAATTCTGAAGTTGAAAAACTAAATTGCAAATCTCCAAAGTAGGCTTTCACTAAATTTGTTATTGTCATCGGTACACTGAAAAAATTAAATGCTGCCCAAAGAAGTTCATGTGGCGCTGAACCATATGCATTAGCCAAATCCAGGAATGTCACATGGAGCTCCTTCCTCTCCTTTTTAGCTGATTGAATTTGTTGCCAGATCACATTGATGTGTTCTAAGCATCCTGGGAAACCTGGAATGCCCGCTTTTTGTATTGAAGTGTCAATGAAGCAGTTCTTTAATAGGTAAATTGACAATCTCTGAGCAATAATACTGAAGAAAATCTTGCCTTCTACGTTTAATAGGGAAATATGGGGCGAAACTGACTGATGCTTGCAGAATTTTTTTACTTTAGGTATAAAGACTCCACTTGCTCGGCGCCATGTTCTTGGTACAACCTGTTTTTCCCATGCCACTTTCGTCAATTTCCACAGAATTCGTAGAACTCCTGAAGCACTCTTGTACACTCTGTACGGAACTCCATTAGGCCCTGGAGATGATGAAGCCCTTGCTTTTTTCACAGCTTGCTCTACTTCTTTCCACTTAGGTACACAGTCCTCCATTTGGTATTCTGGTGGATTGATAGGTGGGATGTCTGAAGGAATTGACATAGGCTCCTGCTTTTTTGAATCTGTATGTGTTTCCTCCAAACGTCTCTCCAGCTCAAACGTAGATGCTTTTAGTGTGCCATTCTTCTCAATGGTGAATAACTTCTTTACAAATTTGAATGGGTCTTTATAAAAGTTAGTTCTCGCACGCTCCTTCTTTATGTAACATTTCCGTAGGCGCTCAGCTCTGTGCAATGTTGCAAGCTTATCTTTTATGATCCTTTGTAAAAGACTGAGTCCCTCCTTCTGACTTTGTTCTGCTCTTCTCCATTGCTTCCTCAGCTGTCTCCTTTCTCAATCTAAGCGTTCAATCTCCTGCTGCCGTCTAGACTTTCCAGGAATAGTTTGTACTTTTTCCTTCCTTTTTTCAACTCCAAACCTCTCGCTTCCATATGCGTAGATGATGTCCCCAAATTTATCCAGTTTCTTTTCAACTGTTCCACTTAACCTTTCCAATGCAAAGCAGAGATCTGTGTTTACTGTGTCCCATGCAGTTTTCTCACAAGCTCTTGGCCATTTAACTCCAGGTTTGTGCCCGTCGAGGTTCTTTTCTCTCTTATGCTGGTTTGTCTGACCGGGTTAACAAGGATCATTAGGTTCATCACTAACTGTGTCCATGCAAGTCCTCCTCACATCTATGACAGGGGTGCTGATATCCTGTGAACTGTGGTTTGCTTCCCGTCACTGGATTTCATTCGACTGACTTAACTGACTTCTTAAGAAGTACTGATCAATGCGAGGCCCTTGTCCCTTCTCCCTCAAGCATTTCATTCTCCCTTGATGAATCTTCAAACCCCTGACCGTTGTCGCCTTGTTATAATTCATGTAATTTTAATTTGATTTTGATTTCATTTTCAAGCGTCATTTTATTATTATTGTTATTATTATTATTATTTATTTCTTAGCAGACAACCTTATCCAGGGCGACTTACAATTCTTACAAGATATCACATTATTTTTACATACAATTACCCATTTATACAGTTGGGTTTTTACTGGAGCAATCTAGGTAAAGTACCTTGCTCAAGGTTACAGCAGCAGTGTCCCCCATCTGGGACTGAATCCACGACCCTCCGGTCAAGAGTCCAGTGCCCTAACCACTACTCCACACTGCTTTCCCAACATGCCAAAGCTACTCAACGGGCATGTGTTTTTTTAATTATTATTATTTTTAATGATTATTTTTCTTCCCTTCCTTTGTGTGAAATATGTTTTTACCAATAAGGTGTCTGTAACGATCAACTGGAATAGCTGTAGGTCTTGTCTATGGAAGTTAGCCTCCACACAACACCTTACATGCAGCAGTGTTAATGTATGCAGTCAAGGTAAACATTCTCTCAACAACTGGACTTGTATTTGTCAAATTGTCTGAATTTATTATCATGACTAGGTATGGAACTTAGCAAACATGGGGCAACAGTGTTTTGTTTTTTTAAAGCAATGTATTTTAATACATCTAGGCTACTATTTTGAAGGAAGTGCAAAGGCAAAAGGTGATTTGTTTTTCTGAAAGGAATAAAACAATATTAACATGTATTGTCATTGTTATTTGAGAAAGCGCATCTAATATCCATGGAGTGAACTAATGAAATAGAAGAACAGGCCGAACTGTGTTTCCATGGAAACTGTTTACAACCGCATCAGAAATCAAAGAACACCATGATGCAATGCCAGGGACAGAAAGCTATATTCTAAATTAGCTTAAAAGGGAAATCAATCCCTCAGTATGGCCACCTGACCACTCCAGCATTAGCTATCACTTCTGATGATATATCTTTTGGTGAATAATAGATGAGTAGGTGATGTTATTCAGATATCACAGGTACTGCAGCAGCACATGGATTCATCATCAGACTTGATACTGTTGGCATTATAAATCACATATGGGAGCACACTGAAGCACTTGTATTAACATGTTAATTAGAATTTACATTGTTGTTAATGTTTTGGCGACAAGTTAGCACTGAAAAGATACTGTATGCAATCACAAAGTACATTTGCTAGATCATGTGTACATTAGTGGGTGAAAACAAATTTATTTTATGTGCTGTTTGGTTTGATAAGCTTTTTGGGTGGAATTGACCTAAAACGTACTTTTCTTGTTGTATTATTATACAGTACATTTAGGTGATGTATGATTCTAAAGCACCCTTAGTTATGAATTATACTAAAATTAGGTTTGTTGTGGTATAATTCCAAATTATGTTTGTCTAATTTTGAAAGAAAACAAGAGAGAGAACAATAACGATGAAGCAAAATATTTGGCCAACAAAACTACTGTTGAAAGATATATGTTGTGATATCCCTTATATATATATCCCTGGTAATAGCATTTGTAAAGCCCAAAGAGGTATGGTAAAGCATGGCAAACCATGGTAAACTATGGTAAATGCAAAGTATAACCACTGGAACTGCATGGAAAAGAAATGCAAAATTACAGTGTAAATATACCGTGGTAAACCTCTATGAGGGATACATTACAGGTAATACACACCATGTAAAGTTAAAGATTCAAGAGAACACATGCTTGCACATTGAATCGGTCTTCTCCTATTGTATTCTTCTAAAGGGATCTGGGAACATTCTGCACACCACAAAGGGTATTGTTTTTGCTTTATGCACTTCTTGTGGCAATTGTATATTACTCATATTGTACTGCTAAAATATGAATACAAAACACTATGTTAAACATACTGTAGCATGAATATAGCAATAGCAATTTGGCGGTAATATGAATTATTATCTTGTAACATGCCACAGCAATGCCATTCTCCCATTAAAACACGTGAATCGTAAAAGAAAAGAAAAACATTACAATAATAGTATTTTTCTTGTTGAAAACAATTATCTACACTATGAGGTTGATAATTAAGGCTGGGATTTTGTCATGGAAATTTGTACCAAAAGGCATGGAGTAGTCTGGGTAAATGTGTTCAAAACCTCGGAGGAAGGGGGAAGTGACAGGGATGAAAATTCAACTATGTCTTTTTAAATACAACATACCTACATAAGAAATATTAGTTTGTCTACAAAAGTAGAAAAAAATGAAAATGACTCTGAAAATATATACTGTATATATTTTTAATTTATTGTGGTTTTCACAACATCAAATGTGAACCGAAGTGACAAACTTCAAGTCTTTACTCCTGTAAATAGGTAAGCTTCTCAGCGTAAACACCTACACTCAAAAATGTTTGTTTTATATAACATTTGGTGGGTTTTCGTCCCAGCATTATAAGGCAGCAAACAAATGTGGGTTTTACATAACTTTTGAGAAAATAACTTGTAAAGTTAAACAAATCTCTTTGTGTACTTCTGCTGTGGCCCAGTTTGCAGCTATTTTACTTTTTTATTTGTTTATCACAAAACGACTGTAATCTACTGATATATTGCACAATGAACAAAACAATAAAGCTCAGCTTTCATGACATACAATTTTGGGGTATTGTGCAGATCATGCTTCTGCACTTATTTTTGCAATTTATTTTTAATATGCTTCAAATGTGGCAAAGTGTGAAGTTGCGGTATCAGTGGCTAAATTGCAAAGCCGAGTTAGTTCAACTTCCTTCGCGCAACTGTGAAAAAAATATTATTCTTTTTTTTGTTTTGTGTTGTTAAGGTGGAATTTCAAGTACAGTTGGTAAAGTTCAAAATCACGGACACCAACAAAAATCGCGGAATCCGTCACACCCGTGACTTAATCCCAGCCTTATTGATGATAGTTGCATGCATACTAGTATCTGTTTAATTTAAACAAACTTGTGACTTCACATTAAGGAGAGACCTGTTTTTTAAACTATTCAGGGGACATAATGAATTGCTTCAGCCTGGCGCTGAAATCACTACAGTGTGTTTCTTTGCTGGTGCTGGATAAGGACACTGCTGACATTAGCTCAAACAAACTGAGACATAACAAATGAAAAGTATTATCAACCAAGCCAGCTGTACTCAAATAAGCCAGCTGTAATGCATTTTAGTATGGTTCAAATGCCTTTCTTAAGGGATTGTGTGTTTAAAAATAAACAGTGAAGGTATGTGTAGGTTTCTCATGTGTACATACTTTGATCACACTCTTTCTACAATGCAGAGAACTAAAGCAATTGTAGAAAAAGCAAGGGACTTCAGACAGTGTTTGTTATAGCACGTATTAATGATGCAGTTAGCATTTTTACAATAGTTTTCCACAATAAATGGATGCATTAAATAGGTGCCTCCCTTGGTTTTTAGAGTATTATCAAATACCTTTAGAGACTCTTGTTCTATATGCACACATAGCTGTGCACACAAATCTGTCGTCTTAATGAGATTCAAACCATTTCTACTCATGATGGGATTGACTAGACTGAGATCAAGGATCTGTGGGGGCTTCTTTATCAAACGACAATGATGCAATAGAGCAATGCCTTTAATCAGGATACCCCTAACAATTAGTTATGCAGTATTAAACACAGTTGTACAGATTACTTTTAAAGTCTTTTCACAGACCAATCTTGAGAAATATACCCACATGCTCAGATTTGAATAACTGCACACTTGTGTTCTGGTCATTGATTATATTTCTAGGACATGTTCTTTCCTACTTTTGCAGAAGAATGTGAGATAAAAGCCTGAATGTATTTTTTAAATGAATTTTATATTTACCTTGCATAATGGTTTGAGCTTTGTCTCCATTATGAAGTCGTATTTACAAAGCTCACAGCAGCGGGTGTCTGAGCTCTTGATCCACTGGTGCAGACAGGCCTGGTGCACAAAGTGCAGGGTCCCTGTACAGCGACACGGTGTGATAAGGGGGCTCTCATCGTCTCCCTCGCAGTGACAGATCCTGACAGAACACACAGCACCATAAAACGCTGAGCAAGGAAAATACCTTTTCTTAACACCAAGCATGACTTATCCTGCAAAAGTGAAATGCTTTTCACATTTTAATATAGCCCGTTTAGCCTACATATGGTCTCTTCACTATAAGAGTATTATTCAAACTACACAGCCTACAGTGGACCCTGCTAAAGAAGCTGGGCTGGAGCAGACTGAATATATTATGTATTGACATCTGAGTGACAAGCCATGGGTGATATTACAGCGGATCACTATTTCAAAGCAACATCATCATTAAATCAGACCTGAATACCAAACAAGTGAGTTAAGTTATTTTCTGACTGGCAATCTTCAATTCCCTGAATGGAAGTATGAATCACATACCTTTAGTTTTAGTGTAACCTTCACCTTCTTTTGTACACCTGCACTCCTTCAAGATTAATCAAGTTACCTTTGTTTTGTTTTATGAATGATGCATAGACATTGTGGAATTAATGCAAAGTCACTTTGACTGAAAAGGTTTGTGTTGCTCCTAAAATGTATACACATACAGTATCATGTTAACAGCTTTTAATAGTTAATGATAATGGTATGATTATAGTTTTAATAGTTAATGCTGATGGTATAATTATAGTTTTGTAATGTTTTGATCTTAAAGAGTTCAGTACATTTTCAGTAATCTGCCTGGTAAAGTAAATGTACCTCAGTACATTTGTGTGTTATATATATATATATATATATAGAATATTACTTAAGTCTAAAAATCTAAACGTATAAAACTAAATTTAAAGCAAATAGAAACACATACACCAGTAAACAAAACATTAAGAATAAAATGATATGATCCTCATAGTTAAAATGATGAGCATGTAATGCACACCTTCTGCTCTGCGGTATGGAAAGTAAACCAACCTGCAAGCTTCTTCTAAATCATCATTCCAATCCTCATCTACTGGTGGACGATGGGCTTCACCATTCTGGAAGGTGCTAGAGCAAACAGGCTTCTTGTTCTCAAGCACGGCAAGGGTTTCACCACCTGTCTTCTCATAGGTTTTCTTGATGACTTCATCTTCTTCGGGCACAGATGATGTGTCTGGATGCTTAACTTTTTTAGTTTTGCCCTTGACATTCCCTTCTTTCTGCTCTACAGGCTCTTGGGCCTCCTGAGAAGAGGGAGAAGTTGAGTGGCTTGTTTCCTTCTTCTTGGAAGTTTTCCTCCTATGGATCTTCATAGTCTGCTTTTCCAAATTCAGATCTAAATTATTCTCTTTCTTCTCAGCTTCTTCAGAACCCAGCAGGTCCATCTCTATAGCATTGCGGTCTTGAAATCTTTCCTGCTGCTTGTTAAACTGGTTGCGTCTTCTGATTTTCTTTGGGGCTTTGGCTCTCTCCCTACTCCAGCTTCTCGCTTGCCTCCACTGGTCCTCATCTGAAGATGTGTCAGAATCAGGGTGGAACCCGTTCACTCTTTGTCGGTGGTATTCTCTACGTGACTTGGAGACCTTCTCGCTGCATTCCTTTTGGGCCTTGATGAACTCACAGTTCTGACAGATCTCCTTGTTCCTCCTAAGCCTTTGCTTGACCCGTTTCTTACCAGTATCCCTACTTGTATTTGTCAGCACCATAACAGGGGTGTACTGCTCACACTCATCGTCTTGAACCTCAGGAAGAGTGTCAGGTCTTAGCAGAGCAGCAGCAGCAGCAGCATGCAAAAATGGAAAATGGAGAGTGGAGAACAGAAAGTGAAGTGAAAGCGTGACAGACATGGCCAAACAGATAAAAATCAATCAAACTAAAAAAAAAAGAATGCTGATATTACTTGTGTATGCATTATATTGTAGGTATCAAGTGGTTATTTTTTTGGTAACAGCTGAATACTTTCTTTAAACAGGTATTCAAACTGTTTTACATTTCTATTGCCAACCAACTGAT
The DNA here is from genome assembly GCA_030684275.1 of Acipenser oxyrinchus oxyrinchus. Lineage (NCBI taxonomy): Eukaryota > Metazoa > Chordata > Actinopteri > Acipenseriformes > Acipenseridae > Acipenser > Acipenser oxyrinchus. Next base: position 33,359,480 of record CM060247.1, read on the forward strand.
ACCATGATATTGTGTGTCTGTTGAATTAATAATACATTTTGTTTTTTCTAAATCATGCACGGAAACCTACTTAACTTACTGGCATGGTGTTGTTTCCGTAGTTATCTACATGTACAGTATGAGTATGTAGAAGCAGCTGCCTGTGCTTCTGGGTGGCCTTGTGCAGAGCCACATGTTGCATAGGTTTAAAACACTTATATCTGGAAGGGATACCCCCCCCCCCCACCTACCCCCTGGACATTCGTGGTCACTGAACTCAAACTCAAGACTATGTATGGGCAAACAAATCAATGTTGTGAGGACGAGTTCTTGTTATACAATATAGAATATTCTTTAGCCACTAATGCTATATATATATATATATATGTTTGTACTAAAGCACAAAATGTCATAGCTACATTACTTTACTATTGAAAAAGGGGGGAAGGGTCAGTTTACATCTATTATATAAATGACTGTACTGGAATCATATCCAGTCCTCGGAAATGAAGTGGTTCTCTGGTGTTTACCAGTTGGGAACCATTCAGATCCCCCTTAAAAAAACATATTATCTCTCCTCTACTGATGACCAAAAATCAACCCCCACCACCTTATAGGTAATACTAGGACAGTGGAGAACCCTAAAAATCCTCTTATAAATAAAATGAGCTTTTAAAATGGGCACCAGCTGTTATGAAATCTGGGCCTTTATGAGGATGTGTAATTTGAAGCACACTGTGCTTCAAATTACACATCCTCATAAAAAAGGAATGAGGATGTGTAAAAGGAATAAAGGAAAGACGTAAGCACAGCATAAATATTTGCACAGTCATAAAGTAATGCAGAAGGATGATACAGAAGACAGAGCCAACAGGCAAGCGAAGACATGAACTAGAACAGAACTGATTTATTTTCCTTCACATACCTGCAGATATCCTGAGTAGAAGGGGAAACAGATGTCCGTGATTGACTTCTAGGAGCTGTTCCTGTTGTAGGACTGCTTGCCTGTAAAGACCAGTCATATAATTTTACCGTTTTCTTAAAGAAAGGCATATTGGGTATATCGTTATCTTGCTATTGCATTGCCACTGTTTAAATCTTCCATAGCCGTGACCCAACAGCACACACTTGTTTCAGTACATGAAAGATAATACCGAACTTTTAAAAAGCTTACTAATAGTGAAACTAGTTTCAGGAAGTCTCGAGCTAAAGAGCTGTGTACTTAACCCCTAAGGCAGCTCCGCTGATGATACTGATAATGCTGAATATGAAGATTTTTGCTCTGTTTGATATAAATGCTATTAATTGGTATTTTACATTAAAGCATATGCAAATTGTGATTCTTTTGAAGTTGTAAATTAGGGAGAACTATCACAAATGCATTGTAACAATCCTGATCCCTACAGAAACATGTAGCTAATCAATGTGGCAATTGGCTATACTGTTCCCTGTCTTTTGGGCATCATTTTTCATCTATCAATAATATGTACTCTTCTGGGGGTGTTTTATTATGGGGTTGCATTGCCTATCCATCATATGCAGAGGGCACATTCACTGGGCAAGGGGCTGACCCTGTGAGGGGAAGGAGTTTAGGATATGATTTATACTTCAGTATAGGAGGAACTGAAAAAAGTAGTTAAGCATGGTGACAGAACTGTATTAGCTACAGTAGGGTAGCTAATACAGTTCTGGGGTGAGATTATTTGGTGCTGAACTTGGAATATCATTTTCAGCCTTCTTTGCATGCTTTATCATTAGTTCTACTGACTTGGCTTAAAAGAGGTAATTGCATGCATTGTCACTCTATTAGTTATGGTACATGTGATTATCATTAAGATGGATATTGATTCTGTAATTCAATATTACAGTAATACAGTTTTTAAATAAAAAAGTAATGTCTGAGTAACTTTGCATTGGTTTAGAGCAATCAAAATCCTAATGAATTAGGGGTAGATGTATTAAGATGGGCCAGTTGCAGCGCAATCATACCGCAATTTGCATTTTCATTCCGACAATTCGCAAAGTGCACCTTTTGTTGTATGTACTAAGAAAAAATATGTTAATGAAGAGAGCCGCAGTATACAAATTTAAATATTATTTGCGTCATCTTAGTGAGATCTCTAGCGAGAGTTGTGCGACATTTTTCAAATAAAATAGCGGGAGTTGAGTTGTGGTTTGCTGCAGCAGAGAGTGCCCGGAGGATAACGTCTATACATGCAAGGGTGCAAGAATCTAAATAATATTGTTTTGTTAAATGTAAATGTCATCTGTACAATGCATTCTGTTCCGTCTTCATTTTACCTATTTTAATACAGTTATATATGTAAAAAATGAAAGGCAGTTTAATCCCATCAGATTCTATAGTGGGGCCCCAACCTTCACCCCCAAAATGTTTGTCATAATCATACAATAGCCCCTCACTAAACCGGACATGACTGTCCGACATAAGGAGGTGTCGGGTTTAAAAACAATATAATAAAATCGCACACACATACATTTACAGTTCTCAATGTATTTTAAATATAAATCATTGCACGGAAATAACACTAATGTGTTTTGGGTACGCTACACATTACATTATATACAGTATACAGTACAGTAGTAAGATCAAATGAATACCCAGCGCACTTTTTTCTACTTTAGCCTACTGGTAACACAAAATAAATCATGCTGCTGCATTGTACGCATTGCTGTACAATGCAAATAAAAGATTATTTTAAATTGAAACTAAATGATTTTAGGTTTTTTTTTTAAATTTTACTTTAATTATTATTATTATTTTTAACTTGGTCTACTTAGTAGCCTTGACAATTAACACACAATAGATCATGGTCCTATACAGATGGCGCATGTGTGCAGTCTATTGCTCCCAACACACTGTGAAAACCAGAAATGTCATAGAAATTTGTTTTCAAGGCTTGTAAGTACACCCTGACTTTAGTGAAAATTAGGTACTTGGGTGTTCGTCTCAAATACATTGAGCACAACTGGCAACACACGAGAAAAAGCAGGCTGGGAAATGCCAGCAACAATTGTGACTGTTTAAAACATGCTTTCAAAGGTTCTTAACAAATTGATGCAATTGTAAGTGTAGCAATTGGCCGCAGCTTTAGTACATCTCATTACAATATTTTTGATCCCTCATTTGCACTATCTTCACCCTGTTTTTGTGAATTTCTGCAGAATTACATATTCATTTAAGGCTAAAGCGCAAATAAGAACTGTGGCTACAAAGCATTCGTTAAAATGATGCTAACAGAGTTGCGTTTAGAACATAAGAAAGTGCACTTTCTTCTGGTTTGCAATGATTGCGACAGACACAACACTTTAGTACATCTACCCCTTAGTCTTTTTTGATTTCAGGAAGGTTAATATATCAACTCCTTATTATGAGTCAATGTGATGGTATTGCAGGAGCATTACAAATTGAATATTGTGATAGATTTGGAGTTTGCAAGTCATCTTCACTGACAATCAAACCATCACTGTTACACCCAGTGTAACTAATTAAAAAGTAAGGAAATACATTAGTTATTTACAGTAGGTCAGGGAATAATTGATTCTGTAGTACTGTAGTCTATTTTTGACAGGTTTTTGCATTTCAGAGAAGAATGTGTGTTAATGATAGCAAATAAAAGCTTTACTCTGTACTTGTCAAAGTAGTTATTTGTTGTGAAAGCAGGTAATTCATTGTAATGTCTGTCTACCCTCTTTAATTGCTAGAAGAGCATGTGTGACACAAAGGAATTAAAACATATTTGTCAATTTTACCATTCCCTTTGAACTGATACATTTCTAAGAACGTTTTCTTTTCCGCAAGTTGTTTACTCATTTTTGCCCATGGTGATACAATATAGTACACAAAATATAAGACAGATCTATTTTAACAACATCCACTGCCTGCAAAAAAATTGACTAACAAAAGTCTCCTAGCTACTGTCCTGTAGACTGTTTCTCATATTACTTTATTCTTTTAAATTATTAATCTATTTGGAAGTCATAAAACATAAATGAGAAGTTAGTGGAAGTATGGATCTACTCAAGTATTTAAGAGCTTCCTTTCAACACTATCATACTGTATTAATGAGTATTTCCCAAGCATCACATTTTAACAAATTTGGCTGATACATAATATAATGACACACGAGTATTTTGTACCTAGGGGGTTTATCATAGTAGATACAAATACTGTATTTTCAGGGTTATGTAAAAAAAGAAAAAAAAAACTGTAGACTTATATTATATAAATATGTTGCTGAGTGCCTTGTTTAAGTGTACCTATTTAAGAATGCATTGCTTTAGCTATAACTTAATGTGATAAAGTATTTTCTGTATATACCAAGGCATAACGCAAAACATGATTTTAAAAAGAGTTCTTTTCAGAAAAGTCTAAATCGTAAGGGTGTCTTTCAATTAATGTAAACAGTGGCAAATCTAAATTAGGCCACTGCTTTGAGAAACAAGGTCCTGTTTTAATGATTGAAACAAAAGTAGTGTTTAAATCTGCCAATTTTAGATCAATTGAAATAAACGTCATGTACGTAATTATCCATTGTTTTACTGTTGGCATTTTTGCAGTCCAGTATTTTCACTTTTGATTCAATTTAATAAGCCACAACACTAGTTTATGCCCTGAGTTACAAGTAATAGGACTCTTATATTTGTGTTCTTTGCTGACGATAGGTAACACAGAAGTTAATGGGTAAAAGAAAATTTCCCTCAAACTTACAGCGTTAAAGTGAAAATAGTCTAGAAAACAAAAATGTCAACCACCGAACAATAAGAATTAGAGAATGCTGTTAATGAGGTTAGGACATGTTTATAAAGCGAATACACCTTTAGGGCACCAAAAGGGTTTGTGGTTTAAATGAGATTCAATATAAAGCATGATTGCAACAGAGTTATCTTTAATATTTTTTCGTTTTATTTTTCCTTTAATATGTTTTTTTGATAAATTAGTGGATAATTAGTTAGATGAATGACATTATACTAGCAAGTGTAAAAGACAAACACAAAGCTTCAAGCTGTGAATACAGAGTGAATATTTATTTCACAGAATCTCATGTTGGAATCCAGTGACTGTTTAACAAAGCAATGTATGCAGTGTTACTAAACAGATGCCAAGCTTGATCAGAGGAAAGTAATTCTACAGTACCAGCAGTTTATAGGTTTAAACATGTTTCATTATCCATACATTGCACCTAGGTTTACAGAACACTCCATGAAAGTTAATAGAGTGCTGTGTTTACACTCATGAGGGAATGAAGTATCCTCTATATCTTTACTTACCTTGGAGATGTTACTGGATCGGCTTGCTGAGCGCCCTGGTGATTTGTCATTCTGAAAAATAAAAAAGGAATCTTCATGATCTATTGCTTGTAAGCAATTACAATAGGAAAGACCTAAACAAGCTTTTATATTTGCTAATTGGAATCTACCTATTCCATAGGGTTTAAAATGTTCACTTGTAGTCACCAAAGATGTCTATAGTTGGCAGAAAAGGCTATTCATTGTTCAATATCCTTTTTCTGTGTATTCATTCAATAAATAAAAAAAAGGATTTCGTAATCGTAATTATTTGTAATCTGGATAAATGTAATCCAGCAATGATATTTTCTTAAAAATGGATCAGAACGATCTAGATAAATGTAATCTCGATCACAAAATATAGGATTATAAAATCCGGATCACTGTTATGCAGATTACAAGTTTTGAAAAACCGGCCCCTGAGGATGAAACTAAAACCTCTACTTTGTCTAGAGATGAAGTATTGAGTGATGTGGCATTAGGTGCAGTGCTAATCTGGATTGCTAGTCATAATGGCAGTTTGATCTAAGGTACTGTATAATACTCTCATAAAACTGTTACAGAATTGGCCTGCAAATGGAGTGGACTTTTAAACACTGCCAATTGACTTTTAAACACCATCAACATCATATTTATTGCCAACTCTCCAACATACAACATTGTAATTCTCTGAAACACAGCCACAGACCACTGAAATTGAATTCCCACTTTTTGTCAACAACAAATAATACACCACAGTATTCAAGTATTATGGAGTTAATGTATTCGAAGTAATAGATTTTCAGCTGTCACTTCTCATCATGTTTTGTAACAAGACAAATTTGATTAAGCTTCTTTCACAGTATGACCTTTTTCTAATTCAAGCTAATCCTATTACTGCACCTCCACATATAAGGACATATATAAAAGGACAGCCGTCCTGAAATCAGTCAGTATATGTTGTAATGTGTGGTTAGGCTCAACTGTGGAGATGAATAAAGGATAACCACAGATGTTCACAGAGTAACCAACAACACATGACTTCACTGTACTAGACAATAGTAAGTGGTGTGCCTTTTTGTTCAGTATACCACTGTAGCCTTTGTCCTGGCGACTTTCTGTACGTACAGATGTCACTCTTTAGAGTTTTAAATGTATCAAGAGAGCTGCTTATCCATTATGATGAAACTTGTTTAGGGCATCCTTTATCAAAAGTTACATTTTATAATCTAAGGATATACGGAGGAACCAGTCCGTCCGTCCATATGTTCACATCTGCAGTAATTTTCTGAATATAACACACACCCTGTGTATAACACACATGGGTTACTTGCCTTATGTAGCATAATGCACACACACATATTGTATAAAATGCACCTCAAATATACAATCCTATCAAAAACCACAGTATACTATAGAAGTTGCGACTGGCTTGGTAACCCATTCCACACACTCACCACTGTTTGTTAAAATTATCTCCTATCCTTTGTCTCCACTGAATTTCCAACTGTGTCATCTGGTCACAGTCCCTTGGTGCACTTGAAATAGTGTCTAGGATTAACATTGTCAGCTCCTTTTAGGATTTTAGGACCTTTTTTATTTTATTGTGTTACATGTTTCCATGTGTTGCTACAACTGTTTACGTAAGGTGTGTGTATTGTTTTAATTATTATTTTTGTTTTACATTTTGAGGAGGACGATGGGAAATGTAGTTCTGAGCGGTCCATGCAGGTACATGGGAAGCCATCTTGAAGCAGGGAGTGCAATTTAAAAGTTTAAAAAAGTGGTCACAATGTAAAATAAAATAAATAAATAATAAAATACATCTTTATTCCACGCTAAATATGGTAATCTACATCCTCCTAATACACCTTTCAGAGCTGGGATTAGCATGGGTGTATATGAATCATATGAAGCTTCTTTAATGAAACCAAAAGCAATTTCATCTAAATCAAATTTGCCTTTAGTCTTTCAAAATGACTACCAGTGCAGTGTGTTCATTATTCCTCACAGTAACCCACTGTGACAGAATAGGGATCTTGAAAGAGGAAGTGTTAAAAGTTCCCACTAGGCTTTGTTTAAAGTTTAAAATAATGTGTCATAATGATAGGAATAAGCAGAAACAGACAAGCATCTGTAAATGAAATGGAAGCTGTTATTTTAGAATATGGAAAAGGGTCACATCACAGACCCTGTTTGTGGGTCAAATAAAAAAGTAGCACACAAATGCAGGGAATAACAATTTGACACAATATTTCTAATTATGGGACAGTTTTTTTCCCATAAGCTATGAGACATGAGAAACCAAAAACCTGTGTATAACATACGTTTTGTCAGATTCAAAAGTGGGACTGCAAACTTCAAATTGCTGACATCATAAGCTTAACAAAACGTCTGTTTAATGTGTATGACTAATAGTTAAAGAGATTGCCGATGAATATTATCTAGCTTTAGCATTAGAATTTCCAAATGGACGCACTGAGATTAATTATTATTACTATTTTTTTTACTGGTGGCTTAATGAGCCATCATATTAATCATAGTAAGCAAATAGTTCAACAAACTAAATCATATTTATGCTTATGCTTTTATTTCAATGTTATTTTCACAAAATGTAGTAAGTAACATATGAGATCGACAATTAAAATCTACAAATCCACAAGGATTTAAAAAATGGATGAGTACAGCTGGAGGGTAATGTGCAAACTGTGCCAATAACTCTTGTATTTTCAAACCATGTGGGAAAAAATATCCATGAACATTACCATTTTGAAAACAGACAGGTCTCTGAATGTGTGTACACTCCCTGGGGTAATTACAGAGACCACTATATATATATATATATATATATATATATATATATATATATATATATATATATATATATATACAGTATATATACAGTACTGTGCAAAAGTTTTAGGCAGGTGTGAAAAATGCTGTAAAGTAAGAATGCTTTCAAAAATAGACATGTTAATAGTTTATATTTATCAATTAACAAAATGCAAAGTGAGTGAACAGAAGAAAATCTACATCAAATCAATATTTGGTGTGACCACCCTTGCCTTCAAAACAGCATCAATTCTTCTAGGTACACTTGCACACAGTTTTTGAAGGAACTCGGCAGGTAGGTTGGCCCAAACATCTTGGAGAACTAACCACAGTTCTTCTGTGGATTTAGGCAGCCTCAGTTGCTTCTCTCTCTTCATGTAATCCCAGACAGACTCGATGATGTTGAGATCAGGGCTCTGTGGGGGCCATACCATCACTTCCAGGACTCCTTGTTCTTCTTTACGCTGAAGATAGTTCTTAATGACTTTCGCTGTATGTTTGGGGTCGTTGTCATGCTGCAGAATAAATTTGGGGCCAATCAGATGCCTCCTGATAGTATTGCATCAGCAAGGTCTCTCCCAGGCAGAAATTTCAAGGCAGACAGGGTTTTTCCAGATGTGCTGTCCAAGCTCTTTTGAAGAAGCACAAAGAAACGGGCAACATTGAGGACCGTAGACGCAGTGGTCGGCCAAGGAAACTTACTGCAGCAGATGAAAGACACATCATGCTTACTTCCCTTCGCAATCGGAAGATGTCCAGCAGTGCCATCAGCTCAGAATTGGCAGAAAACAGTGGGACCCTGGTACACCCATCTACTGTCCGGAGAAGTCTGGTCAGAAGTGGCCTTCATGGAAGACTTGCGGCCAAAAAGCCATACCTCCGACGTGGAAACAAGGCCAAGCGACTCAACTATGCATGAAAACACAGGAATTGGGGTGCAGAAAAATGGCAGCAGGTGCTCTGGACTGATGAGTATTATTGGCTGTATTTGGCTGTAGCAGAAGGCAGTTTGTTCGCCGAAGGGCTGGAGAGCGGTACACAAATGAGTGTCTGCAGGCAACAGTGAAGCATGGTGGAGGTTCCTTGCAAGTTTGGGGCTGCATTTCTGCAAATGGAGTTGGGGATTTGGTCAGAATTAATGGTCTCCTCAATGCTGAGAAGTACAGGCAGATACTTATCCATCATGCAATACCATCAGGAGGCATCTGATTGGCCCCAAATTTATTCTGCAGCATGACAACGACCCCAAACATACAGCTTAAAGTCATTAAGAACTATCTTCAGCGTAAAGAAGAACAAGGAGTCCTGGAAGTGATGGTATGGGCCCCACAGAGCCCTGATCTCAACATCATCGAGTCTGTCTGGGATTACATGAAGAGAGAGAAGCAACTGAGGCTGCCTAAATCCACAGAAGAACTGTGGTTAGTTCTCCAAGATGTTTGGGCCAACCTACCTGCCGAAGTTCCTTCAAAACTGTGTGCAAGTGTACCTAGAAGAATTGATGCTTGATGCTGTTTTGAAGACAAAGGGTGGTCACACCAAATATGGATTTGATTTAGATTTTTCTTCTGTTCACTCACTTTGCATTTAGTTAATTGATAAATATAATCTATTAACATGTCTATTTTTGAAAGCATTCTTACTTTACAGCATTTTTTCACACCTGCCTAAAACTTTTGCACAGTACTGTATATATATAGATACACACCCTCGTTATATCGCCCCTCGCTATACTGCAGATTTGGATATATCGCGGTCCTAGGGTTGGCTCCCCATTTTTACTGTCTAACTGCACATGCCTTAGCTGCAATATACATAGGCACTTATAATTAAGGTTCGTTTTAATTCGTACTGGACACCACAAACAAAAATATACAAAACAATTAAAAACAAAGCATTAATATTGTACTGTTGTTGTCATATACACACGCATTACACAATAACACAACGCAAATTAAATATCTACTTGCTGAAGCGGCAGCAGCAATGCACTAGGGCAGTGACGTCAGCTCCATAGCAACAAGCCTGTTGGGAGTGGGTTCTTTCAATGCAGCAGGTTTGGGCATATGAAAAATGAGAAAAAGTGGCTTGCTTAGAGGACTTATATTGGACCCTGACGACTCTGATAAAACAAGGGCGTGGTTGTACAGCATTTGTTATTAGTGTGTTTGTTTTTTTATGGGTCTCTCGCTATATCGCGGCCCTCAATATATAGCGGATTTATATTGGACCCCGACACCCGCGATATATCGAGTGGGTGGTGTGTATGTGTAATTCATATATATATATATATATATATACAGTACTGTGCAAAAGTTTTAGGCAGGTGTGAAAAAATGCTGTAAAGTAAGAATGCTTTCAAAAATAGACGTGTTAATAGATTATATTTATCAATGAACTAAATGCAAAGTGAGTGAACAGAAGAAAAATCTAAATCAAATCCATATTTGGTGCGACAACCCTTTGCCTTCAAAACAGCATCAATTCTTCTAGGTACACTTGCACAAAGTCAGGGATTTTGTAGGCATATAGTCAGGTGTATGATTAAACAATTATACCAAACAGGTGCTAATGATCATCAATTCAATATGTAGGTTGAAACACAATCATTAACTGAAACAGAAACAGCTGTGTAGGAGGAATAAAACTGGGTGAGGAACAGCCAAACTCAGCTAACAAGGTGAGGTTGCTGAAGACAGTTTACTGTCAAAAGTCATACACCATGGCAAGACTGAGCACAGCAACAAGACACAAGGCAGTTATATTGCATCAGCAAGGTCTCTCCCAGGCAGAAATTTCAAGGCAGACAGGGGTTTCCAGATGTGCTGTCCAAGCTCTTTTGAAGAAGCACAAAGAAACGGGCAACGTTGAGGACCGTAGACGCAGTGGTCGGCCAAGTAAACTTATTGCAGCAGATGAAAGACACATCATGCTTACTGCCCTTCGCAATCGGAAGATGTCCAGCAGTGCCATCAGCTCAGAACTGGCAGAAAACAGTGGGACCCTGGTACACCCATCTACTGTCGGAGAAGTCTGGTCAGAAGTGGCCTTCATGGAAGACTTGCGGCCAAAAGCCATACCTCCGGCGTGGAAACAAGGCCAAGCGACTCAACTATGCACGAAAACACAGGAACTGGGGTGCAGAAAAATGGCAGCAGGTGCTCTGGACTGATGAGTCAAAATTTGAATTATTTGGCTGTAGCAGAAGGCAGTTTGTTCGCCGAAGGGCTGGAGCGCATACCGAATGAGTGTCTGCAGGCAACAGTGAAGCATGGTGGAGGTTCCTTGCAAGTTTGGGGCTGCATTTCTGCAAATGGAGTTGGGGATTTGGTCAGAATTAATGGTCTCCTCAATGCTGAGAAGTACAGGCAGATACTTATCCATCATGCAATACCATCAGGGAGGCATCTGATTGGCCCCAAATTTATTCTGCAGCATGACAACGACCCCAAACATACAGCGAAAGTCATTAAGAACTATCTTCAGCATAAAGAAGAACAAGGAGTCCTGGAAGTGATGGTATGGCCCCACAGAGCCCTGATCTCAACATCATCGAGTCTGTCTGGGATTACATGAAGAGAGAGAAGCAATTGAGGCTGCCTAAATCCACAGAAGAACTGTGGTTAGTTCTCCAAGATGTTTGGGCCAACCTACCTGCCGAGTTCCTTCAAAAACTGTGTGCAAGTGTACCTAGAAGAATTGATGCTTGATGCTGTTTTGAAGGCAAAGGGTTGTCACACCAAATATGGATTTGATTTAGATTTTTCTTCTGTTCACTCACTTTGCATTTAGTTAATTGATAAATATAATCTATTAACAGGTCTATTTTTGAAAGCATTCTTACTTTACGGCATTTTTTCACACCTGCCTAAAACTTTTGCACAGTACTGTATATATATATATATATATATATCCATCTAGTTTAAGCAATCAAGTAATATGACTGTTGGTATGGATAAAGGTAGATTGATTGGTTTATCACTATTCTGTTGGTAGAATAAAACATTTATTTTCATAGTTAAGACTTGTCTGTGGTTGGCAATTAACGATGTAAGGCCTTTTTTGCTGACTATACAACAATTAAGTTGTATTGAGATTTCAAATCCTGTTATCCTGAGATAACAGGACCTCATACAGATTTGATCAGGTTGTACAGTATTCAGACATAGCTCACAAAGGTTCACCAAAATCAGCAAAATTGAGTAAAAATGACACAGAGACATATAAGTTAACCAGTCCAACTGAAATGATGCCTTGATGTGTTGACTCAAAGGCAAAAAGACACCACATGCTAGAAGAAACTGTAATATTGTAAATATGTATATATTAGATTATAACATATAGTGCGTGTTTGCTATGACATTTCAAACAAAATATCGATGTTGTATGATCTTTTAAAAGATACATCCACCTCTGCAGTAGGATCACAATAATCCTAGTATTTTGGATCATAGTAATCCTGACCTCCTCAATTGCAGCATTTAATCGTGATTAAAAGTGCGATCAGATTACCAAAATGAAATCCGGATCACAGTAATCCCGATCGCATTTCGATGTTTTGAAAAACCCAATTTCACAATATAATCCAGATCAAACGCGGAAATCCGATTACCAAAGTTTGGAAAAACCAACACCTGGTTATTAAGATATACATACTAGCAATCTGAAAACTCTACACTCCTTATATAATAAGCCTTTGTACTGCTTTCACTTCTAGAATATTTTTTTATATCTTGAATTGGGGCCATTCCTACACAAGAAAGTGGATTAGTTATGTGTATTTGTAGCGGCTGTGTGTTTACAAACTAAAAACAAACTTGACACAGAAATAATAATGTATAATATAATTAATCTAACAATATTGGTGTATTTAGAACCACCAGTGAAGTTATAATTGGCATCACTGATACATTTAATTGATACATTTTAACATGGAAGAATGCTCAAAGGCTCGCATGGCATTCTGTATCTATTAATTAAAATCTATATTGGCATGTAATTACGAATAAAGCTTGAATCCTTTAAATATCAGTGTTTTTTTTTTCAAAATACCTCCACCTGACTTATGCAGATGGATGATGCCGAATTTTCCAACTGGGTGTAAAAAGGGATTGACTCCAGCACTATGATTCACTGATAGGTAATACTGTGGGAAAATAAAGATATTTTGACACTATATATATATATATATATATATATATATATATATATATATATATATATATATATATATATATATATATATATATACACACACACACAGTTGTAGTCAAAAGTTATACCCCCAATGGAAATTTATTTCTAGAAATTTCTCGAAAACAAATAATTATAGAAAAATGTTTTGTAGCAAAGATTTTACTTTTGTGGATGAGGTAAAAAAGTTACAAGAAATAGATATCTACAATTATTTATTTCAGGATTTTTTTTTGCAAAACTCAAAAAATGCTACTTCAAAAGTATTCATACCCTGAAAAGGAAAATTAAATTAACAACTAGTTGAGGTACTTTTAGTAATAATGACCTGTTAAACGATTAGGATATTTGTCACTTTGAAAATTCTGCTGACAAGCTTGTTATCCCGAATATCCTGAGTATTTAAATCCAATTGAACGAGAACTCATTTTTCGCTTCTCACTCATTGTGAACGAGTACTTTAACCAGCTGCACTTGGTAGTTGCGAATGACTTGGTAGTTGTAGATTGAATGAATGATCTGTTAACAGTCAGAGTTCAGTCACGTGAAATGACAGTGTCGAGTTGTCCACTAGTCTTTTTAATAGTTTTCATCCCTTCGGTACCGGTAATAAATGTCAAGTTTCGAGTAAAGCGTGGTGTCGAATTAAAAGAGGCAGGATGCATATATTTTCTAAGAAGAAAATCCAGGACCAAGACTGTCTGTCAAATTAAGCGAAGGTGTCGAGTTATTCACCAGTCGAGTTAACCGAGGTTAACTTTTTATTGTGGTGTTAAATGAACTAACTCTAGGCTTTCAGCAAAGGGTTAAAATGGCTGTTATTGTTTATCCTCTGTGACCTTGAATGAATTTCCTATACCCAGAGCAAGCACCTCTAATACATCTTTGAAGTACATCTAGGGTCGTCTAAGCCTTGTAAATAGTGATAACAGAAGTCCAGTTTTCCTGAGGCAAAAGCAATCCACCTTTAAAATAAACAGCCTATCACAGAGTGCTTGCACATCTTACTAAAAGCTTACAAACATTGTAATTCAGTCATTTGCAGTCTGAAGAACGTGAGCAGTGTAGTTTAAAGGCCAACTACTTCCAAACAAATCTTCCAGCTGTTCCTGACATTGAAGAAACAAGTTGGAACACCAGTAGGTGACACATGCTCTTCCCTGGGCCAAATAAAGGTGGTAGTTTTGAACTGGATGCATAATTTACTATGAAAACCAGACAAATAGGGGGTTATTTTTAAAGATCCACTGACAGGATCGCATTTTTTCGACCATTTATTTCTGTACCTGTTTTTCCCACTGTAACGGGAGGTCTGTACTGACTGTCTGGCACATGCGTGGTACTGCAGGTAGAGGGCAGCAGTTTCGTAGGATCCACCTGTCAGTCATGGCAATGACACGGAGAGGTGGGGAAGAGGGTGTGTTGGCTTTCCCTCTCTCTGAGTGGCTGAGAGGCGGGCCTTGGGAGATTGCTTGGCCCATAAGAACTGCGCTTCGTTGTGCACTCGGGTGGCCGTGTTGGGGGATATACAGTGACGCTGGCAGAAGTAGCCAGAGTGAAACAAAGATCAGGCGAGCCCGGCTGAGGGAGACAGCCTTCCTTAAAAATAATTTACAAAGTAAAATAAATAATTACGTACCCGAGGGGACGTGTGTAGGTATACGGGGAACCCTGGCCACCCCCAGTGTATAGGAACAACTGAGTGTAGGACGGAGACCCATTCTGACCTGCTTAGCGGCAGTGTGGGCACTGCGTAAGCAGCACTTTTGTTTGTAGTTTTATTACTGTGTTTTATTTTCCCTTTTTCTTTCGCCTTCTATTTTCATTATTATTTTCGAGCACTTGTATGTGCACTGAACGGTATACTTGTATTGGTAACCCCGTGGTCCTGTTTTACTGTTGACAGTATTCAGGGCACGGGCAACAGCACCCTCTGCAGGCTAAAATAAATAAGAAAAGAAAAAGAAAAGAAAAGAAATAAAACTGGGCACCTGTGCGATGTTTGCAAATATAATCTTCTGTCTCCCGTGTCAGTGAATACCCCCACCCTTCTACACCCACCAATTAAGTATTTTCTAAATCTGCGGAAAACATGGTGGCAATCTATCCGCTAGTTTGGTTCATTAGTTATTCTGACGGTTTCCTTTGGTGGAATACGTAATGATCTAAGAATCTGTGTCTATTTTCTAAAGACGAAAGTGGTGGCTAATGTAAACTTCCACCAGTTAGGTTTCCGCCTGCTTCAGCACAGTCAATACAACTATCCACCAGTACATAACAGAGTGACAGCAAGTCAGACCGAGTCTCCCTGGCATTCAATGTGGATCCTATGTTAGAAGCAGCTGTGTGTGTGTGTCTGTCTGTGTGTGTGTGTGTGTGTGTGTGTGTGTGTGTGTGTGTGTGTGTGTGTGTGTGTGTGTGTGTGTGTGTGTGTGTGTGTGTGTGTGTGTGTGTGTGTGTGTGTGTGTGTGTGTGTGTGTGTGTGTGTGTGTGTGTGTGTGTGTATTACGATCCCAAGATGAAATACAATCCCACTGCAATGCACACAATTCTCTTTATCTCAAGCCGATCTGAAGAAGATCCGACCATCCCTTCGTCTCAAAGTGACACTAATTTGAATTATTCTCCATCATAGCACGAAATGTGTCAGACTATAGGCTACTTTGGAAAATTACAAAATAAAAACAAACTAAAAAAAAGAACAACATTTATGCGACGATGCTTATCCATCTGTATTCTTCTCTGTCCAACATGGAATTTGCTTTTGTTTGTTTTCTTGTCTAATAACCCATTTTAAATGTTATGCTTTCCCCATTTAATACAGCATACTCACACAGACCTGAACAAGAAAAAGTCAATTTAATAAACCATTCTGGAGGAAACCATAAGGCCTGTAAATATACTACGGAACTAAAATGTTAAGTAGGGGTAGAGATTGCTGTTCAACAGTGATACAGTGTACACATTGCATTGTACTTCCATTACTATGCTGATGATACCCAACTATATTTGTCCCTAAAGCAGGGAATTTCTTCTGCCTGGGTGTTATTAGCTACTTGCCTTAAAGACGTCAAGCATTGGGTGTCACAGCTGGCCTTGCATGTGTCACAGGGATAACCCAGGCATTATGCAAATAACAAACAATGTATAGTAAAAATGTACAATTGCTGCCTCAGATTGCTAAAAACAGTAATTGGACTGTCAACAAGGCCTGCTTGGTGACATTACATTAGTGCACAATGGGAGTTACACTTCTCCTGCGACCCCCCTGCCATTCTAGGCAATGCCGGATGCATCTGCAGTGTACAGTACTGTAAAAACTGCTGCCTCAACAACAACAAACCCGCTGTCTCAGACAGCGCAAGCAGCAACGCCACTGTACAGGCAGAAGTACTGTAAAAAAGACCAGGTGTCCAGGTGTCTTTTTAACATTCTGAACAGTCTAAACAGTGATGAATTGAAGTTGAACCGAGCAGACAAACCGATCAGTATGGTACCTACTGCACGGTGCCCACAGTACGGTACCCACGGCACAGTACCATGCACAGTATGGTACACATGGTACGGTGCACCCTGCACAGTATCCACGGCACAGT
The DNA here is from genome assembly GCA_030684275.1 of Acipenser oxyrinchus oxyrinchus. NCBI lineage: Eukaryota > Metazoa > Chordata > Actinopteri > Acipenseriformes > Acipenseridae > Acipenser > Acipenser oxyrinchus. The sequence goes on from CM060247.1 coordinate 33,376,366, forward strand.
ACCATGCACAGTATGGTACACATGGTACGGTGCACCCTGCACGGTACCCACGGCACAGTACCATGCACAGTATGGTACACACGGTACGATGCACCCTGCACGGTACCCACGGCACAGTACCATGCACAGTATGGTACACATGGTACGATGCACCCTGCACGGTACCCACGGCACAGTACCATGCACAGTATGGTACACACGGTACGGTGCACCCTGCACGGTACCCACGGCACAGTACCATGCACAGTATGGTACACACGGTACGGTGCACCCTGCACGGTACCCACGGCACAGTACAATGCACAGTATGGTACACACGGTACGGTGCACCCTGCACGGTACCCACGGCACAGTACAATGCACAGTATGGTACACACGGTACGGTGCACCCTGCACAGTATCCACGGCACGGTGCACATGGTACGGTTCACACGGCACGGTACCCACGGTTTGGTACCCATGGTGCGGTAACCTTGCTCGCTGGGAACGGAGTAGGTCTGTGAACTACAGTTACCGAAGAAGCAATATATATACTTTATATAGGGTTGCCGACCTATATAGCTTCTGGGAAGCCAACACAGTCATAAGACTGGAGGAAGCCTGCTGTTGGAGCCCTGACAGCCTTCGCAATGGCACTGCAAGCAGAAAACCATAGCAGCAACGAAACACTGTGGGAAGGACTGCGAACAGTCAGACCTGAAGCAGAGCTGAGCCTAGCAACTGCTAGTGAATCAGGATGGTAACCTTGTTCATTGTACAGAGTACTGTCGGGAACGGCAGCAGGTCTGGACCTACAGTTACCACGGAAGCGACCTATGGGGATGTCCACCTATAGCGCTTTTGGCTAACCTAAACAGTCCTAAAACTGAGGAAAGCCTAGTGTTAGCCTAACAGCCTTGACAATAATTCTGTAAGCAGAATTAATGTGGCAACTAGACAAGTGAAAAGCTGCAAGCAGTTTATCCCGAAGCATGCGTCGTAGTCAAATGCAGGACTGCTGAGCTAGCAGCTGCGTTCGTATTTCTGTGAAAAAAACTGAAAAAAATACACACAAGAAACATTTCTCACACAAAACAATAACAACTCGATTACTGTTAATTATATAACATTTTTGTAACACAAAACGAAATTTAATTTTCAAACTTCAAACGAAGCCAGCAGCCTGAGAAAGAACACAACGAGAGCTCAGAACCAGAGAGGCATAAGTGACATTTCCATGATTTTACAGGAGAGCAAAGATAAGATTTTGGCAGATTTTGATAGATTGTGTTTATTTACTTTTCAGCACTGCATTCACAGTACCAATATTTTCTATTACAAAATCAATGGCTTAACAACAGTTTTACATTTTAATCAGCATAAACTACAAACAACGCAGCAGTGTGGAGTAGTGGTTAGGGCTCTGGACTCTTGACCGGAGAGGCGTGGGTTCAATCGCAGGTGGAAGACACTGCTGCTGTACCCTTGAGCAAGGTACTTTACCTAGATTGCTCCAGTAAAAACCCAACTGTATAAATGGTTAATTGTATGTAAAAATAATGTCATTGTATGTAAAAAAATAAATAAATAAATAAATGTGATATCTTGTAACAATTGTAAGTTGCCCTGGATAAGGGCGTCTGCTAAGAAATAAATAATAATAATAACAACACCTAAAATGTACCTTAAACGTCACAATGTCTTTTTGGCACTAACAGGAACTGCTACCAACATATAAGAACATAAGAAAGTTTAGAAACGAGAGGAGGCCATTCAACCCATCTTGCTCGTTTGGTTGTTAGTAGCTTATTGATCCCAGAATCTCATCAAGCAGCTTCTTGAAGGATCCCAGGGTGTCAGCTTCAACAACATTACTGGGGAGTTGGTTCCAGACCCTCACAATTCTCTGTGTAAAAAAGTGCCTACTATTTTCTGTTCTGAATGCCTCTTTATCTAATCTCCATTTGTGACCCCTGGTCCTTGTTTCTTTTTTCAGGTCAAAAAAGTCCCCTGGGTTGACATTGTCTATACCTTTTAGGATTTTGAATGTTTCAATCAGATCACCGCGTAGCCTTCTTTGTTCACGACTGAATAGATTCAATTATTTTAGCCAGTCTGCATATGACATGCCTTTAAAACCTGGGATAATTCTGGTTGCTCTTCTTTGCACTCTTTCTAGAGCAGCAATATCCTTTTTGTAACGAGGTGACCAGAACTGAACACAATATTCTAGGTGAGGTCTTACTAATGTATTGTAAAGTTTTAACATTACTTCCCTTGATTTAAATTCAACACTTCTCACAATATATCCGAGCATCTTGCTGGCCTTTTTTATAGCTTCCCCACATTGTCTAGATGAAGACATTGCTGAGTCAACATAAACTCATAGGTCTTTTTCATAGATTCCTTCTTCAATTTCAGTATCTCCCATGTGATATTTATAATGCACATTTTTATTGCCTGCGTGCAGTACCTTACACTTTTCTCTATTAAAGCATTTTTTGTAATGAGAGGCGTATGTCAATAACAAGAACATGTTTTTTTCCATATTTTAATCAGTACAAGCATTCAATTGCAGAAAATAACCACAAATGTATTCCAACTAACTAGTTTTGTTATAATTCATGTAATTTTAATTTGATTTTGATTTTGATTTCATTTTCAAGCATCATTTTATTATTATTTTTATTATTATTATTATTTATTCCTTAGCAGATGCCCTTATCCAGGGCAACTTACAATTGTTACAAGATATCACATTATTTTTACATACAATTACCCATTTATACAGTTGGGTTTTTACTGGAGCAATCTAGGTAAAGTACCTTGCTCAAGGGTACAGCAGCAGTGTCCCCCACCTGGGATTGAACCCACAACCCTCCGGTCAACAGTCCAGAGCCCTAACCACTACTCCACACTGCTGCCAAGCTTTCACAGTGGGAAATACACACAGGCAAATCATCAGTGCTTTTCTGGTCTCAAATCCATTCACACATCATCAGTTTCAGTGCAATTTAAAGACCTGTAAAATTCATGGTAGACTGGTGGTACACTTCCCGATGAGCAAAGCGTAAGTCCTTTTTCTTGAGTTGGGAAATTCCAGGAGAATTCTTGTACAGTTTAGCACTCAAACTAGTGTCTGTGGAAAGACGTTGCCTGGTTTGCTTTGCAATCTTCAATTTGTGAAAGGCAAGGTCATCTAAACTGTACTTGAAAAGAACTGTATCTGGTTCTTATTTCTCATAACAAAGCCAATTCATTTTCTGCCATCTGCCCGCCTGCCCATCTTCATCCTTGTTTCTATTTTTTTTATCTTGCTGTTTGCTGAAGATTTAAAGTCTAAATAATCTGTGTGACCAAGCTCATGTACATGGTATGGATTATGTCTTTTAGCCACTCTCACAAGTGTATAGTATCCATTAGGAGAGTAAATGGGAACTTTTTTCCTGGCTAACTCCACAGCTGCATTGACACTATCACATTCCATCTGACTATGACCAGATTCCATAAACTTATGGTCAATTACAGAAAGTCGTACTAAAAGCAACATTCCTGTTTTGGCCACCACAAGTGTCAGAATAAAGAATAACATGCTTTGGGATTTTCTTATCTAATCTGATGGGCATCAAATTCATCTTTTTGACTTGTTTTTTCATTGTATGTGAGGTTTTCATACGACTCACAAAATTTGCAAGCATCCTTTTTAGGCATATGAAATGCCAGACTGAACTCTGTGTTAAATACTTCTCTACATAGATGCTCTTTTCTGGTGTGATCTTCCATTCCATTTCACATTTTTCATTGTAAAGCTCATACATTCTTTTAACATTGAAAGTTGTTTCAAGGTACTGCCTGCTGTACTGTAGTCTGATTCCATTTTGGGAAATGAATTGATGTGTTCTCGTAATTTGTTCTTTCTGTCTTTTCTGAAATTTTTTCCATGGAGAATGTTTACCTTTTGCATTGTGATTACTAATTCCTGTACCACTTGTACTGGTAAAAGCACACCTCGCAAACCTTTCAGAGATGTCAAGGGTCTTAAGAAAAAAGTCCTTACAAACTCTAACCTTCTTACCCTGCAGAGTGAGAGGGTACTCTAGTGTGTTTTGCCTTTTGGAGTTTGCTTCTGTTGTGCAAAGTTTTTTTCACCTTTGAAGATGTGGTTTAGCATGAAGATGTGGTTCACCTTTGAAGATGTGGTTTAGCATGAAATCTTTTTGCCTACTTTTGTCAGCCATACCCCAAAAACTTTCAAAAATAATTTGCCTGTCTGCCTCCTGAAAATTCAAGGTTGCACAGTCTTTCTTTTTTACTTTTCTGGCTGGTACCGATATCCCCAGTATTTACATAGCTCTGGCCTGCACTTCGTAACTTTAGGCGTAGATTCTTTTTCCAGTTTTCTCGGTGTCTCTTTCTTCCTCTAAGCTGATCTAATGGAATGGTACCATTTCCGTGTGAGATGTCATCCCTATTATCTATACTACTTTCATGTGCCTCCTCCAAGGGATCCTGGTTCTTGCAAAGCAATCAACTCACAACTGCCTAATTGCACACTTTCAGTTTCTTGGAGTCCGTGTACTATTGGCTGATTTTTTCCTTTGTAGACTGGCCTGTCTGATTTGATACGTTTGGTGGATCTATCTCAGGTGATGTGTACTCTGCTGCTGATCTCTCTTCACATAAAGACTGTTCCATTCCTAAATAATGAAACATTTAACTGTCACCTATGCTATAAATCTGTATCTGAACATACTTACATTTGTAGATAAAGTATTCACACCCTTTATTTGAAACAATGTGATTTGGCGATCCATTTAGTTTAATAAATATTGTGAATTAATCTCTTCATAACTTTTCAGAGTTTGTTGAACACTTATTCAGTCTAGAGAAAACTGTAAAGTTTCCAGTTGTTTGAACTGAGTTAAGACAGGGTGTGTGTAAACCTTTGGCTACCACTCCATACAAATAATTTTCTCTAAGCTGAATCAGTGTTCAACAAACTCTGAAAAGACATCATTGATAAATAAGCGTAGTTTCATTAAAAAAATGTTTTAAACTAAATTAATCACTGAATAGCATGGATTCATGGGAGTTATTTTGACTACAACTGTATATTTACTGTATTACTGTATCACAGCAACCTATATAAACCATTATAAAAATAGCTTAATTTAGCAAATCAATTTCTTATACATAACTAAATAATGTACTCTTAATTTCTATTCAGAATCAAATATATTAATACTAAATTGAATTAATATTTTGTATTATTATTTTATGACACTTAACTTTAAATTCATCATTAAAGTGCACAGGAAAATAGGTCCCAGTGGGAAGACAGACCCCATGCAGTAATATGGTAATGCATTATACTTAGCATAACACTATGAAAAATACCAGTGCATTACCTTTTGCTTCATTTCCAATGTCTGGTTCTGATTCTTCACTCGATAAAACTTCTGAATCCTCCATTAAACTAAGTTAGATATCCTCTGCTGTTGCATATTTGTTTGTACAGTGCATTTTCTTGTTTATCTTTTCAGCCATATTGTCTGAAATTGTCTGCAGTGCTCTGTGCCAATAGGGCATATGTGCACATAGGTCTTTCTGGCACTAAATTTAATAAAATTCTGCAGTTGTGTCTTTATAGTTTTTACGCTTTATTCAATGCAGTTTGTGATTTCAGTTAAGTCCTTTTGGCAAGTAATAGATCTCATCAAGAGCTTTCAAATGATATATGACACCCATTTTGGCCAAAAATGTCACTTACGCCCCTCTGGTTCTGAGCCCTCGACAAGTAGCCGACTTAAGCATGTAACACTAATTAGCGTAAAGTGTGTAATTACACAAGCAAATAAGCAGATATAAGTAATTTGATACGTATCTGTTCGTAGTCTCTCTCGTCAGGTCGGATGAAAGGAAAAATGATGACTAGAGCTGTGTGTACAGTCAATATATGCCCTCAGAGGTGGGCACGACTGTGTCACAGGCTCTTTGTTATATCTGTTCAGGTTACAGGGATAAATACCCATTAGGTAATGGTTACATTTTATACTTGATATTTAACATCCTGTAGGGAGCAAGTTGACTATTCTATCCTTCTACTCCACCTCATTCTGATCCAACTTGTTCTACAAAATACAAAATTGCTCTATATTAGAAAACTACAAGAATTTAAGTAATGTATAGTAGACAAACCTTTCAGCTTCTAGCTTCACCAAAAACTTCTACAATAGTTTAATTTCAGAATGCCTTTAGTAGAATTCAAAAAGAATTTGGAGGATTTTTTTTAAGGAATACAAGTTTTGGAGAAAAAAAAACTACAAGGAGCGAGTTTGTTTCTTTGGGAATACATAGTTACAGAATAGGCCACTCTTTCTGAGGGAGACTAAGGATCAAAAATAAAAAATGTTACAACTCCACAGCAATTCACATAAGCTACTCAAATAAGATGAGAGTAACCATGACCTACATGACAGAATTAGATCAAACAAATTTAACTCTGACCAATATCAAAATAGCATGGATTTAAACAGTGCTTGATATAACATAAGACTAAATCGAAAGAGCAAACCAATATGAAATGGTAATTACAATCGTGCAAACATAAATGTAGTTTTATCTTTCAAGACGCTGTCCCAAATCCTTTAGATTTGAATAATAAAAAATAAGTCACACAGTTCTGCTTTGCTTAATTGAGACAGAATGGAAACTACAATATGTATGGTAACCTAATCGTCTGTAATTAGAAGTGTGTGGGTAATAATAGATCAGCCTGATGAATTGAACTGCAGAGATAATAAAATGCCATGACCCAGGGTTTTCATCAAACCTTTATCGCATTTGTCATATAATTTTACAAGGCTGGTGTATGCTCATTTCTAGTTGGCACAAAATCATTTCAAATTATTTTTTTACAACTCCCTTAATTAAAACTTTTATTAGATGAAACCAGCTTTAAATATAGATTGCTCATTTTGTGTAGCGAGTATCTCTTTGTAGTAAAACAAACAAAAAGTCACTGCCATTTTTCAGCTCTTTTAACTGTGACCTTTTGAAACCTTCAGATATCCAAATGTGTTTTGATGTTTTCATTGAGTGTTTAAAGTGGGTGGATCACTCTTAAGAGCTTGTTTCCATCTGCCACTGGGATTGAAAGCGAAATTAAATCAATCCAGTTCTTTCCATAGATATCAGCTCTTTATCAATGCCATTTAAACTGCGACTGATAGCCTAGTCTCTCGGATGGAGGAAGTGACATAACAAGCGTTTATAAGCAAATGATGCATAGTGACATATGGCAGAGTGATATCCAAAACTAAAAAGAGAATCAGCAGTAGTGTATGTGGTTTTATTTTAACTTAAATAGAACAAATTATTTGGTCTGACATATACTGTATATGTAGTGTTCCGCGTTTCCGGTTTATTCTGAATTTTACCGAAAAATTACAGGACGTCGGTTTTTACTGATTTATACCGATTTTTGTCTATTATTTTAGGAAATACACAATAATTTGATTAAAATGCTGTTTTATTTTGACTCCGACATTGTAATAAGCAGCCCTAGACTGTATCCTAGGATACATCAGAGGATCAAATAAATTGCTTTACAGAATGATTGTGTTAATGAGTTTGTCAGAGCGCTGTGCTTTGCTGGACAGCCACTGTTTATTGCAGAGGTATGTATTGGTGACTTTGTGCGACAGTACTTTCTGTCCATCAGCAAACACTGCCTAATGCCGACAATCGTAATCGTAAATATTTGACAGAAAATGGTGTTGCTTTATTTGGTAAACAAACGCATTGATGGGAATGTCCAGTGTGATTTCTGACGCGTCTTCCGATGGCTTGCACCACTCAGTTCTGTCAATTTTATTTTATTTTTATGATTTTAAGGTGAATAAACCTGGCTTGTTTTGTGCTGATGTATTGTTACCTTCTGGAAGTACTGTTTTATGTGCGTTAATTTTCTCGATTAAAAAAAAGTTATATGTTGCCTCTCTCCGTATTGTAAAAGCAAAGTAGGCCCATACAATCGGTGAGGAGCTGATGTTATTACCTGTCTGAGTATGGACATCATTCAAGATAATGCTAGGTAAGAAGGCTGACAAGAAATCCAATGTGTCCCACTGTTGAGTAATACCGTGCAATGCCAAAGACTTGAAGACATGAAAAAATGATGAGGGTTGCAGCTGAATGAACGGTTTTATTCTCCAATTGATTGTGAACAACGGTATATATTTTTTATAGGTGCTGTAACTTTACTGTTTTTTGCATTTGATTGACGCAGTGAGTATGTTGATTTGTGTGGCTGAACTTGACTCAAACGTTAAAGCAGTAGTATTAGATCTGTATCAGTTTTCAAACAACAGTAAATAGTTTGTGTAACCACAGAGACGCATGATTTTTATTAGCAATTCATTTATTAAGTGTTCTGTATATTCTCAAGCGGGACCCCCGCATCAGTTTTACTCCCAAAATGGTATAATGATTGTTTCAAAATACAGCAGTTTATATGCATCTATCTAATAAAATAGTGCTACTTTTGTTGTAATTAATGCTAGTAGGCCTATCACTGTTGACTAATCATTATATTACTTGAAGGCAGTGGGTGCAGAGGAAGTGTTTTGCACAAAAGGCATTTGAAATTGGAAAAGACAATTGAAAAATGTAGCGATCACTAAAAAGCAGTTCAGTTTCAGTTGCTTCCAATTTGTTTGCACTCCCCCACCCCCACCCCCACCCCAAAAAAACACAACTTGAAACAATCCAAAAAACACAGTAAGAGGCTATATTAGTACAGTGTTACCTATAACAATATAGACTGTTTAAATAATGCTTTCTAAAAGGTTGTACAGGTAATATTAACTGGGGGCAGCAGCTGTTAGCAGCAGCACCTGTTGAAAGAGGTTTATAAGAAGAATGACATATATTAATGTTTCACCTGCAGGCTTAGATCCAGGTCCCCAGTTCCTTCAGTTTGCACTTCATTATTTGTTTTCTGCCTGCATCCAGCCCCTTCTGTGTTAAAGATGTATACCATTATACACTCTCCAGGACGTATTCCCAATCCATTAAACCTTCTCACGTCTTCTGTCAATTGGTTTCATTTGGAAAGCAGCTCACCAGCTAAAATGATGTGACTAGTCCAGTTCATGGCTTGACAGGCTGTGTTACCAGTTTATTTGCAGGGTATCACATAAACTGTAGCGCTCTGCATAATTAATGAAGGCAGATGAAAAGCCAGCTTGCTTTCTAAATACAGCACAGAACATAAGCATTCAAAAGGCGAGACAACACTCAAGATATGTATTGTGGACTCAATATGGGAATGAATAACAGTGATTTAGTTTTGGCCCAGGGTCCTACCTTACGGGCCTCTGGGAGCCACCCTCAAGGTTAACAAAGGGTGGGTGATGGAACATCCAGTTCTTTGTAAGTGAGTCTGCAGCAGCAGTTGTTGATGCATAGTTTACCTCCTACTCTCTGTAAGACGCTTTTATCTGTCAATATGTCTTCTGTTTCTTCTGGAAATAGAGACTTAGTAACTATATAAACTTATGTCTGTCTAGCCTCCTTCCCCTGTATAACGACTTCCCACACATTAACACATACATTGTCTAGGTTGAGTATGCCAACTGTACTTGCTTTAACTGTACAAAAATGTTTTAATTGTTCAGGAGGAATGCATCATGATTCCTCAATGAATATGTAATTTATTCAGGGCAGGTATATTCAGGTATATCAATGATCTTCACCAAACAGTGTGCTCTCTTTTGTTGATGCTTTTAATAGTTTATAAATAGCAACTTGGGGAGACAGCAGCGTGTCCATTTGCTACAAAACTGAAACAAGATTTTGTGTGTGAAGAAAATTACACTCTTTATTCACTGTTTGGCAAAAGAAAGCATTCTAACCCATGAGATGTAACCAAATCAGAGAGTTTAATAGACATTTTTCTTTATTACACCTTACTGAAGCAAGTTTTAAAATATATAAATCAAAAAACCCCAGTGGAGCTAAGCATATTGGTCAAGCCCTATGACTATGCACAAAACTTTGGCTTTCCCCAAGAAAAACAAAGCCATAACAGTAATAAGCCACTGAAGTTCTCAAAGTTCCCCGTATTGCAAATATTAGCCTGAATAAAAATTAAAAAAAAAAAACATAAAAGACCCTTAACTGTGCAATAAATGGTTTACTGACTGGTAGTTGATCGCATCATGTAGGTAATAGCTTAGCTTACAGACAAGGTAAACTAGCAAGGTAATGCCCTCTATAATCAGGCTAAAAGACTGGTAAACAGTGTCTTTATTGCTTTCAATTAAACCTGTATATACCTTTTGAAATATTTACTTTTCTTCTATTTTGTTCTGAGGTTTCTAATGATTACAACCCAAATATTTTTTAATGAGCTATTAAAGTTGTGTGAAAGATCTGAAAAAACAAATGGTAAGCAAAACAGAAAGTTAGATTCTGTATAAAAATAGTATTTTACATTGCAGATTACAGTGAGGATGAGATAGAGCAGTTGCAGCCACCTAGTAAAGAGCAGAAAGGATTTTGCAGTATAATAGTTTAGAATAGAAAACCACTAAATAATATTTCAATAATATGCACCAAGAAATAGTGTAATAAATAATCTATTATGATAAAGAAGACAATGCTATATTCAAATATAATAATAATAATAATAATAATAATAATAATAATAATAATAATAATAATAATAATAATAATAATAATACATTTTAAATCATAGGAACATAAGAAAAGATAATGAGGTGGTTATGTGTTATCAAAAACAAATCTATCTATTTAGGCAGCTGTGATCAACCTGCCCACTCTGCTGGTCCTTCTCCAGCAACAAAAGGGCCCCCGACCCGAAGAAAGGCTAACATTATTTTACTCCCCGTTGAAAATGAAGACCTTCCAGTGCCAGTGAACACTCAAAATGGAAAGATAGCCTCCAACTCAGTGATGGGTGAAAGAACACATTCCACTTTTCACACCCACAGAATCTATAATTGAAACTCCCAAGTAGTATCAAAGCTCCTGCTGACTATTTTATGTCTCCTTTACTGCTGAAATGATAGATCACATTGTTGATCAGACTAATCTGTATGTTTGGATATTTGCTAGATCTAGCGGTTTGTAATAGCTGGCTGATGTACAAACATTATTGTGGACTTCTTTCTGAAAAGGCTGTTCCTTTGAAAGATTTCCGCCTTAGCATTACTGAAAGTCTATAAAGACAGTTGGACGTCCATCACTGTCATCTGTACCTGTAAATGCAGGGAGGCAGCGAGCCCCTAAGTATGCTAGCTTTCCACTGAGACAAGGTATGATAGTTTTGACCATATCCCAGTGCATGGGCCAGTCAGGAGAACATGCCAGTTGCCCCACAAAGGTGAAAACGTACTGGGGGAGCAGCAAATGTGTGGCTGGTAAGTTGGCCCTTTGCCATTCCTCAAAAAGAAACTGTTTTGTATTGTATCAAAATAATGATGCCTCAATTTTCAAAAAAATGTCTTCAGCAATTTGTCATGAAGCTGTACCAGTGGCCTATAAATATTTATTATTATTTGTTTATTTAGCAGACGCCTTTATCCAAGGCGACTTACATAGACTAGGGTGTGTGAACTATGCATCAGCTGCAGGGTCACTTACAATTACATCTCACCCGAAAGACAGAGCACAAGGAGGTTAAGTGACTTGCTCAGGGTCACACAATGAGTCAGTGGCTGAGGTGGGATTTGAACCGGGGACCTCCTGGTTACAAGCCCATTTCTTTAACCACTGGACCACACAGCCTCCTATTTTCTGTCAAGTCTTCAAGTAGCCATGGGTAGATGCTGTCTAAGCCTGGCAATTAATTTGTTTTGAGTGCTCCAGGATCTCCTTGGACTTGTGTTGTGCTTCTGCTTAATTCAAGTATGCAGTTTGTGGCGCTCCTGGAATGTTTGTAACTACTGCAGTGTTTTAAGGTGAGTTCACACTAGACAACATAAGAAACATAATGTAACGTAGTAGCCCTTTACATCAGTTTAAATAGGTTTTTATGGACAAAACACAACATGAGGCATTTTCACAAGGTCTCAACTTTCGGTTCTAACATAAGCCTGATGTAGCCTTCAGCCATACATTATTCTATGCTAAACTTACATTATATCACTTATGTTGTCTAGTGTAAACCCATCTTTATAATGGGGTACTACATTTTGAAAAATGGTCAGTTTAGAGTGCTGGTGTAGAAGGATAGAAAAAAATACATGAAATTGAAATAGAGTTAAAACAAATAAAAATGACAATGAAATGTGCTGTAATATTGACGTATAAAGGCATTAAGACCTTCAACATTGGGCAATATGTATATTTGTTATAATACTGTCCTATGAATGAAAAATGTTGGCAATAAAAATATTGTTTAATATTTTATTGTTATTTTATGTACATGTAAAGCTCAATAGTATTGCGGCAGATTTTTTCTACCCTTTTCGAGCAAGGGGACATATTTGGCACCTATTTTTGTTTTTTAAATCACATTGTGAGAAAATAACAAAGCCTTTTTACTCCAACAGTGTTATTAGCATTTTATTCTATGACGAGAGAGAATATGTTAAGAATAGCAGCTGTAAAAGCCATTGGATTAAATTCCTGAAGGGTATGTTTTGTAGTTTTGATACTTTTTTGTAGAAAATGGTGCACATGAAACTCTTTTTTAAAAGTTCCTCCTGGTTTCACAGCAATTTTAGGGATAGATGTACTAAAGTGTTGCGGCTGTCGCAATAGTTGCAAACCAGTTGCAAATGAGTCAGAAGTCTATGGTGAAATGTACTAAACAAGCGCAATGCTGTTAGCAACTTTTTAGGGAATGATTTTCAGCAGCAGTTTTGCTTTGCGGTTCAACCTTAGATGAATTCACGAAAATGGGGTGGAGATAGTGCAAAGGAGGGTTCTCAGACATTATAATGAGATGTACTAAAGCTGCCGGCAATTGCGACACTTACAATTGCATCAATTTGTTAAGAACTTTTGAAAGTGCGTTTTAAACAGTCGCAATTGTTGCTGGCATTTCCCAGTCCGATTTCTCTCGGGCCTTGTCAGTTGTGGTCAATGCATTTTTGAGACGAACACCCAAATACCTATTTTTACCTAAAAGCAGCATGTACTTACAAACCTTGAAAACAAATTTCTATGACATTTCTGGTTTCCCCAACATGTTGGGAGCAATAGACTGCACACATGTGCCGCTAACCCCTCCAGCTCATTCTGAACATCTGTATAGGAATAGGAAACACACCTATTCTATTAATGTGCAGGTGGTTTGTAATTGTGCACAATTTAGCTCTACACCACTGACTAACAAATAAAAACTGACAGCAAACATTTGGTTTATAGGCGACTCATAATAATACGAATTAGTGGTATAATGCAAAATGCTGGTCCCTTGAAATTCGTATTATTGAGAATTGACTGTCCTCCTGTAAGTATCATAACTTGTCAATGCGGCACCATGATCTAATTTGTATTAATTGTCTAGGCTACTAAGTAGGCCAAGTTAAAAAAATAAAATAATAATAATAATAATAATAATAATAATAATAATAATAATAATAATAATAATAATAATAATAATAATAATAATAATACAATGCTAAAATCATTCAGTTTCAATTTAAATTAATATTTTATTCACATTGTACACCAATTATTTATTTTGTGTTACCGGTAGCCTACAGACTGAAGTAAAAAGAAAGTGTGCCTGGTATTCATTTGATTTTACTTTGTATTGTATAGGCTTACTGTACAGATTTATATTTTTACATAATATAATGTGTAGCCTACCCAAAACACATTAGTGTTATTCCAGCACAATGATTTATACATTTAAAATACATTGAGCACTATAAATGTATGTTTGATTTTATTGTATTTTTTTCAACCCGACACCTCCTTATGTCGGATAAACATATCCGGTTTAGCAAGGGGCTACTTTATGATTATGAACATTTAGCATGTTCCTGGTGCAATAACACCCACCCATTATTGTCTGCTCCTCCAAAAAACAACAATATGCTCCATAATTCTTCCTCCTCAGTTTGAATCTGGCCCTGAAGCAGGCAAGTAGAAGGCTGCACTGCATTGCCATCTGTCATTACACAACACAACATAACCCCTGATCATCACAACACTGAAGAATTCCTACATGGGCACCTAACGGGTAATTAATGTGATTCACGGAGGTAAGAAAAAGCATTGTCTAAAGTTCATGTAAATAATCACAATAGACTGCTTTTATTTCCAAATTGCGGAGAATCTATCATTTCCATACTGTATAGTACTGTTTTATAAACAAAGAAACCCACTCCTGCTATTTGAAGCAATGCAATTAGAAAGGGCATGAATGTTTTTGGCTACTGGCAAAAAGACGTCCGCAAACAACTGTCCGAAGATTAGGTATTTCCCTATTACATTTTAATATTATTAAATCAGGTATGGAGATAGATGGTAACATGATATCAGTGTATCATGTCCACTGTTGTCAGCATCCCCTTTGACTAGAGCTTTGAGAAATGAGAGACATACCATGGGGAATCTTAAAAGCAGAGGATGCTAGGGGCAAGGTCATTTTGGATATTAAGCAGAGTGCAGCTATAAAGCTCAATGGTGTCATTAATGCTGTGATCAAAGGCAGACCACAAATTAACAAGTGTCAAATTAGAGACAACTGAAGCTAAAGTGCCAAAGTCAAGTCAAGCTGTACCAGAGATGAAAAGCAAAGACCACCTTGTAAGAATCCGGAGACACTTCAATGCAGAATGTAACGAGGCACTCCTTGGAGATCAGAAATAGATTGACTTTGAGAGTTAATTATGTCTTTTTAATGGGTTTTGGACACAAGAAATAATATTTTGTTTCTGGCTCAGTGAATCACAGTATCGGAGTGACCAAAACATTTGCAAGAGCAAATTAAAATCACCAAATGAGAAATGATTAATTTGAGTGCAATGTCCAAGAGCAACTGCTGGGCATTGTTTATGATGCCTACATTATTTTCAGGAAAGGTCCCCTAAAAGTTTGTTACATAAAATAAAATAAATTAAAATCAAGTAATATAGCCTACCATATGACCATTCATGCCAGCAGTCCATATACTATTAGGATTTCCATTTTTTCACCAATACCTGATGCATAGAAACACAATTGTAATACATTTGCTAGGGATTTATATACCACATATTGCTGTTTCTCCTTTAGTCTGCTGTAGAGAAGCAAAGTATATCACCTTGAATGAGGATACTGTACCAGTTTACAGGACCATTCCTCATGATCAGTGACAGATCAATTAGAACCAGTCAAATTTGAGACGTATACTGCTTCAACTCTGCTGGTTCAATATGATTTGATGGTGGAATGTCAGTAAATGTAAGGTAGCCAGTAAGAAGTGAAGTTTTTCACAGTTTTCAGAGTAAAACAAATATACTGTATAAGAGTGGTGTAAAAAAAATGTAGCTAGTAAAAAGTTAATAAAGAAAATATAAAAACTGAGTTAGTTTGTTGTAGTAGAATACGCTGAGACATTAAGTCTGAAATCCAATGAGAGCACAGGGCTGGCGTCAGCACCCGGGCAAAAATGAAATTGAAAATATGAGTAAATATACTATTTCTGTGCCAGCTATCCTACTCAAGAAGCCTTTAGTACTAAACTAAACTCTATGCGTCCTGTGCAATGGAACTTTTCAGATCTCCACTTTTTTCTTTTCTCTCTTCCTGCTTGCGTCCTGTTCCCTTAGTCCTGCCTCTTCTCAATCCCTATTGGCATCCGTCCTCACCAGTTCTTTTTAGGCAAAAGCTATTGGCTGATATTGACATACAATTATACAAATGTACCAATTAAAGACATTCTATGGAGGCTGTGTGGTCCAGTGGTTAAAGAAAAGGGCTTGTAAGTAGGAGGTCCCCGGTTCAAATCCCACCTCAGCCACTGACTCATTGTGTGACCCTGAGCAAGTCACTTAACCTCCTTGTGCTCTGTCTTTCGGGTGAGATGTAATTATAAGTGACTCTGCAGCTGATGCATAGTCCACACACCCTAGTCTATGTAAGTCGCCTTGGATAAAAGAGTCTGCTAAATAAACAAATAATATTACTGTCACATTTAAATTCCAACAATCAAGACTTTCATTTGACAAGCGTTTTGTCGAGCCTCATTATCATAACATCTATTATAATTATACGATTTTAAACCATCAAAAATGAAACCTGCCGAACTTCTGGAACTGCCAAATAAAAATAAACACAAATCTGGGTGTCAAAAGAGGAAGGAAAAGAGTACAAAAAAAAGAACATCTAAAAAAAACTAATAAGCATACTGTTAAATTTTCTATGTGCTGTTTTCTGTTAATTGTGTACTAAGCAGGCTACAGTAAAAAAAGAAATTGCGCTAAAATCATTTAGTTTTAATTTTTTTTTTTTACTATTTTCACTGTACAGTAATGTGTAAAATGCAGCAGCATGATTTATTTTGTGTTGCTATAGGAGGCTGTGTGGTCCAGTGGTTAAAGAAAAGGGGCTTGAACTAGGAGGCCCCGGTTCAAATCCCACCTCCCTCACTGACTCACTGTGTGACCCTGAGCAAGTCACTTAACCTTTTTGTGCTCTGTCTTTCAGGTGAGATATTGTTGTAAGTGACTCTGCAGCAGATGCATAGTTCACACATCCTAGTCTCTGTAAGTTGCCTTGGATAAAGGTGTCTGCTAAACAAACAAATAATAAAGAAAGTGTGCTACAGGTATTCATTTGATTTTACTATTGTATATATTACAAAATGATTTATATATATATATTTTTTTAATTGGACAACTCATGTCAATAGACATGTCCGGTTTAGCGCGGGACTTCTGATTATGAAAAACTTTTTGATGGAAAAATATTTTTGATTTGGATGTGAAGGTGGTGGGTGTCCACTAGAGGTACTTTGCCCGGGGCCCATAAAAACCTGCCACCAGCCCCTTGAGAGCAGATTGGTTATGGATATAAAATAAGTCATGCCTAAAAGCCTAACATCATCTATCCCATTTATAGTACTTTTATCTATGATTGTTGCTCAGAAAACATTCTGCAAAAGTTGCTTCCTTAAATTATGTAAAAATAAAATTGCAAATGTAAGAACATACAAATGTTTACAAACGAGAGGAGGCCATTTGGCCCATCTTGCTCGTTTTGTTATTAGTAGCTTACTGATCCCAGAATCTCATCAAGCAGCTTCTTGAAGGATCCCAGGGTGTCAGCTTCAACAACATTACTGTGGAGTTGGTTCCAGACTCCCACAATTCTTTGTGTAAAAAAAGTGCCTCCTATTTTCTGTTCTGAATGCCCCTTTATCTAATCTCCATTTGTGACCCCTGGTCCTTGTTTCTTTTTTCAGGTCAAAAAAGTCCCCTGGGTCGACATTGTCAATACCATTTAGAATTTTGAATGCTTGAATCAGATCACCACGTAGACTACTTTGTTCAAGACTGAATAGATTAAATTCTTTTAGCCTGTCTGCATATGACATGCCTTTTAAACCCAGGATAATTCTGGTCACTCTTCTTTCTACTCTTTCTAGAGCAGCAATATTGTAGCGAGGTGACCAGAACTGAACACAATATTCTAGATGAGGTCTTACTAATGCATTGGAAACTTTTAACACTACTTCTCTTGATTTAAATTCAACACTTTTCACTATATATCCAAGCATTTTGTGTTTTTTTTATAACCTTCCCACAATTGCCTAGATGAAGACATTTCTGAGTCAAAATAAACTCCTAGATTTTTTTCATAGATTCCTTCTTCAATTTCAGTATCTCCCATGTGGTATTTATAATGCAAATTTCTATTGCCTAAATGCAGTAACTTACACTTTTCTCTATTAAATGTCATTTGCAATGTGTCTGCCCAGTTCTGAATGCTGTCTAGATCATTTTGAATGACCTTTGTTGTTGCAATGGTGTTTGCCACTCCTCCTATTTTTGTGTCGTCTGCAAATTTAACAAAATTAATGTAGATTTGGAAGAGCAGAAGACCTAATACTGATCCCTGTGGTACTCCACTGGTTACCTCACTCCATTGTGAGGTTTCTCCTCTAATCAGTATTTTCTGTTTTCTACATGTTAACCACTCCCTAATCCATGTGCATGCATTTCCTTGAATCCCTATTGCGTTCAGTTTGAGAATTGATTTTTTATGTGGGACTTTGTCAAAAGCTTTCTGGAAATCTAAGTAAACCATGTCATATGCTTTGCAATTATCCATTGTCGATGTTGCATCCTCAAAAAAATCAAGCAGGTTAGTTAGACACAATCTCCCTTTCCTAAAACCATGTTGACTGTCTCCCAGGATACTATTACCATATAGGTCATTTTCCATGTTGGATCTTATTATAGTCTCCATAAGTTTACATATAATAGAAGTCAGGCTTATTGGTCTGTAGTTACCTGGTTCAGTTTTGTCTCCCTTTTTGTGGATCGGTATTACATTTGCAATTTTCCAGTCTGTTGGTACCACCCCTGTCTCATCTGGCCCAGGGGATTTGTTTATTTAAAACTGGATAGGAACAGGTTGACATGTGGGGCATGTTGCCCATATCCTCCTTTGTAAAAACTTGTGAAAAGTAATCATTTAATATATTTGCTATTTTTTTCTCTTCATCTATGATTTTGCCATTTGTATCGCTTAGACATTTTACTTCCTCCTTGAATGTTCTTTTGCTGTTATAATATTGGAAAAAACTTTTTGGAATTGGTTTTAGCCCCCTTGGCAATGCTCAGTTATATCTCTCTCTTGTCATTTCTAACATCCTTTTTGACTTACGTTTGCAGTTCCAAGTAATCTTTCTGTGTACTTTGCTCTTGGTCCCTTTTTAAACGCTCTGTAAAGTGCCTTTTTTCTCTGAATATTTTTTTTAATTGATCTATTAAACCATTTTGGCCATTTTGTTTTAGATTTTGTCTACTTTGCCTAATAAACTGTTGCCTAATAAAAGTAATACAAACACCTGTCATAACACTGTTATGTGTCCCAGAGAGGCAGTGACTTGATGTATTTGAACCCTCCTTCAATGGACATTTGTATCTAAGCACTAAACGGGGGGACTGGTTTTAATCTTGTGGCAATTATTACAATCCCTATTCAAAAATACTGGCAGAATGAAAATGCCAAAGATGAGTGGGATATATTACACAGATATAAAAGCCATAGGAAGCAACTGCAAACAGCTCTAAGCTGATGGAGCTAAAACAGACCCCTAATGTTTAATTCCTAGTGATAACAAAAACAGAAAAACTGATCGATTTTAACCCTTAAACTCATCTTGATTGTATTTATATCTAATTCTGGTTGTGTTTCTAATTTCAGTAGTGGTACATAATCAGACATGCACATCTTTACAATTATATGCTCCACAATTGATCAAATAAAAATCTGTTGAAACAACTACCATACCATAGTATCATATTGTATCAGTTTTCTCCCATGCACATACTGTACAGCAATTGCTAAATTGAATGGCCCTAAATGACTAATAATTAGCCTGGATATCAGGGAGAATGAATACTTCAAGAGAGTTTTTAAAATTGATCCACAGAAGGAGCAAAATACATTTCTGCAGCAACTTGGATAAGAACGAAGAAGGCCTTCTAAAAATGAGTTACAGCATTATTGTTATGTAGTCCTTAATTTTAAGATACCAGTAATTGGAAAGTATTAATAGCTGCACTACACTTTAACGACAGGCATTTGCTAACTCTCAGTTTTAAAACATAGCTCTGGTTCACTAACATAACACACTGGAATGATCACAATATCATTTAGTAATTATAGGACAGTATTGCCACGTGTGAAAACTTTAACAATAAAGCCAAAACAAAAATGCTTTAAATTTTTGGGACGTTGCAATATCTGCACGGTGGGTGTCTTAATAGCAGTATCTACAACAAGTCGACAATAACAATCCAAACCAAATGTGCTTTTGTTACAGACTTTCTAACAAGTCTGGCATAAACTATTTTGGCTGTTACAGTACTTAATTAACCCCTTGTAAAAAAACCAATAACACAAAACTGCTTAACATAAAAAGAACAGTCGTACAGGTACCACAGTAGCAGGCGCTGTTTACACAGCCTCGGAGTTCCTGATTGCATCATAAATTCCAGATTTCCTAAATCCATTGATGTAAATGTCCGGTCTGCTTTTCATTTTTTCAAGCAAACTGGCTTCATCACTCACTGCCATTCTCATATTCACTTTGACATCCGACACATTCTTTCCCTTGCCCAGCGCTTCTTTAACCTGTGCTGCATGCCAGTCTGTCAGAGGCCGGGATCACTCACTGTATGCCACACTGATTGGTGGAAGAATTATTGGCGATCCAATCAAAATCGCCAATAAAGCCAAAATAAATTCCCCGACAAAATTTTCCATTATACGGTATATGGTAAAGTACCAGTTGGAACAAACAAAGATGAAAAGTAACATCATCACATGACCTTTTTGGAATTGGAAAATAAAAAATAAGCACGTAGCAGTCAACAGTTGTGAAAAATAAATGAAAGCCAGCTATAGGTAAAATAAAATGCAACAAGCCAAGACGGAATCACCCTTTGTGACATGTGTTGCTCCAAACTCTACTATGTTGTATTATCGCTGGATAACAGCATTTAGTACAGAGATTCCCCTTGTTGTAAAATTAGGGATAACCATAGGGTACGACTCCCAAAACAAAAGTAATGTTATTGTTAGGTTCACTTGCATTGGTTCCCTAACATTGACAGGTTTTCTGCTTACTCAGTAAGAATTGGATATACACTACCGTTCAAAAGTTTGGGGTCACTTAGAAATTTCCTTGTTTTCCATGAAAACATACATGAAATGAGTTTGAATAGGAAATATAGCAAAATGAATAGGAAATATAGTCATTGACAAGGTTAGAAATAATGATTTTTAATTGAAATAATAATTGTGTCCTTCAAACTTTGCTTTCGTCAAAGAATCCTCCATTTGCAGCAATTACAGCCTTGCAGACCTTTGGCATTCTAGTTGTCAGTTTGTTGAGGTAATCTGAAAAGATTTCACCCCATGCTTCCTGAAGCACCTCCCACAAGTTGGATTGGCTTGATGGGCACTTCTTACATACCATACGGTCAAGCTGCTCCCACAACAGCTCAATAGGGTTGAGATCTGGTGACTGTGATGGCCATTCCATTATAGACAGAATACCAGCTGACTGCTTCTTCCCTAAATAGTTCTTGCATAGTTTGGAGCTGTGCTTTGGGTCATTGTCCTGTTGTAGGAGGAAATTGGCTCCAATCAAGCGCCGTACACAGGGTATGGCATGGCGTTGCAAAATGGAATGATAGCCTTCCTTCTTCAAGATCCCTTTTACCCTGTACAAATCTCCCACTTTACCACCACCAAAGCACCCCCAGACCATCACATTGCCTCCACCATGCTTGACTAATGGCGTCAAGCACTCCTCCAGCATCTTTTCATTTGGTCTGCGTCTCACGAATGTTCTTCTTTGTGATCTGAACACCTCAAACTTAGATTCGTTTGTCCATAACACTTTTTTCCAATCTTCCTCTGTCCAGTGTCTGTGTTCTTTTGCCCATCTTAATCTTTTCTTTTTATTGGCCAGTCTGAGATATGGCTTTTTCTTTGCAACTCTGCCTAGAAGGCCAGCATCCCGAGTCAGCCTCTTCACTGTTGGCGTTGAGACTGGTGTTTTCGGGTACTATTTAATGAAGCTGCCAGTTGAGGACCTGTAAGGCGTCTGTTTCTCAAACGAGACACTCTAATGTATTTGTCCTCTTGCTCAGTTGTGCACCGGGGCCTCCCACTCCTCTTTCTATTCTGGTTACAGCCAGTTTGCGCTGTTCTGTGAAGGGAGTAGTACACAGCGTTGTACGAGATCTTCAGTTTCTTGGCAGTTTCTCGCATGGAATAGCCTTCATTTCTCAGAACAAGAATAGACTGACGAGTTTCAGAAGAAAGTTCTTTGTTTCTGGCCATTTTGAGCCTGTAATCGAACCCACAATTGCTGATGCTCCAGATACTCAGCTAGTCTAAAGAAGGCCAGTTTTATTGCTTCTTTAATCAGCACAACAGTTTTCAGCTGTGCTAACATAATTGCAAAAGGGTTTTCTAATGATCAATTAGCCTTTTAAAATGATAAACTTGGATTAGCAAACACAACGTGCCATTGGAACACAGGACTGATGGTTTGCTGATAATGGGCCCTAATGCGCCTATGTAGATATTCCATTACAAATCAGCCGTTTCCAGCTACAATAGTCATTTACAACATTAACAATGTCTACACTGTATTTCTGATCAATTTGATGTTATTTTAATGGACAAAAAATTTGCTTTTCTTTCGAAAACAAGGAAATTTCTAAGTGACCCCAAACTTTTGAACGGTAGTGTATGTTATACACCCTGCTTTAAGTACTCTTGATGTTTGCCTTTGCTGGCTGTACATTGGCCCTTCTGCAGCAGAACATCCCCTACTCTTAGCATTTGTTCTCGAGTACTACTATTGAAGCCCTCATTGTGATCATCCTATAACTGAAATCAAAGTGATGGGCTGACAGAGACAGGATGGGTAAATATCAAAGGCTCATCGATTCTACTAAAACATGCCACAAAGAGTCCTGATAACTGGTTAACCAAAATAACCAGGGCAAATTCCTTTTGATAGGGAGCTTGGGTTTGATCCAAAGTTGACTAAATGTGGAATGGTGGGCATCAATATTGCAATTCCAGTCATTCTTAACATCATTCAACAAAGCTAGACTCCTACGTGATGGTCAGGGCTTACGAGGATGAATAAACATTTATCTGCACAATAACTGAGGTCACTTGGAAAGTAGGGGAGCCAACATTGAAAGGGATAAATAATGCCGTAGGACAAACTATTGAGCTGAAAATGTTGAAACACAGCTGAAACCAAAAATTAAAAACATGGCTTAGAGATGTCAAGCTGCAATTCTAGATTGCAGTCCTGAAATTAAATTATCTACCTTTCTAAAGCTGGCAATCAACATGAAAACTGAGTGCCTGTAATCAGATTAAAAGCAGTGTAGGGTGTCTCTGTTTGAAGAAGAGCTGTTCACTTGTGCAGCTGAGTGCTCCTGGCTGTTCAATAGTGCACAATGATGTCTCTTATAAGAATGTATTCACTTTTTATAAAGCAAGCAAGCAAATTTGGAAATGGATTGGTTTAATTTTTTTGCGCTCACTTGCCCCAGTCGCTTTGAAATTGACCAGTCAGGAACCACATATACTTGTCTGTGGAAATGGTAGTGGACAAGGAGTTCATTATTGTCACGTTTTGTGTGAATCTTCCAGTGAAGGTTGTTTAGTTGCCTTGCACGGTGCCAGCAGGGCTTACACTTGAATTTTGACAAATTTTTGATTAATTTTGATTGATTTCTTATACATGATTTATGATACTGAATGATAGTAATACAATTAAAGTATTATTATTAATTCCTAATATTCTAAATTATATTCTAAACTAAATGAATTTAATGTAAACAGGTTATGATAGTATTTTTCTGAAATGCGCCTTTAAAAGGTAAACCAAAGATGATACCAAATTATTTTGTAGTAAGGAAGGTGCCTAAAGATGTCATAAAATGTCTCAGATTTTGCTAAATATTCCAATTTTTCACAGGTTCAGATATAATGCTACTGATTCTCCTGCAACTTGAACATATAACCATGTTAAATAGAAACCTCTTGATCGATCCCTATAGGCCACTAATCACATAAAAAAGCAGGCTACAGTATCTTGGCCTGTCTGTGTTTACTGCATCATCCTGGCTGTGATTTCTATCACCACAGCCCTTGATGGCTTACCACTCAGAAGCAAACTAAAACCCCTGACTCTCCTTATGTCGCTTGGCAACAGTCCAAGACTTGACATTTTATTGGATATGGGAAAAAATATTATTCATGTTTTATCATTCTTTCATTTATTATTTCTTTTTCTTTTTTTAGTTTAAGAATCCATCATTAGAATTAACAAATAAGGACAGTTATTGCAGAAGGCAAGAAATGATTTAATAACCCTTAAATAATGCATTTTGAAAATAATCTTTTTAAAATCTGAAAATGGTATTGTAAATCAAATTACCCTTCTACTGCAGCCAGTCCCTCAAAGGTCTCTGGTTAATGATTCTGGCATTATATTAATACAGTGTATAAAGAGTAATACACAATGCATGTTTTATTTATTCTGTTTTATTATAGCACATACTATAAATGGTATTTACAGGGTGATTATAAAGTCACATTCTACAGTTTTTAACCTCAACAAAGGAACCCTTCCTTGTGACAAATGCACAAGATTTTGGAAACAGTTCAAAGTACAGATGCATTAAATACGCGCTTTTGTTGCAATACGTCCTTACAACAAAATGATGTGATCAGGAAAATAACTTTGTTTATTATCTATTAGTAGCAATATATCTGCCTTCACAGTCACATAATTGTGTGCTAACTATATGTAGTAAATATCAGTACGGTGAATTGTAACTACATGTACAGTAGTTAAATGTACCTTTATACCCGAGTCTACTGTGCTACAATACTAAAATATATATTTTTTTAAAATCACTTGTCTAGGATAAATAAATCCTAAAAAGGCTTATAAAATACAATTTAAATCAAGGGAATCGAGCCAGTACAATGCCAATCTTAACATAAACTTAAACTTTATTTATTTATTATTATTTTCCCCATCCGACCTGCGAAAATGTCTTAGGCTACTTTATGATGTTGATGTAGGCTATATCAGATTCTAATAGGATTCAAGTTAAGAATAAAGTATTATTTACTGTATATGTAAGAATTATTATATTGATTTGTACGGAGAAAGTTGTGCAGTAAGTCCGAAAAAAAAGGAGACCTCTGGTTCTCATGTTTTCATAAGTTGATAGGTATTACTGTACTTGTTTAGCATGTTAAATTGCAGCTGATCTGTTGCCACGGAGATCCGAAACACTCTGTGTATACGGTTGCTCAGCTTTTAAAAAGACTACAGTGAAGAAACAAGAGACTGGCTATTTTGTACTGCGCTCCTGAGTTGGGAGAACACACCTTCTTTTTGTTCTTTGTGTCTCGAAACAAAGACGGTGGAGTCTGTATTCTTTTTTGTTTGTTTATGTTTAAAGGGTGTCAGTCAACTGAGTGAATAAGATTGTTTGCAGCGAGGCATAGCCTACATAGACATGAAGGTTATCAGGTTGTGTGTGTGTGACGCTGAGTAATTGACTGTACTATTAAGTCTGGTGTTACCTCAAGTAAATCCTATCACTGTTGAACATCTTATTATAAAGAAATATAACAATAACTAAAACTTTCAGAATATATCAGGGTCAATGTCTTGTTTTTACTGTGAACCTGAACAATAAATGCTCAATTTTTTTGCAATCTGCCTCCATGTTGTTTTGTATACTTCCTATCAGTCACTGATGTTCTGGCCAGTTAAATACCTGTGTGGGAGATAATTAGAGGTCCATCACCTTTATTGAGGGTGGCGTAGTCGAAACATACAATTGATAATTTAACCTCTTGTTTGATTGATGCAACAATCAAGCGATATCCTTTAAAATAAATTCACCGTCTGAATAAGGATGCTTGGCACATGCTTTTCACTAAAAGCAGGCGTGAAAATACTGCCAAGAAACTTTATAAGTAACGAATGTGAATGAAACTTTCAGGAGATGTATAGAAAGTTTAGCTGCACTCAATGACTTTTTTATGTCATTACACCCCACCTTTAACACAGTGCTTACTATGTTAAAAACTCCATGGCAACCTGACAACAAACTTCAGTCAAGCAACAACTGGTATGTTTTTTAAAATAACTTCCATAATTTTCCAAAGACAGATTGTGTATTTAGTACTATATTCAATCTGTGTTCAGTTTAGAAATAAAACTGGACTTGCTATTTCTGTAACTAGTTTATAATCCTTCCATCGACTTCAGAGTAGTGGAGATCGGGAGCTGCAGACACGGAGCTCAGTCACCTGATTCACTGCTTCACTGTACAGCACAGCACAGGGACTGACAGGCACTCTCACCACATTCACAGATGATCGTGGTCATTGGAGTGTTAATGTACTTAGCTATTACCAGGTTATATTGCAGAAAACTTTTATAAGGGATTATCTTGCACATTTCTGGAATGCAACCTGATATGAAACCTCTGCAGGATTAGTACAATCAAAAATCAGATATTTTAGATAAATTCTGTAGAACTGTTTTAAGCTTGCTTTTATGAGTCATTTATCATTTTCCTTGGTGAAAAAAAGTGCACAAATCAGGATATTAAAAACTGTAATCACTAAATGCAATTAGCAGTGTGTAAGAGAGAGAGAGAGAGAGAGAGAGAGAGAGAGAGAGAGATAGAGAGAGAGAGTGCTGAGGGTTGAATATCAAGACATTGACATTTTAAAATCTTGATACACTGTAATGATGTCCCTTAATTTGAATCACTGACATCAAACCAAAACCTGAATGCATTCTGCATCATGTAAGTAAAGTAACATGTAGAAAAACACTACATGTTACTTGAAAAACACAGGAAATGTACTGTAAAGCTTGACTAGCTTGTGACCTCCAGGAAGGAGACTCAGAGGCAAGAAGCTGCAGTTTAAAGAGCTGATGCCCACCTTTATTAACAATACTAAACAAAAACACGAGAACAAATTAAAGGCTTCTAAAAAAAACAAATACAAATCAAAACACAAATCAAACACCCCATCTTTGGCTATCACAGTGTATTTTACTTATCTTTCTCCAACTGTTCAGGCTGGGCATTTGCCTTGTGAACTCTCCTTTCACTGAACTTGCCAAAAGGATTTGGTTCCCATTGTATACCATGTGGCTGGGGCTTAATTGACCATCAATTAGTCAATCAAGACCCAGCCACATTATACACGTGGATTTTGGAAGGGATGGAATTAATCCCATCCCTTAACACTATAATTATGGAATTGCACTACTTTGTTCACCATATAAAATTTCACATATCTGATTTTAATCCATGTTGTTGCTCTCCGGATAGAATTGCCATCACAGTTAGCAATTAAATACATTTACTGAAGCCGCTCACACAATTCGCACTCACTTTACTTCTTGATTAAAATGGGTTCATTTGTGGTTTAGAGGCGAGTTAAAAAAACCTGTCTTAAAGTATCCTGACATTATGGAGCCAGGTGACAACCTTAACAGCTAATATTTAGATTAATTAATTAGCATACAGTATGAAGTAAAAATTTGGAATTGTAAACTATATTGTAAGCGCAGGGAAACACAACAGATTATTACCGCTGCTTGCATCCAATTCAAAACACCTGTACTCGCCTATCGCTGTCTTGACCTTTCTGCTCCCTCCTATCTCCAGACTATCATTCCTCTGCTCCTCCACTACCAGCAGATGAGCTGTACACACCCCCCCCTCCGCTCCCCCGTTTCCAGAGCCCGCTCCTTCTCCACTATACGTCACCCAATTGTACCAGTACTTGCATCATTATTTACTGTATTCTCTATTATTTGAATTTGATCTCTTTGCTACTGATTTTATTTTACTTTACAAGTGCTCTTATCTGTAATATGATACTCTGTAATGTGATATTCTGTAATATTTTGTAACAATTGTAAGTTGCCCTGGATAAGGGCGTTTGCTAAGAAATAAATAATAACACTGTATGACTGATAAATTAACACACAGTATGAAGTGAACATTCCAGAAAATATTTTAGTGGGACTTAAATAAGACTTCAAGGCACTCCAATGTGTCAGAATTTCATTTTGCCGCCAAATGTATTATTTGTATTTTCTTGTTTAACTAATTGACACTTAATCCATTGTACAATTTTGAAGAAACTGTAATCAAATGAAAATGCCAGTAAACAGTGTAAAAAAAGAAACCTACAAAATCAAGTCTGTTTAACTTTTCTTTTAATTTAAATGACAAACAAATCTTAAAATGCCACTCAGTTTAAACAACATCAATAAAATCTTACTTCTGCATCCTACATGAACAACAATGATGATAACATAATTTGCTACCACCATTTCTGTCGAATGTTTTGAAAAAAAAACAAAAAAAAAAACCTTACCTCTATATCCTTGATTTTCTCTTTGTTTTTGCTTGAACTTCTCCCATTGCTAGCCGTTTCTCTGGCGGGGACTACAGAGATCTGTTGAAGAGGCATCTTACTGTGTATGATACCTGATCAGGTACCTTATTCCTTCACTCCTCCAAAGCAACCTATCTGCATAATTGTTCATTTCTTTGCTCTGGCCAGCTCCATTCTAACAAAAAAAAAAAGACAAAAAATTATAATCCAGAAGTTTTAATAAATAAATAAAAATAACAGCCAATATTTCCTGTCATTGTGTTTGCATAAATGTGCAAAGGACACAAGCTGTCACAGACAAAATCAAGCTTTGTGACGAGGAGGACTTAATGCAAGTCACTACAAGCATGCTCTGACACTAAAGCCCCCCGGTGCAGTGTGGGAGCCAATTCAATTTCTTTAGTACCTAATAACTGTCATGGAAACCAAGCCTTGGTCTTACAGGCCTTTATTACCAGCTGCTTCTGTTGATGACAGACTACCACATTTGGAGTGGCAAATACCTGTGCCCAGAGACGCTGCGTCGTACTGACTGGGTAAATACGCACAAGGCTAAAAAGGCTTAGTGTCCTATTTTAGACCCAAATCCCATCCTTCTTGAGAAGCACAGATAGCCTGCTGTGTCGTTCATGCATATAATCTACTTAGATCAAAGGATCTGCTTGAACTGAGCAGTAACACCAAGAGAATAGGGTGTAAAAAGGAATGACACTTGGATGTTGGTGTTACTTTAACAATATCATGTACAGTATTTTACAGTGCTAACTGAGAATTGTCAGGATTATGAGTGTACACAACTATATGAATGTTGTGATAAAATATACGTTTAAAAGAAGCATGCATTTTAGTTACATTACGTACATTGCATTTTTTTTTTCTTATGACTACCAACTGGTAACATGCTTAAAAAGGAAATCAGAGACACGATGCAGATTATGTAAGCAAGAACACGAGCATGTCCTCAGTATGTACCGAGACAACCCACACTGAGTTATTATTCAGGCAAGAGATACAAATTCCAGCCTCACCACAAAGCACTTGCTGCACTGAACAAACCGTGACACTATTTTCATTGAGGAAAAAAAATCTAATTTAATAAGGCCTAATCATTTAAATACCGTTTTAGGTACAGTACAATGACAGCAGTGTTATCTAATATGAACACATTATAGCACTATTGAACCCCAGGGAAACCGGGAACATACTGGAAGTTGTCTTTCAATACAAACTTAATCAATTCATCTACTGACTATTAACATGCAAAAGGAAACCAAAGAGGGCTATCACTTAATATGAGGGGGGGTGCTTGTATAAATAACTAGTGTCTCCGTGTCTGCCAGCAATGGGTTTGACAGCAGGCTGCTCATAACAGTTGATAACTATACATGGGCACCAGCAGAAACGTGAGTCCACTGATGCTCAGCCTTATGAAATGATATGGAGCAGTATTGTAACAGAGTGTTACTTTTAATGTTTTTCAATTTTCACTTCACAATATTATTTATCATATCATTTATGTCACTTACAATAGATTATTATTAGTAGTAGTAGTCGTACAAGTAGTAGTTATTAGTGTTATAGTTTTTATTTTGTTTATTTACTACTGAATTATTGTTTGATCACAAAACAAACTGTATGTGTTTAATATTTTATTCACATGTTTTATTGTGTTCCTACCCCTGCATCAGTATCTTGGGTGAATTATCTTGCTGCATTCCAGAGTGTGTAGTAGATTTGTAATGTCTGAGAGATGTCCTCGGAGGGCAGGAGCAAGATGGCACCAGAAATTTTAATTGAACTAATTTCCATTGAAGAGAGAGAGAAAGAAGTCTTTTTAATTCCCGTTTTGTTTTTGTTCACCTACTTTAGGTTGCGGATCTTGTATATATCGCCGAGGGCGAGAGAGAAATAAATGCATGCTTTATTATACTACTGGACCTCGTTACGTGAGCAAAGATATATTGTCTGTGACCCTTAGAATGCAAGTTATGAGCTATAATGATCTTGGTTAAAGAAAACAGGTTGCAATTGCAATGTTTCATGAATTATGATCTGTTTAAATGCAGCTGAATTATTTTACTTTATATTTAATACTGCAGAGTTTTCAGGGTTCAAAATGATGGAGGCTGAAGCTGGCATAATTTTCAAAAAGCTCAAGTCGAATTTATTTTACAATTCAGAAATAAACAAAAGCAAGGGAAGGGGAACTGGGAGTAAAATAACAGAACTTAATCACAGTTTCACCCTCAGACTGCCAGGATAGGACTGTGGCCCTGCTTAAACCTTTCTAGCCTCGGGCCCATCCTACCTAAGCGTGGGACTGCAGTCCCACTTTCATGGCCAAACATCCATCCACTCAGGCTTCCCAACACCTATGAGCTCGCTCATACACACCACAACTCAGCCACTTACCTTGCACACCGCCTTAAAGCCTCACTCTTCTGAAACAACACAACAACCCCCCCCCACCCCTCAATCTAACAGAACACCCACCACCCTATATACAACCCTCCCCCTCAATCTAACAGAACACCCACCACCCCCTTATATACAACCCTCCCCCTCAATCTAACAGAACACCCACCCCCTTATATACAACCCCTCCCCCTCAATCTAACAGAACACCCACCACCCTATATACAACCCTCACCCTCAATCTAACAGAACACCCACCACCCCTTATATACAACCCCTCCCCCTCAATCTAACAGAACACCCACCCCCTTATATACAACCCTCCCCTCAATCTAACAGAACACCCACCACCCTATATACAACCCCTCACCCCTCAATCTAACAGAACACCCACCACCCCTATATACAACCCCTCCCCTCAATCTAACAGAACACCCCCTTATATACAACCCCCTCAATCTAACAGAGCACCCACCTCCCTATATACAACCCCTCCCCCTCAATCTATCAGAACACCCACCACCTCCCTATATACAACCCCTCAATCTAACAGAACACCCACCACCCTATATACAACCCCTCCCCTCAATCTAACAGAACACCCACCACCCCTATATACAACCCTCCCCTCAATCTAACAGAACACCTACCACCCCTTATATACAACCCCTCCCCTCAATCTAACAGAACACCTACCACCCCTTATATACAACCCCTCCCCTCAATCTAACAGAACACCCACCACCTCCCTATATACAACCCCTCAATCTAACAGAACACCCACCACCCCTATATACAACCCCTCCCCCCTCAATCTAACAGAACACCCACCACCCCTATATACAACCCGTCCCCCCTCAATCTAACAGAACACCTACCACCCCTTATATACAACCCCTCCCTCAATCTAACAGAACACCTACCACCCCCTTATATACAACCCCTCCCCTCAATCTAACAGAACACCCACCACCTCCCTATATACAACCCCTCAATCTAACAGAACACCCACCACCCCTATATACAACCCCTCCCCCCTCAATCTAACAGAACACCCACCACCCCTATATACAACCCTCCCCCTCAATCTAACAGAACACCTACCACCCCTTATATACAACCCTCCCTCAAACTAACAGAACACCCACCCCTTATATACAACCCCCTCAATCTAACAGAACACCCACCACCCCTTATATACAACCCCTCAATCTAACAGAACACCCACCACCCCTATATACAACCCCTCCCCCCTCAATCTAACAGAACACCTACCACCCCCTATATACAACCCCCTTCACCCCAGTCCTGCCTATTCTGCCTTTTATTGCAACTATGGTACCATTCAGTAGAGTATAAATTGTAAAGGGGTACTTGAGCTGAAACCTCCAGACAGAAGGGGTACAGTTTTAAAAAAGGTTGAAAACCACTGTTCTAAGGGATCTCTCACCTCTATACAGAAACTAAAAGGGTGGCAGAGTCGGAGCTACAATTATTACCTGTGTTTAACTGTCATTGTAACAATTAAATTCAATGTCAATAAAAAAAATTCAATTATTTTAGTAGCAGTGTTGGCCCTGCCTTAATAGCCCTGGTCCCTCTCTTGCGGGCCACCTGTTACAGCATGAGAATAGACAAACACACTCAGGACAGTCTGACTAGTTTATGTTTCTGCTACTAGCTGGTACAAGAACTGAGGTTTTACTGCAGTCAGTTCCAATTAATCTCACATTTCCTGACTCATTTGGACCTTGTGCAGCTGTTATTATTTTATTCCGGTCGATAACATTTTATAAACGTTAAACGATATAGCTTTATGTCAGTTTGGCAGGCAACAGGTCTATAGTCTTTTTGCTAAATATCTTGCTTGTTAGCTCTGAACAAACTCTGGTCATTCACTATCTCATACACAAGGTGAAATATGCAATGCATACCTGACAAAAAAGCTTCCTCTTACCTATGGTCATTCAGTATTCAAGACTTTGGCACTGTCTTGTGTCCAATGCTCCAATGGCACTAAACAAATCAGTAATGGTAGGGACCAATAATTTCAGTACAAAAAACTAACTGTTAAGATTATTTCCATTAGTTCTGATTTAAAAAAATGTCCCTCGCTAATACAGACCCTGCTATGCTATACGTTTGGATATCCCAGACACAACGTATGTTCACCTATATCCAATTGAGTGTGATGCTAGGTCACTGAGAATTGCAAGACCCAAAGAGACACATTAAAAAAAAAACAGCTGTTATACTGACACTAAAAAAGGACTAAAATAAAAGGAAGAACAGATGCAAGTAGCCTACTAAATTAAAAGAGGTCCTATAAACTCATACCCTACAGAGTTTATACTAACTGCGATTGATCAGTTAGAAAAGGGTGAGGAGCTTTCATAAATACTGATGGTTTGAAATGCAAGATGTGGACTACAATAATTAAAATTATGAATTTGAAGTCTGTGACAGGGTAAGGTAGAGTCTATGGTCAGCTTGTGGCGGCCATCTTGGTGGAGTCAAACTGCACGTGTGCTTTGAGCTTCCCCTCATAGCCAGCTATTATCTGATACACCTACCAATTAGTGATAGGTGTGTCACTGATTGTAGGGGAGGAGCTCAGCGCATACAAGGGGAATGTGCAGGTAACAGGGTTAGCTGAGCCTGGAGGAGGGAGGAGAGAGGAGCCAACTGGAGTACACAATCATGTTACCAGTACAAGGATTCAATCCTGTCTCAACGAACCCTCAGATGCTGTGTTCAACTGGACTCGTCGTTAGCCTTGTTGGAAGACCACCCCGGCTTTAAGGGACGCTCACCTTTTTCTTTCTTTTCTGTTATAAACACAGTTTCTTTTGTCTATTATTACTGTGTGGTTCACTGTAGACGAAGTGAACACATTGTAAATACGTGCTGGGGAGAACGTCCTACAAGTAAACTACTTGTTTTATTTTTAAATGTATCCTTGGACTGTGTGTCTGCTGGTACTTCCACACCACTCCTCCGGAACCTCTCACAAAGTCTTTAAGTGCTGTTGTAAAGAAACTCAAATCAACAGAAAACAAAAGTAGCAGGCAGGCTATGTGTTTTACTTGTAGCCACGTATGCACTGTAAAATATACATTTAAAAATGACTTATTTCTGTAAAGTGTGTGCAGTATATCTAAGGTACTGGTAGGCTATAGGCTAAAGTAAAAGGATAGTGTGCTGTTGTACTACATACTCTATAGGCCTATTCTACATATTTATATTTTTTCATTATGTAATGTGTACAGAGAACTCATTAATGTTATTTAAGTGCAATTATTTATACATTTAAAATAAATTGAGTGTGTTATTTTTTAAAACCAGACACCTAGTTATTATGGACAATCTGTCTGTTTCCCGACATGTCCGGTTTAGCGAGGAACAACTGTAGCAGGACAAATTCTAAGGTTGGCGAAGTGTCTCCCTACGCATCCTGATTGTGATCTGATCTATCTTTCTCAACTTTACGCTCCCTAGCAGGTCATGACATGAAAACAGAATGTGCAACATGGAAATGGATGCCTCATTTACATTGTGACCATAAAAACCATCTGTAAAACTTATTCCAGTATCAACCTGGGGCTGGGGTTTGTATGACATTTTAGTATAATTTTCATTTTAAAAAAATCCATCCTTCCAATAGTTCCCTGAAAGTATATTCAGTTGTTAAAGGAAATGTTGGCTTTCTTGTTGATACAAAGATGGAATGCAATGTTTTCTTCTCAACTGATCAACTTTTGTTACATGTTACTTATAATGTTCAACAATTAAATACCAGCAATAATTTCATTCTGCTATTGTGCAATAACCAGAAAAAAAAACATATTTACTGTATAAAATAACACTATGCAATCCATGTTGATTTAAACCTTACAGCCTGTTCAGTCAAACTTTAAATAAAGTAC
Source organism: Acipenser oxyrinchus oxyrinchus (assembly GCA_030684275.1). Lineage (NCBI taxonomy): Eukaryota > Metazoa > Chordata > Actinopteri > Acipenseriformes > Acipenseridae > Acipenser > Acipenser oxyrinchus. Next base: position 33,410,883 of record CM060247.1, read on the forward strand.
AAACTTTGTAAAAATGGACAGTAAAAACTAAAATGTTAAAACAAAACACATATATTATGTCATCCTGATTACATCACGGCTTGTTTTCCTTTGATATGCATATCATCTAGTAACTGGCAATCCCTATTATTCAAGAATGACAGATTCATATTTTAGACACACTCCAGTAAAGTGACATATTCAGCAACTGTCCTGAACTTGCTTGAATGCTATTTTCAAAGTTTTAACACTATTCAGCCCCTCAGCTTCAAAAGAACCTCTTCTGCCCCTCTCTTTTACTTCAATCTGGAGCTGTGGAGCAAGGAATGTACAATCTACCATGGCCCTGTGTCCGGCCTAAGACTGCAAGAAGAAAACCCATATTCTCTCCTTCTAGCTTGGCTCCCTTTGACTTTCTGAGGATGAGAGACAGACCCTAAAAAAGTACAAAGATCATCGGTTCTTTATGATAATAATAAAGTTCCCAGTTTTGCGTACCTGAACAAGCCCCTTAAGAAGTCCAGCTCAAGACCAGATTTCTTAAAGCTTCAGGCTTATGTTAGAAAACAACAATGGCAGAAGAAACACTGAGTTCTGCTGTGTTAGGCACCTTTAAGGCCTTCCTCAGGTTGAGCTGTGAGAGATTCAATGACACTACTGAGTTCAGATCCAATGGCACTGATGGAGCGAGCACCTGTATCTGTCTGGATAGGTGAACTTCAAAAGGGCATTGCAGTGAAAAAGCCATGGCTGTAGAAAACCAGCCCATTGATAAGCAAGGACATGAATCTCTGGCAGCAGGGGAGTCTTGTAATGTTGGAGCAGTCGAGAATTTTGAAGGAGCTGCAGGAGGGCTGGATTCCATCTAGAAGGAGAGGGTTCTTTTCAGCTGTGAATTATAGTATTTAGATACACGCAGAAGAGGCTGCCCTCATCTTAACTTCAATTACCTACCCACATTTGTTTTTATATTGTGTCCAATATTCTTAGTAAAGTGTATGGTGGTGTATACGGGGCAGCACTGTGGAGTAGTGGTTAGGGCTCTGGACTCTTGAACGGAGGGTCATGGGATCAATCCCAGGTGGGGGACACTGCTGCAGTACCCTTCAGCAAGGTACTTTACCTAGATTGCTCCAGTAAAAACCCAACTATATAAATGGGTAATTGTATGTAAAAAATAATGTGTGAAAAATAATGTAATTATATGTAAAAATAATGTGATATCATGTAACAATTGTAAGTCGCCCTGGATAAGGGCATCTGCTAAGAAATAAATAAAATAATAATAATACTGTAGGTTTGATGTTTTTGAGCAGTCAGCTGACAGGAATCACTTGGGGGGAAAATGATTCCCTTCTATAATCCTTGTGTTTACAAGCTGCTTCACATTTACATTGGAAGCTGTTTTTTATAAGAAGGCAGCTTAGCATTGGCTTCTCCCCAGCCCAAACCAATTCTCCCCACTATTAAAACAAGAATCTCTGTAGCATCGTTTTATTGTGTACAACGGATGTTACTCTTTAGTTTCAGTCATTTTATTTTACTGTTCTGGGTCAAAAGCTATTGTTTTCATCAGTGTACTGTTTCGAGGTAAATCTAGACTGACCAACCATCTTGACTTTACAGGGCTGTCCTGAATTTGTGGGTCAGTGTGTCCCTGTTCCAGCACCCTTAGGCCAGGACCCCAAACTGTCATGATTTCCTTGAGTTATCTCTACTGCAAAGAAAAAAATACTCTACACAGCTTCGGTGTCACTGATTACTAATAGTATAAATACTTGATTGTATGAATATCTCCACTGAGTTGCTATAAAGGCATTGGATCTATTTTTCAATCATGTATTTTAGTAACAGCCTGTTAGATGTTCTGTTTTCTGCTCTGGGAATAGGGTACCAATTAAAATGCAGATATAATCATTGAAAGCATCACTAACACACAGAGATGTGTGCTCTGGGAATAGGGTACCAATTAAAATGTAGATATAATCATTGAAAGCATCACTAACACACAGAGATGTGTGCTCTGGGAATAGGGTACTGTGACAAAGAGAGAGTGAACTCTTGTTTTAGATCTCCCTCCCGACCGGTGAGGACGCTGGGGAGGAGGAGCAGGCAGAGCCGCGGTGCGCAACGTCACAGACCCGGTCGGGAAGCGAGGTAGCAATCACGCATTGGTTGACGGCGGTTGCCCTCGCTGACCAATGGGGACGGGACGGGGCGTACAAAAGGGGGCGTGGCCCAGGGTTCTGTTCCTTCTGGCAAGGTACAGTGTGTGTGAGAGAGAGAGAGCGCGAGACTGCAAGAGAAACGAGGGGAATTATAAACGGGGAAAAGGAATAAAAGGAGTGTTATTGTGGATATCCCTGCTAACCCCCTCACCCTTTGTCTGTCCATAGAGCACTAACGGGACGCTCCGGGAATACATCGGAGGAGCGCGGACCCGGAAGTGCCGGACTGTTTACCGTGGTGCCCCCGTTTGGATTGAGGGGAGACGGACTGTGTTTTTGTTGAGTTTATTGTTTTTTTGGTTTCGTTTTTCGTTTGGGACTGCAACCCTTTTCCTTTTTTTGTTTGCCGGGTTACACATTGTTGTGTATCCCGGCGTCCTTTATTATTTGAATTATTGGGCAAAATAAAGCCGGGCGCGAGTGCAACGAACCTGGACTGGTTGTCAGTCATTTTTACACCACCCACTTAGCCAACCTGTCACAGGTACCAATTAAAATGCAGATAGAATCATTGAAACCATCACTAACACAGAGAGATGTGTGCTCTGGGAATAGGGTACCAATTAAAATGCAGATATAATCATTGAAAGCATCACTAACACACAGAGATGTGTGCTCTGGGAATAGGGCACCAATTAAAATGCAGATATAATCATTGAAAGCATCACTAACACACAGAGATGTGTGCTCTGGGAATAGGGTACCAATTACAATGCAGATATAATCATTGAAAGCATCACTAACACACAGAGATGTGTGCTCTGGGAATAGGGTACCAATTAAAATGCAGATATAATCATTGAAAGCATCACTAACACACAGAGATGTGTGCTCTGGGAATAGGGCACCAATTAAAATGCAGATATAATCATTGAAAGCATCACTAACACACAGAGATGTGTGCTCTGGGAATAGGGCACCAATTAAAATGCAGATATAATCATTGAAAGCATCACTAACACACAGAGATGTGTGCTCTGGGAATAGGGCACCAATTAAAATGCAGATATAATCATTGAAAGCATCACTAACACACAGAGATGTGTGCTCTGGGAATAGGGTACCAATTACAATGCAGATATAATCATTGAAAGCATCACTAACACACAGAGATGTGTGCTCTGGGAATAGGGTACCAATTAAAATGCAGATATAATCATTGAAAGCATCACTAACACACAGAGATGTGTGCTCTGGGAATAGGGTACCAATTAAAATGCAGATATAATCATTGAAAGCATCACTAACACACAGAGATGTGTGCTCTGGGAGTAGGGCACCAATTAAAATGCAGATATAATCATTGAAAGCATCACTAACACACAGAGATGTGTGCTCTGGGAATAGGGCACCAATTAAAATGCAGATATAATCATTGAAAGCATCACTAACACACAGAGATGTGTGCTCTGGGAATAGGGTACCAATTACAATGCAGATATAATCATTGAAAGCATCATTAACACACAGAGATGTGTGCTCTGGGAATAGGGTACCAATTAAAATGCAGATATAATCATTGAAAGCATCACTAACACACAGAGATGTGTGCTCTGGGAATAGGGTACCAATTAAAATGCAGATATAATCATTGAAAGCATCACTAACACACAGAGATGTGTGCTCTGGGAATAGGGTACCAATTAAAATGCAGATATAATCATTGAAAGCATCACTAACACACAGAGATGTGTGCTCTGGGAATAGGGTACCAATTAAAATGCAGATATAATCATTGAAAGCATCACTAACACACAGAGATGTGTGCTCTGGGAATTGTTTATACCTCTTCCAGACTTTTTTTGTCTGCAGGGTGCAAGTGAGTACAAAGAGAATTGTACCATTCGTCATTCTAAAAAATGAGAACAGATCTGGCTAAACAAGTTTATAAGTGCTAATTACAGTCCATATGTCACCTAGTTCACATTACAATCTGATTATATTTTATTAAACTACACTATAATAGTGTTCTAAATATATATATATATATATATATATATATATATATATATATATATATATATATATATATATATATACACATATCATTTATACTTTTGCCCAGTAACTGTAAGAAATGTACAATTTAAAGCTTGTTTTGAGTGCTTCCGCCAAAAAGCCTTGACTTCGAATCTTGACATCTGTGACGTCACTAGGGGAAAACACGAACCCTAAACCATAAACATGTATGCATATGTCTATGGCATAAACAAAACGATCATACATACAGGCCTTAAGTTAATTAAGTATTAAGTAAAAAAGTAAAAAAGTAAAATCAACGAGTTCCTCAGTGCACAATGCAATGATCACTTCTACAACATGGAACACGGAACACGGAGACTGAAGCTTTTGTTTGTTTTATTTTTTTCTCTTTTGTAAGTTAGTAAATGATTGCAAAAGGCAACAGACAACTACTGCACGTGCACATCACTCGTATTTTACCTCAGACACGAGCAAAAGAAAAATTATACGGCCTGTTAGACTATCTAATTTTACGCATGAGCAATGCACCAGGGGATACAGGCTTCTGAGGGGGTACTGAATTGGTTACAACACCGGCAAACTCACGATGTAACTCAGAAATGACTTCAGATAAAACTTCCACAAACGGGCCATTCGCATAAATTCTGCTTGCCTCTGAATTAATCAAAATACTTTGAAGCCACTCTAAAATGTACAAAATGGTATCATCACTGCTATTAATTTCTAGCCAGAATGATTTTTTGTCGAGCGTAGTTCTGTAGCTGGGTTGCTACGTCGGGCCTAGCAGCTCCAGCCATGTAAAAATAATAAACCTTTGTAAAAAAAAAAAACCCTTAAGACTTAATAACGTTATTTAATATGCAACTTTTTACATACAAAACAGGTAAAACAACAAGACCCTTTTTAATTTCTACAGATGGCACAAGACAGCTGCCATATTTCAGTTCAAAGCCTCTCATTGGCTGAACAGGTTAACAGGTAACAAGGAGGAACACCGATCTCCCCGATGTGGAAGGGGTGGGAATGGTCGGGGCGGATGGGATTGATTGACAGTTTGCAAGTGCATGCATCGAATGGATAAAAAGCACATTGAATGACAAAGTGCACACCGAATGGGTAAAAGGCACATTGAATGGATAAAGCTCATATTTAATGTTTGATTGTAGTTTTTAACATTTGACTGTTGCATTTAACATTCAATGGTAGTATTTAACATTCAATACTTGCATTTAATATTTAATCTTGAATTTATTTGATGTTCAAATTTAACATTTGATACATGAATTTATTATTTTATGCTAAAATTCAATATTCAATACTTGCTTAAATTTAACGTTTAATGAATTGCCATTCATTATTTAATTTTTTGTTACTTTCACCTCCCATAATACATGACCATGCAAGTCATCTTGGCCCTGTAATATTCAATGCTTTATTTTTTAAGTGGATGGGAAACGGTAAACACTATTTGCAAGGTATAAATGGCAAAACAAACCAAATATAGAAATACACTTTTTTTTTCATTGCCATAAATGAACTGCTAGCTGGGGTTAACTGTATACAAGAACAACATTCAGAATTGCTGACCTGCAGACAAGGGGGTGTGTTGCTCGCATTCCTCATGCCAGTGTGATTATTTTCTCCTGCTGGAGGTTCAAAACAGTTCAGAATCGGGCCTCAAACCACTTATTCTTCCTCCCCACAATTTCTCAATTACACACAACACTCCCGCTGTCCTTATTGTAATTCAGACTACTCAAAACGTTGGAGAAATTTGCAATGACGCTTTCACAGTCTGAAGCATGTATATCTCTCAGCTGTTCCTGGTGTGTGTTCCCCTAGTGACGTCACGCCAACTTCGTGCATCTCCGGTGCATTGTGGGTATTTTCCGGAATTCTTGATAGTTTTACGTCTCTCAGTGCTCTAAAATAGATCATGGAGATTTAATTTCTTGCTCATTGTGAAAGTAAACCAAGTACGACCCCAGAGCCAAAAAATGATTTTCTATGCGAGATATGGACTTTAAGGTGACATACCAAAAAGCAATACAGGTTGTCGTTCTTACATTAACAAAACATTTATGCACTACTGGCTACATTAAGCTTTGAATAATTGCATTATTAAGATTTAGCCAATACTTTTTTTCTTTCAAATACTTTCATCCAACAACCCAAGGGAGAACATAAGAACAGCAGTGCTTACAACTTTAATTTCCTGCAGGCATCTCCAAACGGAAGCCTCCAGGGCCACATCAGGCCCTCTGTTTTGTGTTGAGGTCCTGATCTTCTTAGGAAAATGAGGAACTATACAAGACAGCTAATAATTGATTGCTTTTTGAATTGCAGCAGCTGTGCCTTGGAAAAATCATCATTTAATGTAATTTATTGTATGGTGTTTTGTTTTGGATAGCATTTTATGTATGTAATTAGTTTCTATCATTCCAAATTGGCTTGCACCAGAAATATTTATCCAACTGGGGTAATCTCTGCTTAATCTTCCTTATTCTGTCATGTGTTGTTGTGTAACAAGACTGGTGCCAAACAAGGACAGTACCAACCATGTCACCTAACTGACCCTGAGTCTGAGGGACTTCTCTGGTTTCTAGGCTTTGTTCCAAAACCTGAGTTAACTGTCATTGTAAATTAAATTCTGCATCTCTCAAAGCTGCTTGTAAAATGACAGCTTATGTCCAGAAATAATTACCTCCAATCAGAATAAAAAATAGAATATTAGCAGTGTCACATACACAGTGGGGTAAAGGTGAATACATTTTGGCTACACGTCTAAAGTAACACTCTTTTAAATCAGGGTTGGTGCTTCTGTAGACCGGATTGGGTTGTAGATGGTTGAAGACGTCTAAAATGAGCTGTTTGTAATCACACATGTATAAAAATCGCCTCATAAGATTACAATTGGATTTAGAAGTCTGAAAATGAATGTAATTTTTTTTGCTTTAGAGCTGTAGTCCTTCCCCTGAGTAAACTGCGTATAAATTATAATTATAATATATGCAGATTAACAGGAAAATATGTATTCTGTCTGTATTTAGACGTTTAGAGGTGCAGACCTGTTACCTACTTTTGAACAAAGGATAGGTGGGAGACAGTATGAAAAGTAAAAATGCAGTCTCTGAAGAAACATATACAGTATATCTTACCATAATCCAAACTTTAATTTGTGCTGCAATTTGCTTGCATTAACCAAAACTAACAGTTTCATTCAATCTAGGATTAAACACGAACTGAAGTGTGAGAGAGAAAAAAATTGTTATTCCCTTTATTCTTTTAAATTGTGAGGAAACTGTGCTTTAAATAATTTAGAGCTCAGTTACGCAAAGTAGCAGCAGGTGTAATTTAAAAACATCTAAACTACAAAATTTTGGCATGAAAATTGATTAAAAATTACACTTGGTTATGATAATGATGTCTAAGGTACTCGTGCGTACATTGAAATGGTTAGATGTCTACAGACACCCAAGTGCTTAGAGAAAACTATTTGATGCTTTGGAAAATAATACCTACACTAGAAGCCAGGCTAAACGTTTAAATCCATGTTACACCTGTCTAAACCTCCGAGTCGACTTTGGAAATTTACGACAGTATGTTTCTCGTTACCAGTTAATGGGGGTTATAGGAATGTCTGCATGAGTAGAAGTAACCCATGCAGAGATAAGAGATGTCTAAAGTATGATTATCAATCGGGTGATGCCAACCATACCGATATTGAGAAAAAAAGTACACTAAAGGTTGGTACAGTCAGTGTCATGAATAGCGATTGCTGCTGTAATTGCTTGAGAGCTCCTGGACAGTCTATAATACTGTATATGTCAATGTCCATTTTAATAATGAATCCACCTTTTTATACACTGCCCCTTTCATTTTACATCCGCTAAATCCTTGTTTTCCTTTGTAAATGAGGCCCTAAATGTTTTTGAATTGAGAGCTTGGACTCTTAATAAACATAGTCTCTCCAAAGGTGGTTGCTCTCCTCTTACAACTATAAGCTTTTAATAGGATTGCGCTCCTGAAAGATAGGATTATGTTTTAAACTACAATGTTTTTTGAATTGAGAGTGTGTATTCTTAAACACAGTCTCTCCAAGGAGGCTGTTATCCATTTATAATTATTGTCATGACTGTTTTTTTTTTTTTTTGTTCCTTGTAATGGGGGGAGATCTGTGCTGACTATCTGGCACATGCGTGGTACTGCAGGAAGAGGGCAACAGTCTCGTAGGATCCGCCTGTCAGTCATGGCGATGACACCGAGAGGTGGGGAAGAGGGTGTGTTGGCTAAGAGGCGGCCCTTGGGAGATTGCTCTGCCCATAAGAACTGCGCTTTGTTGTGGATTCGAGGGGCCATAATTTGGAAAACACACAGAGACGCTGGCTAAGAAGGACAGTGGTTGGAGCGAGCGACCGAAATAGGCAAGCATGGCTGAGGAAGACAGCCAGCCTAGTGAAAGAAAATAATATACAAAATAAATTGTTACATATCCGAGGGAACTTGTATGAATAGAAGGCGAACCTTGGTCACCTCAGGTTATAGTGCATAACAACATAGGACAAAGACCCGAGCTGACCGGCTTAGAGGCAGTGGTGGCACTGCATAAGCAGCACCTTTATTTTGTAGTTTTATTTTCCTTTTTCTTTCACCTTTTGTTATTTCTTATTTCAGAGCACCTGTGAGTGTGCCAGCATTGAATTGTTTACCAGTATTGGTATTTCTGTGGTCCTGTTTACCTTTGCCGGTACTCAGGCCACGGACAAGAGCGCCCTCTGCAGGCTAAAAGAAAATATATAAAATAATAAAACTCGGCACCAGTGCAGTGTTTTCAATTAAACCTTCTGTCTCCCGTGTGTCAGTGAATTGCCCACCACCCTTCCACATTCTTCTTAAAAGTTTTATCGGGTTGTTTAAGCTAATTCACTCAAGCCTAGAGCATGATATATATATATATATATATATATATATATATATATATATATATATATATATATATATATATATAATCCACCAACCCACCAAACCTCTTATTAGGCACGAACGTGACAATATGATGTTCCGACTCACTGAAGATGCATTTGAATCTTGCCACTTATCAAACCACTTCAGAGCTGCCAATGCCATGCATTTATTTGTATTGTTAGTGCAACAAAAAAAATAATTGCCAAAGCAATCAACAGCTCCATAGTGTGAAACAATGAGTAGAATCCTAGACTGCTCTCATATTGGGCAATACTGAATCCTCTTTGTTAGGAAGGTACTCCAACTTCTGAATCAGATGTTAATCCTATAACTGGGTTCACCCACGTGTTCTCAAAATGAGAACTTGTTTTTTTTAAATGCAGCTATTAGCTTTTTGGGCATTACAAAGGGAGTAAATAAGCTACAGACAACAATAATGATTTTCAGGACAAAAGGTTGCATAGTTGCGTTTTTCACACACACTCACTATCTCAATCTTATTTTTTCCATCTTCTACCTGTAGCTTTGTCTTCTTTTGTTGTATATTCTGGAAATGGGGTTCATTTCTTTCCATTTAATTTTCTCATTTATCCCCGAATGTAATCAAATTATATTAATCAATGTACTTGTTCCACAGATACATTTTTTTCCTATATTCCGTTGAGGGACCTGATTGACCTCATTGTTGTTAAATCATCGAATTTCTTGTTGTGCGTTCTCACAAAAAATATATACTGCAGCAGAAAAATTATTGGCCAGTAGATGAAGATACTGAGTCCAATCTTAAAGTCAATAAAATGTGGAACAAAATGTTAAGAAAATAAACGTTAAAAGTGTAAAGCATTTATAGTTGATCCAGAAATAACAGGGTTCCAGGTAATTGAAACAGGGCTAGAGTGAGGTTTCAGAGCACAGTGGAATTTGTTTATGTCTTTTTAAAACATAGAGCCACTGCTCAAATGCTGCCTGGAGAGTGCAATCCAGGGTCATTGCTCAATAAAATTGAAAATAAATTAATTCAGCTGTTTTGGTTCGTACAGACATATTGGATAGAAAGTGTTCAGGAAGTCAAGGTCACTCAACACATCCCCCATTAGTGTTTCTTCTCACATTACAATAATAATAAAACAAACTAAACATATCACCAGTCTTTATGTTTTCTTTTAGTTTAACAGATTGCAAACCATGGCATAATTAATTGGTTTGCAGCTTATGTCAAAGATAGGCAGTAATCTCATAATTATTAAATCCATTCTCTGACTTTTCCAACTAAACACGCATTAGTTTAATCTAAAGAAACCATCTATAAATGACAATATATTAGCCTAATCTTTCCCAAGTCAATTGAGCCCTAAAGTTGCTATTCACTAAAAATTATTGAAGTCAAAATTGTGTTTATTTGTACAGTTTAGGTAACATGAGCAAGGGCTGAAATAGAGAGTAGAGCCAATGATTTTCTGATTAAAAAAATACTGTTTTCCATTTCACAAAAGTCTTTAATTTGTTCTTTTAACCTTCAAATTATGTTGTTCAAGTAAAGGCCACTACATTATATATTGTTGTTTGTGTTTATTTTAAACAAGCAAGAGTTCATACAAGTGAAAAATACTAAATACACAAAAGTGAAGTGTCTTTTCTAACTGCGCATTCAGATTATTACTAAATCAGTCCAGTCAGCCTCTCTTCACCATTAAACATAACAGGTCAATTGCAGCGTACTAGTGACTTAGTCCACATTAAGTGGACTAAAATGCGGACTAGAAAATCCTACATATCTATACTAAATTAATCCTGATTGCAGCGTACCAATTGGTTTAACTGATCAGAACAAGTTAGACAGAGAATGGGTACTAACCTACAGCTATGGCCAAAAGGTCTGCATCACCCTATAGAATTAACACATTTTGCTTCATAAAGTCAAAAGAAACACAACAAAGCGAGGCAGTTCTTCCAGCGACCGCGTGGGAGCGACATAGTGTGAGAAGTGCATCGTTTTAAAAGTGCAGAGCAGTTAGAAGCAGTTTGAAAGCCGATTGACAGCTGCAGAAACTAAACTTAAACTTACAAAAAAAATTATAATAATAATAACAACATGACCTTCAAGCCAGTAATCTGTGACACCTGCATGATGTGGGAAATCCAAGAAAACCCAGCAGAGCTAAACAAAGTGTGTGTAAAGTGTCACACGATCCAGGACTTGCTTAAACTAGTAAGTATGCTAGAAATGGAGCTGCAGGAAATGAGATAGCAACAGGAGCTTGAGGAGCTGGCAGTACTCAAAGAAATGAAAGAAGTTATTTACAAACCGCTAACCAAGATCATGTAACAGTCTCTTGACACAGGGGTTGTATCGACAGACTAGAGAATTGCAAACGTAATACCGATCCATAAAAAGGGAGACAAAACTGAACCAGGTAACTACAGACCAATAAGCCTGACTTCTATTATATGTAAATTTATGGAAACTATAATAAAATCCAAAATGCGTATCCTCAAAATGGAGCAGTAGTACAGCAGGTGTTTTCTCTGTGTGAGTGAGCCTGCCGAGAATATCTCTTAGCGAGCCAAGAGGAAACCCTGTTCTTCTTCCTGAGTCACAAATCACTTCTCTCCTATTCTCAATTTCAGAGGTTCTTCCTCCATGCAGCCCTTGCTCCTGTCCTATGAATTAATTGAATAGGTGTTTAATTTTATCAGTCTTGCATATATTAATTCAGTTTGGGTGTTAAACTCTATCAATTTTACATTTGTTATTTCACTTAAACTGTTGTCATAACAAATGTGTCCCAATAAATGCCTCCATGTGTTTAACATTTTCATTTCATATGCATCAACACATTATTAGATGGGATGATGATTACATTAACTGTTCAATGAGTTTCTTTGAACCACCATATAGGGCTCTATTCACAAAACTTTAACACACAAAGTTAATAAAGAAACTAACCACCATTTTTATGAAATAAGGAAGGTTAGTATCCACAAGACTTTATTCTTGTTTCAAATCATTTGGGAACCTAAAGGAATGTTTACAAACACTTAAAAAACTATATTCTCATTACACTTTGATGTGCACAGTTATATTTTATGACTCACCTGGTAAAATGTGAAGGTCCAATACAAATGGACCATTTTGCAGCACTGTCTATTGTAATCTCAAGCCAAAACTCTGAAGTCGTTCATGATACACTTGATATAAACTTAATCCAGTTTTCAACCACAACTAAATGTTTTCACAAATGTATTTTAATACATTTGTATAAAGTCTTCTATCAGAGATGCTATTCCTCTTACAGTATGCCCCTAGGGATTCTTTGTTTTTGTTAAACCAATTCTACAGCAGTTTGAAAGATGAAAAACCCCAGGCAATGTATTTGCCACAGTAGAACAAGATCAAAAGTAATGTCTCTTAAAAACCCTCCAGTTGTATTTTTCTTTAATAGCCAAACAAAAAACCAGTATATTATACACTGGAGCAAAATTGTTATAAAGTAGGACTGTTAAACAGTGTTAGGCTACTGTGTGGGTATCTGCTTAGACGAGAGAGACACAGAGGGTTTGCAGTTGAAACACCGCTCATGTGTCCAGGTTTTATTACAAATCACAGGGGTCGCAGGAAGTTGCAGTGGTTGGTGGCCACCAGTAGGGTACCAGCAATGGTAGCCCTAGTGCAGAAGTATATGTTATACACAAACACAATATACATGACAATACAGAAATGCAAAACAAAACAGTAAGAAAAAAACAGCTATAAAACAAAAGGTGGCCAAGCTCTCACTAAAAGACAGGTCCCGCACCTGGACCTTTCACTATACAAGCTAAGTAATCTTTGGTGGGATTAAAATTCCCCTAAATAAATCCCTACCATACACACAATGGTTCTCAGTCTTGGTTCACTTTCCCTGGTTATCCACACAGTCATAAGTCTCTACGCTGGTACACTGTGGTGACGTCAGGCCAGGAGGTAGACAGACATGGAAGTGCTGCTTGCACATTTTAATAAAAAATAAACAAAACAAAAGGTTTGAACAAAACACAAACGCTTTCACAAAACAACACAGGTAGTAATTGTTATAATATATATTTTATTATTTTGATTTTTTATGTTTTCAGTGGTAATGTACTTGTATCTGAGTTCAGGAGCTGCTGTTCAGTTCTAGCCACTGTCAATGAAGTAACCTATTTGACATATGTTTATGCAACAAGAACTGAAAGGCAGCTCCTCAACTCATATGAAAGTATCTTAACACAGACTTATCAAATGTAATAATAAATGGGGAGAGTCCAAAGAAGAGCAACCAGACACATCTCAGGGCTTAAATGATTGAGCTATGAAGATAGACTGAAAGTACTGAATCTATTTAGCCTGGAACAAAGAAGAATTATGTTGATTGAATTATGTTGAAGTTAACCTGAACCAATACTTTAAACGTAGTTCAGAAACCAGGACCAGAGGACCAGAGAAATTAAATGGAAATAGACTTAGTACAGAGGTAAGGAGACAGTTCTTCACACAAAGTGATGAGGCTATGGAATAGATTACCCAGTCTTGTTGTTGAGGTAGATTTTTCTGATAAATATTGTGTTGGAGAAAGGGAAAGCCCACACACCCTCTCTCCCACCTCTCTGTGTCACTGCCATGACTGACCGGTGGATATTGCAAGGCTGCTGCCCTCTTCCTGCAGCACTATGAAAGCACCAGAAGAGTCAGCACAGATCTCCACCCTGTTACATATCCTCCCCCTCAGAATGGCACCACCGGTTCATTCAAAAATCCTACACCCCCATGCCTTCCTGAGAGAAAAAATCTGCGTTTTGATGCAGCTTTCCTGCTCCAGCCCCAGCCAACAGAACAGTGTCACGAGCCTCACTTTGGTCTTGTCCCTTCCCAAATGACCAGACAGGGGAATAGCATAAGCAAGCTGCAACAAATCCTCCTTAACCCTTTGCGGTCCATTTATTCAACGAGTCTCAGGCGCGTCACGTCCAATTTATTTTCACAAGCGCAGTTTATTTTAGACGCGCTGTTTAAAAGTATTTCTTTTAACAGTAAAACAGGTTTAAAAGGCACTGCATATCAACAGGACCCTCAGCGCTGCATCTCCAGCCCCGTCCCACCCCTTTTTCGCTGTATTTATCACATACCTCTTCATAGTCGTGCATACCGATAAATCATCTCCTGATCACTCATTTTATCACCAAACTCCTCAATAAGGTGATCCAAGTCATTATTTTATTACTATAACATCTCAAAAAGCTCTGCAAATGTCCATGATATTCTTTGAACGCTAGATGCAGAAGCAGCTATCTTGTTTGTTTATGTCCGTGTTATCTCTGTGGTCCCGGGGCTATCAGTATTGCTGATATACGGCCCTTTTATTATTTTTTTCGACTTCTCTCGGTTCCTATCGGTCTCACTCAGCCATTGAATGGTTTACATTGCTTTTTCTGGAGAAAAAATGACTAGACCTGTGTTTTACGTCTTTTTGATGATGTCGGACAGGTTCCAACATCGGACCGAAAGGGAAAATTGTAATGTCGGACCTGGTCCGACATAGGACCGCAAAGGGTTAAAGGGCTGAGGAATGAGCAACTGGTGATGCACTTCCCCCGTCTGGGGTAATTTTTCAACACGCTACAAAAGGTCTCGATTAATTTCAAAGTGAGGGTACGCACCAGAAGAGTCAGCATAGATCTCCCCCCTGTTACAGCCTCTATATCGAAAAGTTATGTTGGTATCAGCACAGTGCCCGGACAAGCAGAAATGGCACTGCAGAACATAAAATATGATTTGGAAGAAACATAATAATGCTTAAATTGAGATCTGTGCCGAGGTGTCTTTCAACTGAAACCCTTTTTTTCTACAGCTAATTAAGAAAAGAAATGTAAAAATATCTATTTTCCATATACTTAATGAAAAAATGATAAAAATTGAAAAGTTGTAACTAGAAAAAAGGGTTGATCCTTCGACAGTATCTTTCAAAGTAAAGACTTTTACACATTTACAAAAAAATATAGCAGCCTTATCCGAGGCACTTCCTTCTGCCTAACACATCTGTAGTCACACAATTTTTTTTTTATTTTTACATACTGACATACTCATCTTTCTTTATTAAAACTGTAACATGTCTCTGGTTTTCCCTTGCTCTAGCAGCTGCTAGCAGGGATAATTATTTTTTTGGAGCCTTTCATTTTCTATCAAAGGGTCAAAAGCAGCACAAAACAGATGAGGTGTTGTTGAATCTGCAAACAGCCGTATTAAGACATGGAAGGCTTAATCAGCAGATGCCCAATTATATGCCCAGATTGCTTCTGTCCTGTGGTATCTAGAATACCAAAGGTATACTTCAAGCCTGGTGACCTGTGTTGCTTCACATGGAGACCGTGTTCTTTATGGGTGGGACTCAGATGACCAGCAAATGAAGATGGTTGTGCAATCCATTTGCTGATTGTGATCAGTAGTCCACTTCATTATGTCTGTCATATTGCAAATAGTCACATAATGAGGTAACGGCTGTTATTTTCCTTCTTAATACATGTGACACTACATGTGTGCAATTCACTCATGGACAAAAAACGGTCTATATTAATTCAACTAACTAAAAAATTAGGATTTGTAGCAAGTGTTACAAGTGGTCAGAACAGTTTTATAAACAAAATCAAAGGGATATCATCACAACTTTATTTTAGGTGAGACTATCATGACAATTGATAAACGACTGCGGTGGAACCAGAGTAAGGGTGGATATGTAAAAGGTGGGATAAATGAATCCTGTTTTAAATACCATTATACTCACCTGTAACAATTACTAGATTCACATAGTTTTTGGTCTGAGATTCAGATTTTACTAGGGAGCTTCCCTAAATTCTTTGTTTAGAAAGATACAGGGTATTAATCCTAAAAATCATCCTACCATTATAACTTCTGGAAGCTGTACAAAGCAGGCAACAAAGACAGCTTCTGTGATTGTTATATAACTGCACAAGATTTTCTTTTTGTTGCCATAGTATCAAAGGAAGAAAATGACAAAATAAAGGCCTTTTAAAGAGTGGAACATATTAATTTATCCACCAAATTACAACATACAAATAAATGGCTGCAATTTTCAGCATGACATGCTATACTATGAAGTGCCATTTATACGTAATTATGCATTACACTTTAGTTTTCTTCATTGCATTTGCACTGCCACCTACCCCTCGTGGTAATCAACTTGTAGATGACATAGTAAAAGCACTTAATACTTTATCAATAGTCTTTATAACCCCACAAATATGAAGTTTGTATTTCAAATGATTCATGAGGTATGAGGTAGTAAAGGTTTGGCACCAGCAGAGACAGCAGTGTTGGATTTATTATTAACATGTAGTGAGTGGTTAATGACACCTACATTAGGCCAACAGATAAAGTTGTTGCTGCTTCGTAATGAGAGATCCAAGTAATTCTGCAAACATAAAGTATAATATTGTATCCTACCAAATATGATGACATTTTCTGACACATTATTAGGGAACATTTTTGTCTGCCTACCCTATCCCTGTTAAAGTGTCAATCTAGACTTGAGACATTTAGAACAATTTAGAACAGTAGAAGAGTTTTGGCACAAGAGATTTGTACTATACCGAACAATTAACACATAAACACATTATTCGTATTTTTAACCTCTGTGGCATTGTAAATAAGACTGAACCAAATTCTAAATTTGGAAATGGTTGGGAATCTGTTTGTACTAGCTTGTTTCAGATGCTGGTGTTCAGTGCTCTGCTCATGACTGTATCTGGGTCAGGGAGCTAAGGGGTCATATTCACAAAGCACCAACTTCATTACCAAGAACGTTCTTTGAGTTTTGAGTTTCAATTGTTTTTTTGGTTATCATCTCACAGATATCATGACTAGGGCCCTCCGTTTTTCACGACTTGTTGTCTAACCTGTAATTTAGTCCTCTAGCCACACGATGTCGATATAGCCTCCACAGTAAGCCACATAATGAGCAATCATTAAACAATCATGAACCATTTGAATTGCTCATCCCATTAGTACAAAGCATGTATTATCAGATTAATAAACAGAACGCTGTAGATGACTACTGGCATTTATTTAACCCTTACATTCCTGTGAACATGTAGAAATGCATCCATTTCTAGAATGGCCATAATTGCCCCTCGTAATTAGGGGGTATTTTCTAATTACCCAGAATTGAATGTGTTGATTCCTTAATTATTCTTTAGATCAGTTTAGCTGGAGTGGCTACATGGAAATCTGGAGGTTTGGGACTGAATTGCAGGTTAGTCCTGTCGTTTTAATTCTCCTGTGAATTTCGCAGGGTCCTAATCATGACACGGAAACTCGTTTGCATACCTTTCTTCCACATAACTGAAATGCAAGTTGACCTTTTTTGAAGTTAACATTTTTATTTACTGTGCAGAACAAAATATTATTCAACAGTTAAGAAAATCAGTCCACGTCCTCGTATTTCAGACAGGCAGGGACAGTCTGAGTAAATATGTGAGTATGTCATGCATATTCTGAGCAAGATCAAACATTATCCTGCAAGCTTTCCTTTATCAACTGTACAGATCTGAGGTTAAAAAAACTTCACCTGTGTGCATTGGAATTTGACTCAGAATAAGGAGATTTCAGGCGCATATCTGAGTGTAAAAGTCACTGGAAACAAAGCTACTGCTGTCATGGAAATTGTTCTGTGAGCAATACTTTTATTTTATCAAATCTATCCCCATTGTCTACACCCAAACTGAAATGTGTCTTTAGATCTCTATAGAGAGGAGGCCAAGTTATCCCAAAACGCCTGGGAACAGCCATAATCATATTAACATATTTTAAATCTCTCCTGACAATATAACTTGTTTTACAGTACAGCACTGTGAACACATGTACAATCATCATATGGTGCTTCACAAATCAATAAGAGACTCACAGCTCCCCTACTGAGAACAAGCCTGTTTGCATAGGCACCTTCAAGATCTTCTTTTAAAGATGCCTACCACCTCTATACAGGAGATATACATGGACTATTTGTACAAATTAGATATTTTTATGTAATTAAATATAGTTTCATCATACAAAAAAAAAATATTGTAGATGTTTTGGTTTCATAAAACAGTCTGGAGACAGTTCACATATAGCAACTTTAAAGACAGTTCCATAAAATTTTTATATGTCTCAAATGTGCAGTTTTGAAAGAAACACATGTTATAACAAACATGTATTGCCATTTCAAAACATGATTTCTGGTACTATACTGGGGTAAAGAAAACTCTGTCTGGAAGCCATGCTTTTTGACTGCCTTGTACTTCCTAGGTCCCCTTCACTGGCTTCTTTCCTGTCAATAACTGATCAGTTGCTTCCCTAATTAACTGACATGCTTTGTCCCATGCATGTTGTCTTTGATTTATGCAGCCACTACAATAGGCATATTGCACAAACCAATGCATAAGCAACACTGAATGAAGTCAGGCCCTCCTTAAGTCTTACATGTGTGTTATTATCAATTAGGTCTACTTGTTAGTTACAAAGATATAGCAGCAGAATGCATCTAAACCAACAAATTGCACTGTATAGATTGTCCCCTACTTATATATTTAATAAATGGCCTATCTGTGGAGTAACTTTTACTTACTGATGTGTTTGGTACCATTTGATTGAGGTTTGAAATGTGTTTGTTTTTTTGTTATACATTGTTAACATATTATATTCAGAAACGGCCACATCGTTCAGTGTTTTACAGTAGCTAGAGTTTTTCACTGAAATCCAGTATAGAAATATGAAGTTCATTCTTCAAATGGTTACTGTATGATTGACATAGTCTGTATTAAAGTACGTATGTACCCTAACCGCGTGCACAATAAACAGCAGTAGTAAATAATGACAAAAGCTGTCAATCACCAGTACTGGTAAGATTTTCATTCTTTTTTTTTTTTTTTTTTTTTTAACAGTAACTGAATACTATAGCAAGAAAATCATTCATATCCCAAGTAAAACAAATGAAAAATCCATATTTATATTTTATTAATCTTGGATCCAAAAATGAAAATAATCTTTATTATTTAGTAAAATAATTCACTTTTGTGCCAAAGTACTTACCAAGAAGCAAGTAAATGTTGCTGTGCTGCATTACATCTCACAACCTCGCCATTTCCACATGCTTTACTTTAGATTTGCCTATCAAAATAATCAGAGCTGCTCAAATACTCGCCTTTCTTCCAAATCAGTTGTGAAATACAGCATCCTCTCTCCAGCAATGTGTTCAATCCATCTTCTACTCACATGATGTCATACGGAGTTGTCAGCTATGCCCAAAGACTGGAATAATCAATTGCAGAGGCGGTGATAAAAATGCTATTCTGCTGTCATCCCCCAAGGAAATACTTTATTAGTTAGGGAATTCATACAAAAAACAAATTGTGCAGGTTTTTGAGTGCCATGTAATGACTTATTATAGTCAGAGTAAGGCTAGAGAACCATTAAGTGTAAATCACATCTGAACAAATAAATATAAAAGATTAAAACTGTGAGTCAGGCATAGTTAATTTTTTTTTTCTCAGTAAGATTCATATACTGTACCTTAGCACTGCAGTACAGTTAATGACAATACAATGTAGAATTTTGGACACAGTTACTTTTAATTGATTGACAATACTAAATATTATGTTTCTTCTAAATTAACAAATCAATGAGCAGAATGTTCCTATAAGTACTAGCTTCCATATGAGGATGGGCACTCTTTGTCTTGCGTCAGCAATTTTCAGGTAAATGTCACTGTAGTGCAAAAGTATAGAAAAGACATATGGCTTTCAAAGCTTGGTAAAGTATGTTGAGAAAAAATCTGATAATAAAGCTCTGGAATTAAAAACAGCAAATTATACTGTCAGAAAAATATTGGAGGCTAGTGAAATAATGTATAAATAACAATTATATAAAATGTGATACATACATGTGATCTTTAACTTTTCTAGCATAGACACTTGCTGTTATATTGACTACAGTATGTACAGCCGCAAACAGCAGTACCTGTATTATAATCTTTATTGGTTAAAGGGTGTACTTTGTAAACATATTTTAATTGTTTTAAGAATCATGTTAGGTCATTTTTTTTTTTCTTATGGGAATCTGCTATAAACATTATTTGTCCATGTTTTTTTCTTTCTTTCTTTAAAATCAATTTTACTCTCCAATTTGGATTCTATTGTACATAATTGCAGGCAAGTTTGTTCACCAAAATGTATATTTGCCAGTTTATGAAAAAAAATAATCTTGATGGAGATTAAAAACATGTTGTTTCTCTGATGTATATTACTGATTGCAGTATATTATACTGCCATCTATATGAGGGTATCATGGAATGATTGACAAAACACCCAAGATGTGAAACATCTCTCTAAAGAGACTCTAAATATACATACATTGCATGGAAACAGGAATAATTGAAGAATGTTGGACCAGAGGCACCCATATTTAGAATAGACTTGTAATATACCAATGACAGCAGCAGTGTAAGAGTCCCCGGCACCAGACTGGTCCCCGGCACCAGAAAGGACTCTACCCCAAGCAGGCCAGCCACTGGGAAGGACCTGGTAAAGTGTTAAGGATGTGTACCAGGTGAAGCTCCGGCCCAGGGGCCAGGTGGTCGTACTCCATCGCGACTACCTGGTTTCCAGTCCTGCCTGGGTGGCTGATTCCAAGGCTGCCTTTTTCAGTGCGGCTTTCAAAGTCCGGTTCCTCCTCTCCACCATTCCTAATGCTTCTAGATGAAATGGAATGTGCCACGCCTGTGTAATCCCCAATAGTGCGCATAAAATGATCATTACTCGTCCCGTAAAATTGGGCCCTCGGTCGCTTTGCAGCCATTGAGGGAAACCCCACCTGGAAAACACCTGCTCCCACAACTGATATTTTCCCCAGTGCATCCTTGTACAAAACAAAGGAATTGATGGCTGCCAGGTCCAGTACATTGTAAAATACAGCAACTGGCCACCGATGAAAACCAGCTTTCACTGAGTACTGACATGCCATCTGGTCTAAAATGTCCATTGTAGAAATCCACAGTCTCCATTTTTTTTCTTGTCAACAGTCCCGATGGCAACTGACGTATGAAGGGAGCTGAGAATAATTACATTCTTTCTCGGCTTGCACTTGTAAACAGTTAGCGTAGCACAGTCATTGTGTTTTAAAATTGTACTAGAGTACAGCTGTGGTTGCAAGTTTTGCGCAGATGGTGGAAACTTGTACATATAAAAAAATAGAATATTGTAGGTTATATTCTAAATAAAAAAATTGTATTGTAAAAGGCAGTCAAAATTACTGCTTTGGCGGTTCTAGGTGGGTGGGTTATAATGTCCTTATTTTCGTGATCCTGCCTTTCAAACACCATCAGGGTATTTAATACATGTTTTTAGGAAAAGAAATAAACAGACAACCGCATAGCTTTCAGACATGCAGAGTAATTTAAATTTGAAAACCTCAAATCATCAAAATGACTGCCGTGGCGGTTCTAGTGTTAAGTGTCTGGAAATTCGGTCATGGCTGTCAAGACTGCTATTACTTCAGTTTTCTGTGCTGAATAGCCTGGCGGGCCTACCTCATTCTCTTCCGCCAGGGCCAACATGGCACATCCTGTCCAATACTGACCCTCATCCCAGTACCTTGACCCATCTATGTACACATCTACATCCCTATCTACTGCTGTGGTTCTAAACAACCCGTCCTCTTTCTGTCTAACCACTTCAATCATGTGGTTCCCCTTGTACTCCAGGTGTTGGGAGAGACTAAAGGATGGAGAGCATTTCATAGTTATTGGTTTACCCTGTAGTTCAGTAACCCACCTTCCCCACCTTTGAGGGGATAACCCTTTAACTTGCACCCTTAAGAGTAAGCTCATGGGAGTATGTGGTATCTCTAGTTCTATGGGATTGAAGCCTACTATGTGTTCGGTTGCCATAATTGCCCAATGGACCCCCAATAGATTTTTATTAAACCGGTGTCTGCACAAGGGAGAAATACCCTACTGGTTGTGTCTTGCCATGAACTTCTTGAAGTAACACCGCCCTAACAAGCCCTCTCAGTGGCTCTGTTACTTGTATTGCAAACCCTCTTTCTCTGTCTGGATTTTGTAAGGCAGGGGCAATGCCTCAAATGCAGTTTGGTCACTGGGTTCCAAATCCAGTTCCTCTGTCTTACCTCTCTTGCCCTTCAGGTGTTCATATAGGAGGTGAGCATGTTCTGCATATCCCTCTATAAAATCCCTTGGAGCAGGGCTGGGGCCATGCACATAAAGAGGAGACTTTTGTGATTGTTTATTGTAAATTATTATGTTAGGGTTGATTAATTGATTGATGGATTATTATTCATGATAAGCTAGGTAGTAATTGTAATAAATTGTTAGTATTAGTAATTGCAGTCAATTGTTAAATGATTATTTTAAATTACTGTTAAATAATAGTGTAATTAAGGGTATTTTCGAATGGTCCCTGAGGGGTCCATTCTGAGGAGGGGGATATGTGGCAGGAGACCCCTGCACGTGAAAATGTGTTTGTTTGTGTGTTTTTATAATTATGTTGAATGAAATAATTGCTTGCTAGCGGGCGCTCGGTTGGGACTTGCTGCCTGCTGTGTTTGGTTGGGGGGAAAGGCAGCAAGCGATTGGTTCTGCTAATCCCTGACCAGTAGGTGGGCGTGTCCCAACTGAGTGTCCACTTCCTTAAAAACATCCGGCCTAGATTGGTTGAAGCTGCTGCACTACGGAGGTCTGGAATCCCACTGGAGAGAACTGGAGACTGCTGACGATTGCAGACAACAAAGGCCTGCAGTATAGAGAGAAGTGTATTCCAGCGGTACCTCCTGTTTAGGGGAGTAGCGCTAGCCATTTTTTACGGCACCTTTTATTTGTAGTTTTTGTACTGTGTTTTATTTTGCCTTTGTACAGCTTGCTGTATGTGTCCTCTGTGCGTTACCATCGCTGGTAATGTCACATGACCTGATTGTTTACCTTCATTCTCTTATGTGTTAATAAATGCTGCACGCCTGTGGGGTGTGACAAATGCACCAATCCTGCGTGTATCTCCACTCACTCATAGACATACCCACGCAAGTGACAGACACCCTGTCACATCCCTACAAAACCCAACTAAGCCCAAGAATGAGCGCAATGCTGTTACAGTATGTGGTCGTGGTAAGGTCTGTATTACTTTTATTTTGTTTGGGTCAGGGGTCCTACCACCCTCACTAACCCGTACCCCCAGAAACAGTACCTCTGGCTGTAGCAACTGTGCCTTCTTTGGATTTAGTTTTAATCCAGCTGTCTCCAACAGCTCCAATACTTCATCCAACAAAACTATGTGTTCCTCCTTGGTTTCAGTTTGCAACAATATATCATCTACATACTATATAACCTGCTGTGTCTTAGATACATTTTTCAAAATATCTGCCACACATTGATGAAACAGTGAAATGTACAGAAATTCACCAAAACCCATTAGATACATCCAAAGCAGAGTATACTTTTGCTGTCCCTTGCAGACTTGCCATAATATCTGGTGCTCGGGCAACAACTGATGCTGCAGAGGGCGTTTGAGCATTGATTTGTCAGTAATCAATTGTCAATCTCCATGAACCATCTGGCTTCTTTACTGGCCATATGGGTGAATTGACTGAAGAAACACAAGGTCTTAAAATGCCTTGTTCCAGTAGTGACTTTACTACCACACCCACTGCTGCTTCCACTTCGATAGGATATCTGTACTGCCTCTGGTCAGGCGGATCCCTGCCCTTAATCTGTATTTCCATATTTGAAACCCTCCCAGTCATGTTTGTGTTCTGCCACAGTACTTCTGCAAGTTCAGCATACCCTTCACTGTACTAACTGCATGTCTGTCTGTAATTATAACATATTCTGCATTCTGGTCACCCTGCCACATTACTCTGTTAGCCAAATCAATTATATAGCTTTGTTTTTGCATGGTATCTGCTCCTCATGCGTTTTACACATCCATACTTGCATCTGAAATTTAGGGCACTTTCACACCTAGTGATTCGCATCTTGGTTCACTTGCAAACAAACTATTTTTTTCTGTTTAGGTTTGTTTAGTTTCAGACCTGGAAAATTCAATCAAACTTTATTTGTAAATGAATTCACGTTTGTTTGTTTAGTCCACTTGCTGCTACAAGCAGACCAGAATTCTATTGGTTTCACATTGCACCTTTACAAACGCGCTCAGTTTTCTTGCCGTTTACTTGAGCGGAAGTTCTCTGTAGAAAAACATTTTCCATCATGGAGAATACAGGTACTGTACTGCTGTGCTCTTGCTTTTCCTGTGCGTTAGAGCATATCTCTCATTTTAATGTAGGTCTGCCGCATTTTTTTCACTTTTATTCGGCACTGTGGAGGGCTTCGTTCAAAGCTCTTACTTTTTCAGCGCTCGAAAAAAACACAGAAAAAATATTTGTGTTTTTGTGTGTTGTTTCCAGTTGTTCCTGGATGTATACATCAGCCCACACTTAAAGCAAAGCTGGTGTTTCAGCAGTACTCCAGGTCACCCCTCTTAAAGACATTTTCCAAGTAGTTTGTCAAATGTGCTTGAGTGGAAAGGCCGGACACTTCCTTGGCATTTGATCAATTACGTCACTTCCACAGTTTGGTTTGCTGTGTGGAGCAGTTAGTTTCCAAGTGAACCTGAATGTGTTTGCTTGCACAATGCAAAAGGTTTTGGGGGAGCAATCTCGTAAACATACAGAGTTCACTTTCAAACGAACTGAGATCGCCTTTTCTCGTTTGGTTTGCTTCGCATCCTGGTGTGATTATGTCACTGTCAGAGGTTTCACATATAGCTCCAAACGAACCGAACCGCACTTCAATCCGCATCAAACAATCAAACGAATTAGGTGTGAAAGGCCCCTTAGAGTTACCAATTTTAGTTAACAAAAGAACGGATTGCTTTGCTTTTACAATACCACTCCCAACTCCTTGTATCTGAACAGTTTTGCCTGATTGGGGAAAATCATGGTGTGACTGTGATAGCGGCTCCAGTGTCTACTAACCAATTGTCTCGATGACCTTCTACCAAGACTTTGTTACCTGAGGCCATGCCCCGGGTTCTTTTTCCCTTGTATACAACTGGAACCCGTTTGTGACAACAGTAATTTAATTTCCTTGAATTGTTTTGTTAATTCTTCATATGGGGACTTCTTCTCATTTTTACAGACAAACCCCTTCTTCTGATCTTTTTGCTTGGGTCCTTTACCTGCAGACCCTCCTCCTTTTGCCCAACAGTCTTCATATCTATATCCAGTTTTCTTACAATTATGGTAACTGCCCGTAAATAGTCTTTGTTCCTTGCGCCCTTCTTTAGTACCTACAGGAGCGAAGAAACGTCCTTTTTCTTTTTAGCTCCCTGCTCTGCACCCTGGTTTGTAGTTTCATACCAACTGGCTAATATGTCTGTTGCATCATGTGCCTCATCTGCCCTTGCCTCTGCCATCATTTAATATTGTACTGCTGTACCAATAGTGCTACAAACAGGGCGTCATTCCTCTGCAGATAATTTCACCCCCGAATTCCGACTATTGCACCTGTCCCAATTAGGTTGTCGGTTACCGACTAACTACATAAGGCTGCCTCCCTCTCATCAGCATTAGCCCATACCCCATCATTTGGTCTAATAATGCCCGCTAGTAGTGACGCTACCAAATCTGCAGGCATGGTTAGCTGCATTATCTGACAGACGTCCTGATCATCAAGACCATGTGCTCTCGCTTGCCTCTGTACTTCTGACAAAAATACACGTGGGTCACCAACCCTGTCCCAGTTTCCCACTCTGGAACACAACCCTCTCAATTCTGAGGCTGATAATGGAACATGTTCATGGCGTACATCATACTCATACATCATACAAGTTTCCAAACAGTCTGCACCATCGACCGGAGCTCTTACTGTACACCAAACAGGAGGCCTTATAATCTTATATGGTGCTGCCTTCAGTATTCTACCATCACCTTCTTTCTCACGTTCATATCTCCAGGCTGCTTCTTCTATACCTCCCCAATCAATCTGCCCTCTTTCATCATCTGCTTCTCTCAGGTGCCCCGACACCAACTGCAGCAACACATTAGAGAACAAACAAACAGGTGACACAGTGATGGCCTACTTTGATCCACTGAAGACAACAGAACTGCTTGTGGATACCAGTTCAGTTGGGCTGGGAGATGTATTTAACCCAAAGATCCCAAAATGAGCAGTTATACAAACTAGCATATGCCTGTAAAGCACTTTCTCCTGTTGAAAAGATATACTTCCAGACTGAAAGAGAAGCTCAAGCAGTCACATGGGGATGTTTTCATTTTTACCTCTATCTTTTAGGACAGAAATGTCCAGTCATCACTGATCATAAGCCACTAGTGCCCAACTTCAACAAGCCTTCATCCATGCCATGACCAATATTGAGAGATGGCTACTTCAAAATGACACATTTGATGTCATATGCAAAGCATGCTATAGCAATCCTGCTGACTACATTTCAAGGCACCCACTTTCACCCTCAGACAGACAACAGCCATGCTACAGTGCTAGCAGAAAAAAACAGGTCAATTTTGTCATTAATCACTGCATTTCCTGTGCGATCCCCAGAAAAGATCCAAAAAGCCACAAAATCTGACCCCTGCCTTCAACTTGTGATCGACTCAGTCAGAACTGGAAACTGGCACCAGTTACTCGTTGATGCCAAAGAGAAAAACATCTGCACAACAATCATATCTCCATGCATTATATAACGTGAGGCATGAAATCACAGCATCTGAAACCAATCTCCTTATACAAGGAAACAGATTCAATCCCAGGATCACTGCAGTGTTGTGTCCTTGATCTTGCTCTCGAAGGCCATCAAGGCAGAAGATCACAATGAAGGGAAAACATAATACATATTTTTGCTAATATTCTAGGCATTTGGGCGACACAGTATATGTTTTCCCTTCATTGTAAAGAAAAAAGTGATTTGGTATTTAATTATAATGCTATTAATAAATTAATCATACAACATGGTTATAGCATCAGTTTTACAGTATTATGTAAATATTCTGTCTTATAGTTAAAAAGGACAATGCTTATGGGGCTGTCAGGGCTTGTTTTCAAAAGATGTCGGCATGGACATTGTATACAAACCAATGCAATACCTTCAGTGTGTAATGTAGAGAGAGAGAGAGAGAGAGAGAGAGTATGTTACCCTTTCCACGAATCAGACTACCTTTTGCTGAAATAAAAGGGGCTGAAACAGCACGCACACACACACATTAGGAGCATAGAAACAACAAAAGGGAAGAAAACATGCATTTTGCAATTTATTATTTGAAATACCCCGCCCAAATATTTACATGGTTCGAAAATTCTTACAGTTTGATTTATTTATTACTTTTTTTGTGAAACTTAAACTGTAAATTATATCTTAAGTGGTTTAAAGCTTGGGTGCTTTTTTGTTCACCCAGCGTTGTGCTGTGAGCCATTGAGTCAACAATTTACTGCATGATAAGGGTTCTGTAGTGTTTGTGGTTATCGCAGGATATACTAATTTGCAAGGAGTGGCTTATTGTGTTTTTTTTTTTTTTTCTCTTTTTGCGATATATGATATTTTTTTTTTAATTATTTTTTTTTTTTAACCTGTTTAACTTATTCATCAATTTATGTCGTTTTATTAACTTTGATTTTAATTTTTGTGTTCTGTTACCTTCTTTTTTGTTTTTTGTGCAGCGCCTTGAACCTTTATTATTATTATTATTATTATTATTATTATTATTATTATTAAATTCTGCTGTCTTTTTTTTGAAGTTGTTATATATATATATATATATATATATATATATATATATATTTCTCCACATGTTAAATGCTAATCTTTTCATTAGAAAATAGATGCCTCTTATTGGAGTGAAACACATCAATAATTAATTCTTATGACTTTTATTGTCATTGTATTTTTAATTCTAACTGTTTTAATATATTGTGTATGTTTGTTTAATTTTATTTTTTCTGTTTTTCACTTTTGTTAAGCGCTTTGTGATATTTATTTATGAAAGGCACTATATAAAATAAAGATTATTATTATTATTATTAGCAATAATTAATGCTAGAAACTTCTCATAAACTATATGTTGCTTAAAGAACACAATGCACATACTCAGTGACTTCCTGTCAGACTGTCTTAATGATCAATAGAAAAGGTACTACACCCAAAACAAACCACAGTATACGTTAATGGCAGTGTCACTTCTAGTTTTGACTGCATCTGTAACCGCATGACAGTACATGCACAAAGGATGCACCATACTACACCACAGTGTCCTATTTCGGACATATAACTATTTAACACACAGTCAGAGCTAAAGAGAATGGCACCTACAGGACAGCTTTATCTCCGTGTTCAACTGAAGGTAGGTTTATATGGTGATGCACCTATTGGTTATTGTGTTATTACATAAATAGGCTTACTTAAAATAACTTCCAATTCAAAGGCCAGTCAAACACTTCCCATTTAACAAAAATGTGTATAAAAACTGCAGATGTTTGAATAGATTTACAGTAGTGTTACGTTTAAAGTAGTATAATCAAAATAAATACACAATGGGCATTTGGACTTTAAATATAAATCTAATGTATGCTCACATTTCAACAGAAACATCTTCTGCAGTGTATAGAGAAAACATTTATGTCCACTGCTTCTTTTAGCAAGACTTGAAACAAGTTTATGCATCTCAGTGGGCTTATTCCTGAATAAATATTGACTCTTCAGGGGAATTGTAGAAATCTCCAAAGGGCACTGTTTTTTTTTTTTTTATCACAAATAATGAAATATCCTATATTGGTTTACTCAACAGGAATCTAAAGAAATATAGCCACGTGAGTGGCTGTGGTTGCAACTGTTCATTCACAAGCATTTCCTCTTTTTATTTTCAGACAAAGGCTGATGTGCAGAATCTAGAGCACAGAATCATAAAATAAGGAGCATATGTTCACTACAGAAACACTTCTGATGAAGGTAATCCTTATATGGTTAATGTTGTACTGATTTATTGCTAGAACGATACATGTTTGTAGTGCTCTAAATGACAGGAACGTGTTGCTTTGTAACTCAATTCTCAGAACACATATACCACCTTCATTTTAGATTTTATCTGCCACGACGATAAACTGAATGTCTGGTTTGTTATTGGGTTGCTTTGGGTCAGTTACTTGTGAAGCACATGCAGTGTGGGTTGGATTAAATATAAGCAGTTCTGGAGGTCTCAACCATGTATATAACACACAACTGCAAAGTGTTGCACCATACAACAGAAATCGCCTAAATAAAATATATTGCAACCAATTCTTATGTCCTTTGTGGCTTCACAAACTGGCGAGCTAAATCCTGTGAACAGGAAGCCATAATGGCTTATAAAGTTAGAATCACACCCACCCGTGGAAAATATTTGTTTTTATAATTTAGATATCATACTTGTTTTTGACATACATTAGTAAGCAAGCAAGCAAGCAAACAAAAAATAATAAAACAAACAAAAAAAGATAAAAGTAACTGCTTTACCAAAACTACAGGAACATTTATGGTTATCATCTTACAGACCTCCTGTATTTCAATAAATCACAGATTTTCTAGGTATCCACACAATAAGTGTTCCACAAGAAAATGGTTTTGTGTTGTAAAATTGTTAGTACTGTTGTTTCTATGCAATTTTTTTTTTTTTTTTACGGACTGTATGGCTCGACTGTCCGTCACCACATGTTGATTTTCATCATATCCCGTATATGTCTGGAATCCACCCCATCTGAACAATATCACTAAGCAACAAAATCAGAGAACAAGTGGCTGTATTGACCAATACAACCAAATCACCCTACTTGCTTAGCTGCTACAAACTGAGGAGATAACGCCTGCCTCAATACATTAGTATTCTGGACATGCCAGAGGTTGGAAACTGCATGTAATAGAGGCGTGAGTATCCGCTGACAGATAGGAGAGAGACTGGAGGTTGTGGTCAACAGTCGCACAGGTTTTATTTGTAAGTATTTACAATATTTCAAACATTCAAAATAAAATACTTTACAAACATAACTAACAAAACAAAAGCTGACCTAAACAGTGGCCGAGCACTGCTCCCTCTAAAAGGGAGGTTCCACTCCAGGAACCTTCTTCTTAAATCAAATAAACTTTGGGTGGGATTAGAATCCCCTAAACGAATCCCTTTTTATAGTTTGGGTTATCCTGGTCTACAGACGGTGCTAACCCGTTTCTCACCCAAGTTCATACAGCAGCCGTGAGGGTTCTTCAAACATTGGTCTCCTGGTTGTTGAAACAAAAAGAACAAAGAAACTGGCTTCTCAGCTCTTTTATAGCAGGTGGCCTGGGTAAATCAATGCATACCTGGCCACCTTCCACACCTGTCTCATTATACAGGGATTCTAACCCATTATACAAGGATTCTGCCATATCTAGCACAAACTTAAATATAAATAAAAATGCCAAATTTCAGACACTGGTCAGGTAATTATAATTGAGGTAATCACAGTGTGCAACATTTGCCTCAGCCTGTTTATTGGTTGTCTTGTGTATCCTCCATACTAGTTATGCTGTCTTTGGGGTTTTGCTTATTTAAGCTATTGTCTCTCTCACTCTATTCCAATCTGTTGCATCTTCCTGCAGACCAGAACAATATTTTGCTTAACACAGTGAAGATATCTTAATAGAATTTTAACTTCTCTTTTAAAATGTTTTGACAAGGACATACCACTGCAATGCCATCTAAACAGAGTTAAGGTGATACTCAGTGGTGTGCATCTGTATTTAAAACAAAAAGAGCACAATTTTAAGCAGGGCACCTTAGAGCCTCTTGTAATGAACCTTCTGCCTTAAATTAATCCATTATGCTGTGATTCACAAAATTCCAGTTTGAAAATCAACGCCTGTCAAAATGTTTCTTTTGTTGTTGTTTTACAGGTTCCATTACCCATGGCTTCTCCTTTCACTGATTTAGAAGTTTTGACTATTCTATTTTCCCTGTTGGTATTCAGTCTTTTTACAGCTGCTGGAATTTATAATGAAAAAATCACAAGTCACTCAGGTACTGCATGTAAGCTCCTGTATACTGTATGTCTGTTGGGAGTAGAGATAAGACAGCATGTTTGTGCTGTTAAAGGTAGCCTTCTGTGTGACGCCCAAAAGGTCAAGGTTATATGTTTGAAAACAGAAGTACTGCAATGAAAAACAGCTCCTCTATCTTTGATACTCTGAAAGATGTCTTCTCAGTAGAATCATGTTTATGTGATTGAACAGGTTAATTTGTGCTTATTCATCTTAGATCCACCTGTTTATATTTCAGTGGTTTGGTCAGTACCCCCTGTGATGATGTGACCCCGAGGTATAGTAGGTCTTGTAGTAAAACACAGTTAGGAGACTTGAATTGCAGTTCAGCAACACTCTTGGTGTTCTTTATTTTTTGTAAATGTGTTATAACAAAACAAACAAACAAAACAAAAGCCTAACTCTGGCAAGGAGCGCTAACATAACTGTTGTCAGGCGGCCCTGTCTAACCACGGGACGGCTAGCCATTTACCTGTAACAAAACAAATGTTAAACTTAAGTTCTTCAAGAACGCGTTTGCTCTCTTTAGCTTCTCTCTCCAACTCCACACACACACACACACACACACACACACACACACACACACACCCACACCCACACCCACACCCACACCCACACCCACACCCACGTACCCACGTACCCACGTACCCATGTACCCTCCTTCCATACACCTCTGAGACAGGTTGCACCTGTCCCTTTTTAAAGGGCTTGTAATTACTTGATTTAAGTCCACCTGCCAACAATAAATCAATTAAATGGGCCATCAAGCCAAACCCTGTGGCCTTCTGGGTAATGTAGTTTCTTCCTGACTCCCTTGTAGTCAGGCCGAGACCTCTAGTGATTGCACAGTGAAATCACAGGGCAGAAAGCTCTTTCCATCCTCAAGCTTATATAGTGCCCTTGAATGACTTTATTAATTTTAATTTTTTCTGTTATTTAAAAATAACAAATCTTGTGTAAGATAACAAAAGCACCCTCATTGTTTTAAAGATACTTATTTGGTTCTATTCATAGCACAACAAACCTTACTAAAGCACCCAAAGCAGTAACAACAGATTGTACAACTGATATTCCAGAATTGTGAAATTATATTCAAGTTTCCCCCGAGAAAAAGTCCATGTCGGTGTAATAGGTGTATAATTATAGGACTCTAATGGAGATGTTGTATTAAGGAGGGTAAACCACTGCTAGCCTTATGTTAAACCACACACTGTGCTAACCTGTTTATTACACTGCAACATAAACATTGTAATACGGGTGTTATAATAATACAAATCCTGCTGAGGAAATAGTAACTATTTAATGTATGTTTAATGAGTTCTCCTTGCTCATGATTCACTTCAGTATAGAATGTTATTACTGTGGAGCTAGCATAAAAAAGATACTAAGGTATTAACATAGGGGTTGAGTTTCCTATTTGTAGGTTATTGAAGGAGAATTAAAAATAGGTTGGAACAGAAGGAACGAAATTAGGTTACAGTGTTCTTTAGACAATGCATGTTTATTTATTTATTTATTTATTTATTTATTTATTTATTTTTATAAATTTAGTCATTGTCAATTATTTTTTATTATTTTCTCCCAATTTGGAATCTACAATTATTTTATTATGCTCAGCTCACCGCTACCTCCCCTGCGCTGACTCGGGAGGGCGAAGACGAACACATGCTGTCCTCCGAAGCGTGTGCCGTCAGCCAACCGCTTTTTTTCACACTGCGGACTCACCATGAAGCCACACAAGAGCTACAGCGTTGGAGGACAACGCAGCTCTTGGGCAGCTTACAGGCAAGCCCGCAGGTGCCCGGCCAGACTACAGGGGTCGCTGGTGCACGGTGAGTCGAGGACACCCTGGCCGACCTAGCCCTCCCTCCCCGGCGACGCCGGCCAATTGACGCCACCCCTGGAAGCTCCCGTCCTCGGTCGGCTGTGGAATAGCCTGGACTCGAACTTGCGACGTCCAGACTATAGAGCGCATCCTGCACTCCACGTGGAGCGCCTTTACTGGATGCACCACTCAGGAGCCCCAAAGACGATGCATGGTTTTAAGGGTTGCCAATGGGTCATCTTAATTTTGCACAGTTTTTTGTACCACCTAAAGTGACCCAGGACCCCATACTGTAACTTACAAATACAATGGCAGGTTCATACAAATGTGTTTTAATCATTTTAAAATCGGTCATCATTTTATTCAGTTGTAGCCCACAGAGATCATGTTGAACCATTGTCTTAAGAACATAAACAACTGTAATATCTGATAGACCAATATTAAACAACACTGTATGTTTATATCCACAGGGAACAAAACCAATCAATCCAATGTTTGTTTCTCATTAAAGTATTATAATAGCTAGCAGATTGCATGTTTGCATCTCCACTCAAAAGATAACACATATCCTTACAGCACCTTGCATAAAGTAGATTAACAAAAACAAATATTTGACAAAATAAACTACTGGTACTGTAATTGTCATAATATAACACACATCCTTTTTACCTATGTTTAGATGATTTGTAAGGGCTATATACAGACTGTGTGTTAGGATCATGGTATACTTTAACGATATTCCACAGCTAGTTTATTTCATAGCAATATATAAGTGCTTACCAATACTAATATTTTGAGAAAATAATTGCTGACTAATTCCAACAATCAAAATTAGAATATACCTGCCAAATATCACTGCTTAATCAGCAAAAATCAACTTAAACAAACATGAAACAGCTTTATGTAACTCAAGCTATATGTGCATATGTAATGCTCAGGGTAAATGTTATACAAGAGTGCATGTTATGTTTTGTTAATTATGGGTATATATTATATTTGTTTTAAAAACTCCATGTCATGGTATTCTAAGATAATGATTTATTTTAGCGTATTTACCCATTGGTATGGCAGACACATTTTTGAAATGTATGTCTAGTAGATTTGTACAGGTTTGTTAGTTGTACTATGAACAATAGAGAATAATACAGTTTGTTTTTTTTTATAATAATGTAGAGTAACTTTTTTAACAGCACTGCAACGTGATGATCTTGGACAAGAACCAGTGATAGTGTGAAAATGGAAGATCTGGTGCAATAAACTCTATAAGGATCACTTTAAATGTATTTACCAGAAGATGCTAATTGATGTTGTTTGTAAATTACAAAACTTAATGGGAACCATATCTTTAAAAGTCCTTTTGATTAGAAATTAGGGTTGGCATTCTTAATGTGTTTTTCCACAACTGTGGATATGTGAAGAACTTGTCCAGACAGAACTGATGGATGGATTTGTTTGAATTTGTTTTACCTGTATGTATCATCTGTTACAATTTGTTTTATGTTTTACATTTGTTTTACATGCTTTCATTGTGCTTTACTGTACTGGACCATGGTTAACCATGGTGTACTATAGTAAACATTTCTTAGAAACATCTATTATGTTATATCATGGTATTCCCGTGGTCCAGTATAGTAAAGCACAGTGAAAGAATGTTAAAACAGTAGGAAACCATGGCTAAAGTGAAGTAAAACCATGGGAAAAGTGTGAAAACACTATGATAAATTCACCATGGTAAATTTTCATAAGGGCCTTTCTTCCCAACACCATCAACCCCCTACTTTTTAGTAAAATGGATATAACATACATATATTTATTGCCCATTAGGTAGTTAAGTACCCTCAGCTTATCTCAAGATTTAGCTGTCTGTACTTACTTATTATGCTGAACCGGAAGGTTTGTTTGTTTTTGTCGTGTCTAAGAAATTACTTGTTTGTTGTTATTAGACAGCTAACATGATCCAGAGTTGTCGCCAAAGGCCAGCACTTACCTGGACAACACTGCACCATTGTTCACGATGAACTGTATTTGCACCACGAGCACCACTGTGGACTTGTGATTGTGTTTTGTGTTACATGTGGGTGTTTAAAGATCGGGACTATTATTTTTGGGACCAACCCGTGGATTACAACGGAACAATACACAACATTGTATTGCCTGTTATCATTATTATTTTCTGTGTTTTGTCATCAGACTTTGGAATATAAAATAAAACACCATTGCACCTGGATTATCGTTGTCTGTCTGTTTATTGATCACCTGTACACTGTTAACCACTTTGCCACACTTGCTTATAAAAAATGAAATGGAAGGAAGCAAAATATTGAAACAAAATTTAAAAAAAACAGCAAAAAAAAACCATGTAAATTACAGATTTAAAATGTTTAAAACAACAATTAAGGCACTGTTCACTAGTTTCTCGTTGCAACACAAACATGATTATCAGACATTACCTTGGTAGTTGACCTCTACCCGGTTTGACCACCAAACAGTAATTTCCTCTAATCATGATTTAGCGACTAATGTATTGCTTAAGTAAGTTATGACTATTGATACTGTACATTGACCACCTCAACAAAGAGGTCAAAACAGAACCAGACTGGAAAAATCATGAGATGTCTGGGACTTTAGCTGAAGCAAGGGTTTTGATACTGTACATTTAAAATCTCCATCCTCTGCTGCAAAATATTTTCTACTGCACTTACCCATTATCCAATCCTTTCCACAATGTATGTGCACTGCCTGCCCTCAACCTGTTTAATTAAACTTCAACAGAGCAGCTGCAGGAGAGGGTTGTCTTCAAGTGTCTAATAGCAAGGGTCAATTATCAGCACAAAAAATCGTCTTATTGCTCATGAATTCTGTGACAGATACCATGTTTCACATGTGATTTATGTTTATTCATTACTATGTAAATGAGACTACTGCACATCCAATTAAACTGCATATATTAAAGCAGAGGATCAATAACACAATAAATAATTTAACTGGAACTATATAGCTCTGTAACAGTGTAATAAATTTTCAACAGTATTTTTTAAAACCATTTAACAAGGATATTAGATATATTATTTTTTAAGATTATGCCTATTTATTCAAGGGTGTCCTGGGTGGGATAACAAGAGGCAGCAACAATAATCAATGTCTTACAACATATAATACAAATATGACCTTATGCAAGGGTTAACACTGTTTTCTGTGAAAAAGTGGCTACTTTGGTTTCATATATTAGTCCATTCAACATTGTCCATGTACTGTTTACTCACACTCATGGCTGAAGATATAAATGCATGACATGGGGGCTAACTTACAATTTACTATCCAGCATCATGGTACAGTCAGTTGGGATCAGGAAATTCATAACTTACCATATTGTATGTGGATTTTCACTTTCTTCTATCTAGCCAAAGAGCCTTGACGCATGTTTAGAAGGTATTCAAATACTTATTTGATTGAAATGGTTTATTAAATGCTTGCTTATTTTAATCTATCTGAAACAGTCACAATATAATCTACCTTTGGGCCATTTGGTAATGGGCAGGGCTGTCTAATCTTCTAAGTCAACACTGAATTATTTCACAATCTTCATTGATTTGCTTTAAATTACCTTTACCCTCAAAGAAGACACATCAGCACTCATGTTAGCAGCTGCTTCACATTAAATAATCTGCCGAAAGAAAGTGTTTACTTAATGTGGGCTAACATTTTATTGGTCTTTTACATGCTGTTCAGAGACATAAAATGTTCTGTATACTGCAGTTCTTTACTTAACATATTTCCTTCTCCAACCGGTTATGTTCTTCAGCGCATTGCCTTCAAAATTGAAATGCCAAATGGAATTATTTTAATGAATCAATCTTTAAAAACCCCATTGCTTAAGACAACATGCTGGAATGAACTTTATAGAACAGCTGAATGTTTTTCTTTGTTTTTATTTCTTAGAAATTATTGTTTGAAGAAAATTAGTTAATTAACTTGGGTCTTAAAGATTTATTTCTGCAACCACTTGTGGATTTGGTATGTACAATATGTAAAACTACACCTGGAATACGATCTATAACATTTGTGTTCTATTTATGTATTCAGGTAAATTATTTATATGCTTCAGCCTCAAGAATAATTTTGTTAAATGTAGATTTTTAAGGCACGTTGCATGCGTTGGTTCTTTGCATACTTTACAGTATTTTATAGTAGTGTGACTTTCAAGTTTTACCAACTTCTCCACCCATTAAAAATAATTTGAATATTCAAGTTAAACTGGAACAATACCAAACGAGCTATCCTTAAAAGGGCAAACTGCTCATGCACAGTTCCAGTGTTCGGATTCAAACATTACAAGGTGGTGTTGAAAGAGAGACATATCTGGCTAGATAACAAGTAAATTTCTTACAGACAGAGTGGGCTTTTAATTAAAAATAGCAGCTATACGTGATGACCACCTGTGTTTATTATAAATATTGAAAGGCAGCAAATAAATAGGAAATTCATCAATATATTAGTAAGGTTGCATGAGTAGAACTTCAATGTTTTTCTGATATATACTTGCAGTGCCCCTTTGATTTGTTTGTTTGTTGTTTTGAAATACATTTTAAAAAGACATGGAAACTTTTTAAAAACGTGTTGGTAAATATCACCATGGATGCCACAAAGAAAAAACTGAACCTCAACCTTGTATATGGTGTATTTTGCATAAAAATCAATAAAATAAAATATGTTGGAGAGACAGGTACATCATTATATAAAAGAATGCAGAACCACCTATCAAATATAAAAGTAAATTAACCAATAGTTCAGCACTTTACAAAGAACAAACCAAAGTTTGTGGTTTCAGAAAAAATGTAATTAGATAATGTACGGTATAGAAGAATAAAAGAAAATAAATGGATAAATAGACTAGATACCATGATGCCTGAAGGTTTAAAAATAAAGGGGCTGTAGATCATTACATCATTAGCTATTAGTGAATGACATCACAAAGACATTAGATTTAAAGAGAAATAAAAGTGTGGTTACCATGGCATCAAAAGCCTATAAATACAAACACACTTTCCCTTGACAAAGGCCTTTTTTGCAGTTTATTTTTTGTGTTTAGAATTAGTTATTTCATTTCAGACTACAGCAGCAACAGGCATGAAAAAAGCATCACAGTTTCTAATTTAATGTTAAATAATCTGTTTGACAATTAAATGCTAAGTGGCACTGTGTGGCAATGTGCCCTGCCCCTGTGTGCATTTGTGTGTTATATGTTGTATGTTGCGTGTGTTAATGTTGGTGTATTGTAGTTGGTACACGGGATATAATGTGGGTAATGAGCATGAGTTTTAAAATGTATAATTGTATTTAGGCACGGGGATTGCACTTCACTTCACGTGCATTTAAAGTACTTAATATGTGAGCACGGAGTTGCACAGAATTAGTTCACGTGCTGGGATTCAAGTGAATAGTAATTGAATCCCGGCACAAAAGTATATATAGATGCACAATGCACTCACTCGGGGTTGTGTGTCCTGTGAGTGGAGAACGGGTGTGGAGAAGGAGAAAATAAAAAGTTAAATAAAGTAAATATAAGTTGTTTAGACTCACTGTGTTTGTTTGTCTGTTCGTCCACTGTTTTTTTAGTGTTAATCCGTTTTGTTTGTCTATTTATTTTGGCCTCAAATGCTGTGTCCTGTTTTCTGTTTAAACCTTTTATTTTTCAATAAACCTACTAAGCGCAGCCATTGCGTTTCAGTTTCAAACCGAGTACTGTCTGTCTGTGTGTGATTCTTTCTGGCCTGACATCATCCCTGCAGCTAGCCTGTCACACCCTGGTATTTAAATAGTTCACCTGCTCAACTGGATTGAATTGTGGTAGATGATGACAGTACACTGCTTTGCACCTATTCTGCATACAGTGTGGGTTGTAAAAAAAATACATCCTCCATTCATAAGCTTTTGTGGGCCTTTGTGGGTAAATGGTGTACAAGAGAATGTTAATGGTAACTGTAACACAGCAGGGAGGGGGTTAAAATTTTCCCTGTGTAAAACATGTAATTGTTTTATTGTTAATTATCCCCTGCACCTGGTAGTGATTGTAAATTAGAACCAGGTGCAGGGTATTTAAGGAGTGCAGTCAGTCTGCTCAAGGCTGCTGTGTGAAGAGCCTGCTTGCGAGTGTGTGCAGGCGTACAAGAAAAGGTGGTGAGAATCCTTTTTTTTGGAGTGTACGTTTGTTTTTGTTTATTTTGCAACAGGTAAACAGCTTAGCTGTCCTGTTTTTAGTTTAGGTTCCTGGTTTATGTTTAGTTAGTGCTCAAAGAGAGCTAGGTGTTTATTTTGGCTTTTGTTTTATTTAGTGTGTATTTGTTTATTAAAAAATAGCGCGTCAGCGCAGTGAAAATCCATTTCTTGTGTCCTGGGTTGGTGTTTTAAAAGGGGCAAAGAACCAAAGTGGGTGCGGTTTTGTTATATAACAACAAAGACGTTAACAAAGGCATATTTTAATAGAATGTTTCACATCTATTAACACTCCAACTGTATTTACAAATCATGGGATGCAAGTAAATCTAGAGGTCTTCAATGCATTTACAGGCAATTTTATTTGAGTGATTTCTGAGGACTGCAGTATGTCTATTTGTGCTAATGCAAATTTGATATACTTTAGCTATTGCAACAGTTTAGTCTTCCAAGCATTTCAGCACATTACAGTTTAGGTATTTAAAATCTAATACTGGATAATACATTTTTCTGCAGATCCCATTAGTGATGTCATAAAAATAAATGATTATACTGTGACAAGGATAGTGTCACTGGCAAGTTGTTTCCACCAGGAAGAAAGACTCAGAGACAAGAAAGCTGCAGTGAAGTGCTAATGCACACACTTAATAAACAACTACAAAAACATAAAGAAACATACAGCACAGCGCAGCATAGCTTCACCTCTATCAACAACATTAATTCTAAAATTAACACCCATGATCACCCTTTTTATACATTCCC
This sequence comes from Acipenser oxyrinchus oxyrinchus, assembly GCA_030684275.1. Taxonomy (NCBI): domain Eukaryota; kingdom Metazoa; phylum Chordata; class Actinopteri; order Acipenseriformes; family Acipenseridae; genus Acipenser; species Acipenser oxyrinchus. Next base: position 33,450,969 of record CM060247.1, read on the forward strand.
ATGTGTTCTGGCAGGGAGGAATTTGACACCTAGGTAGAATGACCATATCATATTTGGACTTGAATATGACCACTTTGTGGTTAGCGCTTGTAGTTTGGCAACCTTACATCAGAAATTCAAACCCAGTATATCTATAGAAAGGCTTTTAGTAGCTGTTTCCAATGATATAATGTATTTTATTGTGATATATATTATATGTGTTTTTTTTATATAAACTGCACAGCCCAAAAAACAATTGAAAAATGTATAATAAATAATATTTTTAAAAATTGCCAGTTTTGACCCCTTTGCAAGTTAGATATACGGTATGATGTACCAACAAAAGAAAAAAAAAATTACGGGGGAAAAAATATATATAAACGTTATACTGCTGCAAAACACCCTATCCGTAGCTCTTTAGTTTCACACAAAAATAAGTTTAGCTTTAGTTTCTCTATAATTATATAGCACGAGTATGTTGCTTTTATTCTCCAGAAGCACTTCCCCTGTAGGTCACTGTATGCGCGAAATGTTAAGACCCCAAGCCGAACTTTGACCCCATCGGGGTTAATTGACGTTTTTAGAACCCTGAAATCTTTCCCTGTTCGGCTTGGGGTTGTCTTGCGAATGACCCCCTCAGGATGCTGAAAATTCACTTTACTTTGTATAAGTTGCTACACTAGATATATATGAATGTAATATCTCCCTGTTGATTGGGTGCATTCCATAATAGATGGTATTTCAAGATACTTACAGAATAATAATGCAGTGTTTAGATTTGTTTGGATGGTGTGCTGACTGTGAATCTTCAAAAACCTGTAATTATGTCAATATTTCACAACTGCAATATAATTTTTAATTTGACTGGACTGGGAAAATTGAATTGTAAGTAGCAGCCATACTAACAGATATAATATAATTAGTCAGTCCCTGACAATTATTAAATTAATCACTATGTTTTTATTATAACAATGACACCATCGGTGAGTAAATTAGTAAATTCATTAATGGTGAGGCAATACCAACAGTGTCTGAGAAGCCAGTGAAGAGCCTTGGGAGATGGTACGACGGGGATCTAAAGGACACAGTTCGTGTGGGAGAAGTTAGACAACAAGCTGTGGAAGGGTTGAAGAGCATAGACAGCAGCGCTTTACCAGGCAAACTAAAACTCTGGTGCTTTCAGTTTGGCCCTCTGCCACGGCTGCTGTGGCCACTGACTGTGTACGAGGTTTCTTTGACAACAGTAGAGAAGCTGGAAGCTTTAATCAGTTCACACATCAGGAAATGGTTGGGAGTTCCACGCTGCCTCAGCAGAGTGGGACTTTATGGTAAAGGAATACTGCAGCTACCTGTCTCCGCTCTAACCGAGGAGTTTAAGTGCGCCAAGGTCCGACTGGAAATGACATTAGTAGAGTCACGCCGACAAATGCGTAGGGAGGCAGCACCTGTGTTGAAAACTGGAAGAAAGTGGGTGGCAAAGAAAGCTGTGGAGGATGCAAAGGTTGCCCTTCGAATTGGTGATATCATGGGGCAAGTTCAGCATGGAAGAGGGGTCTTGGTCTCAGTTCAGCTCCTCCTACATGGCACAAGGCAGCCCCAGCGCAACGGAGGAAGCTTGTAGTCAACGAGGTGCAAAAGCAGGAGGAGAGGATGAGGTGTATAAAGGCCATTTCCCAGGGCAAGCAGGGAGAATGGATGAGATGGGAGAGTGTGGAACAATGCAAGATTGGCTGGCAAGACCTATGGTCAATAGAACAGAGCAGGATCAGTTTCCTTATAAGGTCAACATATGATGTTCTCCCATCACCACAGAACCTAAACCTCTGGGTAGGAGAGGATCCCTCATGTCCTTTGTGTTCATCACCTGCAACATTAAGGCACATTTTGACAGGATGTAAGGTGGCTCTTAGCCAAGGACGGTTTACTTGGCGCCATGACCAGGTGCTGCGATGTTTGGCCTTAGCATTGGAAGACAAGCGTAACATGACCAATAAGTTGCCACCTGTTCCATCAAAACATTACACACAAAGACAACATTCCTCCGCCCAGGAGAGCAACCACCAAGAAAAGGTGTTAAAACCAATCTCGCCCAGGACAACTGGAAGCTGCTAGAGACTGGAAAATGCTGGCGGATGTTGGTCAACGGCTTATTTTTCCACCTGAGATTGCCACCACAAACCTTCGACCAGGTATTGTCTTGTGGTCTGGATCAGCACGCCTTGCTCACCTGGTGGAGTTAACAGTGCCATGGGAGGATGCTGTAGATGAGGCGTATGAGAGGAAGAAACTGCGGTATGCTCAACTAGCCACTGAAGCGGAACAGCGAGGATGGAGAGTCTGGGTTTACCCAGTGGAAGTGGGATGTCGAGGATTTGTGGCACACTCTACAACCCGGTTTCTCAGAGATGTCGGATTCAATGGCCAAGAGTTGCGTCGCACAGTGAAGAACTTATCTGAAGCAGCAGAGAGGAGCAGCAACTGGCTGTGGTTGAGACGGAAAGATTCTGGCTGGGGATCTCAAGCACAATAGAAAGAAAGAAAGGCTGATATACAGGTAAGTAAGCTGGGCTGAGTTGAGTGGGGGACGGAGGGGGTGATGCTGGGACGCCAGAATCACCGTCGAGCCCTCTTGAGGTGTCGTGGGCTAGTCGACGAAACACCGAGGATGGAAGGTGCCCACTTGAAGACCCCAGAGATGTACCCTACTTAGCTCAATCCAGACGGTTGTCATGCTGATGCGCTGGGGAGACCGCACTATGGTTGATCCCTGGAGCCAGCATCGCAGCCGTTGTGTGTGCTGATGCGCTAGGGAGGCAAAATAAGCTGATCCCTGGAGCCAGCATTACACTTCAGCCATCAACACCAGATAGAAGGATATCTACATCATCATATGGAAGGAAGCGCAAATGGATGGAGACACATATGGATCACATTAGTTTACTGTGAAGCTACGTCTTAGTTGGTGCTTATCTTGGCGAGAGCCAAGTTCAAATCAGCATGAAGTTTTAACATCTACTCTCATGTAATGGAAATCAGTGTGACAGACCCATATTAATAAGCACTAAATCTAAACTTAATAGTTACATTTGAAGGACCCTTACTCAAACTTCATTTCTGTAACCTAAAATGACAGAATTACTTGAATAATTCACCTGTCTTAAATAGACACAAATGTTCAGTCCCTATGAAAATATTGCAATAACCCTGTAACATATCCTGCAGGGTCATATAGTGGTGAAATAATGCTACACTTTAGTGTTTTGCATATTTAAAGAGTCCAACTATAAAAAAAAAAATTAAAAAAATACCACAAGGTATCATAATCTGAGTTTATTGTCTCACTTTACATAGAACCATTTAAATTAAGACTAGAAAACATGTCATTCATTGACTCAAGTTATTTGAGTTTTTTTATCTGTTTGTCTGTCTGTTTCTCTGCCTGTATGCCACATATATATATATATTTTTTTACATGTATCTAAAGAAACACTTCTTCAATTGGGATGAAGCGTGTTCTGGACGCCAAGCTTTTTCAAGCTATTGAGAGTATCTGAATCTGTGGCAGTATGAAGGCATCTATTCATTTGTCTGTGTCAAACTAATCTTTTTATATGTCCAGTGGACTTCATAGTGATCTACTTTTTCATGTTACTAATAGCTGCAATTTGGAATTTCCAGCTGTGGTGGAGGATCATGACAGGCTTGTTTAAGTTGTAGAAAAAAAACAGCTGTACAGTATAAGGGTAGTAGAAAAAGCACTATTTGTTTAAAAAAGGCAGAAATGCTATTGTAGAATTGAACCCTCTAAATATCCCTTTGTGAATAAGGCATTTACTGAACAGGGAGGGGAACTCAGCCAAAATGAACATTTGAATATCCCTGTTTTTTCATAATTCCTATTGACACGCATTCCCTCTAGCTTGTCGGCTATGTCATTTCCTGTTTAGGAACTGGCCTCCCCTAAATACACAAATATAATTTTCTTCAGAAGTAGAGCTAGACAACACAAACTATGCAGTATCTCTCCTCTCCAGACAGCATGACAGTCTCAAAAGACCTTACAAGAATGAATGTAAGTTTTAAATCAAGAACAATCATTATAATTACATTTGCCGTAATATCAAATAAAGTAAATACATTTTTATATGTATTTTATAAGTAATACTCTGCAGTATATTGTGTTATCTAAAAAGGGTCACTTAAAGTGTCTATTTAATTCTAAGAATCAGCAGTATAGTATTTGCTGAATAATATACTAGACTTTACTTTTATCATTTTATTTTGAAAATCCTCAAAAAAAAGATATGTAGTGCTGCTGTACCTGTAACTATTTCCGCTTTCAGTAAGTTGTTTTATTTATATTAGTTTGATTGTCAAACTAATTTTTTTTCATTGTATTGGAAATGTCTAGTACCCATTTCAACATTATGTATTCTTGAGGTAATTGAGGTAAATTGTCCCCTATTGCATTACTATTGTAGTGTTCTATGCTTTGTTGTGGACTGGCAAGGATAGGGTTAAAATCTATAACCTTGTGTAAAAAACTCTGTGAAATAAAGATAAAGTGCAACAATATGTCTATGCTAAGAACATACTTAACCACTGTTGACCTACTAATAGTGTAGTGTAAATAATAGTTTGTGCCCCAGGATTTTTGCAGTTGAAATGGAAGATGTCACCAAACTTGTAAAACCAGGTAAATAGGCCAAGAATATCCCAGAAACAGCAAATAGGATCCTGGTTATAGTAGCATGGAGTCTAACTATACCTGATTTTTCAACTGGAGCAGATTTTTTAAATTGAATTATTTTACTTCTCAATGTATTTCTCCAGATAACACAGAACCCTACATTGATGGAGCTGCCCTTCTCAAACCTGGAATTAGTTTTCATTCTGATTGCCTTTGTTGTGTTTTCCATGATCACATTAGCGTCTATCTACAGTGAGCCAGAAGATGAAGCAAAAGGTAAATATCAAAGCAATTGATTTAAATACATTGATACAGATTAAAAGAATCTTTTATTTTCAGGACGTTTCGCGCAAAAGCCCTTCTTCAGCTGTTTAAAGAGAAAAGTAAACACAGTGCAGTAAACTTGTTGTTATTCAATTATTGTAATTATACACAAATTCTGTGGATGGTGTCATAATTATTAGAATAGAATGTTCATTCCCAAAGGTTCCAAAGTTCCCAGTTTGAAGATAAACTCTCGTTCCTTTTGTTTCCGAGCAACATTTGTTCCATAGCACTGATTGATCACACAGACTGTGATGTCTTAAGCAGTGTGATCATTACTGTTAAAGTGATGAGCTGCTGGAAATGCAATGGTGTTAATGCAAATGCTTCTTAAGTGTTCTACAAACTGGTCTGTTAAACGCCTTTTAGTTTCCCCAATATACAATTTGTTATCGATAATGCAGTAGACTATTCCTTTAGAGGTACATGTAAAATGTTCATGAATGTTGAATGAAGATTTAATGCCTCTAATCTCTGTTTCAGAATGAATGTATTTATAGGTATTGCATCATGGTCTATTACATGGATATGTGCCTTTCAAAGGTTCCCCACTGATAGCCAAAACGACCTACACATCTCTAGTTTCCATCCACATCACACAAAGAAATCTGTCATTTACAGTGAAGCTATTCGTTACCACTAGAACTGCTCTGAAACTACTGACAGAAACAAACATCTTTGCAGACTTTGTGATGGTTTCGTCCAACAAGGATATTCTCCAAAACAGATTGACAGAGAAATGGAATGGGCCATCAGGATACCAAGAGAAAAATTGTTGGAATACAAAGTAAAACCTGTGTCTACTAGAGTACCCTTAGCTGTAACATACAATCCATCCCTACGACCTCTGCGCAAAATCATCCGAGAATTACACCTAATTTTAGCTGAAGACAGCCACCTAACCTGTCCCAGCTTATCATCCGGAGCAAACTACCAACTGACCTAAACAATGCACACAATGGAACTAAACCTTGCAATACCAACAGATGCAAAACCTGTCCCCATATCTCTACACAGAATACCATCCTCACAACACAAGGGAACTAGAGATGAAAGGATTACCTGCAGATCTAAAAACGTAATCTACATGATTAAATGTAGTAACTGTAGGGACTTACATAGGAGAAACCAAACAACATCTTCGGACAAGGATGAATCTACACAGACACACCATCAGCAACAAAATTACCAGCACTCCTACTGGCAACCATTTCAACATGCCGAACCATTCTCTGCATGATCAGATAGTTCTTGTTTTAAAGGGCAATTTCAAAAACACACAAGACAGGAGAACTTGGGAACTTAAATGTATAATACTCCTGGACTCAAAAAACAAAGGAGTCAATAGGGATACTGGTTTTCTACCTCATTACAACTTATAGTACTTGTGTACATACATTTCATATATGTGTGTGTATGTGTGTGTGTGTATATATATATATATATATAACATAACTGTTGAAATCAAGTTTCCTAATCCTTTACGTACAGATGCAGAGTGGAGCCTCAACGGCAATGGGTTATTTTTCTAGACAGCCTAACATGGATTTATTCACTTTAGGGTTTGTATTTATTATTAAACAGTTCATGCCAATGACTGTTTCTTATGGGTAAGGCTCACCAAGTTTACAACCCAAGCCTGTGCGACCCAAGAGCAAACCACTTTTGAGCTTAGATGAGCCAGCAGGAGATGCCTAAAACATAAACATTTAATTTCATTAAGACTTCATTGAGTTAACAATTTTAAACAATTTTGGTCTCACAGGATGCTGAACTGTGAAAGCTATTCATAGTGAAACTCAATAAGCCGCAAAGACTCAATAACACTTTTCTAGTAAAGTCAACTATAAAGCTATACAAATATTTTTCATGGGCAACAGAGCAGTACAATGTATAACCCTTTAAAAACACCCTAAGATGTATTTAATTGTCTCTGCAGAAAAAGAAGATCTGTACCAGCAATACAAGAGGCTCAAACACAATTCAAAGAAGAAGAGCGAGAAGATGTTTGTTTCAATCCTGGATAACGTGGTATAAGAAACAGCAGCACACTTATAGTTTCTAGAGCCTTGCTTACAACTAAAGACAGTCTTCATGGCCTCCTTGTTGGAGCAAGAGGCACAGCCACAGATCTGCTGGAATTCAGATGTGACTATAATGCTTGATGGGGTGTGGATGAAGGACAGCCTTTGGCACCTCTTCAGAAGGGGGAACAAGTAATTTGTGCTGTGAACTCTGACCTTACTGACCAAATAGTTTTGCTTGCACCCAAAGAAACATCATTTTAATATTTATGAACACACTGTTTGACTACAGCTAAAATAATACACATTGTACCACATTAATTTGTATGTATTATGCAACCTGTTTACTGCTTTATTTAAGCTACAGACAAGAAGGATATTTTAAATTATTTAAGTAATAAATTCAAATAATTAAATTGGGGGATTTGTTTTTTTTCTATGTGTTGGTAATCTGGATCTTGCATTTTAATTAGATGCTATAAAGAGCATATTCACTTAATATCAACACAATTCAAACTGTCAAAGCATTTATACAATAAGCTTTTTTTTTCAAGATGTTTGGCACTTAGGCAGACATCAGTGAATATTGGTCTTATAACATAATGCATTAAAATGCACTGTTTAATAATACAGTGTTCTCCCTTTATAACACTGTAGTTAGGAGCCATAACGTAGTTACAAGACCGTGTTATTTGGGTTCCGCCTTATAACAAGTATGAATGTGCCTCTGTAATGACATTATGGGGCAAATAGGAGCCAGGACAATGGCGCCTTATAACTAATTTCACAGTATAAAGGGCTGTAATGCTATAATAATGCCATGACCTCTGGTTCCTTCTATTAAATTAATTTACAAAGCAAATCCAGTAAATGTTATTGCTTAATTATTGGTATGAAAATAACCATACTATCCAGAGTAGGATTTGTCATGTTATAAACCCAACGTAAAGTTAATAAAATCGATTTGATTGACTTAATAAATCCAAACACTGTTGGTCTGTGGTCAGTTCGACAGGAATCTCCCCAATAGGCACTGCCCCACCAGTTGTGAAATAGGAAAACCCTGTGGTTTTCAAAGTCTTGCCTGCTGCTGACATCTGGGGAATCTATTGTTGGCATCTGGGGAATGGCTTCCAAAGGAGGAGTGCTCCTACAGGACAGGCATCCTGATGAAAATGTATTGCTGAAGAGATGGTGTTTGTTTCTCAAAGGTATTTTACTCTGCCTGAAAAGAGGTGTGATGCCATTTTGAAAGGGATGTGCAGCCTGTGCTATGCAATTGCAAAAACAAGAGCTTGTGTTATAAGTTTCCATGGCATTTCCCAATTATATATTTCACAGCATGCAGGAGTCATGTTGCAGTACAAGTGGAGCTTCTTATGGCAAAGCCAATTAACCTCTTACCAGTCCGAATACTGTAACCCTTCTGCATAAACTTAACAAACTTCCACAACAACAAAAGAGGGAAAAAAAAGCTTTTACAATTCAGCGACTCGCTCCAGGTGCTTTTATGACTGGACATTGTCTTGTATTATTTGTTTATTTAGGAGACGTCTTTAGTGTGAACTATGCATCAGCTGCAGCGTCATTTACAACACCCGAAAGACAGAGCACAAGGAGGTTAAGTGACCTCAGATGAGTTAGTGTGTGAGCCAGGATTTGAACTGCGGACCTCCTGGTTACAAGCCCTTTTCTGTAACCACTGGACCACACAGCCTAATTACTAAGCAGACCTTATGGAGGAGCACTTGACTGGAGCTAATACAACCTGTGCCATGCCTAGAAGATGTTCACTTCCTGCTCTATCAGAGTTAAACTCATTTGAACCTTGCCTTGCTTAAGTATAAATCCTGGCAACCTGTAGCATCCTAAGCCAAACAAAAGAAATAAAGCTGCAAGTGCCCAGTGCCCCCTAAAATTGGCCTTGTAATCCTTTTGGGGCTACTTCCCTATGGCTGCTAAAATACAATATTTTTCCAGTGACCATCCGAACCGCCCGTCTACAGCCAATACAATTAGTGCTATTACATTCAATCAGTGTTGCAATGCAAAATCCCAAAACAACACATCCCCACTGCCCATTTACACAGTATTGTCTTTGACATAAACAATCCTGCGCTAGGAAGGTAGAGCCTTATCCAGTGATCCTACACTACATGGAGATACAGTGCATCCGTAACAGACATATAGATTTCTGAGGAAAAGGATCTGGTGCTTTTCTTATTTAAAGGTACAGTGCTCCATATGGGTTTAAATTTAAATTGTCATGGCTTTGGCAGCATAACAAAAATAGCTTCCATTTTTCATTTCCTCTTCTTTAAAGAGCAACTTAAATTTAAGTATCAGAGTTATCTTTAAAAAAAAAATTCTTATTGTTTAGATTCAGTTTGTATCAATTACTGTTCACATACTGGTGACTTGATAAAACTTAGAAGTAAGCTCTTAGAATCATGTCTAACCTCAAAAATTCCCCAGTGTAAGCATTATTTCCATCTCCCTGCAACACTGCCCCCTAGTGGATTGTATTAATACTACATTTATTCACAAAGCATTTGTAACTGGTGTATTTCTTATTACAGGAAGGGTATAGCAGGGTGCCAGTGTTTACAAGTTGGTGTACCAGATATAGTTAGAGGTTCGACTGGGGTGCTTTAAATTTTGGAGTTTTCAAGACACCAGTATGTGACAACAAACAGAAAATAATTCAAAGTGAATCTAAACACATTTTTTATATGAATTGTTAAGCAACCAACATTCCATTTCAGAAGCTTGGTTGATCATAAGGCTGTTGCTATAATAATAGCATTGTTATACCACAGGTATTTTTATGTAGCCTATTTAAATTTATTATAACGTCATTTTTTAAAAACATATTTAAGAAGGTTTTTACCGCCAAGTCTATATTGAAAATATTCTGGTCTTTGATAAATCCTTGTGCACAGAAAGATATATGAATGTAAATGATCATATAGTGTAGAATGTAACATGATTGTAGGACACCTCAGCTTTATAAAGAGGCAGACCATGATACCATCTAAACAAAAACTAAGCTTAGTTTGCTTTTTTTATTCGCCAAACAATTAAAATGAACTAACTCACAATGCTCCTTCACTTTGGTTTGATCCTGTTACAATGCTGCATAAAGCTTATGGAGTGTGCAGATAGATGGCGCCCCAGGGCAACTTTAGTGTTAGTGGTTGGCTATGCCCTGTGTAGTTGCACCACAAGTGATCATCACAGTTTATTTGCAATAAGATGCTGCAACCTCACTACTAGGCAGCTAGACTGTACTAGACATGAGTCATAACCAGAAGATACAGTGTAACTGGAATTGTTTTGGTCAGTCTTGAGATAAACTTTATATTTCACATCTGATGACTATACACATGAGGAAAACTCAGATGAGGGATTGTCAGTTTACAATGACCGCAATGACTGTCCAAAAATCTTTATATCATGTCTCAATAAGTGGGACCCAAACCAAAGATTTCAGCAATAACACACACACAGGGTGACTTGATATTGAAAGCACCAAAAAAAAAAAAAAAATGATACATTATTATTATTTCTTAGCAGACGCCCTTATCCAGCAACTTACAATTGTTACAAGATATCACATTATTTTTACATACAATTACCCATTTATACAGTTGGGTTTTTTTACTGGAGTAATCTAGGCAAAGTACCTTGCTCAAGGGTACAGTAGCAGTGTCCCCCAGCTGGGATTGAACCCACAACCTTCCAGTCAAGAGACCAGAGCCCTAACCACTACTCCACACTGCTGCCCTACTACGCCACATTACTTCCTGTCAGTTATGTATGTCTGTGTTTCTGAAAGTAAAATATTAAAAATGCATACGCTATTGTTTACAAAGCCAAAAGATTATATTGCTATAACGATTCAACACTTTAAAGTGAGCTGCCACTATACCCCTACCGTGCATGCGTCCTGACTAATTAACACCTGAAGGTGAGAGGAATATCTGCACAAACGACAACTACTTTTAAGTACTGTCAATCAACATGCAAAGGGGATTAAACTTATTCAAATACAAACAATAACAAAGAACAATAAACCCAACTTCCAGCTACGCAAGGGTGTAAGATATTAATCATTTCGAAGCATGTAAGATATTAAGCAGAGTTACAGTGTCAAGTGTCTTCTTTTAAAAGTGTGGGATGATATCAGAAGCCACAAATATCGAAAGTGAAATATTCCATCCAGTGTGCTCCCAGGTTTAGGCAAGAAAGGACAGAGTAGGCTATGTAATTATTATTATTATTATTATTATTATTATTATTATTATTATTATTATTATTATTATTTATTTATTTATTTATTTATTTATTTATTTATTTTTTAGAACTATGGCACATATACTGTACATATACACTGAGTCTGAACAGTATATGAAGATTTACATATATGGTCTTTCCTGCCAATTGAGATCAATCTTTAGTGTATTGATTATTGCCTTTTCTCTTTGCTCTGCTTTTGTCTCAGGCATCAGGCTGTGTTTCGTCTAGCTGATATTGTTTGTCTTAATAAGGAGTTTTCAGTTATGTTATGATTGCTTTCCTCCAACATTTCACAATCCTATGTATTCACACCCTTGTTCTTTTATTAGACTTTTTTTTTTTAATTTAATGTAATTAACTGTAGCTTCTGGCCAAGGCCAGGGCTTCTACTTGGATATGACTTAAAATGGTTTTCAGGAATACATGATTTTGAGAATGTGCGTTTATTTTGAGAATGTGCGCTTATTTCGAACAAACATCTCACAAAGTAAAAGTATACGCAGCGTGTACCCCACAGCTAAACATGGTGTGCTACACAAGCATCTTTTTTTCCCCGCTGTGCACATGTTTCTTTTGTCAAAAAGTGAGGGGGCCTGGTGAACTTTTATCAGGAACAAGACATGTAACAATCCTGCAATGCTCACTTTCCTGTAGTGACCTAAGCTTTGCATTAGGATCTAGTGATAAAGCTACTCAAGTGTTTGTATAGTTATCTGAAAATGGTTCTTTAAATTGATTACATTCAGACATTAACACAACTCTGTACAAACTAGCAAACTTTTAATAGGCCTTCAGGAGACAAGACCCCCCACAACAATCAAATGAAGACAAACAGATATTCCTGTACTAACTATCTGGGCCCCGATTTGAATAAGTATTAATCAAGAAGATTGGTGATTCAATACCTTTTACACAGCCTCTAGGGATTTGTTTTAAACTGCAACATTTCTTCAAATTCAAAGTACTCTGTTAGCTAATGTGTTCAGCAAACTAGCACGTTGTAGCCTTTGTAATACATGGTATGTATCAAACTAACAAGCTTTAATCACTGAAAAAGAGGTGACATTGGTTAATGTTAAACTTCTAACCCCACCTCTGTGAAAAATATGCCACTACAAACTATGACTAAAAAAGTTTCCAACCAACATGATTCAATGAACAGAAATATGTCAATGCCAATGAGTTTCATAGCACTGTGAGTTTTTAACAACAAAACTAACCAAATGACAGGGTCTGCAAAGGTGCTTCAGGTTGAGGGTTGAGCCTATCAAAAGTGCTTTAGGCTAGCATTTTTTAAATTTACCTGGTTAGAAAAATATTAGCATGGGGTCTCAAGTTAGCCACTTGGTCTTTAAGCTGCAGTTTGAGTGCCGCCAGATATATAGGCCTATAAAACACATTGCTACAGGCCCCTTTGTTGCTGGGTGATTGAAAGACGAATAAAGGACCAGCTTGAAACAGACTGGAGAGGTTGGCTTTGGCTTAAGTTCACAGCTAGGCCTCAGAGCGGTCATAAAGTTTAAGGGGTAGGTTTTGCTATTGGGTTTGATATTCTGTTAACATGAAAAAAAACATGGAAAAGTAAATGTTATGTCCATGTACCATACCAATTCAAAACCAAATCATTGTTGATGTTTTTTTCTTTAATAATGCAGTTTATAAATTGACCTTTAATGGTTTTATAGTTGCCTTTTTATCTACATTCATTGCTGTTGTTATGTTTTAGTGTCATTGTCCTCTGTACAATGTTTGAATAAAAGCACACAGGTTATCACATTTTTACATCTACCAGTTCCAGTTCAGCAATTCTGGGGCCAAGCAATTCCACAATGTTTAGTCTTACCTTCAAGCAAATCCCAAAGTGTTTTTCTTACCACTAGAATATGCTTTAGACATCTGAAGGATTAAATGTCATTTTTCCAGAAAAGGACAATTGCATCCTTTAACACTACAGCTATGTAAACTGGTGGCTATGGAGACAGCAGTCATGTGAAACTGTTGCACTGCACCATGAATGCCTTTTTTTTATAAAACCATATTAATTAAAAATAAGATAAACCAAGAAGTATCAAGACAAGCTTATCATATGCCAGTTAAGTGAATGAGTATTACTAGTATCAAAGTATTAACACTGATTGCGTAATCTGAAAGGTTAGTCTTGTAGTTTTACATCTGGGTATTTTTACATATTCAAAATGTTGTAATATGTGGAACATCCAAAGACTGTAATAGAACACAGTTTAATTTTTACAGCAATATACAAAGCCTATCAATATAACAACAGGGCCAGCATACAGTACAACCAAACAGCTTCCTTATTGTACAGTTTCGTTCAAAGAATCAAAGGTTGATCTGGCTGGCTTCATCACAGGACTATTAGTCATCAAAGAAACACAAACTATTGAAGTACCAAACCTTTCTCACCAATGGTGGCCTCTTTTTTTAAAGTACTTGTTGATCAAAGCCATTTAAAGTTCATAAGAATTACATGAAACTCTATGTTAATGATACTAACTTTCATGTTGTGTAGGTACACTGGAATTCAAACAGTCTATGTTAGACCATAGCAGGCAGAAACTGGTTACATACTGGGTTGCAGATTACCTTAAATGTACAGGATAAATTGCCCCAAAATTACCATTGAATTTGCAAAAAGATTAAGAGTTGAGCAAATAAAAAACAAACCCAGTACCAGACCTCAACTCCCAAAATTGATTGCCTAACCGATGAAGCAAGGTTTTATTAGGAAGTCCGAAGCTATGAAGTCGCTTTCCAGTCATGTTTATTTCCAGGTCATGTTTATTAATTGATATGTGCGTTTGTATTTATATGATGCTACAAAATAAATATAATTGGGAAGTTAAATGGATGCAAAGATAAAAATAGCACTTAGCTTTGTATCAATTTGCATTTTGCAAATTTGCAAGTTTAACCATAAATATTTGTAGTGTCTAGAATGCAAAATGCTTGTCCCACAATTCACCCTGATACAGTAATAGTAACTTTTAATAAAACACAAACCTATTTTAAATCACAAAACACATCTAAGCAAACCTTGTGAGTGCAGAAAGAGAAAACAATCATTTAGTACAATAAACTAATTGAAGAGTATTCCATACTGTGTTTTAGACCAGACAAAACGTGCCTGAATTGTTTTAACCTTTAAATTGTAACACATGTAATACATTTGCAGTATTTCAATTCTAAAAGTTCTGTGGTTTGGACAAACAGAAATAGTCCAACAAATACCTGTATAGGATAATAGTTGTACTAAATGTTTGGCACAGCTTGAAAGAACAAAATGTCAGTCTTTACTCAAACACTTTAACATTTATACAAGACCCTGGTATTTTTGATGTAATAAACATTCGCCATATATAACATTTAAACACAAACTAACTGAGGTTTAGAGATTTTAGGCTTTAAAAAGAGTTTAAAAGCCTTTTAAATGTTACAATTGGGCTTCAGAGTTTAACCAATTGTCTTGTTCTCACTCCACCACCCCTAAGTCCCTGTTGGCTAATGAGAGATTAGTGCTGCGTGAGCAGCTAATCAGGGGGAATGAAAAGGTTGAATTTTCTGCTCCTGCCTTTTGTTTTCAAGGCCGGGGCAAGGCAAATAGGGTCCACAACAAAGAGTTCCTGTCTGAAGCCCAAACAGAGTCAGTGATACTGACAACACGGCTCCGGTTCATCACAGGCCAACCAGGGCAGAAGTAATGGTTTTATATGTATGTATATAGCTGATGGAGCTTCAAAGCAATGGGTCAGAAAGTCTTGGGAGTAACTCTTTGTAAGATTGAAGGCAAGGCTTAAATGGACATTACAATATATTCTATTACAATGTGCAGGGCCCGTTGCCTCAACCATCCCAACACCTGGATATTTAAAGCTGTACTATTTAAACCTCATACATAGATAATACACTCAAGTTGTTAAAGAACATTTTGAATTCTCTGTACTATCTTTTGTTACCAAGGCCAAAGAAAATGTAGAAATGTTTTATAAACAGTGGCACCAAGGTTATGAATTGTCCCACAGTGACTCAATATCCCCATTAGAACAGAGGTCATGTTTTCCCTAAAAATGGTTTTCCATGGTAAATTTACACTCTAATACTGCAGCTTCCCATACTTATACTGTGCACGTACTCTGGTTTAACCATGCTTCCCAGTAATTATTGGTGCTTTATGATGCTTGCATGTTCCTATGCTTTACTGCCCTTTGCTATGCTTTTACAATGGTATACTACAGTAAATAGGATTCATCGTTAAGTATAAATCTTCAATATTGGTAAATTTAGAAATACAAAAAAGAAACTTACTAAACTTTCTATGTATTGCAAATGTATGTTTTTAAAGAATTTAATGAATATGTTCTGTACGTTTTTATAGTTCAGTTTGTTAGATCTAATCTTTACTGTCGAGCACTTTTCTCGTTTTTTACTTCATGCTGCAGATTTAAAGATTGTCATAGTTTTGGTTTGTGGTGAATGTTTTCAGCAGTGAAAAAAAATGTAATAAAGAATATAAATACTAAAATAGTGATTGGTCTCCTGAAGTGTTTTTTTCAACAGTACACCAGAAGATGTTGCAATATATGCAATGGTATATCCATTGTAATAAAGATGTAAATGGGCCCTTGCAGTTATTTTGCAAGTGCTGCAATGTATATTGCAGTTAGATAAAATATACAGCTGATCTTCAGCAACAGAGCACTGCATGGAGAAAGAGTAGATATTTAGAGTGGAATCGGCTGAAGAGGTCATTAACAGTTTGGGCTGCATCTGCAAGGAAATTAGCCCAATTTTTCTGTAAATTAGGTCAAGTACAGTGCAGACCTAGTGTCTGACAGTATTTGCTGTTCATTCGAGTTAATGCATATTCATGGTTAACAAAGGAATAAGCTAATCAATCTCACATTTCATATTTTTTCGACTTAGCAATGTGTTTTTAAAAACGAAACCACTTACATTTTAATGCCAGTATGATTAAGATTGGCTGCTTGTTTGCGATTGGGTAAGATGTGAACTTACTGGCAGCTGGATTCCCAGCACCCCTATGGCCTGGCTGGTTGCCAACTGTCATGCAGCCAGTTGCTAAGGTACAAAGTAACTCAGGGACCTCTTTCTTAGCGGACATATACATCCATTCCACCAAGGACAATGGGGGATGTGTTTTGGTCACAGATACTCACCCTTTTGTGTTTCTTTCAACACACTGACAGAAAGCAAATCCCAGCAAAAAATTAAAAAATCAAATCCATATGTTTAAAAATAAATAAATAAATAATGTTTAAGGAGTGTGCAATATATATATATATATATATATATATATATATATATATATATATATATATATATATATATATATATATATATATATATATATATATATATATATATATATATATATATATAATTTCACTGAACTAGATATAAAATGGGAAATAGTATTGCTCAAGATGAGAGATATTTAGTAGGCACTTTAATCCTCTGTGTAACATGCCTAGGTATAAGAGCTGCAAGCCCCTCATTGGTTAAAGTGCAGGCATTGGGCAAAGAAGGTTGTGAGCCCTTAACCTTTTACAAATGATTTCAGGTTTAAATCCAGATGCCCCCCAATTACATCCAGCTGTGATTGATTAGCGTGATGTGAGGAACTCTTGCTTCCATATCCCTGCACTCTACTGTCCCATAATTTGATGTCTACTTGTGGTTCTGGTTGCCACTATGTGTTTCCAAACTATTTAGTGTGATGCAAAAGATGTAACCCTAGAGGTGAAAGCTCCTTAGTTTATAGCAGGAAACAGGAAACTTGCAGGAATTTGATGATCCCTTGGGAATTCTTTTTTTTTTTTGGATAGTATGGTAGAGCCATTCACAATGTTTTGGTTTTACCCAAAAAATACATCCAAGAACAACAAAGTATTTGTTGTAGAATCATAGCATTGCTCCCTGAGACATGGTTGGCAACAGATTCTGAAGGAGCCATGGGAAAGCAATCCATAACAGTCCATCACACTTTGAAACTTTTTAATGGAAACAAATGTGTTCTGTGTGAGTGCAGACACATCATGGAATCAAACGGGTATGAAAATAAAGAGGCACTGTCCACACCACTCACTTCTTTGATAAGGCATAAGAAAACTAGGTCTCTCTCCATTGATACCCTATTTTATTTGAATTTTACAATCACTGGAGCCAATAAAAAGCCTTTCAGGCTTCCCCAACTAACAGTTGATAAAAAAATAAAAAATAAAAAATAAAAAATCTATCTTTCTGAAACAATATTTGATTACATTATCAATATTCACCAACATTCATGTCTTTTAAAAGTTACCTAACATTTACAGAGTTCTAAATTCACCTGTCTTGACCATCAAATGCTTACAATTATGCCGAGTAAAACCATGCTGGGTAAATGTGGTGGAGAGCAATTATTTGGCAGAAAGCATGTTTCAGCTCCCTATGTAGTATGTGTCAGTCATACTAACGTCTTCCCCATGGTCTACCATTGCTGCCAGCCAGGTTTCACTGCTGGAGAATATTTTTTTCCCTGGAATTCATGGTTAAGAGATTTTTTAACCACCCTGCACATTTGAGACTATGGTCAAAGGAAATGTATTTTTATAGCACAATGTATGTTTTTGCACCTATATGTGTTTAATCATTATGTATTTCCAGGTTAAATAATGTTAAACACATTTAAAAGTAACTTAAATGTGTACAGGTAAATGCAAATTGCACAGAAGTGTTTAAAACTGTGCACAATAGCTCAGTAGTTTTATGCACTATTCCTGGCCACTGCCTTTGTTAAAATCTGGTTTAGAGCATACGTTAAAGGAGGTTGGGGGGTCTCAAATTAGCTGTAGTAAAACAACCTCACAAAATAGCACACAATTTGGCACATTTGGCAAAAGAGAGGAGCCTGATTGGATGGATATGAAGACTGTAGTGCTTCATCCCCTCCAATTAGGATTGTGCCTCCAGAAAAGGCCTTATGCCTGTCCCAACTTCTGTGGTTATAAAGAGAGGCTGCCAATCCAGAATATGGTATTTAAAGCAAAAATGTTCATTTTTTTCACTTGGCAAATGGAAAACACTGGTAATGTCTGTAACCTGAAGCTCCTGTTTTCTCAATTCTTATGCAGATGCTGATAACGACAGGTGCTTGTGGCCCTACGCTTAACATATCAATTGCTTTATAGGCAAAAGATTTGAAAAAAAAACCTCTTGTTTATATGTGTGAACCAGTGAAAGGTCCACAGCTTGACCCTTCTCTACGTAATAAAACACTGTAAGAAAGTTTTAGATTCAATAGCTAAGTGATTATAAAGCATGCACGCCCAGCTCCTACACAGATGATTGAGATGTGCCTCTATGCTCAGCAGAACAATGCCCAAGTAAGGAAACAAAATACATAATAAAACTATGGGTGCTTATATGGCAAAGAAAGCTTCAAATATGATGTTTAGTCGTTTTGATTATATTCAGGAAACTCCAATAATGAAAACAAAATACATTTTAACAGGTATGTCCTGACCAGCCAAAAAAAATGAATTATCACCACCATTCTTTTTTATTTCAGCAAATACCTTTAATAACTTTTTCGTTCCACCTACTTGGCACAATGGTGTAGCCCCCATCACATTTTGTTATTGTGTCCTTTGAAGATAGAAATGTACTTCTTACAGATATATATGTGTTCAAGATTGTGTGTGTGTGTGTTTGATATGACTATGTTTCTTGTACAAAGTTCAATTTTGCATACCATATATCATCCCGCAAATTAGACTCATCTGATAGTTAATACACGTACATGTATAAAAATTAAGTTTATTTTGTAACAACTACAATTATATATGTTATGGACTGTTGCTGAAATCGGGCAGTTGCCGTAATGCCAGGGCAGTCGGTGAAGTGCCCAGCTGCAGCGGGCAGACGCTGAATTAGCTTCGAATTTTATGTCATTTCAGCATCTGCCCGGGCAGTTCATCAACTGCCCACAGCCACCTGGGCTGATGTTGAAGACTTTAGTGCGCCCTGTTGTAACAAATGAAAGGCTAATGGAAAGTAACACAGCAGTGCTCATCCTCTGGTTATTAGTATCTTGCTGATATTGAACGATCTCTCATTCAAACAACGCAACTCTGCTCAGAAATTTGTATTGTATTACCCACTTACTCTAACCTCTATATCTAACCCATGATGAAAATAAACTGCATTGATATTTTGTTTAGTTCCGTTGCTATAGCATTGTCAGAAAGTATTTAAGTTATTTAAATAAACATTGCAACGGGTGGCTTGGTGGCGGAGAGCTTTTGCGCTTAAAGGCAACAAAGGTAATTCACTCTCTATTTGTATTATACTGTATCTGTTAAAAATCTTTCTTCGGCCGCGTGGCTGTGGGTAGTTGACCAGCCAGGGCAGATGCCGAAATGACATTAAATTCGAAGCTAATTCAGCATCTGCCCGTCGCAGCTGGGCACTTTGCCAACTGCCAATGGCATTACGGCAAGTTAAAAGTCTTTCTTCGCCATCATCCCGGGTGGCAATGGGCAGTTGACGAACTGCCCAGGCAGATGCCAAAATGACATCAAATTTGAAGCTAATTCGGCATCTGGCTGCTGCAGCTGGGCACTTTGTCAACTGACCAAGCATTATGGCAACTGCCCGATTTCAGCAACGGTCCATAACATATATATATATATATATATATATTTATATATATTGTGTTTTCCATAAACACACAACTCAAAACACTTTATAAAGTAAGTAGAGAATACAGCATGTGCAGTGAATTAAAAAAGTAAATGTGGCAGCCATCGGGCAGTCAAAAATAGTCCTGCATACAGCCTTATTCAGGCCTAGATTTAGTTTGGTGTTATGGACCAATGCCCCCTCAGAGCCAAACTTGAGATCACCAGAAATATTTACTTTAAACATCCTCAAATATACATAATTTGTAGCCAGAAATCCAAATGAAATGTTGCTACACTAAACTTTTTTTTTTTACAGCAGCAATCTTGCTATATTTGTGTTTTGATTTCTAAATACAACATGAACTTCTTTGTTTCCGGTCAAACCATTCCAATTAGCCAAAGTAAGGTATAAACCCATCAGTTTTGCTTAATTAACTAATGACTGACTGATACCAAAATTTTACAGTAACATTTGCTTTTGTTGCTTATCTACTTGTGGAATTTTAGTATTTGAAGCTACCAACTGACATTGCTTTTTCCTTAGGCTGCTTGAGATCTAAGACTTAGTGAGCTTCATGGCATCAAACAATCTTAGTTTCATTTCAGTAGTGATTTTTTCACATTAAAAAGATTAAATTAAGCATTGACTACATGTCGGCCACTTTATCGCTAAATAAAACAACACTAGTATGTCGCCTATGTAAATTGGGATGCCACTGCCTTATTTGAAATGCGATTCATTGCCAATACGTAGAGCGCTTGGTGGTGATATGGTATTTCTATAGTAAATCAGAAACAGATATTTAATAAAATCATCTATAAGAGAAGGGCGGCACAGTGGCGTAGTGGTTAGCACTGCTGCCTCACAGCGGCAGGGTCCTGGGTTTGAATCCGGCCTAGGGTTCTGTCTGTGTGGAGTTTGCATGAACTTTGGGTTTCTGAAGTAATGTGAAATACATGTAGGCTTTCCCCATTTACAGAAATATTTGCAGCTGGAGAATTCTGCACAGCCAAGGCAAAAGGAGCCAACATTTAATTGACGTCCTGAAACATTCTAATAGTTTTCCAATAAGACGGCCTGATCGATCCAGTTTGAAAAAAAAAATGTAATTTTATATCATATAAAAATGATTGTATTAGTGGTAAACTTAATGCTAGTAAAAAATACTGTACTGTACAATATTACTTATTTTGAAATGTAGTTTTAAAGCATGATTAGTCTTAGTCCATGTTCTTCCAAACACTTTTTTGTTGTCAACAAGTATGTTAGTTAGACACATTCCTCTCCAAGATTGTAAATACAAAATTAGAGCTATCAGATGTAACCTGAGAAAGTATAGCACTGTGATCTGTACCCATCAAATGTACAGAAAAATAGACAGAGACAGATAGAAGGAAAAGTTCCACCATATACATAACCAGCAAAGGATAATACAGATAACATGGAGTACAGAGCAAGGATGTAACTGTTTAGCACTGTTGTTACAGGTCCTATAATGAGTTGCATAATAAGCAGTAGCTGGAGCCTTAATATACCAAGCAGAACATGAAACAATCACCATTGCTTTTTAATGAATGTGTTCACACACATTATAAAAAAAAAAAACGCAATCAAGTCAAACAGATGGTCTTTCAAATGTCAGATAACTCAGGGGATCAATAAAAAAAGGGTTTGTGAAGGTTTTACAGATAACCTAAGCAAAGTAAACGACAACTTTAGCACATTCTGCTTCTTTAAAAGTTTAAGCATTACCATGAGGAATGCTTGACCTAGTGCCAGCATTTCTGCAAACATAATAAAGTAATAAATGAACTTTGTAAGAAAACAGCAAATTGCCCCGAAGAAAAAGTATTTTTGCCACCAGTAAAAAGCAGACAATAAGATGACCCAAGTAGCCAGCAATTTTAACCCTACCCTCAAATAAGAAACAAAAAACCATTAGTAACTCATGCTGAGTTTTAATCCTAATTGACAGAGACAGTTCATCTTAATGTGTTCATTCATTCGCTTTAGCCCAGGACTGCTATGTATAAAGGCCTAGCATAAAGATGAAATGCTTACACATTATCTCTAACATGTTGTTTTGCAGCAGCTATTTAAAAATGATACTATGCCATATGTACTGCACTATGCAAATATGGCATCATTATATATGCTATCCATAACTTCTGTAAAACAAGGCGGGTGCTGTTACCAAAACATATCAATTAGCAAGCAGTCTATAAATGTACCTTGTGTATTTATGTGACCTGATGAATCCCATGAATCCTGTATGTATTGAAGTTCAATTTAAAAATCTAATTTAAGCTGGGCTTTTTGTTTTATTTATTTATTTCTTTTAATTGCAAGGCAAGGGAAAAATAATACACAAGCAATTGCATGTTTACGTTTTTCGTAAAAAAGTCTAAAAATCTATTAATAATGTACACATTTTTCAATATAAACATATATTGGTAACACAGCAATACGTTGTAATTAATTCCCTTTTAAACCCAAATGTGTTAAAAGACTCAAAGGTTTTTGTTATGTATTTTCAGAAGATTTTTACTGAAAACAGTAAACTGACCCATATATTTAATAAACCATATTATGCATATTTAACCTATTGCAGTACATGTGCTAAACAAATTGCCTTTTTTATACCCAAACTCCAAATGTGTCAGTAGATACGGTTTGCGAACCCAGGATGTTCTTAGCACCCAGGAAAATATCATGACAAAAAAGCAACTCATTAAGCTTAACAGCTTACAGATTCAGCTTGAATGGGCGCCACTTTGCAGTTAGTTTACGTACCATTCAGAAAAATAGTTGCAAGCAGAAGCCCAATGTTTCTGGGGTACTAAAGTATGCGCAAAAAGTGTGTTGGGGGGGGCTTCCTGTCAGTTCCCTTACCTTCTACATGTGGGGGTAATATGCAATACAAAGTGTATCAGTTGCAAATAGGGGAGGCATTCCAGTTTTTACATATTCCGTCCTCCCTCCTATATATAAGGAGGGGGTAGCTACAGCTTTGTTCAGATAGTCTTCCACTGAGGGACAATCACTGTTTACATGGCTATTTTCTTCTAGGATTTTTGTTTGTAGAAAGAAAAGGGGTGTGAGTTTACGGCTTATAAAAGGGAGGGAGATAAGAGAGAGAGTGAGAAAGAGACTCTCACAGCCGCCGGTAACCAATAGCCTTGCCTGATGTGATCATTAACCTTGTTAGCAAATGCAGCAAGCTGGCAATTCACTCTGAGACTTTCCAATGCGATTAGAATTGGGATACTAGACTGCAGCTAACTTGAAAGGATTTTTCTTTTTGCTCCAATTGGAGAGCAACCAAGGAATCTGTTCTACATCAGCCTGACCAAAAATTAAAATGAGACTACAGAACCTCTTCTACATCTTTTTTCTCATAGTAATGAGTCTTTTACTTATAAATGGACAGAGACCAGGTATGTGACAATTCAATAGTAATAATGACTAAACTGCACACACTGATGGATGACTGATACCTTTTTATTTTATATATGTATTAGTATTTTTCTATTTTAATGTATCAATTTTATAGATATATAATCCCTTTTATATTGGATTAATGGTAAACTATAATACTGAATTATTTTTTTTGTTTTAAATGAAAATGACATAGGGTTTTATGTTAAATCAATTAAAAAGTTTAGTAAACCAATTAAAATATTGGTAAATATATCTATGTCATTAAATTGTAGCTCAGGGATTGAACAAAAAAATGTGGCTAATTTAAAGTGACCCTTAAGAACACTCAAGTGGCTCATAGATCAGGTCAGCATCTAAGCTAACCCTTTCCAGCCCTGCTGCACACTGAGGACACCTGCTAATGTTACTATTATAAAACAGAGCTAGGATGCAGGAAGCGCAAAAGCAAATAGATTTTAGTTTTAGAGACATTATGAATGCATTGCTGTTGGTTATAATGATTTGATTCTAAACTTGCTTTGACATTTGGGATTGTGAATAACATTTCAAGCTCATAGATTGTGGTTAATCATGGAATTATCAGTTTATTTTGTTTAAACAAAAAAAAACTTCTATGATAAACTTAAAATGAAAATGTATTACATACAATTTCTTACTTAATTATCCAATTAAGTTTATTTGTTGTCATTTTATTATCATACAGTATATTTGTTTGGAGCTTCATTCTCCTAAACTAAACATTCAGGTTTGTGCAAATGTGTTTTGCATTTTTGGAATTATATATTTCAATAATGTTAACTAGCATTTATTGCAGTATTTATACAGAATAAAGAATGGCATGTTTTTATGATTAGCCAACTGTTTTCTGTTTACTTCATATCATGTAATTTAAGTGTGGAGAGGTTAATTGGCCATAGTGGTGCCAGTCTAGCTTTTGCAGCTCATACATAAAAGAGGATTTTTGAAGTGGAGTTTCACAGAGTGCCCGGTGCTGGCTGCATTCCTGACTCCATGCCTTATTGTTGTCATGATGCTCAATCAATGGCTAAGCTCAAGATGTTGACCGCTGATTTCCATTCTACCATGAAGTTGCTCTTAACAGAGGGATAACTTAAACAACTGAGTGAGAAGGCTTGCCAAACCTACATCTGAGCTTGTATCTGGAACTCCACATTTCAAAGAGTTTTTTTTTTCTGTTAGACACAGAAATAATAATAAAATAAAAAATAAAAATAAAAAATAAGCATTTGTAATCTTTATTATTGATACTGTATCTCCCTCTCACTAATTAAGGGTTAGTGTTTGTTTATATTTCCTTAGGCAACAGTTTCTTCAGATTTATCTGCTAAAGACTTCAGTTTTATGCTGGTCACTCTGCAGTTATGGGTCAATGCATTGAATTCCACCATTACAAATTACGACACAACTACATTTTTTATAAGATGATATTTTGTGTCAAATGGGTTGCATATATTTAGCACTGATTAAATATTTATTTTTCCCTGTCTTTTATTTTCAGGAAACTCCACCCAAAGAAGAAAATTCCATAGGCATCTCTGCCCACACAGAAGATGCCTGCCCCTTCATTCACGGGTCCCCTTCCCCTAAAGTATGTCAAGGCTCTAATTCACTTTCTTAAACGTTTACAGCACTGCCTCCACTTCAGTTTGTGATAATAAACAAAAATGCACCAGAGGATTATAAATAACATTTCCTCCATGCATTTTGGTTTGTAGGAGATGTATACGGCAACACTTAAATAATGTGACATTCTTTCTCAACAAAGCATCAATTAAGTTGTTTTAGGGGCCATGATTATCGTAAACATAATTGATAGTGTTTTGTATTTTTTCACATTATCTTGAAAAAGCAATCATATATTTGACCTGACAACCAACATCAATGCACAAGTCTTAATTATAGATTGCTATTGCTGCCTAGCATTGTCAAAAGCTATCCCTTCTATTGAGAACTGATTCAAAGAAGACATGACACACTCATACGATATATATTCTATCTGAGAACACATTCACATTTTAACCCTAATTTACTGGTCTCATATTTTACCTCCCAAATCACTTATATCCATTTTGAGCAAAATGAACTGCCAGTGGCTGCAGGATCAATGTCTTGGGTATTGCAGCTATTGTATCAAACTCTCAAAAAGTTATTTACCCAGACAGATAGCAAATTACAATCTCCCACCTGTTTATACAGCACTCCAGTATTTGCAGTTTTTGTTGTATGATCTATATAACTGCCAATGGTAAAAACTCATAAACTCAGTGAGCCATAAACAAAGGAAGTAGGGTACCAGTAGCCAGATGGGTTTTATGACTAGGGGTTTGAAAGAGTTAATTAGCTCTCTCTTTTTCTGCTGTGAGAACATGAACACACTAATGATCAAAATAGTCAATAGCTGGGTCATGACTCAAGATAGCCTGGGTATCACAAATTGTTTCAGCCGATAACTTTTCAAATACGTATTCAATCACTTAGCTTAAAAAATAATCACACTAGCGATGTATTAAGGATTTTCTCTGTGGACGTGACTTAATTCACAACAGCACCTTCTTGACTATTCAACCTAGGAATATCAGGGGTTTCTGGTTTTAAAATGTTAGATCAGCCTATGTGTGTCTCAGGTCACACTGAACCCACTCTGACAGTTTTTCTATGACTAAAAACAAGCTAATTGCATCATATTCTCACCAAACGGTGAAATTGAGTGGGAGGAGGACCCAACACAAATACAGTAGCTCAGTTGGAGTTCATTTAAATTTACAATAGCTCAAATGAGTAGGATGAAACAACATGTTATTGTTTGCAGTAAAGGTGTTCTCAGAAGTCTTATCAAACACTGATCATTAAGACTGAAAGCTGGAACCCCCCCCATATAAACCTCCTTTAGAGGCTTTACCAGTTTACTGAAGTTAAACAAAGGTAACAAGGGCAAAGGGGAAGTTATTTGCTGATGATTGTTATTTGCAGGAAGCTGACAGCTGAATTGAAGGCCAATACTGGCAAACACTCCACATTATTGGTACAAACAAATCGGCTTGCAGACAACAAGCCTGATTGATCACTCATTGACTGTCCCCTAATCACTGTTTCCAATTAAGGAAGCATGATATATGGAATGTGACATTCCTATTTAAAACCATTTACCAGAAAACAGGCTTCATGTGCATTTTTGCTTTTGTATTTTGCTTCCCCCAATGCTGTTACAGTTTAAGCATTGGAGAAAATGTCAAGGATTAAGATTTTGTTAGTTTGTCTTTGCAATTGTACCAGGAGCAAGTTTTTCAACCTTCCTTAAAAGATTGGGTATAGTGGGGACTACTTAAAAGTCTTTGTTAGTAATCATGGATCAGCTATCAACATATCTATGCAACAATGGAATGATCATGCACTGTGCAACGCTGTGCAACACAAGACCAACTTTTGGCACGTGCCAACAAACCATATGCTTTTACACAAGAGCAAATCAACCAACATTGTTGTTGTAGTGGCAGCCCACAGAAAAATAGGTCTAAGCCATGTTTTAACCACCAGATAAGCAGGTGCATTTTCAGCTGTGTTGCAGAAGGTTAATTGCATGTTACACTTGACCAACAATCTGCTAAGGTCAAAAACATTTTTAGATGTTGTGGTGTGTGGTGTAGCAGGTGTTACTAGGATATGCAGCTGTTAGCTGTAGGGTGGTCCTTTTTTTATTCAGCAGGTTTTAAAGGAAATGTATTTTTAAGATACAAAAGTTATCAGAACTAAAAATAAGTGGGAAACCAAATTAAAAATATAAATTATAAAAACATCTAATTTTTACAGTCTAACTTAATTGACTTTTTCTGTCCTTCAGGCTTACATTTTGGTGCCAAAACTGGGAGAAGATGAGGATGAAATGGATCCAGGTGGTGCTGCCTGGACACAGCTTTAATTCCTACAATGACAGGGACTTGGCACGGGTCTCAATAGCTCCTCTTCAGAGTCTGTTTACTAAAGCAGTCACCTTCAGACTGCTACCCACCGCCCTCGACACTAAGCTATGACAACCAAATTAAAACTCTCAAAAGCAAAAAGACTTTCAAAAGAGAGATTATAATTTATTTACCAAGTGCTACCCGGGATTGTGATATGCAGATGCCAAATATAGTTTCTGGAAGGGTACACTGCTTGCAGTTTGTTAGATATTTAAGAGAAAGTATTAACATAGCAATCCTTTAACCATTATAGCTTGTAGGACATGTTAATAGAAATTATATGTTTTAATAATGGGGGTTATTTAGAGTCAATGCCATTGCTGGGTCAGGCCTGTGACATTTGACTGAGGTTAATAACTGCATGTTTAACACACGAATCCCACAGCATTTATAAATATCAGATTCCCTCAGCAGACCAACTGGGTAATACCAAGATAGAGACACTGAACCACTGCAAAATGCTTGAGGCACTGGGATTCATATTGTATATATTTTACTATTAATTCATATATTGTTTGTGATCACTTGACTTTAACGAGTGTAAAGGGACTTCAATATAAGTTGACATCTACTCAACATAATAATGTACATGGTTGCCTGATGAAGTAAAACATATCTAGAAACAAGACATTTTCACTACTCTATAAATTACTGTGCTATCTGGTGTAAATACAATACCACACTACTTTTTTGTTAGTAGTTATAATGTGTACTAAAAATGTATTTGTATATAATAAGTTATGCACTTCAAACATTTTATTAAAGGCATCTTAATAAAATTTGTATAGTTTTCAATATTGAACAACTGAAACCTGCTATATTACTTATGCGTCCAACATTTCTGTTTTCAATATAATTTTATAACAGCTACCTACTGGTATTTCTGCTTTACAATCCTCAGGGTTCTACTATGAAGTAAAAGGAACAGCATATCTATCCACTACGCTGGAGTCATTGACCCTTTAGCCCAACTTTCTTCCTTTTGCTGTTTAAGTGCTGCTAGACAAAACTAAATCAGTATTAACTTTATCTGAACCCTTTTTGCTAACATCATCATATTAAACTAAATGTTGGGAGGCAACACTTGACATGTTTCTATACATCTGGAAACCCACTTATCCATTAACATTATTTAGATTTTTTTTTTTAATTTAGTCGTTGTCAATTATTTTTATTATTTTCTCCCAATTTGGAATGGCCAATTATTTTTAGGCTAAGCTCACCGCCACCACCCCTGTGCTGACTCAGGAGGGCGAAGACGAACAGACGCTGTCCTCCGAAGCGTGTACCGTCAGCCGACCGCTTTTTTTCACACTGTGGACTCACCATGCAGCCACCCAAGAGCTACAGCGTTGGAGGACAACGCAGCTCTCGGGCAGCTTACAGGCAAGCCTGCCGGCGCCCGGCCAGACTACAGGGGTCACTGGTGCCCGGTGAGCCAAGGACATAAACCCTCCCGGGCGACAGCAGCCAATTGTGCCGCCCCTGGGAGCTCCCATCCACGGTCGGCTGTGGAATAGCCTGGACTGGAACCCGCAACGTCCAGGCTATAGAGCGCATCCTGCACTCCACATGGAGCGCCTTTACTGGATGCGCCACTCAGGAGCCCCCATTATTTAGATTATTAGATTGTAGGAATGTATGGAGGTGTTTGTCTGTCTGTACATTTGCCCCTCTGCATGTCACATTAATCATTTTGCATATGTCTGGAAAACATCAAATTAACTTGTGATGAAACAATGTTAATTTACATAAGAATATTGTATAAGCATAAGTTGTAAAAACAAGAAAAAATGTGGTACTTTTAAAGTTGAATTTTTACTAGGGTTAACTTGTAGGGGGTGGGGGGTGGAGCTGTAATTACAACAAACCAAATTTTTCCATCCATGTTACACACCCCTAAACAACCACATGACGCACTGGCTGAAGAGAAGAAAACAGCCACGGGACTGAATTTCCAAAACAGAGGGGGCGGTAGTGTTCTTTAATTTGTATTAGTAGGGACAGGGTGGGGTGAAGGGGAAAGCCACAAAGTAGTTGCATTGTCTTTGTTGGCATCATCTTACAGGAGTCAAAAACTTTATCACAAATAAATTAAGGGAAAAGACAGGATCTAAATAAGGATTTTAGAGTTGTTGTTTTTTCAAAAAGGAAATACTGTTACGTTTATAATGAGCCTTATCAGAACCTCTGTGTCTTTCATAGTATTAGTAGTTGTACACACAGTTGCTACAAAGTAAATGCATACCAGTGTGCATTAATGATTAAATAATGCACATACATCTCAAATGACAGATTTGGACTCCATTTACTTACCACACTACTTTATTTTTTACACATCCTACAATGCACTGGTTAATAATTTAATTTTAAAAAATTCAATAATTAAAAAGGACACAGGTTTGTAAATGTATATTTCATAATTTCTGGTTGCTTACAAATACCTTCATTTTATATTGATTTAAAAAAATAGGCAGTATTTGGCCTGTCAATATTCTTCACAGAAAACGCTGTACAAAAAATACAAATAGTTTTAACCTTATGTTAAACAAATGATGTACTTTTAAGCCTATTTTTTGGTATGTCTCAAGTTTTATCCAACATCATTGTTGACTAAGTCAAAATAAGTCCTATGGGAAAAGCATTCTGACTGTTTTTACAATAAGTATAGTCTACATGATTCCTAACAAAAACAGAAAACTGTCACAGATTTGTCATTTTAGTGCAGCAATGCTTAAATAACAAAATATCAAAATACTAAACCAGACAGGATATACAACTGATAATACTTCTAATAATATATATATATATATATATATATATATATATATATATATATATATATATATATATATATATATATATATATATATTTTTTTTTTTTAAACAGCTGGGTGCAGCCATGTATAAGAAAACATTTTTTTTCACATTAATGTCAATTAACTGCTTACATTAAAGAAATGAAGAACAAAATAAGAATATACAAAAAATGGTAGTAGAATTTTGATGTTTCCAGGTTAGAATTTAAATGCATTAAAACAAAATGGTAATATGGTATGAGTAATCATGAATCTGTCACAGTAATGGCAACAAAAAACAGTATTTTTTTTTTTTTAATTACCATAGATTTGTTGAACTATTAAGATTCCTTTGTAGTATAAATTAAAAACACAAGCAACATAAATCTGTTCACATTAATCCAAATGCATTTTTCCAGGGCTTCCTTACTTGCCAAATATGTATTCAGCTTTATTTTCACCCTTTTATTTTGTGCTTCCTCAGTTGCGGACCTGCTGGGATGTCAAGGACAGAAGTCGTTTACTAAGTAATGTATTGTGTTGCTTCAGATACTCTATTAAATCTGCTTGTTTCCCCATAACTTCTTCCACACTTGAGCTATCCCTACAAACAAAAGAAATACATAAGTAATTAATAAATAAAACGTTAAATCTTAATCACAATCCTTGGGGAGATTTGTATTTAACAAAAAATAAATTAATTGTCTTTCTTACATTTGAATTATGAATAAAATTGATAGATGAGATGATCTCGACTAAGTCAGACATGTAATAAAATTGTGCCCATGACTAAGTTTTAAGAACAGTTGCGCATTTTTAACATAAAAAAGGTATGCAAATAACATACACATCCCCTGCCAAGCTTACAAATAACACATTGCAGGAGTTAGTACAATAAAAAGTAATCAGCATCTAGCTTCACTGAAAAAAATAAATAAATAATGAAAACCATACAGAGAAATATTTTATTTTATTTAATCAATTCATGGAAATGTTTCCCAAGATATGCCCTTCAAATATTCAGCCAATCAGGCCACTAGGGATCCCAGGTGCTGCCTGGGTTAACTGTACACTTGTGGTTAGTTCCTCGTTTCCAAATTTACAGTTTGCATAAGCAGAAGACTTTAACTAGCCTTCAAATCTGACTTATGTAATAGAAAAAAACCCACAAACGTTAAATGTTTATAGAATACATTTAATTATAGTATCACCCTATGGTAGTTATTAATGTGAGGCTCCATTTCAGTTACACCTTCAGTTACAGTGTTAATGTTCAAAGCCCCCATAGGGTATCAGAGGTATAATCTATCAACACCCGACCATAGTGTGTGTGTTTGTGGAGCTATTCTGCTGCTAGAGATGCTATCCTTTAAATGAAAACCTTGGTCCTTCTTTGTAGATGTTAATCATCCCATGGCGCTTATCAATGAAGAGCAGGGCAATTGACCCCAGACTCCCCTCAAGCGTCACATCTACATCCTGCAACATGGACAGGGCTCCGTTGGAAAGGAGCAAATAATGTATTGCTACAGAGGGAAACCAGAAACCTACAAAATGTGTATATGGTCATAGGCAAAAGATTATTTAGCAAACAGCATTGGTTAACATGAAGCCATAGGCTATTTATTAACTACTTATACTGCTTTAATAGGGACTGCTATTTTAAACAGTAAAATACAGTATTTATAAATGTACTTATTTTTAAATTTGTGTGTGTGTGTATATATATATATATATATATATATATATATATATATATATATATATATATATATATATATACACACACACACACACACATACAGCCAACCTTGGTTAACTCAGCTGGTAGATAACTCAACACCTTTGCTTAATTCGACAGACAGTCTTGGTCCCGAATTCTCTACATATAAAATATATGCATCCCGCCTCTTATTTTTTTAATTTGACACCACGCTTTACTCTGACTTGACACTTATTACTGGTGCCAAAGGGATACAAACTATTAAAAAGACTAGTGGATAACTCGACTCTGTCGTTTCACATGACTGAACTCTGACTGGAAATGGATAGTTCATTCATTCAATTGCAACTACCAAGTGCAGCTGATTACACTACCAGTGCACTGCACAATGAGTCAGAAGCGAAAAATGAGTTCTCCTTTAATTGGCTTCAAAGCTCAGGTTATTCGGGATACAAGCGTGTCAGCAGTACTTTCAAAGCGCGTGTTTTTGCATGAGAAACAATCAACTTCGACTTCTGTGTGAAACTGTAAGTTGTTTATTATTGATTTTAAGTTAATTCTGTATAATGTACATTTGTTAACTTTTGCTATTTAAGTAATCAAATTAGACAGTACAGGCCAATACATAAAAGTATATTCAACAGTTTGTGCACAGTTTGTGGAAGGATTGTTTTCGTAAAAATAACACTGTACTTATTCTATTCATTCTTATTTCAGAAATTTACTGCTGCCCCTTTTAAGTAATACAATGTAACCAGTAGTCGCACAAAGGAAGTAAGGTCAAGAACCGGAAGGATTAGACAGACAGTGTGTAGATAAACATGGTGAGAATAGCAGCAGCAGAGTGGTAATAAACATCATTAATGTTAACGAATAAACCATGGAATAAAGTTAATGTGAATTGAGACCCACCTGTGCATGCAAATCTTCATTGCATGCTTAGTAAAGAGTAAGGACATTACACTGAGTTTTTACAGTACTGTCTGTAATTGATTCATTCACTGCAGTTCTTTCAACCATTTTCATAAGGACATTTAACTAAAAATAAACTTGTAAATACTGTAATACTGTACATGTGTGAGCTCTGTTACTTATATGCCATGGCTCATTGCACCCGTGGTTAACTCGACACCTCGGATAAGTCAACACTAAATGGCATCCCCGTGGGGTGTCGAGTTAACCGAGGTTGACTGTGCATATATAGATATATAGATAGATAGAGATAGATAGATCCGAAATTTTGAGTTGGCTCTTTGAGCTAAAACTTATTTGTGTGAACCTCTTTGAAGAACAATTGCTAAGAAGGATATGAATGGAGGAAAGCAGAGGCCTGGATTACAACAATATTCCAGTATGGCCATGCCAATACTACACAAAATGAAGAGATTAGCTGAACAGACAGCTGTATACCTCTCACAGTAACTTTTTGGATAGATGTTTAAGTATCGATGTTATACCTCTCGGATTTCAGATAAAATTAGCTAAAGGTTTAAATAGAAAGAAACTGGATTGTTACATCATTAGCTATATAGTGAATGACATCACAAAGACATTAAATTCAAAAGAGAAATAAATATGTGGTTACCATGGCATCAAAAGTCTATAAATACCTCCAATGTTTGTTTTCAAACACACTTTCCCTTGACAAAGGCATGTTAAACATACCGAAACGTTGGGAAGTTGACTCTTTGAGCTAAAACTTATTTTATCCTTATTTTAACTTATTTTACCTTCCATCTCCAATCTCCTTTTTCTCTCAAAAACTCTCAAAAGGGCTGTAGTCAGTCAGCTGATGAAACATCTCACAGATAACAATCTGCTTGAATCTCTACAGTCTGGTTTCCGGCCAAAAACTGTCTGAAAACAATTATATATATATTTTTGTTTTCAAACTTATGTAAGACTTATCAATTGTTGTTTGATTTTCTATGAATGTATAGTATATTTCAATAAAAATGTAAGTATTACAAACACTAATGAGTTTTTTTTTTAAAGAAAAATTAAGAAAGCTAAATAATTGAGTGTTTACTGCAACAGTGGTATTCATCTATGGGTTTAATAGAGAGCTGATCTCAACATAGGAAGATCATTGGATTGTCTTTACATTGAAAGGGTCTTACAGTCCACTATTTCAAATGTACAGTAGCACATTTTACAGTGATTTCATTACTGTATACAAATATGCATTGTAGCGATCTCACAGGGCGAGGCAATCCACACACAGGGGGAGGGTGGGCGCGAATCCAGGACCTCTTGCACTAAAGCATAGCGCAGATACCGCTGAACAAAAGAGCCGGCTCCTTTTCAAGGAGCGTATATCAGGACTATGTCTTCGTGTGTGATTACGTCACCTACTAGTCCTGCTGATGCCTTCCCCCATGCACGCTACAGTATATTATTTATAACAAACAAAAGATTTTACACTTTTTTCAAAGCAGTATGTAACCAATACTCTTCCTGGCTGCACTCTGCACATTTAGTTCATTGACTACAGGTGTCAGATATAGGGAGATGGAATTCCATGGAAGTGTCAGAGGTGAAACAATAGTGATTATAAATACAATTGGGAACTTTTAATGAGGTGTCAGCGTACTGATTAAACGTGTGACTTTTACAAGGAAAGAGCATTAAGAATAAGAGAAGAACGGATACAAAGGAAGGAAGTCTGCAGAAGAAAACAATTATTTTGACCAGGAAATAGGAACTCATTCAAAGATTCTGTGTGGATAAACCAAGATCCAATGACTCTACCTATAAACCTAGACCTTCAGGTTATTTTCTCAGTGTTTTACAAGATTAAAGTGCATGTGTTAATCAGCCAATCATATGATGTCTAATATGTGTGTGTAGGTCTCCCATGACCCACCTGAAAAATCAAAGGATCCATATCAACCAACATGTTTATATGTTTTAAATCATTGGATTAGAAACAATCAGATCAGCTAATCCAAATACATATTTACTTGGTGCTTGGATTTCACGATCTCACTACAATTCTGCAACCTAATTATACAAAGTACTGTATTCATGAATGTTATTTATGTAGGTGTGAACATCCTTGTTTGTTTGTGGTTGATTTTTCCTAGTTCAGTAGTAGTGAGGTGTGATGGAAAATGCATAGAATTATAATTCAAATTGCTATATGCACAAAAACAAAATTAGATACCATGTATATATCAAGTACCTACAGGTTTTTGAAACATACATCCCCTTGAGTGTAAAGAAAACTTAGTAAATGCACGGTGTGGTGTTTTTTGTTTAGTTATTTTTATTTTTATTATAGTATGCTTAGTTTAATAAACCAGGCAGAGGCTGCTGATTATCAGATATAACTAGATGGTAACTTTACAAGTAAAGTTGTGGGGCTTGCTTTATTGGGAAAGTGGTCAAAGTAGCTGATTTGTGTCAAAAGTCACATTGTTTACTAATTGTCTCATGCTTAGAATGTGCTATAATTTGAAATTTCTCAAAGTTCTATGACAGTTAATTCTAACTTGTTGGGAAAGTGGTCAAAACAGCAGTTGCTTCTAAAAGTTCACAGAAAACGTAGTTGGTGCAGTTACTAAAACAGGTGTACCTCTTGATTGGTAAAAGTTATTTCTGTTTTGATTTCAGATTGGAATAGCAGAGAAGTAGATGAAGATTCCATATGCTCTAACTTTTTGTCTTACTTGTTGGGAAAGTGGTCAAAGCAGCCGGTTTGTGTCAAAAGTTACATCGTTTACAGTAAATAGAATGTTGGAAGTCTGGGAGTTTTTAAACAATGGCGAGCATTAAAATGTTGAAAAAAGTCCCATTAAAGTGAATGAAGATGGACAAAAAAAGGACAAAAAGCTTAATAGTTTAAAAAGTATAAAATATATCAAAAAGTTGTATACAAGCACACTATTCCAGACCGGTCTACACGTTTTTAATGTTTGAACGGCGTTTCTAGCTTAAACGGTGTAAGAGGAGTAGCGTGCCAAAGAATAAGAATAAGAAGAAGAAGAAGAAGAAGAAGATGAAGAAGAAGAAGAAGAAGAAGAAGAAGAAGAAGAAGAAGTATGTCGAAGATTTAAAGTGGGGACTCTTGCTTCGCAAGCCCCACTTATTAAACAGTTTTGATCTGTGAATTAAGTAACAAGGATTGAACAAAACACCTGCCATAACACTTTCAGGGTGCTCAGAGGGCATGCCATTTGGTACAAAAGCTTAGATGTTACCATAAATATAGCTATAACATTTTTTGTAAGTTAATAATTTAAATGGATGGAACCATATCACAAGTACAAAGAAATGTGCGGTTTGCGTCAAATACTATACCTGAAGCCGATCTTAGTGTTGGTGAGATTTCTGGTGCTTGAATAAGCATTTGAGTGCTCTTCCAGATTGTGTCTGGTGCTGGTTCCTCTGTGCATTACCTTCACTGAAGGAAAAATAAAAAGAAATAAATGATATTAAGGACTTTTTTTTTTGTTTTTACCATTTCATAAATCTACTACGTTGAAGGGGTATAATACTACGATTTTTAATAAATAAATAAATGATGTATACTCCCTGAACGTTTATGAAATATTTCAATACCATGTGTTTTTTTGTTGTTGTTTTTTTTAATGAATGAATGGAAATTTCAAACTGAAACCTCCACACCGGTAGTGTTTAATGCAAAACTTATCCGAGACCTCCCGTTTTTCAAACGCCTTTCTTGGTCGTTTCGCTTGGGGACCCACATCAATGCCAGTAGCTTTCTGTTGCTTCAGAATGGTTGAAACCACAGTTGGTTTTAAAATATGCCTTCTTTTTACACCCAGGCCCATCTCTGCCATCATCAGCGGTCTTTCTTCAAAACTATTTGGTGCGAAATGCACACTACATATGTAGGTGTACTGCCAGTTTGACACATACCACTTCTCTCGGGTTGTTTGGACTTTTCTCTCCTATATGCGCTGCATTTTTGTGTCTTTCGGAAAACTGTGAATACTAATATTCTTTTGTTCGTTTGTCTGATTGGAGCGACCAACTACAACACAAATACGAGGCATTTTATTATAAAAAAACTGGCCTGTCTCTGTGAATGTCAATCTGTCTTTTGTTCACCTTCTCCCTCTGTGATGTCACTACCGGTATCCTGAGGCTGCTTCAAAACCAAGACAGGAAATTGCGCCTGTCACATTAAAATTCGTATTTCATTAAAAAAAAAAAAAAACTCTAATCACTACCAACAATTTTAAATCTTGTTTGGGAATACTTGTTAGTCATATCTTATGTTTCTTAAAAGTGGTTCGGAGGGTGTTATAGGCACTTTAAATAATAAAACATGAAACAATTTTAAATTGGATAACTAAATTAAGGTTGTGAATTTATGCAAGCCTGTACTTGTATGTTGGGGGTTAAGGGGCGACGCAAACGCTAATACCATATACAGTACTCTCACAGGACCCTGCAGAATAGATGTGGTAGAGTCCCAGTAAGTATTTGTGTTGCAGTGTATTTATGTAGAGATTCCAATGGTTAGCTGTCTTAAAGAGTGAGATTATGGAAGGATGAGTAAACATATATTAAGGAATTATCCAAGTATTATTGTGAGGCACTGCAGCTTTCACTTATTTAATCAGTATAAGGTGCAGATAAAAATGCTGTGTTGTAGTTGGAAGTGAAGCCTTCAATAAAGACCAAAGTGAACGACCATTCACTTTCTGGCCCAACTTTCTTACAAATTGTTTTTATCACAGACCACCTGCCTCTGTAGTGTACAATCGCATGACTGATTAAAGGGAAGCAATTACAAGGTTCTGATATTGAATTGCTACTGTCAAACAGCGGGTTGTAAAGTAATCAGAAGACCACCTCTGGATCGAGGCTTGGTGGTCTACTCCGCCTCTGTGTTCAAGCAATACGTCTTAGAATAGAGGTTGTGAAATACAGCATTTGAGTAATTTAGGACAAACAATGCTAGCACATCCCTTACAAACGACAGTGTGCTAATCTGTAGGACACCTGTATTAGGTTATGTGATCTGAAATCTGACTTAAGGCACAGTGAGGTTTCTTCCCTGAAAATGCTCTGTTTGTGTGTGTGTGTGTGTGTGTGTGTGTGTGTGTGTGTGTGTGTGTGTGTGTGTGTGTGTGTGTGTGTGTGTGTTTGTAAAGGCTTACATAATTGCGCCAGATTTACTTGATTTAATTTTACAAGGTCATCAAGAGTAAAAACTTATAAAAGACACAACAATTATGGTAATGCTCTCCATTTTTATCATCAGTTATTATGGAGGAAATGAAAATTGAGTGTGTATGTTTCAAGCAATTGTGTGTTATTTATTTAACCTTTCTTTTAAAACAGCTGAAATTCCACTAGATTGGAAATCCTCATTCGTCACACCCCTTTTTAAAGGGGGTGTTATAGGCCTATTTCTGTTTTACCCTGTCCCTCTAAGATTATGGAAGCAGTTGTAAATAAGCAACTAAGTCTCTTTTTAGAGAGTAACAATATCTTATCTGGTACGCAATAAGGTTTTCATGCTCGACATGGGTGTGTTACAGCAGTTTTAAAAGTCCTGAATGTTATTACTGTGGGCCTTGATAAAAATCACTGTTGTGATGCTATTTTTATTGATTTATCTAAGGCTTTTGATACTGTGGATCATTCTATTCTTTTGAACAAGCTACGGAGTATAGGCTGTGACAGGGTTTCTGCTGCTTGGTTTCAGAACTACCTTTTAAATAGACTGCAATGTGTAAAATCAGATGGATTTATATCACAGCCTTGCTTGGTTACTAAGGGTGTGTCACAAGGTTTGATATTGGGCCCTTCTCTTTTTTCCATTTATATTAATAATATTGCTAAGGGAATAGATAATTCATATATCCATCTCTATGCTGATGACACTATTTTATATTCAATTGGCCCTACTCTATCTTCAGTGCTATCAGACTTGCAAACAAGTTTCAATCAGATTCAAAAATCTTTTTGTGTTCTACGTCTATTGCTTAAGTAGAAGTTTATAAATATCTGGGTATTTGGCTAGACAGTGCACTTACTTTTAAACCAGATATCGTTAAACTACAATTGAAAGTTCGAGCTAGACTTGGCTTTCTTTACCGAAATAAATCATGCTTCACACGGCCAGCTAAGTACTTATTGGTACAGATGTCTGTACTACCCATTTTAGATTATGGAGATGTGATTTATAAAGCTGCTTCTAATGCTGCCCTTAGGAAGCTTGATGCTTTATGTCACTCTGCAATAAGATTTGTCACTGTTGTTCCCTATCGCTCTCATCACTGTGATCTCTACAGTTTGGTTGGCTGGCCCTCACTTCAAACACGTCGGCTATGTCATTGCTACAGACTCATTTATAAAACTCTAATCGGGAAATCACCCCTCTATCTAAGCGAATTGTTGATTATATCGGTTGATTAATTCATTCCAATATGCAGCTGCTCACGATTGGAATGAGTTACAATCAAGGCTCAAACTCCCTGGTTTTATCTCAGAGGGTGCTTTCTTTTCTAGGCTTGAAGCTCTTTTCCCTGTTTCATGTGCTTGTCAGAGCAGATGCTGATTTTATTAGTTTTTTTATTTTTTTATTTTTTTTTTATTTCGTATTGCTGGAATGTTTCTAACTGTCTATGTATTGTTGTCTGTTGTATTTATGCTGCCTCTTGGCCAGGTCAGCATTTTAAATGAGTACTTGTTCTCAATGTCTTTACCTGGTTAAATAAAGGTTTGAATTGAAGCGACTAGAGAATTTTTTTTTGCTGCACAGACCGCCCCCAGATGCTATGTAATGTATTTGTATGAGTATATGAAAATGTGTACATCTTTAAAAAAAAAGACCTGTATGTATGTATGTAGATACATTCACAGTAGTATTCTAGTTGCCACTATAAATGTCATGTTGTTTAAAAGCTGGGTCAGGAAAATAGAATCCAGCACAAATTCAGACATGTTTTTGGATGTGTTTTCCATCCTTAAAACACAAACATTGGCTATAATCTTGTAAATTAATGTACACTCCTTATAAAATGAAGTTAATTATTAATTTAGTCAGTTAACATTACTGGACAATGTTATTAGCACTATTAACTTTCTTTTTTTGGAATGGGTGTGTGGGGTTGTCTCGACTCATTGTTTGCTAATGGTTGGACTCCAGGGCAGTGAAAACCTTTAAGAAATATTCACAGACCCTCTGGCTACTAACTGTGTGCCTGGCTGGTCTTCAGGAGTGGGCCATCAGTGGCACCAGCTCCAGTAGCCTGTGGCTACTTCTACTCTATCTGTCACAGTGGGGGTCACTGTAGAGTTAAACAAGGCTCTGCCCAATAGATCCCAAAATGCCTGTAGGCATCTAACTTGTAGAGTTCTACAACTCCCATATAATTTTCTTCCTCCTGTATTGATTATTAGCGAGTCAATAGGCTCAGCATTACTGTGTATTTACTTAGGACTGGCCTATGACATTTTAACTTTTAAATCTCTCAGTTTGATATAACACAGCAGTTCTGTACTGTTCTACAAATCTGTCCAAAGTTCATTAACATATATATATATATATATATATATATATATATATATATATATATATATATATATATATATATAGTGCTCACCGTTTATAACGCTATAGTGGGGAGCCATAGTTACAAGACGATGCTATTTGTGTTCTGCCTTATAACGAGTATAAAAGGGCTGCTGTAATGGCATTGTGGAGCAAATGGGAGCTACGACCCTACCGTGTTATAACCGATTCCACACTATAACGAGGCGTGTTATAACGGATGAGCACTGTGTATATATATATATATATATGTGTGTGTGTGTGTGACAGTATAAATCACTTGATGATTTATGTCTGATCATATGCTGAAAAAGCTTCAATCTAAACAAAAGCAACACAACTTTAGACAAATCACTCACAGTGTTGTTAAAGGTTGAATGTAACTTGAATCAGACCAGGGAGATCTTAGTGAAAACCATCTTTGTCACCCAATCCAGATAAAACAAGTTACCTACATTCAAGGGCAAGTCTTTAGCATATTGAGTACAGAGTTATTATTTATTTTATTTTTTTACTTAGGAATCGTCAAATATTTTTCTCATTTTTTCCCCATTTTGGAAAGCCAATTCTGTTCTTATTTGAACCCGGCTCACCACTATCACCCCCGCGCTGACTTGGGAGAGACCAAGACGGACACACTCACCCTCCAAAATGTGTGCCGTCAGCCATCCGCTTCTTTTCACTCTGCAGGCCTTCCATGCAGCCACCTCAAAGCTACAGCGTTGGAGGACCAGCTTACTGGCACTCACTGGTGCACGGTGAGCCGATCTAAGCCCTCCACGGTCGGCAGTGGAATAGCCTGGACTTGAACTGGCGACCTCCAGGCTATATGGCATATCCTGCACTCCACGCGGAATGCCTTTACCTGATGCAGCACTCGGGAGGCCCCCCCCCGGCGTAGTGTCTCGGTAGACTGAAGCCATGTGCTTTGAAACCCTTTGATCTGGTTGTGCCACGAGCCCTTGCAATGAAATAAAAACTTAGAATGAGAATGTAACCAGGACTATCACATGAGTAAGTGAGCACTTGAGTGATGATTCTTTGCCCAAGACAGTGGCTCTTAATGGGGTACAAAATAAATAATGTCTCTAGTTTAAATAAATCTATATACAGCATCAACTAATCAAAAGATTATGGCAGCGCCATAGCTACACTTTATAACAGCTATAATGGCAACATTTTGATTAAATCCAGGTGTGGCAGGGCGGAGGAAAAGCCCTGCACATGAATAGGGGGCAGGGGAAAGCCCTGCTGTTTAAATGTATTGTTTGTTAATTTTAGAACAGGTGATTGTATTTTGTGTTATTTAAAAAGTATTTTGTGTTTCAGTAAAAACACAATGTGGGGATATGATTTA
Organism: Acipenser oxyrinchus oxyrinchus; assembly: GCA_030684275.1. Classification (NCBI taxonomy): domain Eukaryota; kingdom Metazoa; phylum Chordata; class Actinopteri; order Acipenseriformes; family Acipenseridae; genus Acipenser; species Acipenser oxyrinchus. Next base: position 33,492,823 of record CM060247.1, read on the forward strand.
AATGTATTGTTTTGTATTTTGAATTAAAATACAATGTTTTGTTATTGTTTGGTTTGAATGTGGTCTGGCAGAAGTGGTGTTAACAGCTCGTCTCTGCTGAATGCACAGTCGGCAGTCGGTGATTGACTGTTGGCCATGCAAACAAAAACTCGTGTAGAATGTGGCCATCTCCGGAATTTACTAATTAAGTGGTGATTCGGAGATGGTCAGAAGGATAAAAGCCTGCAGCTTCTCCTGTTCGGGGTGGAGTGTTTTGGTGCGAGAAGAGAGAACTAGAGACAGAGAGGAGAACAAGTCTGGGAAATGAAACTAAAAATAAAAAAACATAGGATCAGTGAAGGCGATTGCCCAGCCTGACCTGGGTTTTGTTGTATTGTTTTAGTGTTTGTGATTTTGTTTTGTTTATAACTTTTATTTTCGCTCTGTGAGCAGTGTTTTCTGTTTGAATATTGTATTTATTTTTGTGTTAATAAACACAGCACTGCAGTGCACTTTTGCACCTGAATATCTGTGTGCAGTTCCTGTTCTGGCCTGACGTCACCACCCTCAGCCATCCTGTCACACCAGGCCTAGGTCATTTTTAAAAGCTGTGCAGGATGTGGTTTGTACTGAAAAACGTGTGTTTTTCAGTGTTCATATAACTTTATTAAGATAATAGTAGGGACTGACAAACTGCAGTCAAATACAAATGACCCCAGATAGTATTAACTGAAGTACGTACATTGAAGTTTAAATATACTTCAGTTATTTGTCCATCCATCCATCCATCCATCCATCCATCCATCCATTATCATTAACCGCTTACTCCTTTACAGGGTCGCGGTGAGCCAGGCATGCACAGAGCGCAAGGCGAGACTACATGCTGGACAGGACGCCAGTCCATCGCAGGGCAACACACACACACACTCACACAGAGGGCAATTTAGAGTGACCAATCAACCTAGACAGCATGTCTTTGGACTGTGGGAGGAAACCGGAGTACCCAGAGAAAACCCACGTGAACACGGGGAGCACATGCAAACTCCACACAGACAGTAACCTAGGCCGGATTCAAACCTAGGACCCTGGCGCTGTGAGGCAGCAGCGCTAACCACTACGCCACCGTGCAGCCCCTCAGTCATATGTCCCATAATTAAATTTACTTTTGTGCAATATAATTGTATTGCATAAAAGTCAATTATAACAGCTGGACAGAAGCAAGTTAGCTTAACTATGAATCAAAAACATTTTTTTACAAATTTTGACTGATCCCAAACAATTAGTATTTCTACAGTCTTTGTTTTAGTAAGTTAAAAAGACAAAAAGATAAGGAGAGCAAGAATCCAAAAGTAGAATGCTAAATGAATATTCTTTAAGCACCTCTCATGAAAAACATTTTTTTGCTTTTTTTTAATGTATAGAAAATTGAAGTAATAAACATGTTGGATAATTTGTCTTCACAGCGACATAAAATGAAATGCTTGAAAGAAAAGAAAATCAGTAATTCATGTGATCATGTACTGTATGAACACACACAATAAGGCATTACATGACTATTTTTCTTATTTTTTTGTTACATTTTAAAACAGGATTGCCAAAGACAATTAAATGCAAAGTCACTCATTTAACCAGAGTACTGGTTTCATAAGCTGTTATTTTACAAAACAGTCTGCATTGTAAATGTTTATCACGTTACCATTTACTTCCCATCTCAGCATAATTATTAAAAATATATTAAAATATTTACAATTAAAAATAATTATTAAAATATTTACAACATCAAAAACATTAACCTCAAGATAAAACTATAATAACTAACAATGATAAGCTTTTTATTAAAGTCAATATAAAAGTGATCCTCGATTGCATTTTCTGCAGACTATTTTGTGTTTTCTTCCTTGGTTTTTATTTTGCAAGTAAGAAATGTATCAATTTTTGACTCATGCTACACGGGATAATCTGGACGTACTCTATCAAACACCGAAAACAACTCAAACAGCCACTAATTTAGTTAAAATACAGCCTTGCCTGAGTAACATCAGAGTGGAAGCACGCTCAATCGAAATCACGCATGTGTACAAGTGGATGATAACTTTGATTATCATTAAACAAATCAATTCAAGATCATTATTTTCTTTTACTTTGATTTTTATTTTTGCATTTCTGAGTCTATGAAACCCTTGCCCTATTCCATTAAATTTTAATTTTGAAAAAAGTACCTTACTTCTTCATTCATTTTTAGGACCTGTCATTAAAACAATGGCTACAGAGAAGAGCGGTATTTGGTGAATTAATGTTACTTTCAAGTACTTTATTGGAACCTCTTCAATTTGGTGCAACCTTAAGCAGGATTAAAAAAAAAATATTAAAGATAAAGATGTCAGTGCCCCTGTAAAAGGGTATCCCAAGACAAACAGTGGTATGCCTAAACAGAATTGCTGCACAGATCCCCATTCCCAACACAACATCAAAAATGGGGTTACGCCATTCTACCTAACGTTAAAGCACATATTGTTCACGTCAGGCACATGTTGCTGTATAACATGTAGGTGGATAGATTTCATGCTTATAGATTTCAGATTTTTTTTTTCAGGCTAGAAGAATGGGACAAACTTTAAAAAACAGACATTAATGCGTCAAACAAAGTCAATCATTTATTCAAAGCAAATATCCTGCCTTGAGGTTCCACGATTAATGGCCTGGCCTTCCTACGGTCAAGTGTTTATGTGTTTGTTTATCTGTGTTAGTACTACATTTCTGGCTCTCAATCTGTCAGCACCATGGACCTCCACAGTCATTGTAACATTATCCATGGATTAAAACATGACATTACAGAGACACAGACTTGTATGACATTAGGTATCATATGTTTGAATCTGCTTTCCTCCAAAATGTACTTTAAAGACAAAAAACTAAAATCTGCAAGGTGGTAATCATGAGATTGAATTTTCACCAAAAATATAAATAAATAATATATTGTTTACTGTGGTTGACGTGGATATTGAAAGACCAATGCAAGCTTCTTCACACAGTATCTTACAAACAGAATCTGGAATGTTCTTGTTGTTAAATGATTCACGATTATGGGACTATATCTGCTGTGTAGGCAAAAATGACTATTTTACTGTCTACTTCTTTTTTCTTTTTTTCATTAACTCTTTGAAGACCAAAGGGGAAAAAAAAGAAAACAGTAAAATTCTTTGATGTGAGGTCTCTGAACATTGTCTTACTCAATGGTTGGTATTCATGTTTAAATGAAGAGAAAACAAATACCTTAGTGCTCCGACTCTAAGCATTAAAAGTATCTTCAAAAAGACTTCAAAGGCTTTGCTGGCTCTTTTCCAGACACTGTCTTAGGGTCAACCCCCACCAAGAAAAGAGTCAAGCAATATATAATATATATTTGATATTTTGTAGTTAATTTTTGGTCAGCTCACACAAAGGTGTTATTAACTTGCGTCAGAGAAATACTGAAATGGAGTGTTGTAGACAACAATATTAGAATTACTGCCAGTGTCTTCTGGAAATCTAATTCTTACAGTGTATGTTCCAACCAGGGTTGGGGTCAATTCCTTCTTTTCAATTCCAATTCCATTTTAAAATTAATTCCCAATTACAATTACAATTCCAATTCCTGGTTAATCCATTTAAATTCCAATTTGGACTTGGAATCAGAACTGGAATTGATTAAAAGGTAATGGCAATTGGAATTGGGAATTGATTTTAAAAAAGAAATTGGAAATGGAACTAGAATTGAAAAAAAAGAATTGACACCAACTGTGGTTCTATTTTAAAGCAACAATACATGCATTCCTTTATCCCAGAATATGGGTGTTTGGAAGGTTGGGCTGTGCTATGGTCCACATTAAATGTGTATCCACATACATTTTAAATTATTCCCTGTGTTCCCCAAATACTGTAATGGTTTGCTGAAACTGCATAATTCACATTTTCTTCTGAATGCTTATTTGAAGCTGTGGAACAAGCATGTTATTCACCATCTAACTATGGACAGAGATATTGCAAGACTGCCATAGCAGTTCGTTAACATAAAGATTTAGACATCTATGAATGAAAAAACAACAATGGCTTTTAAACAAAAATCTGGTATTAAAGCTGGCATTCCTTTAAAAAATGGTGGTATATTTTTTAACAAAGCTGATGGGGGTGGGGGTCTCATAAGGACAACACCTTAGAATGCCACACATAAACACAAACACAATGCTGAGGCATTACTGGGTGGGGTATATCCAATAATTGCCCAAGGCAAGACTGAGCACATGACCTTCTAGCCCAGGAGGCAAGCTTGCTACCCGCTGAGGCACCCATCCTTATCTTTAATGCAGTGCAAGTTTTAGGCACAGCAATTATACCTACACAGTAATGAGTAAGATAAACATCTTTCGCTCTGTAATCTTTCTGATTACAAAGCATTTATTACAAATGAAAAGCATTGAATTTACTTGAAAATAAAAATAATTAAAAAACTGTTCTTTTTTTAGTTTTTACTGGTACAGCAGGAACCCAAATGATGTGCTCACAAACTACTTACTACAGTGCTACTGAAAACTCAGTGTTTTGTTACAGTACATGTATATTATTCTACATAATCACACCACATTGGGAACAGTAGTAAAAATATATTAAAAGAGAACATGCATATGTTATTCCATAATAAACGGGGGGGGGGCAATTAAAACTATACATTCTAAAAACAGATGCACTCCATTTATAAGTGGTTAACATGATTCTGGTTAAAATAAAGAAACTGTGCTATATTGGCATTATAATGTGCAGAGAGCCCTGCCAAATGGTCCCTACTGCAATGGGCCAGCAGAGCTTGTCCTCACCTGCGTAAAAGAGAAGGCAAAAGAGAAGCAAAACTCCAGCACCAGGACACCCAGGATGAGGTACATGTACAAGCGTTCTGTACTTTTAAACAACAGTATGAGCAGAAAGGCTGCATTTCCTGAAACAAAAAAACAGGCCACAAGAAAAAAAAGGGTTTAGCAGTGCATCTTACAAGTAAAACAACTTTAGTCTTTAAAAACAAATGTATAACTTTGAACTTACAAATGCAATTTCAGAGTCCCATACAGTAACTGCACTACAGTTTTAAAGCTGTAGTATAAAAGTCTGTATTTAAAGGCTTTACTGTTGGGCATAATAATTGAAATGACTTCTGCTCATGTTTGACTAATCTATTCTTTAATATTAAGGGTCACTTTTTAAATTGGTGGTGGGGGATACAGCTCAATACAATGGGCTTAACTTCTTTAAAACAAATACATTTGTTAGACCATGGTAATTAATCCACTGGCAGTCACATCTGTTAAGGGGGTGGAATATCTAGTCATTACTCTGTAAAGGGTGCCTCCTAGTGGCTAGCACCAGAAATAAACATTTCCCTTCAATACCGGTAAAAAGACAGTGAATCTAATAAACATTTCCCTTCAATACTGGTAAAAAGACAGTGAATCTTGTGAGATGCTTTATAAAATGTGTTAGTGTTCTTTAGTAACTACAATATACACATGCGATTTTATGCAACAACACATTAGTTCAGCCATAATTGCAAATTCTTGGCTTTTGGCATACAGAGCTGCTAGCCTAAAACACCCTTCAGCACATAAACTACTGTAGGCGCAGATTGACACAATGAAGTCACAGGATTTAATGTATTAACTACTCTTCTCTAGTTTTGCTTTACTATAGTCAATAATAATTATCTTCCTATTAGTCACTATATGTTGTTATATTCTACATTTTCATTTAATATCTTGATTGCTTATACATTCAATTCCTTGGGATACATTATTATTTGCCTCAATGGCAAAGGGACCAAATTGGGGATAAACAGAGGATACATGATGGTTCAATATTAGTAACACAAAAATGATAAAAGAGTAAGTTCATTATGTCTTTCCTCACAGATTTATTATTTGTGCATTACCCATTCTTATGATTTGAAACAGCTGGCCTTTTTCTTCTTAAACTTCAGCAGTTATGCCAAAGATACTAGCAGACACCCTGTAATGTTTCAATTGAAATTTCCCATTAAAACAGTTTAAACTAGTACACTATAGTAGCTTGATATCAATGGAAATGCAGCAAACTGATTCTGTAGAAAAACAGCAGCAGACTCTTTTTTAGCACTGATATTAGGTACCTGCCAGTAATTATTATGATGAATTGAAGGCTCTCAAACAATTAGCAAATGGCCAAAAAATGCATTTTACAGCCATTTATTTTACCTTAAAAAGAAATTTATTTTTTATTATAAGAGGCTGTATGGTCCAGTGGTTAAAGAAAAGGGGCTTGTAACCAGGAAGTCCCCGGTTCAAATCCCACCTCAGTCACTGAGTGTCATTGTGTGACCCTGAGCAAGTCACTTAACCTCCTTGTGCTCCGTCTTTCGGGTGAGACGTAGTTGTAAGTGACTCTGCAGCTGATGCATAGTTCACACACCCTAGTCACCTTGGATAAAGGTGTTTGCTAAATAAACTAATAATAATAATAATGCAGTTATAATGGAATATAATGAATCACAGGTTGTCCCAAACCTTTGCACACTAATGTATGCATATATATATATATATATATATATATATATATATATATAGACACACACATTTTATTTTATTTTTTTAGTGTAAGACTAGAGCTAGTGGGCTCATATTTCTTAGTTTATTGGGAATGTAAGAGTTAAAGAATGTTTTCCTAAAAATATGAATTATTTAATTTAGTAGTTTGCAATGCAAATAAGGCCCAGAATGTTTTAATATGGCCTATTTGAGAAGTAAGTCATCTCAGTAGTGTCAAATGTTGCCTCAGTTGTAATACGGCATCTACTATATATACTGTACATTCATTTTGTATTCCAGTAAAGTGTTTACATTTTACTCATGGACTACATCTGTACCTCTGTTATTGCAGGTTCATTAGTCATTACTCAAACACATTTGTTTCCAAGGTATTCTAAAAGTTTAATAGTGTTCACTTGATGGACAAAAGACTACTGTAATTTCCACTGCTGTAAGAGTACAAAGAAAACAGCATTACAACAAATGCTTTTGAAGGTTATCTTGTGGAGCTGTCAGAAAACATAAATGTAGACTGACCTACATTGTCTAAAGTTGCTTGTGAGCAGAATCAAAATGAACCAATAAGGAGTCTGTACAGGGCTATGCTGACCAACTCTGTAAATTGTCTAGTAGTTTGTAATGAGCAAAGACTTCTGGCACTGTTTCTTGTAAGTTTGTATTACCTGCACTGTGTATGAAGAATGGTAGACGACTGAGGGGACTTGTGGATCGGTAAAGCTGCAGGTAGCCTCTGTTTCTGGTCCTGCTGTGAGGGTGCTGAACATAACGTTCAAAAACCGGTATTAGGAGCCACTGAGACAGCTTAGCAATGGCAATTATAGTTTGAGTCTTAAAATCGTGAATTTATTGCTGGCAATTAAATGGACTCTCCTTAATCGAACAAAAAACAGCAAGAGCAACAGAGAGACCAAAGAAGGTTGCCTAAAAAACAAAGAGCAGAAACAGACTGTTAAACACAAATTTAAAAGTTGCTGCTATTGGTGGTTTAAGGTGGTTTGCAAAGCAGTGATTCCACTTGGCAAATGATATATTTATCAAGTAACTAAATGCAAAGTGAGTGAACAGAAGAAAAATCTAAATCAAATCCATATTTGGTGTGACCACCCTTTGCCTTCAAAACAGCATCAAGCATCAATTCTTCTAGGTACACTTGCACACAGTTTTTGAAGGAACTCGGCAGGTAGGTTGGCCCAAACATCTTGGAGAACTAACCACAGTTCTTCAGTGGATTTAGGCAGCCTCAGTTGCTTTCTCTTCATGTAATCCCAGACAGACTTCGATGATGTTGAGATCAGGGCTCTGTGGGGGCCATACCATCACTTCCAGGGACTCCTTGTTGTTCTTTACGCTGAAGATAGTTCTTAATGACTTTTGCTGTATGTTTGGGGTCGTTGTCATGCTGCAGAATAAATTTGGGGCCAATCAGATGCCTCCCTGATGGTATTGCATGATGGATAAGCATCTGCCTGTACTTCTCAGCATTGAGGGAGACCATTAATTCTGACCAAATCCCCAACTCCATTTGCAGAAATGCAGCCCCAAACTTGCAAGGAACCTCCACCATGCTTCACTGTTGCCTGCAGACACTCATTCGTGTATCGCTTCCAGCCCTTCTCGCAAACAAACTGCCTTCTGCTACAGCCAAACATTTCAAATTTTGACTCATCAGTCCAGAGCACCTGCTGCCATTTTTCTGCACCCCAGTTCCTGTGTTTTCATGCATAGTTGAGTCGCTTGGCCTTGTTTCCACGTCGGAGGTATGGCTTTTGGCCGCAAGTCTTCCATGAAGGCCACTTCTGACCAGACTTCTCCGGACAGTAGATGGGTGTACCAGGGTCCCACTGTTTTCTGCCAGTTCTGAGCTGGATGGCACTGCTGGACATTCTTCCGGATCAAGGGGAAGTAAGCATGATGTGTCTTTCATCTGCTGCAGTAAGTTTCTTGGCCGACCACTGCGTCGTCACGGTCCTCAACGTTGCTCGCTTTCTTTGTGCTTCTTCAAAAGAGCTTGGACAGCACATCTGGAAACCCCTGTCTGCCTTGAAATTTATAACAAAGCAGGCCATGTGATAGAAGGTAGTAAATAACATGGTAATATTAGATAGCAACTTATATGCATGGTTCCAACAACACATTACCTAATACAGCAGGGTCAATCTATTTGATCAAAACAGTAGTGGATCTTAACACAAGTAACAAAGTACCACCACTGTTAACTTCTTATAATCAACATTTTCAAATGCAGATCCACATTTAGCATTATATCATCTGTGTTTTGTATAAATCTTTATTGCCTACATCCCGCTTACTGACTAAAAATTTCTGATGTGAGGTGGTTTCTAGAAGTGTGCACTGTAATTACAGCCACCCCTGGAACTATGGCAACTGAGTTGGTAAATATGAAATATGTTAGAGGGCACACTCTAAGTGACACTTTTCTTGTCTTGACAAGTTTGTAAATGACAATGCTGACTGAAATAAACATGCAAGCACAGGACATACAATATTTGTGAGCAACATTTTTTCTGATTCTTATTTGATTCCACATGTCATTTGAAAAACCCTGCATTTTGCAATTATGTTTTCATTGTATTTCTTTTCTTTAATAAAAAATTCCACATTTGATCCACACAGGATATTTTGCAAACTTGACTTGTATCCAGTGGTACAGCATTGGTTAATCTAACAATAGACAAGTCAAACCAAGGCTGCAAATATGACAGGTCAAACAAAAGCTAAGAATGGCAAAAGGTCAAACGAAGGCAAGGATGACATTTATATATCCGAAAAAATTGACATCCAATTCTAATCAAATTAACTATAACTAAAAATGGGCAAATTAATGAAAGAAGTAAAATTGTTCTAAAATAATCTTTTCAAATTCAACACGACTACATTTCCAAGAGACTGGTGGTACTTTTCCATTCCACTTGATATCACAGTTTTAGAGATAAGCATTGCTATTTAGTCTTAACCGAAACTGTAGTGTTTATTATGTTTTCAGATATATTTGCAGACTTTTTCTGTTCCACCTATTATACATTGGAACATTTCATTTCAAATACATGTTCTACTATTGGAAAAGTCTCTGCTAGTATGGAAAATAGTATGGTCTGTTTCTCTCCTCCATGTCTTCCCCCATTATTTGTGACTACAGTGTTCATAATATGTGACGGAAACTGACATTCACAGTCTTCTCTCAAGCAAAGATGTACAATTTCACCAAAGTGTGTGTGGTTTTGCGTTGTTGACTAATGTCACCTGGGGGTTAGGTTGACTGAGCATCAAACTCTTTTCAACTGTGACAGGAGACAGATCTGAACTCAGGCAGAGAAAGACATAAGCATAGTAAATTGTAACCGATGCAACTTTTTCAGTTAGCTCTCCCCTTGGCATGCAAGCCTTTCATTTTCTAAAACAAAATTTAATTGAAGAGTCTCCACTAGAAGACACCGTTGACAAATAGCAGGAGATTTCACTTGTTGGGCATTTAAAAGATAAGAGTAGCTCTACAGTAATATAAAATGTTTAATACCTATATGAAAAACACAGCTAAAGTAATAAATAGATTTTCTGTAAAAAGGAGAATAAAAAAATACGGCTCTTACATGTGTGCAGGTTAGGAGTATTGCCAGCCATGAAGTAGCTAAAGACTGAAACTGTGGTCTTATTGCAGAGTCCAGGACATCAGGGGGAACGAGAGGACCATCGACAAGAGGGTCATCTTCAGAACTCTGGGTAATCTCCATGGAGGAATTCTGTGGATAAAGAAAGACTGTATTACACTATTTGGCCACAAGATGGTAATAAGTAGAAGCAAAAATAGACAAATGTACAATCATAGTGCTTATGCCGGCTTATGACAGAGCAGGGGGAGGATGTGTGCATATGTGTGTGGGTGTGTGGTGATGGAAATTGTGATGGGGACCTAAAGGACAACGTTTGTGTGGGAGAAGTGAGACAACAATCAGTGCAAGGGCTGAAGAGCATAGACAGCAGCACTTTACCAGGCAAACTTAAACTCTGGTGCTTTCAGTTTGGTCTACTGACAAGACTTCTGTGGACACTCAGTGTATATGAGTAGAGAAGCTGCAAGTGTTAATCAGTTCATACGTCAGGAAATGGTTAGGAGTTCCGTGCTGTCTCAGCAGAGTGGGACTGTATGGTAAAGGGATCCTGCAGCTGTCAGTCCCAGCTCTAACTGAGGAGTTTAAGTGCGTCAAGGCTCGATTGGAAATTACATTGGTAGTCACACAACGAATGTGTGAAGGAGGCAGCACCTGTGTTGGAAACTGGAAGAAAGTGGGCAGCAAAGGAAGCTGTGGAAGATGCAAAGGCTGCCCTTCGTATCAGTGATATCATGAGGCAAGTACAGCATGGAAGAGGAGGCCTTGGTCTCAGTTCAGCTCCTCCTACATGGCACAAAGAGATGGGAGAGTGTGGAACAACACAAGATCTATGGACAATGGAACAGAGCAGGATCGGTTTCCTCTTCAGGTCAACATATGATGTTCTCCCATCACCACAGAACCTTAATCTATGGATAGGAGAGGATCCATGGTGTCCTTTATGTTCATCTTCAGCTACATTAAGACACATTTTGACAGGATGTAAGGTGGGTCTTAGCCAAGGACGGTTTACTTGGCATCATGACAAGATGCTGCAATGTTTGTCCTTAGCATTGGAAGACAAGCGCAGCATGAACCAACAGGTTGCCACCAATGCCAGCAATATATGACACACAAAGAACAACATTCCTCCGTCCAGGGGAACAACCTCCAAGAAAAGGTATTAAAACCAAAGCTCGTCTAGGACAACTGGAAGCTGCTAGAGACTGGAAAATGATGGCAGATGTTGGACAACAGCTTATTTTCCCGCCTGAGATTGCCACCACTAACCTTCGACCTGATATTTTCTTGTGGTCTGGATCAGCATGCCTTGTTCACCTGGTAGAGTTAACAGTGCCATGGGAGGATGTTGTGGATGAGGCGTATGAAATGAAGAAACTTCGGTACGCTCAACTGCTGAAGTGGAACAGTGAGGATGGAGTCCACTTTTACCCAGTGGAGGTGGGTTGTTGAGGATTTGTGACAGACTCCACAACCCGGTTTCTCAGAGACATCGGATTCAGTGGTCAAGAGTTGTGACGCATAGTGAAGAATTTATCTGAAGCAGCAAAGAGGAGCAGCAACTGGCTCTGGTTAAGACGAAAAGATTCTGGTTGGGGACCTCAAGCACAGTAGTAGTAAAAAAAAACACTGATGTAAGAAGGTAAGTAAGCTGGGCTTAGATGAGTGGGGGACAGAGGGGGGTGATGCTGGGTTGCCAGAATCACTGTCAAGCCCTACGGAAGAGGCGACATCACCACCGGGAGCACACGCACTTCGGCAGGATGTAGAGAGAAAGAGAAAGCCAGCAACATAATTGCCTGTCTAAACAAAGAGGCCTAACTCTGCTTAACCACCATCAACATAAATAGCTGTAGCAGCTACGGGACACTGATTGCTGAATTGAGTGTGTGTTTGATGAGAGAGCATAACGTTAAGCCCCGACATGGGCCCTCTGCCAAACTCGACATACTGGCAGCTCTGGTTACCTGGCTCGTCTAGGGTACCCCACGTTCCCACCAGCCATCCAGGAAGACTTGGCCATGGAGGCCTTTGTTTGCGGACTGACCCTGACTGCCCTGCATCAGCAGGTCCGCCTTGCTGCCCCAACCTCCCTAGAGCTCGCTGTGACTCACACAGAATAAGTTGAGGCTGTGCTCGAGGAGGGGGAGCATGACCGGGCCTCTGAGAGCTAGCGGAGACAGCAGATGAGGCGGCCCAACCTGAGCCCCACCCGCCGCTGTGCTGGGGCTACGGACAGCTCGGCCATGGAGCACCCAGCTGCAGCACCCATCACCAGGACCCACCAGTGCAGCCAGGAGAGCGGGGCGTCGCACTCTACGGAAACTGCAGACCGCAGACAGGACAAGCCAGCTGTAGCGGTAGGGAGGACCACAGGTAGGAAACTAGACCTCAGGACTGGGACATTGCACATACAGGGGGGGCCCGACTTTGGTTTTAGCCAACCCGAGGGGGCCAGCCTTCCCGCTGAGACCAATGAGTCGGAGTCAGGACCCCTCTGCTCGACAGCTTCAGGCTCTGCCAAGGGCACAACAAACTGCTACAGAGATACAGAGGACCTCAGCCCTCCCCCAGGCTCCCTTGTTTACTTGGATGACCTGCTGGTCCATGGGAGGACCTTCCAGGCAGCCTTGGCTTCCCTGCAAGAGGTGCTTCGGAAAGTGACGGCAGCAGGGCTCAAGCTGCACCCAGAGAAATGGCAGCTGATGAGGAGAGAGGTCACTTTCCTGGGGCACCGGGTCAGAGAGGAGGGCATCAGTACGGAGGCCAGCAAGGTCAAGGCTGTCCGGGACTGACCCACACCTGTCAACCCACGCCAACTCAGGCGCTTTCTGGTGCTCGCCTCTTATTATAGTAGGAGGCTGTGTGGTCCAGTGGTTAAAGAGAAAAGGGCTTGTAACCTGGAGGTCCCCGGTTCAAATCCCACCTCAGCCACTGACCCATTGTGTGACCCTGAGCAAGTCACTTAACCTCCTTGTGCTCCGTCTTTCGGGTGAGACGTAATTGTAAGTGACTTTGCAGCTGATGCATAGTTCACACACCCTAGTCTCTGTAAGTCGCCTTGGATAAAGGTGTCTGCTAAATAAACAAATAATAATAAACAAATAATAATAATAATACTAATAATAATAATTATAGGAGGTTTGTGCAGGGCTTTCCCACCATCGCTGTCCCCCTGCACAGCCTCCTGCGGAAAGAAGAGCACTTTGTGTGGACCCCTGAGCGCCAGGAGGCGTTACGCTCGACTGAAGAGCGCCCTGTGCCAGTCTCCAGTGCTGGCTCCACCGGACCCCCACTCTCCCTTCCTGCTAGACTCCAATGCGAGCTACAAGTGCATTGGAGTTGTCTTGTCCTAACTGGGGCCCGAAGAGGGAGCATGTAGCAAGGCAGAATAACACTACTGTGTCACACAAAGAGAGCTCCTGGCAGTGGTTGAGTCAGCCCGCCATTTTTGCCACTACCTCTGTGGACTCCCCTTCACAATCCGGATGGATCACGCCACCCTACAATGGCTGATGATGTTCCAAGAGTCCGAGGGACAGGTCGCCCGATGGATAGAACAGCTGTGCACACTGCAGCAGGAAGGAGGAGAGGGAGGCAGCATTGTCCAAGGGGGAGGAAGAGTGATGCTGCGTGGTTGTACTGGTGGAGAGGGCAGAGTGGAGGAGGTACCAAGAAGATGACCCGGACCTAGGTCCAGTGATGCAGTGGCTAGAGGACCAGCAGAGGCCCCCGAGGGAGGAGGTAGCTCGGCACTCCACTGCCAGATGAGGGCTGTGGTCGCAGTGGCCTAGACTGGCCCTGAGGGATGGAGTCCTCCAGTGGCAATGGAAGGAACCAGCGACGGGGGAGGCAAGGTGGCAGGTGGTGGTCCCTCAAGCACTGCGCCGGGAGGTGCTCAAATCCCACCATAGGACCCCAGGCACCGGACACTTCAGGGTGACGAAGAGGCTGCTGCGGCTCCGCCAAGCCTTCTATTGCCTGCAAAGGACACTCGGTCGCCCCCCTCCAGCAGTACCAGGTCGGCGGTCCCATGGAGAGGGTTGCCGTGGACGTCCTTGGCCCCTTTCCATGCTCAGAGACGGGGAACCGGTTCATCTTGGTGGCCCTTAACTATTTCACCAAGTGGCCAGAGGTGTACGCTCTGTGAGACCAGGAGGCAGAGACGGTCGCTGAAGTCCTTCTGGAGGGGTTCTTCAGCCAGTTCGGGATCCCGCAAGAGCTGCATTTGAACCAGCAATTTCGAATCCCAGGTCTTTTGCTGAGATGTGCCGGTGCCTGGGGATCAAGAAGACCAGGACCACCCCACTCCACCCCAGAGCGACGGATTGGTGGAATGGTTTAACCTGTCAGATTTGCACATACTCTTTATATATATATATATATATATATATATATATATATATATATATATATATATATATATATATATACTTTAAGCACACTCTTAAACTCAGGTGAGAGGTTTAGGAGGACTGTGGCAAAGTGGTTAAGTGCATACAGGTCCAGGAGTGATGCAGTGCATGATTAAACAGACAAAGAGAGTTATAATCCAGTTGGAAAGGGATTTTATTGTATCCAGGTCTGGTGACCAAATAATAGGACCCCAGCAATACACAACAATGTGTATTGCACGGAGTAAATAACAACGGGTTGCAGTCCCAAACAATGTCCACCCCACAATAATATCAACACGGTCACCAGTCTTGGGTGCGCACAGTAGTGCTCGTGGTGGGCGATACAGTTTATCAGTGACAGTAGTGCAGTGCTGTTCCGGCTTTGTGCTGGCCCTTGGCGACAGCTCCGGAATCGTGTTAGCAATCTAGTAATTTACAAAACAAGACAATTACAGACAAACAAAACACTCATAATATGTAATTTGATGGGGGTCCTTACAGGTTCAATGACTCAAACCAAAGCGAAGGAACAGATAGCGTTTCTCCGTCCCTGTGGCAAAGTGGTTGCTGATTATGTACAGGTGCAGAGGTGATGCAGTGCAGGAATAAACAGACAGTGATTTGTAATCCGGTATGGAAAAATATACGTTTTATTTTCGTTATAATCCAGGTCTGGTGACCAAAAAATAAACTCTGGTTATACACAGCGATGCGTAAAACACGGAGAACAATAACAGGGATTGCAGCCCTAAACAATAAACACAGTATCTCTCCCACAATATACAACCACGGTCACCAGTCCTGGGTGCGTGCTGTAGTGCTTGTTGTGGGTGATGCAGTTTAAAGAGTGACAAATAGTGCAGTGCTGTTCCGGGTTCAGTGCTGGCTCTTAGTGACAGCTCCGGAACGTGTTAGCCGTCTATAAACACACAAGTAACAATTATAGACAAGACAAACAAAACAAACACTCACAATACTTTCAATACACAGTGCACGGGTCCTTCCGGGTCTATTTTGAAACCAAAAGTGAAGGAAAAGATTTACAATTCTCCAGCCCCTTTTATGCGATTATGCATGACCCCTTGGTAAACGATTGCAGCTGACTCTATTGCCTGCACCTGCTACCTAGTTTACCTTCCAAGCCAATATGTTCCCGCACCGGAGTCTTGTCTTTTTCCAGGCTGACTGACTTCCCGACCCAGGGAATGAACTGTCAGGACAACCTTTCCCTTTCGATACTTAGTACCCTCACAGGTCAAGAGGGAGATTTGCAATCAGAACTCATTATATTTCCGTCACAGTCCCCTTTGCCGTCATACATGACCCCTTAATAAACGAGTGCAACCGCCCCTCCAATCTACGGCTGCCACGTTGTTTTCCTTCCGGGTCAATGTGGCCGACTTCCCTTGAACCCTGGGAAAGAACTGTCAGGCCAGCCCATCCAGGGAACTCTATCCTCGCTGCTTAGCGCCCTCACCAGTCGGGAGGGAGATTTACTACCACGAATCATTGTATTTCTGTCACAAGGACATATAGATGTTTCGGACTCCTGTAAGTGGATCGTTCGTGCACTGGGCTTGCAACGTATCAGGATGACTTTTAAACAATCAAGAAAATCACACAGACTCATTTGATTTGATGTTTTAACAAATCAGAGTAGTATCAGTACTCCTTCATTTTATTAAATGCTTAAAAATGGATGAGTAGTTGCAGACTATGTCGAATGCCAGCTGACAGGCAATCTGAATTTGTAGTCAAGTCAGGATATTTTTATTTAGAGTGCAATTTCTAAAGATTACACTAAATAAAAATAAAAAAAAATCTGCAAAATGTAGTAATGTTCATTTAGATGTAAAAACAATAATACGTTCGACCACCACTATTTCACATTATATCTGCAACACAGCTTCACTTGATCCACTCAAGTGATCCCCTTGTACTGATCATTTTCTGGCCCAGGCAATTAGGCATTATCAGGTGCACCTGGACCAGGCTGCTTGCCATACCCCAAGGGAGTCGAGGAGCTGGACTTCAAATATATACAAAACTGTGTCCATTGTTCAACCCCTCCTGTGGTGGCAACTGCCTGACAGGACCACCCTGCCACATGGATGCTTATTGCAAATTATTTAATTGCAAACAATCTGATTTAATCCACAATCTTTTTGTTTTAGGTTTCGCGACAAATGCTGCTGTTCTCTGCCTTGCTTAATTGTTCAAGGATGAAAAGCTGCTTTTCTGTATAGGTGAGGTAGGGTATCTGATGTAGTTTAACCTAAATAAAAAATGTTATTTAAAAAAAAAATCTACATATTATTCTATTTTTAAATAGGTTTAGATACTCAATGTGAAACAATTCAACATTATTAAACAAAGCTCAATGTCATATCAATGGTGGATCATAAAAGGTTTTTATTTATTTTTTTTTAAATTTTTATTTAGTAGACACCTTTATCCAAGGCGACTTACAGAGAGACTAGGGTGTGTGAACTATGCATCAGCTGCAGAGTCACTTACAACTACGTCTCACCTGAAAGACGGAGCACAAGGAGGTTAAGTGACTTGCTCAGCGTCACACAATGAGTCAGTGACTGAGGTGGGATTTGAACCGGGGACCTCCTGGTTATAAGCCCTTTTCTTTAACCACTGGACTACAGTTTCTTGTAACATCTCTTAAGTTCACCTCCTGGTTTTTGTATCTAGTTACCTGGACATTATTTAAGTAGTTTGTACTGTAGGATGAGGGGAATTATGGGAGGGGGACTGGTATTACATTTACCAATACTACCTTTATTAAGCATTATAGATTGCTGTTATTCACTGTGACAAACAAAAGTGAGAGCATTATTAGTGTAAATGCTGAAACCCAGCTGTCAAAACAAGTCTTGCGTCGTCTGATTTGAAATAAACATTGTATTGGTTTGTAAATGCTAGTTTTTGTAAATTAATAACATATTTATTTTACTTTTCTGTTTAGGAGCCCAAAACACTTTCTCCTACATTGAATATCTCAAAGGCATTGCACACACACTGTCATTTATGGAGAAATACTGGCTAAAAATAAATTAAACACAAAACAAAACAGCAATACCAGTTTGTGGCAAAGTGGTAATGAGTAGAGCAGGTGCGGTGCTGGTGCAGTAATCCTAAGAACAAACAGACAACAAAGTGCGGGTAAAATTGATTGTTTTAATGGTTTATAATCCAATGGTCTGATGACCAGCGAGTAAATAATACAGAGATGCAATACACAACAATCATATGATCTCTGTCACACAGTGCTAAAAATGTTTAATTTTCTGACAGCAAATTAAAACGACATCACCAAACCTCAAACTGCAGATCAGATTTACAGCCTTATTCTTTATCAAAAGAAACAATGTTAAAAAAACCAAAGCCCAACGGTTCAGCCAGACGGCCTTCATGATGCAGTTTGCTGTTCCATCTGTACAATTTTGATCAATGCTGGGATATTTGGGAGACTCATCCCGGGAAAATTTAAACTACAAAAATATTGTTGACCCAATTCTGAATAGGTCAACTAGGTTTCTGAATTAAGGAGTGATTTTAATTGAAATTTGTATAGTTTTGTATTCAATATTGAACTGTATATATTGTTTAAAATTTTACCTTGTTATATGTTATTTGTATTATATTGATTTAATAATAAAATGTATTTTACTTTGTGTTTAATACGGCTTTTTATATATACTGCTGTATTTACTTATAATGTGCGATTACATATTGCATTAGAGAACTGCACAATAACTATTATTTGTTTATACATCAGCTTTATTTTCTATTATGGCTCTCTTTCAAGGCCTGCAGAGTCGGTTATTAAAGTTATCTTCAACTGTCAAATATTCTGCAGGTTTTAGTATGAATTACATTACTAAGGCAAATATTTTGACATAGAAATGAATTTCGATATTGAAACTGCTTTATTACAAATTGGCTTACACAATAATACTGGTCAAAATTCACATTTTGTACTAAAGCAATATCTGTATTAGTCCACAGATTACAAGCATAAATTAGTAAAAAGTTATAACATGTATTTGACCAATAATAAAATAACACATAAGCTTTCAAGACCCATAGTTACTCATAGGTGTCTGAAAAACGTATTTTATTAAATATGTTGTGTGTCACTTTGAGAAAAAGCAGTAGTCATTTAAGTAAGGCCAATAGGTTCCCTATAAAACCATAAAATGGGTTCTATAAAAAGCTAATGTGATTGAGCCCTTGACAAAGGTTCCATATTGAACCCTTTGGGGTTCTTTCAAATGAACCCTTTAAAATGGTTCTGTATCCTTTTGGGGTTCCATATATGAAGTGCTCCAAAGAACCTTAAAAGGTTATTTATAGAACCATTCAGTTAGACTGCAGTTTGATCAGGAACGGGGGTGTTTTTTAAACTAGATAAGTCACCTATTGAAAAGAGGCATTACGCTTTTCATGGGCAAAACTGGGATAGTTTGAAAGATAATTTAGCAAAAAACATTACATTAAACAAAATATACAAATAACACATTTTTGGATTTGTACCATAATTAATGTAGTGGTAAAGAAACAGTGGGTATACTCCCATTTGTTGGAGTTGAACAGATAAATTTAACAGATGAACATAAACAGATACATTCAGGGTTCATACAGTTTTTCTTATACAAATTTCAAGGACTTTTAATGGACCATTTAGATAATTTTCAAAGACCTAATTTAAGGAGTTTGAAATAATTATTAATGTTGATAACCAATAACCAACTGTAAAAATAAAGCTTTTGCATTATTATATTTAACTGTATAATAACAAAATTCTAAATTATAATCACTTTGAATGTTGATGAGCTCTGGACCAGTAAACTTTCTTATTCAATAACACTGAGTCAGTTTTCGTACCTATACCTGTTTCATTCTAAAAGCAGTACAACAGCTCAGTGCTTTAATCAATGTCAGCAATTGTCCAAGAATTTTGTGTCTCAATCATAGGCGCCTAATTTTGTTAAAAAGCGGCCGGCAAACGGAAGGACTAACTGCTGACCGTAGAGAGGCAAATGCATTGATTTATTACATTTTTTTGTACAATTAAGACGCACTAAGAAACCAAGCAAACAGTTTTAGTAATTGCAAACCTACAAAATTGGGCAGGTGTTTCAACATAAAATGTTCAATGTGTACTTACTGAGCACACACTAATTACAAA
The DNA here is from genome assembly GCA_030684275.1 of Acipenser oxyrinchus oxyrinchus. Lineage (NCBI taxonomy): Eukaryota > Metazoa > Chordata > Actinopteri > Acipenseriformes > Acipenseridae > Acipenser > Acipenser oxyrinchus. The sequence continues at coordinate 33,512,636 of CM060247.1, forward strand.
TGCATGCAAGTAGCACCAAATGGCATCTCTGCACAGTGCTACCCCTATAATTCCCACATGTAGTTTATTAAAGGAAAGTGTTAAACAAACAAAGAAAAGCAAGTACTGTTCTTTTGAAGGTAAGTATACCCTAAGTAAGGCAGTTCACTTTCCATGTCAGAAGCACTGGTTTACTATATATAAAAAGACTTAATTTTGAAGCAAATGCAAATCATTTTTATTTATTTTATTTATTTATCCGACCATGCACCAGTTTTGAAAATATTTCCACTTATAGGTGTACAACGCTCTTGTGGAAGAAGCCCTAGCGTTCTGCAGTGTACTAACTACTGCTTCTGAGAGCCCTAAGGCGGACAGACGGTCCCGTTCAGGGGCCAGACCCACAGCTGGAGTCTGCCCGGTTCTGGGTGCCAGAGGGTGCCTGCGGAGGGAGAACCACAGGGGGCAATGGGTCATCTCTGCCGTGGCAAAGAGGTCAACCTGGGCTTCCCCGAAGCGTTCCCAAATGCGCTGCACCACCTGAGGGTGCAGTCACCATTCTGACGGGAGAGGAGGTCCGCTACACAGTTCATCACTCCCGGAGATGTACAGCCCGGAGGGACAAGAGGTGCCTCTGTGCCCAGATCAGCAGCTGAAAGGCTATGCGGTGTAACCCCGGGGACCGAAGCCCTCCCTGGTGGTTCACGTACGCAACCACTGACATGTTGTCCATGCGGACAAGGACATGCTTGTTGCGGAGCACAGAAGAGGAAATGTTGCAGAGTGAGGTGGACTGCTCTCAGCTCTAGTGCATTTATGTGCAGGGACGTCCAGTGGCCCAACCAGGATCTACGGACTCCTCTGCCTGCCCATACCGCCCCCCAACCGGAGTTGGATGCGTCTGTTGTCACCACTTGACGGTTGTAAATGACTCCCATCCTTACGCCTTCGCTCAGGTGAGGGGCTTGCCTCCACCAGCATAGCGCTGTCCAGCACAGACGAGACACTGTCAGCCAATGGTGTCTGTCGCGCTTGGGGTGTTGCCGAAAGGAAGTGGGAAGTGGCAAGCCTACTTCCAGCAAATAATTGCAAGGGAACTCACAAAAACTCAAAGAAGGAGCTCTAAGAGTCAATCACAACTGGAAAAAGGGTTGAGTAATGCTCACAACTTTACCTACCTGTCTGTGAAAGGCAAAAGAGACTGAAATCTCCGCTTAGTGACTATTTATTACCTTGGTGAGGCAGACCGAGGGCATCACAGCGAAGGGGCCTAATGGCATCTTTGATATAAAATGCTCAGCAAATACCTGACAAGCAGACATATCCCAAAAGTATGAAAATTGTCGGTCACCTTCGAATTGAAAGGGAACCAGACGTTTTTATTTATTTATTTATTTATTTATTTATTTATTTATTTATTTTTTATATTAAGGAAGTCAGTAGGTGTGTGTTGCTGTGGGGCCATGATTGGGTTTAACTTCAACATCAACTCTAAATAAAATGTTATTAAACACTAGTAATAATCTGAAGCAGTGGTATTTCAAAATAACAAAAGTCTGTTTTTACTTTAGTGAAGTAGGCTAATGTTTTTATTATTATTAAAAACTTGTCGTTGTTCTTGACTTTATAGAAATTAAGCTTTTTGTGCTCATTCAATCAAGCCAAGTAGGAATATGCTTGCACCGTTTAAGACGTTTTTCAAGTCAAGTTATCTTATTTGTGTATATAAAAAAGACAATAGAGTCGCAGTCCTTTTTCACAACCAGTGCCATCTTCTTTAAAGTTACCTGAAATCGTAAGGTAATTAAAATATTTATAATAAGTGGAATTGGGCCTGTTTAATTTTTTGCGGGTTGCGTGATTGACGTATCAATGTATATGCACATCTTGGGGGTTGCCCGCTGGCTCACAGGGGACCAATCAGCACACAGGTTCAGATTATTATATCTCATTTGTTGGCTTCTGTCAGCCCGTCACACATTCACAGCAGAAAAGGTTACAAACTGCAGTAACACATAACAACGCAATAATCAACTATTTACAAGTCTCCCAATAATCCCAGTCCCGAAACCAATCCCGATAGTTCCTGGGCTCGCGCCCGTTTGACCCAGCGCTACAATATTAAACATTTTCTCAGCAATTTTTTCATGACTTTTCAAAGACTTTTTGAATGTATCTTTTTCCAGGCCTGGAAATCGCCATTTTAAAATTTCATGACTTTTCCAGAATTTCCATGACCGTACAAACCCTGTATTATATGTTACAGCCCCCACCCAGCCCCTTCGGTGTGTCATTGCAATGTAGCATGTTGTGACATTATCTGATACATTAAAAAAATATATATCTCCACTGGAAAAAACGATTTATAATGTTAAATCTACCACATCACAGGTTGTATGAATTGTGGTGCTATACTGCACTTGCCCGGGCATGACCAAGAAAACAAGGAAATGCCCATCTGAAGAGGTCACGATGTAAGTTTGTCCCTTAAAGTTCTTTTTAATGTATTTTTTTCACAATTCACCAAATGTATGTGACTTTAACTGATGAGCAACAAATTAGGTTATCTAAAATTGTAAACATATACAATTTTGTGGGTGAACTACAGTTTGTCTTGTTTGTGGTGATTTTTGCAGTAGTCAATCACAGCATTGACAGCATACCATTTGGCATTAAACAGGTATGTGTACCGCATTCTGATGATGTACCACCTTCTGGCCCTGCCCCGGTTCTAAAACCTGTGTACTCATAAAAAGAGACGCACAAACACTGCTCTCAAAAGGTTAACTCTTTCAGTGGACTACAATGCAATTGTAGACAAACAGAAGTCAATAAATAAATAAAAGTTGCAGTGTAATAGTGATAGTGGTATTGCTGTGGCATGTTCCTCTGTAATAGTGTTATAACCTTGGTATAACCTTGTAACACACCATAGCAGTGCCATTATCCTTTAAATATACACTGGTTGAAAGCCACAAGTTATTAAACAGTATTATCACATACTGAACCTTGCAGTATCTTTTTTTTTGATACAACATGTAAAAAAATAAAGTAAAGATTAAAGAATACAAAAATAAAGTAAGAATAAAAAAGTAAAGATTATACAGAACAAGTTAAACTTAAAGACAAAGTCTAGCTTTGTTCAGGAATAAAAAAAAAACATAGAAAACACTGTGATATACATCTGAAACAAAAACACATTGGAAATGTGAAAAAAAAACGCCAAGTTATCAAAAGTGGAGATATCAAAAACAGGCACAATAAAAGCAGATCAAGCATGAAAAACACAAGCCAAGTTAGTAAAAACAATTGGGGCAACTTTGCCCAGCACCAAGCAAATAGGCACAACTGTAAAAGCGGTGGGGGTCAAGGTTGCCCCAATGGTTTATTGAAACTTGGCTTGTGTTTTTTGATATTTCCACTTTAAATGGCTGGGCACTTTTGATAACTTGCTGTTTATTTCACATTTCCAATGTGTTTTTGTTTCAGATAGACATATGCGTGGATAAAAGTGCCTGGGGTCTGCAAAAATCTGTAAAAAAAACGGGAGATAAAGAACAAGGACATTTTTACCTACTTTGGCGACTTATTTCTCTTACTGTATGACAGGTATTGACCTTTTTTTCTACATTTCACCTAAGAGTGTTGGGAACTACAAATTAAAAGTGAAATGGTGCTTTTGGCTGATTTACTTTTGCTGCGCCAATTCCCTGAAAACACGTAAACAATCCTTGCTGTATAGAAAATCTGGCAATTCTCGCACTTCGCTGATAAAACTTGGCGCGAGAAACTACTGTTCCTCTCATCATCAATGAAAACACGTAAACTATCCTTGTTGTATAGAGAGTCTCTGGCAGTTCTCGCGCTTCGGTGATAAAGCTTGGTGTGAGGAACTACCATTCCTCTCAATATTGCTTCTGATTTATCACAAACAAATGTATCACCACATATTATTCTGTAATTTATTTTTTTTTAATAACAAAGACAATGAGCAGAACAATTTGCATTGCAATGATCTAAATTCCATAACCTAGTGGGTCTGTCATCACTGAAGCATAACTACTTTGTTTAGAGAGATCTACTGTTGGCAGGTATAATTGAGAGCACTCTATTTTTAGGCTCCCATAGGAGAGTGTCAAGAGACAACGGTGCTTTATGAAACATTGATGTCAATTAAAATGTATCCACTGATAGATAGATTCAATTGACTTTAAATTGCTGTTACAAAATGATCTGCAAAAGTCAATTACGGTACTTTCAACATTAGTGCTGGCCACACTTGTGATACATTCATTGTGAGTTCTGTGCTTTTCCATGAAGAATATTGCTGATAATACAAGAAAATACTCTATCTATCGTAAAATCAGTTTACACAAAAATAGAGCTGCTAGAAATTTGGATCTACGATTGGCCAATGACGGTTCCAAGTTGTGGTGCTATCCCAGCACAAAGCCACAAATATCACACCACTAATTAATTGACTTTCTGAATAAAAAATATAAAAGATCTGCCTTAATTATCAAAGAGGCTGCCAATGCGTCATAATACATTGTGAAAGCATGCCTTTTGTTTACTGAGATCACCTGCAAAATGTGTTGGTGGTTGACTAGGCTAACCAAGCCTGCTTGGTCCCTATCTGAAACTCCAGTACTGCAACTTTGCCTCTTCTGTGGATAACTGAAGGTCAGTGGGCATCCTCTGAATTTAAAATAGTCAATGACCCAAGATTATAGCTTTTATACTATCTAGCAGTCTATATAGAGAAGATGGATCATTTAGCTTATGGAATCCAGCTGGGATGGACAATATAGTGCATCTATTAACCAAGCGAGTAACCAGTAGGGATCATTCAAGTGCAATGAGGTGAACTATCCCTGGTCGATTTCCCCCCAGACCTAGCAGGACCATAAAGGCCCATGCAGAGTGGGTCTTTCCCCAGCCAAAATCTGCAATTTGGAGTGAGCAGGATTTTAATCACACTTGCATGGCAGTAATTTTAATAACAATGATTGCTATCCATATGATACTACTACTGACCAACAGGAATTTCTGGAAGAGGTGGTTCTATTGACCCTCAGGTGGCAGAGATAATTATCTATGTTACCCTTGAACTTTGTTAAACCATATAGAAGAGAATTCCACTTGAATCACAAACATGTGTGGTTTTAAAAGCTATATTCGAAAGATATTGTAGAACAATTTATTTTGTTTAAAATGGAAATGTAAGACTCAACGTAAAGGATTGTGAACGTTACCATGTTATTAGGAATAACATATATGCACATACACAATGACATAGGTTATATGTAGTGGGCTAAAGGATACCTAATGATGGTTTGAACCAGCTGCAACAAGGATGACCTCCCAGCCACAAAATAATATGTAAGAAAAGCACTATACTATGTTAGGTGATCTTTCAGAGACATCGCTGAATAGATTGCAGTTGATACAACATTCTGCTGCCAGAACATTCACACAGACCAAACTATCCCATCATATATTTTCCAGTTGTTAGATTTACATTTGTTGCAAGTATTGTATTGATTTTATAAAGCTTACTCTTCACCTTTCAATCATTATATACCACTAGCTTCTGCCACTTACCCGTACTGACTATACTTTGCACTGCCGTTACAGATTATCCCCTGTAAGTAAGATAAGAAGAAACAGCTTTATAACCATGAATGTAGACTAGCCCGTCTCTTTTGCATAGTAGTTAAATGCTTGCTTGCGGTCTACCGTTTTTTGCCCAGCTCCATCCTGTTACACTGATTAATTGTAGAACAAAGATATTGTGTAAAGACATTAGGTGTGAGGGTGTTTCATTGATGTGCTCCTCAACTGTACAACTGGGATTATTCGGAATGCAGAAATAGTTTGTGTTTCTGAAGGCAGAGTAAAGGCTTCTTTTTTATTTAGCATTCCACCTTAATTGCTCTGAACTTTATATGTGCTGTGCCCAGGGATGCACGTGTATGAGGGGTATTATATAAGTGTGTGTGTGTTTTTGGGATGGTATGGAATGGTAATGCAGACTTTTACTCAGTGACATCAAAAATCACACAAAATTAAGGAATATTTAAAGAGATGTTTTGCTTTAAATTGTTTGTAACTGTGACAGTGAGAGCCCTGTCGCTGATTCTTGCGCAAATGTGTGCAGCTGGGACGCAGGACAGGAGGCGTGTTGCCAGGCAACCATTTGAGCAGTTAGGCTCGCCTGACGCTGACCTGATCGAGAAGTCCGGATTCGCTGGGGGCGGGGGCGAGCCTGGGAGGCTGCGCTATAGGTACACAGGAAGGCTCTGAGTGAAAGCTTGTGCTTGTTGACATCAAGGAGGAGAGTGCCTGCTCCAAGAAGAGAACTACTACATGAAATCCTTCCACTTCAAAACGACGCTCGTGAAGGCATTGCCCAGCCGAGGCCGTTTGAAGAGGCAGGATTCGCTGTGAGGATGCCAGGACTCCGGGAGCCCAGAAGTAGGTCAGTTTAGGGGATTTAATCCCAAACTGAGTACAGTGAGGGTTAGTAGTGTAGTAGGTTCCTGGAGTGGGACGTTCCTTTTAGTGGGACTAGCGCTCAACATCTGGGCAAACTTTTATTTTTTGCTTTGCTTTTTTTTAATTTATTTTTTTAATTTTTTTTATTAGGGCTACCATTGCTGGTACCTTTGTGACAGCCTGTGTTGTTATTAAATCTGCACGCCCATGCTGCATGTCAACACACACTGCTCTGTGTCTGCTTCAGTATTATTCAGTGACGACCCACACATGTAAAACTTACAGTAACACTGATTATTTAGTCAGGTACATCATTTCTTTTAGACAAACAGAGATATTCCCTTGTATGAAAAAAAATGATATAAAAAAAAAATCAATGGGGATAAACAAAAGTGCCCTCAAGCACTGTAAACATACGGGGTGAAGTTACTGTGGTTCCAGGGTCTTATTTATTTATTTATTTATTTATTTGGTAGAATGTGACAATGTAAGATTCATACTTAAATACAGTATGGTTTACAATGAGTGCAGTAATACTGCTAGAATACAATATGAACTAGGATGCAACAAGTTAGGTACAGTTACAAAGACATTGTAGTGCAATAGTGCATTAGCGGAGGATCCAGTAACGTGCTGCTTAGGTCAGGCAAGTCCAGTGCATAGATCAATAGATCTACTGTACAAGTGCAGTCTAAATAGGTGGGTCTTGAGGAGGCGGTGGAAGTCAGTGAGAGACGGAGCAGTCCTGACGTTTTTTGGTAGCTGGTTCCACCAGAGGGGCTAGGGAAGAGAAGGAGTGGGCACAGGAGGATGGAGAGTGATCTTCTGACTGCTCAGCTGCAGTTCCCTTAGGGCAGGATTTCCCAATCCTGGTCCTGGGGGACCCCTGTGTCAGCTGGTTTTCATTCCAACTGAGTTTTCAATTTTAATTGAACCCTTAATTGAACTATTCATTAGCTTAATTAGACATGTTAATTGTTTCCAGCTTTTAAACAGTTGGGGAGTTGAAGTTAACAATACAATTTTATAAGTAACTTGAAATCTGCAACTTTTTACGAGCGGAGAACAATTAAAAAGGTCTAATTAAGCACATTATTAGTTAAGTTTGGAGGCTTGTAACCAGGTGAAGATCAGCAGCCACCGGAAGAGTAGCTGAAGGAGCTGGAGTCTGAGTGGTGCAGTGGTTTTAAAAAAAAAGGGATTGTAACCAGGAGGTCCCCAGTTCAGATCCTGGCTCACTGTGTGACCTTGAGCAAGTCACTTAACCGCCTTGTACTCTGATTTTTGGGTGAGACGTTGTTGTAAGAGTCTCTGCAGCTGATGCATATGGTTCACACACCCATGTCTCTGTAATCGCCTTTGATAAAGGCAACTGCTAAATAAACAAATAATAATAATAACACTTTAAAGTAAAAGACATTCAGCACCAAGCAAAATAAGCAACATTCACATAAAAATGCAAATCCATTTATGACATTTAAGTGTATGACTGGCAGCTGATGGTAATACAGACAACGCCCCCTGATCAGAGTTGCCAAGTCCGCTTATAATAAGCGGATTGGGCTTGAGTCGCTGCTGGAATTTGAGAGTCGCGGGTTGGAATTTGCATTATAACGCATACTCTAACATGGGCTGCGCTTGTTTTGATATTGTTTTGAAGAACGAGGTCGCTATTTTTCTGTCAGAAATCTGGAAACCCTGCCCCTGATGAAAGTATGTAATGTAGGAAACAACACTTGGTACTAAAACATTTACATTTATGTCATATTTTAGTTCAACTACCTACATTTGACAATATATAATTTCACCACCACCTCCATAGTTATTTCAAGAACGGGTATATATATATATATATATATATATATATATATATATATATATATATATATATATATATATATATATATATATATATATATATATATATATATTAAATGTATAAAACAAAATCAGGCTTAGAAAAAAAAGCCAGCGTCCCACAATAAATACAATAGACTGCTTGAGTCTTCCACAAGCATGGGGGAGCTAGCATTATTTTCTCTCATGAGCCCGTGTCATTGAAAGAGTCTTTCCTGTTATATCCTTGTTTATATTGTAATCACAAAAGGAAATAACAGGTAGTTCCCCGAGTCCCTCTCATTCTCTACCTGAACCGAGGGGAATCGGCAATAATATGCCTAGTTCGTTAGATGGTATTTATTTGTTCAGTATTGTGGATTTTGCCTATAGCTGCAGTGTTAATGTAGAGCAAAAACAAAATGCGTTACCTCTTCTTGCCAAAATACTTTGATTTTCTAGATTGAAGTGACACTAATCACCCTGACATACTTCTAATTATGGGAGGAGGTTGGCGAAATCGATTGGAATCCCTTCCACCGGCACAAGATATAAATGAATGGTGTGTTTTTTTCAGGATTTAAAAAAAAGACTACATTCTGAGATGGAATGGTGCATTCTGCAGCAATCAGTTTCCACGTTGTGAAGAGAGAAAACACAATGGAGATACATCCAATGTAAGCAGCTTAATATACTACTGTATTGTACTATCGATGTGTTCACAAATACAAGTGCTGATATATCTAGTGGTGATGCGGTTGTAAATATTGTATGGGGGAGGGGGCACACACTATAACGTGCCGTAATAATAACAACACAAAAGATGTTAATACAGGACGTACTCCTAAAGTTAACATTATGGGCCTATATGCAAACCTATCCTGTTCTGCTTCTTCCTTACGCATAATTTACAACATTATCGCATTGTCTATCGCATTATATAATTATATGACAATCACATAATCTGCCTGCGCTTTATTTTCATATTTTAATTTGTAGCCAAAACAACTACAGAATAGAACATTAAATGGGGCTTTTTTATTTTTTAAAGAACGGTGTGGTTAAAAAATCATTTAAAATCTGTATAGATTTTTTTTTTTTTATCAGTAGTAATTTTTATTGTTGTTGTTATTATTTCATATTAATTGAAAGTAAAGTTGGCATTAAAGTAGTTCTTATTCAATGTTCAGCATAACCTTAATAAATGCAACAAATTACCTCAGTTGACAAACCTTTTTTAGTTTAATCTGCCCAATGATTCAACCCTGAGGTTTTCAAGCCAAGTATAGTATGCTAGGGCTGTAACAGCTGTTACACTTTGGTTTCACGGTCGTTTAAATATCGTCCTGGTATTGAAGAAACTGCTGTATTAAACGTTACAGATGATTGTGGTGATATTTGCCTGGGCAGACTGATGCTCATGGATTTTGGCTGGATGACTGTCCAGTTTATTGTTGGTGCATGTGTTGATGTGTAAATCCAGCTTCTTTCCAGTTTCACAGCTTGAAAGGTAATGGGTCCTTATTTTGCATTTACTGTAGTGATTAAGAATTCCAATGTGATTCTGTTGTGTTCATAAGCTTCATCCACTTGTGGCTGATTTTTGAAGTTTGCTGTGAATTTTAATCAAACCCTGAATCATAAGGATGAAGTCAGGGGTCTTGTGATCAAAAAAGTTCTTCTATTAAATAAATTAGATGAAGAAAGGGACTGTTCAGTACATTCAACTCTGGTTGCCAGTGCATAGCAGTTTAAGCCATTTCAGGCTACACTGATCTGAAGTAGGTTACTGTTATATTAGATATATCCTGGGAGCTACACGCTCCTACTAATTACCTGATGGGGGACCTGCAACTGCTATGTACATTGGCTTGAGCCTTAAGACAGGCATACCCTCCCCCATCTGTTTTTATGATGCAACTACAGTACATAGCCTTCCAAAAGATTAACAGGTATATACATTATCATCCCCCCTCCCCCCCCTACCTCTTTCTAATGTTCACAATCATTCTTAATGGTATTGTAATTACTCTGGTATTTTTTAATTAGGCTTGATATAGGCCTAAGTCTACTGTTTACTATGTGTTAAGGTGCTACAATAAGTTTGCCTGTAGTTGACTCATTTTCACCACAAACAAAACAATTCAGTGACAAAGCCAAGACATCTTAAAAAGGTAAAGCAACAGTATTCTTTATTAGCCCTAGTTGGGTCTACTACTACAATGGGGAATTGTATACTTGGCTTCCCTTGAAATGACACGCCTTGTTTTAGTGGGGGTTAGTATGTTTGTGCAAGATTACCCTAGAATGTTGAGACTGCTTTGCCATGCTGTATTCATCACATACATTGGTAAACCTTGAACATCCACTCAATACTTGGTGGGACCCCCCCATGTTCTTGTTCATTCCACAGCAGACTTATGCACAAGTGGTTTGAGAACAGGGGACATGTACAGACCTTTGCACCTTTTAAACAACTTTCAGATAGCAGTCGGCACTAACCTGGCTTGCCAGTAGTCTGATATTGATTACTTATCCAGTATAACAAATGTTATCTTTACATGGAATGTGCCCGACTGTGCTACATACAAGCTGAAACTTTCACAACTTTTTAAATGTGGGCTTTCAAATTCCTTCTTTTGTATCAAAGTAGAGTGTCCTTAGATATCCTGTCTAATAACCTTTTCAAAACCAGCCTTCTGTTTCTTTCTAATCAGCACTGTTAACAGTGAAACTAATCCTTCATTTTGGCACATATGACTGACCAACCAGATTAAATTTTCCAAAGACTAGGCTCATGCTGGCAGTGGGTTAATGGCACGGTTTACATTTATTTTTTTAATTACTGCATGTACAGTGATGCATCTCAAAATGTACCTGTTCTTTTGTCCTTTGTTTTTTAATCATTTTGTACCACTGGTTGTTACAGATCATGACAGTACGAATTGAGAGACACAAATTGATTAGAAGTACCTTCTGGCACCTTCCTCGTCTCTGTAATAATTATTGCCAACTGAACTCTGGGAATCCTAGATAATTAACTTTCAAAAGGAATTCAACCACCCCTTGCTCTCTGTTTGGTGCCACTTAAAAATATTCAGGATTGCCATCCATATGCAATAGCTGTAGCCAAGTCTTTCTCTTTCTTTTTCTCTGTTTTTCAAGGTGACAGTTTTTTTTTTTAACCTAAATATGAATTAGTTCTGCAGACAGATGTTTACAGCATTTAAACTAGCACTTATTGTAATGTAGATTGAGTGAAGGGAATATAGTCTACTTTATCAAGTTCTGTGTAGAGATTTTTAACAAGGTACAGTACCTAATTGGCTTCAGGAAAATGATTTAACATACAGTTTGAGAAACAACAACTAAGTTTAATTATGGTACTGTAGTATATTTAAAAAAAAAAAAAAAAAAAAGGAACAAGAAAGATTTACAGTTGTAAAACTTTATGAATTGCAATACTTTGTTTCAGTTAAGGACAGTAGATAAAGTAGTTTTAAAAAGATGTATGCATGACACCATTCTGGGATAGCACTGTTACCATAGAAGCACATACTATGCATCTCCTTTCTTACCACATGCAGATGAGCACATCAGTCACAGGAAAGATAAATCATGCAGGCATTGTATTCATGGCACTGGGAACATTTTAAACTAAGTGTGGGGTTTTAGGAGCTAGTACACTGTTGTATTTGAAAAATCCTGTCTTTCTTGCTAAAGATGAAATAACGTTATTCAATGAGTCTCACTGTTTTATTCTGGTGCAGTGCATGGTCAAATACGCTATACCTTGTAGTCCTCAAAATGATTCTTGAATCATTAAATGTGATTTTATAGCTGTTGCTGTTGTATGACCACTACCCCCACTTTTAAACATGTATCATTATTGTTATTATTTGTTTAATTTTATTGTAGAGTACAGTATGTCCACCTGTGCAGTCCTCTCAAGTAGTCAGTTGTCTTATCTGCGACTTCAATCTCCTGGGTAGCATCTTATAATGGCCACTTTTGTTACCCTGCTCTGCTGAGGTGCATTTTGATATCTGGTGATGTGACATCTTTCACAAAACTGAGACCTGATTGACTAAGCTATTTAAGGATATACCTTTTGAACCATCTGCCAGACTTTGACAAAACTCTGCATTGTGCTACTTTAAGTTCTTCCATGTACCAGGATTACAAAATCTGAAGTACCATAATGATGTGAAATTTTATACCCAGTTACTGTTTTAATATTGTGGAGACGAGACTCCCTGTTGGGGTCATTGAAGTGCGGTGAGGCAAACTGTACCCAGTTGATTGTCCTTGTTTATACAGGAGTGCAGAGGCGTCCCCAGCTAACTCTGCATCAAGATCCTAAAATTATCACGCATCTTGCACTCCAACATGGTAGTGATGTAAATCAGATGAGCCACTGGAGAACCCTGAATCTGCAGGTAGACATGAGTGCTCCCTGTGCCCATGGCGGTTTTGAACAATGCTGCACTGGTTCAGGGTTTGCAATTAAAAAAAATACGCATGGAATTACACTTGGTTACTATTACAGATTTTTAGTTTAGTCCTTAGTCCAACTACAAAACAGTATTAGTATAAAACTCCAGTTCAGAGTGTTGTTGCTCAACTATGGTTAAAAGCAATTAAAAACAGGAAAATCAATGTGATTCTAAATTTACAACACTTAAACATTTATCATAATATTTATCATAATAAAACAATTTTTTAAAGGATTTTTAGTATTACTAATACAGTAAGTGGTTTGAGATGACACAGCCACTCCAATATCTTTTGGTTTGATGGCTGTGTAGTCTATCCAGTACTAATTTAGCCAGCTAGTTTTTAGAAAAATCAATGGATCAGGTGGTTTAGGTATCCCTGCACTCCCTGTGTCAACACCTCTGTCTGTGGTCTTTTACTTTGTGAATCTGCCTGCCAGTCCTGATTGTAGTACTTGATACTGTCAGCGGCTGCTGATCTGCCAGGTTGTATTAACGGTAACATGTTTTGTTTGTTTACAGATGCACAAAGCTGTGCCATCACAAGCCCCACAATCTGAAAGACGATGTATCTGAGAAGCAGTGTCCAGTCACTGTGAATCCCCGTCATATGAAAAAAGCTTTCAAAGTGATGAACGACTTGCGCAGGTACACTGCAGTAAAAGATCCATAGCTGTTTTTGCGAAGAGCAGGGACGTTAATACAGTAGTTCAGAGTTGAAACGGTTAAAGTTTTTCCAAGTGTTCAAAACTTAGAATTTCATAAACTTCTAACCATTGTCAAATACAGATGTCCACTACTGTTGTGTTCATACAGCAGGTTGTGGACAGTACAGGGTAAGGTTATTTAAGTATTTTTCCATATTCTGTAAACTTGTTGTACACATGTAGTTTCATGCACAGCATTGTTGTATAGCAGAATATACACTGTAATAAAAATAAAAAAAATTGCATCACTCTAGTGATAACTTTTTTTTTTGATTGATTACAATAATTCCCAAATATGTAAAAGTTAAAGCGGTTTAAACTTGTTTAATCCTAAAGTTAATCACTTAGGACAGGGGTTTTCAACTTTTTTTTTAAAACTGTACCCCATCTGTCTGAAGGTTTCAGCTCAAGTACCCCTTATGATTTTCGCACAAAGGCAGAATAATGTCATTAACAAATATGTTTTTCCCCCCTGTTTTATTTAATATATAACTAGTCACAACAGGGACTGGCAAAAAACTGCTGATTTAGGACAGAATACCAAACTGTAATTCTTCAAACTTTTAATTGCAAGTCTTCGGATGCACAGAATCAAAAGACAGTATTTGGGAATCTCTTCAGAAACGCACGTATTTGCTTTCTATTCCACAAAGTTATAAATTAGTTACTGTTCCATTTACTTCCCATCTGAGCACAATTGTGTGACATTTTTCAAATGTTTACAACATAAACATCAACCTCAAGACTAAACTATAACTAACAATGATAAACTTTTTATTAAAGCAAACATAAAAATGATCCAAGGGGAAGCGGTATACTGTTCTGTCGCTTCTGCATTTTCTACAGACTCGTGTTTTTTCTCCCTTCATTTTTTCCAAGTAAGAAATGCATTATTTTTGACACAAAATGATACACAGAATAATCTGGATGTACTCAAACACCAAAAACTATTCAGCCAGCTGCAATTGCCATTAATAAAATGCAGCCACGCCTAATAAATAAATAAAACAAAAACCATCACTGTGGGTATTATTTATGCTTACTGGAACATTTATACTTAAATTCAGAAAGATTGTGCTTCACTGATTTAGTATTCAATTACACGACGAGTTGAAAACTGCAAAGTTCATGAGTTGCACAGAAGTTTCCATAGGCAAAATTGCCAGACACCTGCTTCACCAAATATGAGAGTGAAAATCTGTGAAATCGAAATCATGCATGCGTATAAGTGGATGATATACTAACCTTTTGAGCTGCTAAATAAAAATGCAATATTTATGCACAGTGGTTTAGAGATGATATGTAGTACTGCTTAAAAAAATAAAATTAGTGTCATTATTTTCTTTTTCTTCTTTTTGCATTTCTGAGTCATCCTGCTGCTTACCCCCTATGGCCCTTAGATACCCCCATGGGTACCCGTACCCCCAGTTCTGAACCCCTGATTTATGAAATCAAACTCAGTCCAACACCTTTTGTTCACAGCAGTTCTATAACACAGCAGTGATGTTAGGTAGTGTGTAAAATTTGTAATCGGTTATGTAATGTTGCATCTTTTTTAGAAGCTACTTTAGTGTCTATTGACATTATTTAATACTTTTTTTAATGATTTAGTCACGAAACCATACAGTAGGCTCATTTTCATGTAAAAATAAGCAATACATTTTAAAAGTACTGACTTTAATATCTGTACATTTATGGAATTAAAGTTGTGCTAAAATCCTTGTATATAAAGCAGTAGAAATTATTTCAGTCCATTACCTTGACAGCTCCCAAGATAAAGCCACTCTTCTGACTGGAAAAAATATTAAATTGGAATGATTCCTTGGGTGTTTCCAATTTATGTTTTAATATATGTTTTTTTATTAATTCATTTATGTATTGTTTTCAGTCAAAATCTTTTGTGTGACGTGACAATTGTCGCTGAGGATGTGGAGATTGCAGCTCACAGAGTGGTCCTAGCAGCCTGCAGCCCTTACTTCCATGCAATGTTTACAGGTATTTGGCTTTTTTGAAAGATCTTGCTGCATTCAAAAAGGGTGTCATCATCACCATTAGGGCCTATTCACAAAGGTTACTTTTAAACTCATTAGTTCTTTTAAAGCTTTTTCATTTAGTTATTTAATGATCTTTCACTATTCTATTCCTGATAAATTTCTTAAAACACTACTTGTCTGATTTTGAGGAAATGAAGTAGGGGAAGCATATTAACATTGCACAGGCCTGCACACTGCTTCACACACACTCAAAAGAAGGAATTTCTCTCTGGAATAGTTATGATGTTAGCAGAAGCAATAATAGAGAATCAAACCGAACACGTAATGTAATATTAAACAGGATATTAATTAAACATTAGGAAAATGTGGATGATATAAAGGGATCCTTTTTAAATAAATAAAGTTTGATATTTGTTTCATGCATACAAAAAATTATTTAATCTATAAAAAAAAAAAGTGAGTTTGTGAATAGCTCCTAATGTGATAAGAAATAGCAAATATGTATTAAATATTTTGCGTTGGTAATATTTGCACATTTAGCAGTTGTGTGAATGTTACCTTTATTACTGCAAGTGTCAAGGTTGGAAGGTGCAATGAATTTTCTCTAAATACAGTGAGTTTTCTCACACTGGTTTCAGTGAGTAGTGTAGACCTGCTTTCATACTGTTACATTGACACATGAGGTTTATTAAACCAGACTTCAGTGTAAAATAGAACTCATTGTTGGAAGGTAGTGTAAAGGGTAGCCATAATACACTTTTATTCACTGCTGGGGTTGTTTATTTCTGGCAATGGGTATAAGATGGAGGCATCTGTATTTAAGTTGCACTTTAGAGTTTTGTATAATGTATGCAGAGAACTACGTATCCAGTTTAAGAAACTTGATAAGGACATTCTTCATGTATGTCATATTTACTTACATTTTTACTTGTATCTAGAAAACCACTTAACATTTTTTTTTCTTTTTTTTTTTAAATTTAGTAGTCGCCAATTATTTTTATTATTTTCTCCCAATTTAGAATGTTCAATTATTTTTAGGCTCAGCTCACTGCTACCACACCTGCGCTGACTCGGGTGGGGCGAAGATGAACACATGCTGTCCTCCGAAGCGTGTGCCGTCATTCCGCCCGCTTCTTTACACACTGCAGGCTCACCATGTAGTCACCTCGGAGCTACAGCATCGGAGGACAATGCAGCTCTGGGCAGCTTGCAGGCAAGGCTGCAGGCACCCGGCCAGACCACAGGGGTCGCTGGTGCGTGGTGAACCGAGGGCTCCACCCCCAACGGTGCTCGGACAATTGTGCGCAGCCCCCTGGGAGCTCCCGTCCACGGTCGGCTGTGGAATAGCCTGGACTCGAACTGACGACGTCCAGGCTATAGAGCGCATCCTGCACTCTACGCGGAGCACCTTTACTGGATGCGCCACTCGGGAGCCCCGAAAACCGCTTACCTAATTGGGGTAAAGCGTGTTTTGTGTCAGAACCTGGGGATACGGAGAAACGTGTCAGTCTGTATATCACACTTGCGTTTCTATATGTAAATAGTGAATATAGGTCTTGGCAATCTAGGTCATGATACCAGTTGCTCTATTGCATTTACACCTGTGGTAGAGAAAATATGCTACTACAGTGTGTATACTACTGATAATTGCTTGCAATCATTGCTTTGACCTTGCAGGTGAGATGAGTGAGAGCAGAGCTAAGCGAGTCCGGATAAAGGAAATGGACGGATGGACATTGGGGATGCTCATTGATTATGTTTATACAGCAGAAATCCAAGTCACAGAGGAGAATGTACAGGTTGTACTATTACCTTGTGTTTGACTTGACAGAGGTTACAGTGGTTTTAGTCCTGGTATTGGACATAGTAAATGGTGGCTTATCATACATTGCATGTGTTTGCTTTTAAATTGTTTTGTTGCTATTAAAGCCTTTCAATCTGTATCCCTTTTCTTATTTGGAGTAAATCTGGTTAAAATGTATATCAAGAATTTTCATATAATATTGTTACTTTATAGTTTAACTTCTGGTAGAAACAGTATTAAAGCCCAGTGTGTATCTTTAACTGCAGTGTTTTTCTGGAACCTTCCTTCAACAGTTTTATGATTTCAAAATAACATTTGATTCTCCAGCTTGACTTCCACTGTTTCCATGACAACAAAGAAATGCTTCATCCAAATCATGTATCAAGTGTTATTGAAATCTGTACATAGTATTAATGGTACATAGAAACATGCTGGCTGTAAATTTGTACAGAACTATGAAATATTCTTCTGGTTTTCATCACAGTTGGGTTGTGCATGATATAGATAATTATTGCATAATTTGTATTACTTCTCAACAATGTTACTGATTATGCTTGATACAATGTTGTTACTTGTTAGTTTTATAATATCTTTTTTTTTTAATTTTATTTTTTTTAGACATTTTGGAAATGATGAAACTGCATCACTTCAATATCAGGCACAGTATCACTTTTAGCTTGGATTTTTTTTATTGCAATGATTTTAAAGCTAGGTAGGACTGAGGGAGGAAAAGTGATTTGATTCCCTTGGTGAATGCCTGATCTGGATCCCAATCACGTAGCACTGAATCCTCAACACTTACCAACTAGACTAAACCTTTGCTTGATTCATTTATGGAACAGATTTTTTTTTCCCAGTTACAAAAAGTTTGTTAACCAACTAGTTCTACCACAAGCACGTGACACTGTACTAAGAATATATAAATAGTGCCTCCTTTTGAGGTCATCGGTCATTTTTGGCCGAACAAAGGAAAGAATATCTATGGCTAAGGGTATTATTGCACAAAAGGATGCAGTCCTATATGTTTTATTCCAGCCTTGATATATATATTTTTTTCATAGTATTTGTGGTTGGAACTGGGCAGTGCTGTTTTTTCAAAAGTCATTCTTGATCAAAGCATTCCACCATCACTCAGATTTCCGTGAATCATACTTGTATGAATTGGCTGACTCTTGACAAGCTTTCTCACTCTCAGTTGAATTTAATACATGACGATTAAGTAAAAATATTAGTTTTGTTAAACTCTAAAAATAAAGAATCAAATTCCTACTTTTGAACTACAGAAAAAAAACAACAATATATTTAAGTTCTAAGATGCTGCAGTACAGATGGTATCGTAAACAACATTTTGTGGCACCAGTTTTTGTGACCTACTGTACATATTTTTTTTTTCTTTTTCTTTTGTATAACATGTTACCATGACATATTAGAATGGTACCTTGCTTGATAAAGCATCCTGCAGCCTCCTATCCTGTTTTATTTTAAACCCAACAGGCTAAATGTAGATTCACACAAGGGCATTTGCATATTGTATACATTTGTCTTTAAGGGCACTTAAATCATGGCTTCCAAATATATATATGCATTAATTTTTACTAATATTCTTACTGTTTCATCTGCATTTGTGGTTGAGGGAGGTGTGCTACTGGAATTAGACAAGGGGTTTGGTACCCTCTCCTAGTATCCGATATTGTAAAATTGTTGAGAAGTAGTTTGAGACAGACATTGTCAAGATCTGCATTTCAGCACAGTATTCAGTCATTTCTGCTGACTTTGTTCTGCAGCTGTTCCTAAAGCAGATTTAGTTTGTGTATGTGTGTGGGTGGCTAGATCTGACAGACAAAGATCTCACAGTAAATGAGTATACTTGGTACTAAGCTGAGCCTATTGTGCCTGGAACAGTTACTGTACATGGCAAATAATAACCTAGGCAAAAATAATATATAATATAAAAAGTAATATAGAACACAAAATACAAAAATACAAAATACAAAAAATCTTATGAAAATGATGTATAGATTTTTACACTCGTGACTACAGGTAGTCTTAATGGTTTGTTTGTAGCAAAAAAGCAAACCTGACATATTAACACTATACCACTACCAAAGTAATGGGACTTTTACATAGAACATGGGGAAGAACTGTATTCCTTTCTAGTAACAGTAATACAAATGTCCTAGGTTTTTAATTTTGTCTGTTGCAGCTGTTTTGCAGTCCTTAATTCCCAGGCAGTTTGCATTCTTCTTAATACAATTTCTATCCCCCATCATTAGCAAACTGTTTCCTTTTGTTTTTAAGGTTCTGCTTCCAGCCGCCAGTCTCTTGCAGCTACAGGATGTGAAAAAATCTTGTTGTGAATTCTTGGAATCACAGCTACACTCCACCAACTGCTTAGGGATCAGAGCCTTTGCAGATATGCATGCATGTACAGAGCTGCTGAATAGAGCCAACACGTTTGCAGGTAAGTACTACACATAGTAACTCATTTTGTAAAGTACAGAAGTACATAATTTACCTACAAATTTTGAGTTCTTGCAGACTTGCATCTAAGGTGGTGTGAATGCATGCATTGCTGATTTTTTTTTTTTTCCATGCACCTTGTCTGTCCTATGAAATACAATAATCAGTGTCTTCATACCAAGACCTGACAGGCTTTTAAAACACTCAAGTTATGCCCGTGTATGATTTGTTGTTATCCCAATGTAACTGGAGTGTGCATAAAATGTATATATAAGCACATAAATAAATCAATCCTGACATTGATAATGGGTAGATGGGGGGTTTCATTTATTTTTGTTGTATTGTACAGCCCATGTTTGCCTGCAGGCAGATACTGCCAGTTGAGTCCTAATTGCTTGGTGTTTCTTCAGTTAACGTGACACAGGGTGTCTTTCTTTTCTTTTTAGCATGTAACTGCAAGAGGTGGAATTTAACCCTTGTATTGCCTTGGTTACATTTTTTTCCTTAATGTACTGTATGATGAACCATATTTTTGTGAGACTGGGATCACACCTCAGTCAGATATGATTTGTGAATCTCAAACTTAATGAACAATCCACACGGAGAGTGCATCCATTCTTTTACAAAATGATTTATTTTACATTGTTCATATAACAGATATTCCTTGTGACAGATTTCGCCTATTGGCAACCACTCTACCACCTGTAAACAGGTGTGACAAATGGAAACCAAGTTGATATTGTTTAAATATTTTGGGGACCACATGCATTTTTGTGAGCCCAAGTTTATATAAATGTGTCTTTATCCAAGAATGCTGTAGGCTAAAATACAAGCATTATTATTATGTCAAGTCAACTAATAGCAGTATTCAGTTGCCAAGCCTTTGCAATCTAGAGGTTTCCCTAGCAACCAGCTAACCCTGCAGACATGGCTGTTCAGAGTGCACTGATTTCTCTTGGTAGCTTTTTTCTTTTCTTTTTACCTGTCAGCTGGGTGACAATTTCTTCATTGTTGTGAAAACGGCTTTTGCTTGCATATGTTTAAGACTTCAGTTCAGACTAGGACTGATTGATTTAGGCCTAAATGTAGATTTTGCGTCTTTTTTTTTTTCTAATATCCACGAACAAGCTGGTAAAAAGGATAATTGTGATTTGTATTTATTTATTTGTTTGTTTATGTCTTTTCTGGAGGGATTGAGTCTGAAACTTAAAGAACTTAAAACCTTGCACCATTTGTTTTTTGTTGATTTTTAATGTCTATTTAAGTTAGTGTTAAATATGTAATTTAAGATGATAGAAATGATTTCTACAGTGGACTGTTAGTTCTAAAGCATTATGGATGTGACACAGCGTTATGGCTGCAACGGTGTTTGAACATTTAAATTGACATTTTTCCAAAAAATAATATATAGTGTGTGTGTGTGTGTGTGTGTGTGTGTGTGTGTGTTTTTATTTATTTATTTTTTTAAATAAATATCAGAAGATATAAAATTGATTTAATTTGTATTATGTACAGACTATTTCACATATGGGACCAGAGACAAGATAAGGTTTCAGTGAAAAAATGATCTGGCAATTAAGTCTGCAGGACTGACAAGATTTAATTAATTATTTTATATATATATATATATATATACTGAGTGTACAAAACATTAGGAACACCTGCTCTTTCCATGAGATACTGAGAAGGTGAATCCAGGTGAAAGCTATGATCCCTTATTGATGTAACCTGTTAAATACATTTCAATCAGTGTAGATGAAGGGGAGACAGGTTAAAGAAGGATTTTTAAGCCTTGACACAATTGAGACCTGAATTGTGTATGTGTGCCATTCAGAGGGTAAATGGGCAAGACAAAAGATTTACAGTAAGTGCCTTTGAACGGGGTATGGTAGTAGGTGCCAGGCACGCCGGTTTGAGTGTGTCAAGAACTGCAACGCTGCTGGGTTTTTCACACTCAACAGTTTCCTGTGTGTATCAAGGATGGTCCACCACCCAAAGGACATCCAGCCAACGGCAGGCCAGTGGTCGAAAACGGCTCATTGATGAAAGAGGCCAAAGGAGGCTGACACGAATTGTGCAGAGCAACAGACGGGCTACAGTTAGTCAACTGACAGACCAGTACAACATTGGTGCCGAAAGACCCATAAAAGAATGCACAACTCGTCGTACCTTGACACGAATGGGGTATGGCAGCCGACGACCTTACAGAGTTCCACTTCTTCCAGCAAAACACTAGAAACTGCGCTTGCAGTGGGCTAAGGAACGAAAACACTGGACACTGGAGGATTGAAAAAACATTGGCTGGTCTGATGAATCCCAGTTCCTGCTGTTTCACACTGATGGGAGGACTAGGGTATGGAGAAAACCACATGAGTACATGCATCCATCGTGCCGCGTGTCAACATTGCAGGCTGGTGGTGGTGGTGTGATGGTGTGGGGTGTGTTTTCATAGCACACATTGGATCCCTTGATAAAAGTGGAGCAATGTTTGAATGCCACAGGATATCTGAACATCACTGCCAATCAGGTGCATCCCTTCATGCAGCAGTGTATCCATCTGCTAATGGATTTTTTCAGCAGGATAATGCCCCATGCCACAAGGCTAGGATTGTCCAGGAATGGTTCCACGAACATGACAGTGAATTCAGCTTACTGCAATGGCCTGCCCAGTCACCAGATCTCAATCCAATTGAGCATCTGTGGGATGAGATGGAATGAGCTATTTGGAGTAGAGATCCACTACCAGCCAACTTGACAGAACTGTGGGAAGCATTGTAGTCAACATGGGCCAGTATCCCTGTGGAATGCTTTCGACACCTTGTAGAGTCCATGCCCCGACGAATTGAGGCTGTTCTGTGTGTGTGTGTGTGTGTGTGTGTGTGTGTGTAATATATATATATATATATATATATATATATATATATATATATATATATATATATATATATATATATATATATACTTTATTAAATGTTGTATTGATGTATTTACCTCTTAGATGTCAATTACAGGTATGGACTAAGATCCAGATTTTCGTTCAGACTGTGCGGTTCCATTGTTTTCAATGTAGATATCCAATATGCATCCCTTAACAGCAGTTTAACCACATTTCCTCCTCTCTCGGGTACTACCACTCTTTCCAAGCCTGTACATTTAAAACTAGAAACTGAGCCATGTTTCATCGTTTGGTAGTGTCTGGCAATTGCATAATCCAAATTATTGTTACGAATGGCTGCCTTATGTTCTGCTATTCTAATTTAAGTTTTGTTTTGTTTGTTCAGTATATGCCAATCCACAAGGGCATTTCAACTTGCATATAACAGGAGTAAGTTTTTTACCTGTATGTGGATGGTTAAAATGCTTTGGATTTTGAGTATTGGAACAATGTACGCATTTACCACACTGATAGTTTCCATGTATTGTTGTCGTTGGCCAATTACCAGTAGGTGGTACGTCTATGGGCAATCTTAAATCAATGAAAATGACAGAACATTTAAAATGAAACTTGCGTGTAGTATACATGTGTTTTTAGCACATTGACACTAATGTAACTAGTGGCACTGCAAGTTGTTAAATGTTTTACTTCAGAAGGAGCATTAACATGAACACAAAAATGTAAGTTCACCAGATAAAAGAAAACACTTTAATCCTCATAAAATGAGTGACACGATTTTTTTTTGGCACAAACTGAACAAAAATAATACAGCATGCATAAATAGACACCCTTTAGTAAAAATAGAGGAAGATTTTTTTTTTTTCATGGCCATGGTCACTTTATCATGGAATTGTCCACTAATCATGCTGTACCTAATATTACCTTCAAACTTTTCAAACCTAAATTAAACCTTATATACAACTGTTTAAATTGATTATTAAAACTAAACTTGTCATAATGCATTATTTGCACCCTACATTGTAACGAGAGAGGTTGATGGTTTTGATTTTTTTTTTTTTTTTTTTTTATATACAGAGCAGCACTTTGCAGAGGTGGTGCAAAGTGAGGAATTCCTGAACCTGGGAATTGAGCAAGTGTGCAGCCTGATAGCCAGCGATAAGCTTACAATACCATCTGAGGAGAAGGTGAGATTGAAAGTAGACTTGTCTAACAATTTCAGTTATCAGTTGGACACACAGTGATAAATGCATATTACTGGGCTATGAGTTGCTACAGTTACTAACCAAATCAATGGTCCTGTGATAAGTTAGATATGATATTGATGAAGAAAGAGATTTAATAAATGGAGAATTAATAAATAATCCACAACGGAATATGTTACTGATATTTTGAAACAATATTGAATAATTTTCCACTGTATGAATGCAGTGTTTTAGTTACAGTCCATAGATGGCGGTCTGACATCACATTTAGTTCCAAAGAGCTTTATTAGCATAGCAATCAGTTTGCTAAATAAATTACACATTTGTTCACCAGAAAAGCCTTATGCAATGTCTTGTATTCATGTCAGGACCAGAGATATCTACTTAATCCCTTTGCTTTGCTTAGTGGAAAATTATCTGCGATCGACTTAACACTTAAGTCACATCAACTAGATCATAAGAACATAGGAAAATAACAATGAGGCTGTTGATAAGGAGGGAGAATCTGCCAGCTATCTTATAATAACCATCTCTTGTTGTATTCTTGGGTAGATGCAAATTGTTTTGGTAAATATGATCCGGTTTTACAGCCTAAACACAGCCCTACAACAGCTGCTCCTTAAATGGTTATTTGTTTGAAGGCAACAAAGCTTCAGAAGAAAATAATGAAGGCTTTAAAACAATTCATTTGGCTCAAATAATGAAACTGTTTTCATCACAATGGCAGTTCTGTATTAAAGCAGTTTGCTGTATAATTACAGGTGTTTGAAGCGGTTATTGCCTGGGTAAACCATGATAAGGATGTCCGTCAGGAACACATGGCCCATCTTATGGAGCATGTGCGGCTGCCTCTGCTTTCTCGAGAATACCTGGTCCAGGTATATTAAATTCAACTCAAATCACTTTTTCTCAAAGTTGAATTCAGTAGTCTCATTTTATGTGGCCTCTCAGAAGTGCAGGTGTTAAATTGCCCAATAATGTTAACCAAATTAAAAGAAGTAAGACAGATAATAAGAAACAGAAGTGTAACCATTTTAAGAGTTTAAATCATGTATTTTATTTAACAAAATTAATATGCCAATAACCAGTAAATACAATTATATTTTTAAACAGGCTGATTGCTTTAGGAAATGTGCACTTAAATTGACATGGACTGACATTTATATGGATGTTCCTGCCACATGATATTGTACACTATCTGTCATTTAGAGAGTAGAAGAGGAGTCCCTGGTTAAAAATAGCAGTGCATGTAAAGATTACCTTATTGAAGCCATGAAGTATCATCTGCTTCCTGCTGACCAGAGGTCCATGATGAAAACTATTAGGACCAGAGTGAGAACACCCATCAATCTTCCTAAGGTAAGAAACTAATTAAGCATTCCAAGGGGAGCTTGTATGAGTTTGCAAACTTGCTGCTGCAAGAAATGAACCTTTTCCCAGTCACATTGTTTTTAACCTAATATATAAATGATACAGATCTTTTTCACTTTTCTGTTTTATTTTGCTTAAAGTACTTTGTTTTCTGCTTTTATGTTTGTTCACAAAAACTCCCATTTCTAGTTGGGTAAGCCTCTTAAATAGTGTAAAAATGCTAAACTCTTTTTTTTTAAATATAATTGAGATGACACATGGCTATGTGTTTAAATTCTAACCTTATTGCTGAAATACCAGCCTCAGCACTGCTGTCCAACAGGGCAAATAAACTTAGTGAAGTAACAGCCAGTGCTTTATTCATCAGTTCTAAGAATTCTATGGTTTTAATTTCTCTTCCAATGCTGATAGTTGTTTTTCTTTTTTCTTCCATGTGTTCCCCCCACCCCATTATCTCAGTATTTTTATATAAAAAATGTTTTTCAAATATTGTGATTTCAGGTAATGGTTGTTGTTGGTGGGCAGGCCCCTAAAGCCATCCGCAGTGTGGAGTGCTATGATTTCAAAGAGGAGCGGTGGTACCAAGTAGCTGAACTGCCTTCACGAAGATGTAGATCAGGTATCTCAAATATTATGTGTGACCATGGTACCCCAATTAATGATATGGTTTAACAGGCATGCAAACGTACTATATTTAGGTTAAAGCACACTGTACTTCTCTTTAAGTTAATAATATATTTAAATAGTCCGAGTAACTCCTTTTAAAATTAATTGGATATGATCTCATGTCATCTACCTTTCTGATCTCTAAAATATGAGGTAATCTTCAGACTGAACATATTTTCCGGTACCACAAAGTTCTTATTACTTATTAAAATACAAGTGAGGTGTTTTCAATATATAACACCAGCTCTGTTTAATTATTCCAGTCTTGGTCTAAAATATATTGCTTTCTCGACAGTAAAAACATAATTGTTTAGTGTTTTCTCAATAAACTGGTTTTGCTTTATGTATAAATGTGTTTAACAAACTTGGCTTTTCTCTAGCCAAAAATATCCCCTGCTTCCAGTAGGCCTTGACAGTTTATAGATAAGAATTTGTGGGGCCCACTTTCTAACCAGAATTTACTTTTAATTAATGAAAAAAACAAAAACTCTACTGGAAGCACTTGCCTAAATTCATTAGGTCATACTTTTGCTAGATTCAAGAGACTGCTCGGACCGGTATCTCTAGAGATAAGACAAGCTTACATCCTAATTTTACTAAGCTCTCATTAATTTTATAGATAGATAATGAGAATAAGACCATTAACTTTGTTTTCTTGTACTATAAAGTACCTTCCATTGGTTAACATGCAAGATTATACACAGCAAAGGAACCTAGAATTGGAAACAACATCTAACAAGAAAAATCCCGCTTTGGACGCCAAGATTTATTTTTCTTATCTGCTAATGTCCAATGTTGCCTCAGTCATGCAGTACTTCTTGTCAGTAAAATGTAACAGTTTATACATAGCCAAGGGCCTTGAATGGGAGACACGGCTGACCAGCAAACCAACTTTGAATGTCTAATACTGTTTTACTCAGGCAAGCAGAGCCGAGGGGTACCCCACAGTAACTCTACTTGTGCCTGAGTTTATTAAATCTGGTTAAATTGTCTCACTTTAAACTTCAGTTTTCCTGTAATAAATACTTCTGTTTTCGATTTACAGTAACATTTAAATAGGTGTGTGAACAGGATGTGAGTGGTACAAATATTAGGCAATGTCCAAACAAGAGTTCTCCCAAAACGTCCGTGTTTTATTTCAATAAATGCCAAAAATAATAATAATAAACCACCCCTTTACCAGCGATGGTATCGGGGGGGGGAACACGGCTGGCTTACAGTCCTGAACAACAAAATAGTAACACTCCTAAACCACAATCCTCCGTGCACGAAACTGTGCTCTTTCTCCGGGGTCGTGGTGAGTGTTGGTGCTGTGTTGTGCTGTGAGGGACGTGCTCTGGGTCTAGTGCTGGCTCCGCGGCTGCAGCTCCTGACTCTCACTCCTCCTCTGATAACGACAAAGCAAAACAATAACAAACACACAGGCTCCGGCTGGATATTGTCATCAGCGCAAGGGGCCGTACTAACGTAGCTGCTTCCCCTTTGTACCCAGAACCTCCTCCTTGCAAGCAACCTGTTGCCATGGTTTCTCCAATAGGAGCCCGCCCCGCAGCTGATTGCAATGGAATCCTTCCAAGTACATGCAACTACGCACTCCCCCTAATATGGTCACCTTCCGGTTTCCGCCTACCGTCAAGGAGGAAGCATACGATCAACCTTACCCAGCGCCTTTTTTGGTCAGGAGGGAGATTTACAGTTTGAATTCTTTCTCTCTCTGTCACAAGGTGCAACACTTTTTTTTTAGTTTCAAATGTAATTCTCTCCAAAGATTGCTTTTTTCTTTGCATACCTAAGAGGTTTTGTGTTTTTGGCTTGCAATTAAATGAAGGGCTTGCTTCTCCCAAGGTTACAAGGCTTCCGCTCTGGCAGCTCTCAGATAAGGGAAAACTTAGTTATTTCTCAGGTGTTACTGGTTAGCATGACCTGCATTCCGCTCCCTTTACTTAAACTCACACATACTCTATATTAATGTTCATTATTACACAAGAATATTAAAATACAGAACCCTACTGCATTACGTATAAGCTAATAGAGTATATCATAACATTATCCTGAACAGTGTGCTTTAACAGTTTAACAACAGAAGTAGATCTCGGATAAGGGAGGCCCGTTTCTTATGTGTAGCCAGTTTTCAAGACATAATAAGCATTGGCACACAGATGTGTTTTTTTTTTTTCTAACATTAGGTCAATGCCTGCTCTCTCTTTTCTTAGTTCAAATCCTGTTATCCTGCTCATAATTTCCTGCAATAGTATTCAATATTTTAGTGCTGGGACAAACATCCGAATATTCAGAAAAATATATTTCTGGATGTGTATTTGGATACAAAAATCAGATCTTCATATTTGCTACAAATGACAAAAATACCTTGCACTTAAATAAATAAATAAATAAATAAATAAATAAATAAATAATGGCAAATGAAAAAGAGCTCTGTGTGATATGTGAGATTTAATGTATTAAAAAAAAAACAGGATCAACACAGCAGTTCTTGAGCCTCTATTTAAAAGTTTTAGACAGCAAAAAGTAAGCAAACCAGATTATGGGTGTGCACCCAGTGTTCTTTATGGAAAGCCGTCATTGTGAAATCCTCACTTTAACAGTATCCAACTTCCTGAAAATGTTGTGTAGTGATTTTTATATAGATTGAATATATTATCAAGGCTCAAAGTTAACGTATATTTGGTAGCATGTTGATACACAAAACTCTAATTTGCTACTAGTTTGTGTTTGTTTTTGTTTTTTTTGTTTTTTTTTGCAGTAGCATTTTTCTGATACCTTTAGAGTACCCCGAGTGAACACGTACATAATTACCAGTATCTTTTTTATTTTTAATTTTTTTTTTATTTTAACACGTTCAGTACTGTGCAAAAGTTTTAGGCAGGTGTGACAAAATGCTGTAAAGTAAGAATGCTTTCAAAAATAGATATGTTAATAGTTTATATTTATCAATTAACAAAATGCAAAGTGAGTGAACAGAAGAAAAATCTACATCAAATCAATATTTGGTGTGACCACCCTTTGCCTTCTAAACAGCATCAATTCTTCTAGGTACACTTGCACACAGTTTATGAAGGAACTCGGCAGGTAGGTTGGCCCAAACATCTTGGAGAACTAACCACAGTTCTTCTGTGGATTTAGGCAGCCTCAGTTGCTTCTCTCTCTTCATGTAATCCCAGACAGACTCGATGATGTTGAGATCAGGGCTCTGTGGGGGCCATACCATCACTTTCAGGACTCCTTGTTCTTCTTTACGCTGAAGATAGTTCTTAATGACTTTCGCTGTATGTTTGGGGTCGTTGTCATGCTGCAGAATAAATTTGGGGCCAATCAGATGCCTCCCTGATGGTATTGCATGATGGATAAGTATCTGCCTGTACTTCTCAGCATTGAGGAGACCATTAATTCTGACCAAATCCCCAACTCCATTTGCAGAAATGCAGCCCCAAACTTGCAAGGAACCTCCACCATGCTTCACTGTTGCCTGCAGACACTCATTCGTGTACCGCTCTCCAGCCCTTCGGTGAACAAACTGCCTTCTGCTACAGCCAAATATTTCAAATTTTGACTCATCAGTCCAGAGCACCTGCTGCCATTTTTCTGCACCCCAGTTCCTGTGTTTTCGTGCATAGTTGAGTTGCTTGGCCTTGTTTCCACGCCGGAGGTATGGCTTTTTGGCGCAAGTCTTCCATGAAGGCCACTTCTGACCAGACTTCTCCGGACAGTAGATGGGTGTACCAGGGTCCCACTGTTTTCTGCCAGTTCTGAGCTGATGGCACTGCTGGACATCTTCCGATTGCGAAGGGAAGTAAGCATGATGTGTCTTTCATCTGCTGCAGTAAGTTTCCTTGGCCGACCACTGCGTTTACGGTCCTCAACGTTGCCCGTTTCTTTGTGCTTCTTCAAAAGAGCTTGGACAGCACATCTGGAAACCCCTGTCTGCCTTGAAATTTCTGCCTGGGAGAGACCTTGCTGATGCAGTATAACTTACTACCTTGTGTCTTGTTGCTGTGCTCAGTCTTGCTATGGTGTATGACTTTTGACAGTAAACTGTCTTCAGCAACCTCACCTTGTTAGCTGAGTTTGGCGGTTCCTCACCCAGTTTTATTCCTCCTACACAGCTGTTTCTGTTTCAGTTAGTGATCGTGTTTCAACCTACATATTGAATTGATGATCATTAGCACCTGTTTGGTATAATTGTTTAATCATACACCTGACTATATGCCTACAAAATCCCTGACTTTGTGCAAGTGTACCTAGAAGAATTGATGCTGTTTTAAAGGCAAAGGGTGGTCACACCAAATATGGATTTGATTTAGATTTTTCTTCTGTTCACTCACTTTGCATTTAGTTAATTGATAAATATAATCTATTAACATGTCTATTTTTGAAAGCATTCTTACTTTACAGCATTTTTTCACACCTGCCTAAAACTTTTGCACAGTAATGTACATTATTAGTATTTTTCATAAAGAGGGAAACCATTGCTAATGGAGCTTCCTGATAGATAACTGAGGTTTGTACAGCCCCATGTAGATACGTGCGAGGCCCACAATTCAAATCGTATTGGACAGGAGTACAAATACCTACAGTACTACAGATTAGGTATGAAGTTTATTTTATAGACCAAAGTAAAATGAAATAACTGTTAACCACTTCAACTCCAGATGTAAAAATGAAACCCCTTCCCAGGTACCAGATTTTGGAAATAAGAAGTATGTTTCAAACCTGTAATTGCTATAAATTGTTAACATATGATGAATAAAACACAAACAAATGATCTAAACTGTGTTTTTCATTAACCCTTTATGTGTCTGTGTACTACATACCCATGTTCAATATAGAGATAAAAACACTTTTTTTAATTTTTATTTTTTGTTTGAACAATGAAAACAAAAACGCTGGTAATAACAATAATAATCAGTAAACAGTAATTATCAAACAACATCAAAATGTGTGCCATTTATCAACTTGCTTTGTGCCATTTATTGAAATGTTCAATACAATAGAACCTGGGGTTGCCTTCGCAACCACTGCATGTTTTTCTTGTGTCCGTTCTTTTGTTTTCATTTTCGTAGCAGACCCTGCACCTTTTTTGCAGTCTCTGCTTCCCTTGTGTTGGAGGGATAGTCACAAATGCGTGGCATCATGGTATATATACTTGTAAAAGTTGAATGGCTTCCTGCAATATATCTGTCTTCTAAACTGCCACAGCTAGATTGGAATCGCTACATGACACGCAATTGGATACAATGTCACCTGACCCTCCCCCGACTTTCACTGCACATTCCACAGTACTAGCACTGCCTTAGAGAATGAAACCTGAAATGCTAGACTGAGAAACCGATCATAGAATACAATGGGAAACTTGACGTACGGCATGGTACTGTAAGTGGGTTTTCATTTGACGTACGTCATGGTGTTGAAGTGGTTAAAAACATTATGATTTTTATTAACACGATAGTAAGTTTATTCAGTGTCTATAAAATGCTAATTGAATCTGTCATGGAGATTATTTTGTTCTAATGTTAACCCTGGTTTCACCCACACTAAAAATGAACACATAATAGGTAAATAATTAATTATTACTTTATCAAAATTCTGACAATGGAAAAAAAAAAACAGGTGCAAATAGCTAGCTATAACGTTACCATGATCCAAGTAACGTCTTCCTTGTTTTATCAGTAAGAATAATAGACAAAATACAATCTTGAGGTGCAGTAATTTAACCTGTTTTCTTTTTTATACTAGATTATCACTTAACTAGTGAAACGTGTGCTTCAACAATGTTTCATATATATTACACACACAGCTAACTAATGCCTGAAAAGTCAGGGTGCGAGCTGACATTTATGAATAAACCAGTTAGTATATGTAACACATTGCATGAATATTTTAAATGTAGCGGTACTGTGCTGGAATTAGCTTTCATTTTCAAAACAGCTTGGTTGTGGTTGTAACCATATAATTTATAAGGTCATACAATGCAGGATTCAACGATATTGTGGCACTTGTGTTTTTTTTTTGTTTTGTTTTTTATAAATCGCTGTCTTTATAGGTGTATGATTTGTTAGTTACCGAAATCTCAGTCAACAACTGAAGACATAAGAGGATAATTTCGTACCACTTAATTTGCACCAATGAAACATAACCTGGTTAACCGTACTGATGGCATATCGAATGCTTAGATTACAGATATTGTTGCATTCTTGTAGAACCTAAGGATAAAACAAAATACATTTCAAGAAGGAATTGCATTAGTTCCATTACTTAGTTGAGCACAAGGTGGTTTCATTAAATACTTTTATAATGTAAATATAGGCCTACATGATAGTTAGGGTTGTTTAGTCTATTTAAAACAGTAGGTAGGCATTTCTTTTTAAAATTATTTTATATATAATTATTAGTTGAACAAACCGCTACCGAATAAGACCATTTTGCTACCTACTTTCCAGGCAGGTAGCAAATCCTCACTACTGCCTTAAAAAGTTAACTTCTAGCCCTGATATTATATATTTTTTGTTGTGACTTTGTTCTGTGGAATGTAATAAACAAGAAGTAAAACAGTGAGTTTTTTTCACCTTCATTTTACAATGCCATTTCCACGTTTTGTTTTATTTGAAGTGTTTAAATTTCAGTTTTCGTTTGCTTGTTCAGGCACAAGTAAACCTTGTGGTGTTAGTTTATGAAAACGTGTCTGTGGCCACAGTTTACTGTGAAGATACATCTTTTGTTTTGCAGTTAATTCACTGGGGTAAAGTAAGTCCTAACACAACCTAGTCTTTACTCCCTGGGATATATTTCTGTTTTAATGTGTTGCATATTGTAAGGTCTTACTGTAAAATAAAGGCACACACACAGGGGCCATGGCCACGCCCCTTTCCGCTGTTGCTATGCTGTCGCTGCCTGCGTTCAGAGCAATGTAATGGCTTTGATTTACTTTTTGAAAAATGAACGAATGTCCGAACAAATTTTAAATTATGAACGAATATCTGAACATGAAAATCCTGTGTTCGTCCCAGCACTGCAATATTTTAACATTTGTTGCAGTTTCACAAATGTTCAGTTTGTATCCCAAAGATCGTCCAGCTTCCAGCAGCGATGACAGTCTTGTGTCAGGTTCTGCTCTGAGTGAGTCTGTCAAAGCCATCACACGATCCTTTACCAATTTCTGCACATCACAGGTGTGGGTGACAGTCTTCAAAAGCCTGATACCTGCAAAAAACGTAAACATTGTTAGCCGGGCTCCCATCTTTGCATTCTCATTCCCATCATCAGTGGGGAAACCCCAAAGAAATGAACTTGGTTCTATCAAAGACCCATGCATCTCTGCTGCTTGCACCTTGTTCAAGGGAGGATTTTTAGGGTCACTCGTGACAACGTCCCCACATGTTGATACAACTGTTTAAATAACGTACCATTTCTTTTTATTGTTAACACCCTGACAACTTTTTACACTTACAACTTTAATGTCGGTTTCAAAATGTCCGCCCTAGTGGAGTTTGAAAATGCAGAAGGTTTTTTTTTTTTATTTACATTTGAGCTCACTCTCTTCATTTGTAATGATTTTTGTTTTAATATGCAAGTCTTAATTTAAGAAGTCATTTTGATGGAGATTATTCAGTCACTCAATCATTTTATGTATAGTTGATGGAAATAGTAATAACTCCAATTTAACATTTTGGTCTGTTTTACAAGTTCAACCAAGTTTTCAATCCACAGAGGTTATGAGCTCAGGTATGACCGGTTGAGCTCATAGTACATAGTCACTCAAATATCTATAGAATGGGACTATTTCCATCCTTTAATGCCATTCCTAAAATGGGTTGTGTTAACCATGTGATGCTGAGCACTGAGTTGCAGACTTGCTGCTCGGGCTCTGCATTATCAGTTTAAGTTGCTTTCCAAAGTCAACCCAGGTCTTGTTTCCTATTGTTTTTTTAGGTGTTGTATGCATGGGAGGATTTGTTTATGCAGTTGGTGGATTCAACGGCTCTTTAAGAGTGCGGACAGTCGATTCATATGATCCAGTTAAGGACCAATGGACATGTGTTGGCAGCATGCAGGACAGGAGAAGCACTTTGGGAGCTGCTGTATTAAATGGCCTTCTTTATGCTGTAGGAGGATTTGATGGGAGTACAGGTGTGTTGTCATTTTATTTTTTTTCCCCCCAATTGCATTACTTGCTCTAGGATGAGAGTGCTTTATTTCATTGTTCCCTTTCCCTTGGATAAGTGGATAGGTTGCTAATAATTACATTCAACACTCTTTTTATGTAAAACATGAATTATTGAAAATATTTACAGATGTCAGAAGTAAAAAGACACCCCACAGACTAGATGTGTGAAATGAACATGTTTCTTCTGTCTGAGCAGGCAAAATCTCTGGTGTCCATTACTACCCTGTGGATCACCCTGTAACCTACCTAAAAATACAGACCCGATCAGGCTTCCCCTGAAGGAGAGTGGCCATCTTCTCTGAGTTTTGTTGTTCTAAAATTATAAAGAGGGAATCTTCAGTGTGTAAACTTGCATGTCAGGCAGTGAATAAAGTGCTGTTTGTTAAATGCCCTGTTTGTTTCTCTAAATACTGACTGCAGGTTTGTCAACTGTAGAAGCCTACAATGCAAAGACAAATGAATGGTTTCACATAGTACCTATGAACACCCGTCGGAGTAGTGTGGGAGTTGGTGTTGTTGGAGGTGAGTGCTGAAATGTGTTATTGGCGTACATACACAGGGCTATTCTAGAGTCACATTTATAGTTTAAGTGCTGTCCCATTGCAGTTTTGTGAAACATGCCAATGCCTCCTTTCTTGTCTACATTTGGGTCTCTGCCTTAAATGATATCCAACAGTTCTTGGGTATCCGTATAATAAAAAGTGATCTTTTGTATTTTTAACCTATTGAGATGAAGGGGGATTTCTCATAACAAACTATATATAACTGTTTTTTCAACTGAAGGATTAAGCTTTTATCAATGCCATGAGAACACAAATGTCACCAGAACAGTACTTTTGGCTGTATTTTATTTGATACTATACATTCTTAATTTATTTGGCAGACACCTTTTATCCAAGGCAACCTTACAGGTGTTACAGGGCAATACAAGGTCACAGTGCAATATTTAAGTAGTATAGTTTACAGTAAGTGCAAATACTATAATATTATAAGATAAGAAGTAACTATTTAGGATTAAGACAATTTGTATCTACAGTGACAAACTAGTGCAAGGATAGTGCATCAACTGAGCGTCCAATAACATGGTGCTTTGATCAGGCAAGTCCAGTGCATGGTAGGAGGGATAGACCAAGAGATCTACAAGTGCAGTCTAAACAGGTGGGTCTTGAGGAGGTGGCAGAAGGCAGTGAGACGGAGCAGTCCTGAAGCTCTCCGATAGCTGCTTCCACCACAGAGGGACTAGGGAAGAGAAGGAGCAGGCATGGGACAATGGAGAGTGGAGGGAAGGCATGACCAATCAGCTAGCAGAGGAGGAGCAGAGAGGGTGAGAGGAGGTGCAGAGACACGCAGGATTAGAGGTAGGAGGGGGCAGTGTGGTGAAGAGAGCGGTAGGCAAGAACAAGGATCTTGAATTGAATGTGAGCAGAGATAGGTAGCCAGTGGAGAGTGTTAAGCAGAGGTGTAGCATGAGAGTAGCTTATAGACATATTCTGGTGCTTACTGATAGAAATAATTATTATGCATGTCCCATTCTGATCAAATGCATGTTTAAACCACTGAAGGCAACCTCAACATCGGGTATTGAGCAAATTGGAAACACTGATGTCTAATCCACAGATTGCTGTTCGTAGGCCTGTATTGTATCCAGTTTTTTCAGAATGGTTGAGAAAGTGTTTGTGGTAATGTTGAGTTCAGCCACATCTTTCTTTTTCTGTATGGTGCTGCATTATCCACTGCTTTTAACACCTCAATTTTGTCTGTAAGGATATGATGTGTGAGCACTAAGACAACTGTAAGTGCATCATAAGATTTGTAGTCTCAAAACAGCACCAAAATTCACTACAGAGGCACTAATCTAAATGCAAGTTAATACATTTCCCAATATCCTTTACACTCAGCTGTTCGAACTAGGGCAATTTTTTATTTTATTAATTTCTTCCCTGGGAGGGCTCCAAAATAATTTGTACTAACAGGAAATTTGTGTCAAGTGAATTTGTAATAGAAGTAGTAATGTACAGTAAGCAACACCTAAATTTAGCCAGGACCATGTAGAAAACTTGTATCGCCCAAGTTTGTTTTAGGGAGAATTGACTGTTATTTTATTTTGCATTTTTCTTCTGTCAGATAACTGAACATTTTAGAGATTTATTTACTAGTCTGATGAAGATGCTAAATCATTAGACTTTAATAGAAAAAAATAAACATTACATTATAATTATAATAATGCAATAATTGTTCCTCATTAAGGATTGCTCTATGCAGTTGGAGGTTATGATGGTGCATCCAGGCAATGTCTCAGCACAGTGGAGGCCTACCACCCCAACGCCAACGAATGGAATTATGTTGCAGAGATGAGCACAAGACGAAGTGGGGCAGGTCAGACATTTGCTTCCAGAGGGTTCTGTTTGACATTTCTCCCCAGTGTGAAATTACCACATGATATTGTCTCTATTGGCAGTCTGGCTGATTGGGGGTTAAGGTTTGACTTCAAAGTTGCATGACTTTCTGGTTAGGCCCTGCAGGAATACAATAGTTAGGAATGTGGTTAGAGAACACTTGTTCATCAAACAGAAAAACCACACATACTGCTAGACAACAGATCATTTTAGTAGTAGACCTAGTAGTTGTAGTATGCTATCATGATTTTCTGCTTAATTTAATGTAGGACCTTTTTTT
This sequence comes from Acipenser oxyrinchus oxyrinchus, assembly GCA_030684275.1. Taxonomy (NCBI): domain Eukaryota; kingdom Metazoa; phylum Chordata; class Actinopteri; order Acipenseriformes; family Acipenseridae; genus Acipenser; species Acipenser oxyrinchus. Next base: position 33,549,400 of record CM060247.1, read on the forward strand.
CCTCCCTCCTGTATATCACTGTAACATCCTGTACTGAATCAATTAAATCGTAACCATTTTTTTCAGTGTTCCTCTTTAGACTGCCAGACCTGGCATTTTGTAAAAATCTTCTCAGGTGCTCTTCACTAAGTTTCTCTTTTTAGTTCTGTGACGGGGTAGACCCCGCCCCTGTGTGTATTTTGGTTTTAGTTTGTATTATTTTGTATTGTCTGTTGTGGTGTTGTTATTAAATAATAATGTATGTGTGCACAGGTGTTTTAGGTTGGCAGGGAAGGATTAATTGCCTTCCCTGCCAAAACAGTTCACATGCAGAAGTTGCCTGGGCCCGATTTTGAATGATTTAACATGCAATCAAGCCCAGGCACAGCTGCATAAGAGGCCGAGATCTCCCACTTGAGGTTGGGTTTTGTTCAGAGGAGGAACGTAAATTTGAAGGTACAAATATAAATAACAATTGTACTTGTGCTGGCTTTACACCAGCACAATACTTGTTCACTGTGTTTGTCTATTTGTTTTGGCCACCATGCCATTTTGTTTTCATATCATCAGTGTTTTGTTTGTTTAAACGTTTTATTTAATAAACACGTGCATCAGAGCTTCATACCTTGCAGTACTGTGTGTCTCCTTCCTGGTCTGAAGTCACCACAAGCTATCCGTGACATACTTTTTGTATATCTTAAGTTAGTTTGAAAAGACAGTAATTGGTGGTGTTTGGCGGTTGAATATTGTTTCTCTGCTTTAATCTGTAGGTGTCGGGGTTTTGAAAGGATTATTGTATGCTGTTGGAGGTCATGATGGGCCACTGGTGAGAAAGAGCTGTGAGGTGTATGACCCTGCCACAAATTCCTGGAAGCAGGTTGCAGATATGAATATGTGCAGAAGAAATGCAGGTAACACATAGCCTCTAGATTTAATAACAGTGTTAGTCACTGTCAAGGGGGTGCAGTAGTATTTTAAGTTTTTTGTTTTGTTTTGTTTTTGTAAGGGGGGGGTTGTAGGGCCCTATGAAATCCTTTTTTTTTTTTTTTTTAAATTAGGATTTTTCGGTTTTAAAAATCTGTAATTTTGTTAGTTTTGTTTTTTATACATCGACAGCAAAAAGGTACAACTTGGCACAATGTAATAGAAACAAACTAGGAACATTGTAAATTTAAAAAAAAATCCTAAATGTAGGCTTTTTTAGTAGTTTCTTTTCAACTCAAGTTGAACTATAACATTTCAAAATAGATTTAATGTTTTCATTAATAATTAATAACAATGTAAATAAGCCTAAATATTTTGATTTGTTCTAATTTAATAAAAAGGCACTTACTAATATTGGTAACGCTTTATATTGCATGGCATAAATTAATTTAAATAGATGTACTGTAATATCTCTGAGAACTTTGGAGATAATGCAGCAACTAGACCCTACAATCTGCAGTAGTCATTACAGTACTATCTGCTCAGAATAACTTATAGGTAGAGGTTTCCCCCCCAAGCGATAACGGTAGCTAGCAACTGAAGTGGCATGAGAGGCAACACTTTTTTACAGTTAAAATCACAGTCGTGTACGGTGGCTGAGAGGTGCAAAAATTGTTTTTTTCATGCGTTCCCATGATGTGTGTTTCCTGAAGCCTCTTGTCATACAAACACCATGCTATTTCAATGTAATTTTTAAAATATATACACATTTTGTTGTTTTTAAACTGATTTTGTGGTGATGTCCTCGGGTGCCTAATTCTGTGTTTTTTTTTTTTTTTTTTTCTTTCTCTGAATTCCGAGATTCCGTCCGTGTTCTAATGGCACACAGATTTCATAGGGCCCTAGGTTTGTAGTCGAAGCTCTGTTCTTTTTTTGGCTTCTCTTGATTTGAATGGAAAAAATTGGTATGCTGCCTATTCTGAATGAAAAAAAGCCTCATGGTTGATACTTTTTCTTTTTTTTTCTTTGGCAGGTGTCTGTGCAGTAAGCAATCTGCTGTATGTAGTTGGTGGAGATGATGGCTCCTGTAACCTGTCATCAGTGGAGTATTACAACCCTTCAGCTGACAAATGGACCCTTTTGCCTGCTTCTATGAGCACAGGAAGGAGTTATGCAGGTAACCTGGGAGTATCCATATGATTCCCAACAGGTCATGCATGCATCAGCACTGAATCAGTCTGTATTTGATGGTTTGCTAGGGATATTTGCTTGTGTTACTACTTTGAAAAGTAACATGTTTCTTGACTTTGTTATAAAAAGTAAACTTCTGATATTTTGGCAGTAATTATTGAGGAATGGGCATATATCCCTTTTAAAAAGGACACCTTACAGACCATTTACATCAAACCAGTGCTTTTCATAGTCCAATATCTATTTATTATAGACAATTAAGAACATAGATTTAATTCTTGACTGGGACCACCATAAAAGCTATGGTTCCAGATCTCTCACTCACCAGTGAAGTCTTCTTTGAAATCTTTTGCTTTAAACCGGTAGCATTCTGCCCATTCTGTAAAGCTGCAGTGTTTGTAAGCTATAGCCTACCCCATAGTATGTGGTTCGAATCCTGTCCCAGAGTAAGTTTGAACTTGAACCCTCAACAATGGTTTTAAAAAAGTGGCTATTTTAACACTGTACCACCTCTTGTCTTTAAAGAATGCACAAAACCCTACCTAGTACAAACTCGGACATCATACGGGTCTGCATTAGAGGAAGATTGCATGTGAGAAATCACCTTGTCTGTATGGGCTTTTATGAAATAGATTACAGATATACAGTAGGCATTTGTGCGCATATATAGTAACGCCTGTTCCTTGTAATGCCAGGAAACCGTGATTCTTTTAGACCTTATTAAATCTGTGAGTATTTAAAATAAATTGTAGAACTTTTTATCACGTACTTCACAAAAAGATAAATGAAGTGCGTAACAAAATAGGGCATTGTGAAAATCGAATGGTCTGTTCTGGCTTGCTGAAAGTCACTAAATATAGCCATTGCTTTAATTTGTTTGTCATATTTTGATGAAGAAATAAGAGAACTCCTGCATCCCTGATCTAACGTGTTAAAATATTACCACCTAGAGAGCAAAATTAACAAGGTTTATATCCCACCTCTCAGACTTAATATACTGATAACTTATTCACCTGAGCACTGACTTTTGGGGAAGTTAAACTCATATATATAGAATCATGACTTCATCAGCATTTTTAGATCCAAGATGCACAGCATGTCATTTTAAAAACTGCAAATACATTTTCAAGGTTTTTATAGGTTAAGCAAAATTTTAAAAAGTATTTTTGCCTGTGACCTAATCTGTAATCAAATCTAGGCCTGCATAGATGAAGTACATGAGAGGTTATCAAAATTAATTTGTAATGCCATCTAGACCCCTGATTTGCTTAATGTCCCTCACATATACATATATATATATATATATATATATATATATACAGTACTGTGCAAAAGTTTTAGGCAGGTGTGAAAAAATGCTGTAAAGTAAGAATGCTTTCAAAAATAGACATGTTAATAGATTATATTTATCAATTAACTAAATACAAAGTGAGTGAACAGAAGAAAAATCTACATCAAATCCATATTTGGTGTGACAACCCTTTGCCTTCAAAACAGCATCAATTCTTCTAGGTACACTTGCACAAAGTCAGGGATTTTGTAGGCATATCGTCAGGTGTATGATTAAACAATTATACCAAACAGGTGCTAATGATCATCAATTCAATATGTAGGTTGAAACACAATCATTAACTGAAACAGAAACAGCTGTGTAGGAGGAATAAAACTGGGTGAGGAACAGCCAAACTCAGCTAACAAGGTGAGGTTGCTGAAGACAGTTTACTGTCAAAAGTCATACACCATGGCAAGAGTGAGCACAGCAACAAGACACAAGGTAGTTATACTGCATCAGCAAGGTCTCTCCCAGGCAGAAATTTCAAGGCAGACAGGGGTTTCCAGATGTGCTGTCCAAGCTCTTTTGAAGAAGCACAAAGAAACGGGCAACGTTGAGGACCGTGAGACGCAGTGGTCGGCCAAGGAAACTTACTGCAGCAGATGAAAGACACATCATGCTTACTTCCCTTCGCAATCGGAAGATGTCCAGCAGTGCCATCAGCTCAGAACTGGCAGAAAACGGTGGGACCCTGGTACACCCATCTACTGTCCGGAGAAGTCTGGTCAGAAGTGGCCTTCATGGAAGAAAAGCCAAAAGCCATACCTCCGACGTGGAAACAAGGCCAAGCGACTCAACTATGCACGAAAACACAGGAACTGGGGTGCAGAAAAATGACATCACGTGCTCTGGACTGATGAGTCAAAATTTGAAATATTTGGCTGTAGCAGAAGGCAGTTTGTTCGCCGAAGGGCTGGAGAGTGGACACGAATGAGTGTCTGCAGGCAACAGTGAAGCATGGTGGAGGTTCCTTGCAAGTTTGGGGCTGCATTTCTGCAAATGGAGTTGGGGATTTGGTCAGAATTAATGGTCTCCTCAATGCTGAGTACAGGCAGATACTTATCCATCATGCAATACCATCAGGGAGGCATCTGATTGGCCCCAAATTTATTCTGCAGCATGACAACGACCCCAAACATACAGCGAAAGTCATTAAGAACTATCTTCAGCGTAAAGAAGAACAAGGAGTCCTGGAAGTGATTGTATGGCCCCCACAGAGCCCTGATCTCAACATCAGAGAGTCTGTCTGGGATTACATGAAGAGAGAGAAGCAACTGAGGCTGCCTAAATCCACAGAAGAACTGTGGTTAGTTCTCCAAGATGTTTGGGCCAACCTACCTGCCGAAGTTCCTTCAAAACTGTGTGCAAGTGTACCTAGAAGAATTGATGCTTGATGCTGTTTTGAAGGCAAAGGGTGGTCACACCAAATATGGATTTGATGTAGATTTTTCTTCTGTTCACTCACTTTGCATTTAGTTAATTGATAAATATAATCTATTAACATGTCTATTTTGAAAGCATTCTTACTTTACAGCATTTTTCACACCTGCCTAAAACTTTTGCACAGTACTGTATATATATATATATATATATATATATATATATATATATATATATATATATATATATATATCAGTACTGTGCAAAAGTTTTAGGCAGGTGTGAAAAAATGCTGTAAAGTAAGAATGCTTTCAAAAATAGACATGTTAATAGATTATATTTATCAATTAACTAAATACAAAGTGAGTGAACAGAAGAAAAATCTACATCAAATCCATATTTGGTGTGACAACCCTTTGCCTTCAAAACAGCATCAATTCTTCTAGGTACACTTGCACAAAGTCAGGGATTTTGTAGGCATATCGTCAGGTGTATGATTAAACAATTATACCAAACAGGTGCTAATGATCATCAATTCAATATGTAGGTTGAAACACAATCATTAACTGAAACAGAAACAGCTGTGTAGGAGGAATAAAACTGGGTGAGGAACAGCCAAACTCAGCTAACAAGGTGAGGTTGCTGAAGACAGTTTACTGTCAAAAGTCATACACCATGGCAAGAGTGAGCACAGCAACAAGACACAAGGTAGTTATACTGCATCAGCAAGGTCTCTCCCAGGCAGAAATTTCAAGGCAGACAGGGGTTTCCAGATGTGCTGTCCAAGCTCTTTTGAAGAAGCACAAAGAAACGGGCAACGTTGAGGACCGTAGACGCAGTGGTCGGCCAAGGAAACTTACTGCAGCAGATGAAAGACACATCATGCTTACTTCCCTTCGCAATCGGAAGATGTCCAGCAGTGCCATCAGCTCAGAACTGGCAGAAAACGGTGGGACCCTGGTACACCCATCTACTGTCCGGAGAAGTCTGGTCAGAAGTGGCCTTCATGGAAGAAAAGCCAAAAAGCCATACCTCCGACGTGGAAACAAGGCCAAGCGACTCAACTATGCACGAAAACACAGGAACTGGGGTGCAGAAAAATGACATCACGTGCTCTGGACTGATGAGTCAAAATTTGAAATATTTGGCTGTAGCAGAAGGCAGTTTGTTCGCGAAGGGCTGGAGAGTGGACACGAATGAGTGTCTGCAGGCAACAGTGAAGCATGGTGGAGGTTCCTTGCAAGTTTGGGGCTGCATTTCTGCAAATGGAGTTGGGGATTTGGTCAGAATTAATGGTCTCCTCAATGCTGAGAAGTACAGGCAGATACTTATCCATCATGCAATACCATCAGGGAGGCATCTGATTGGCCCCAAATTTATTCTGCAGCATGACAACGACCCCAAACATACAGCGAAAGTCATTAAGAACTATCTTCAGCGTAAAGAAGAACAAGGAGTCCTGGAAGTGATTGTATGGCCCCACAGAGCCCTGATCTCAACATCAGAGAGTCTGTCTGGGATTACATGAAGAGAGAGAAGCAACTGAGGCTGCCTAAATCCACAGAAGAACTGTGGTTAGTTCTCCAAGATGTTTGGGCCAACCTACCTGCCGAAGTTCCTTCAAAACTGTGTGCAAGTGTACCTAGAAGAATTGATGCTTGATGCTGTTTTGAAGGCAAGGGTGGTCACACCAAATATGGATTTGATGTAGATTTTTCTTCTGTTCACTCACTTTGCATTTAGTTAATTGATAAATATAATCTATTAACATGTCTATTTTGAAAGCATTCTTACTTTACAGCATTTTTCACACCTGCCTAAAACTTTTGCACAGTACTGTATGTGTGTGTGTATATATATATATATATATATATATATATATATATATATATATATATATATATATATATATATATATATATATATATATATATATATATATATCACATTTTGCTTATACAGAGACTTTACATAAGTAAATAGAAAGTTTGAAAACACCTGTTTATTCAGGAACCATACATAACACTGGCAAAGGAATCGGTCGAGGGTAGCCCACATGTTCATGTCCAATGAGGTTCATGTCTGGTGATTGGCCATGGCAGAGCTGTGATGCCATGCCTTTTCCATCTTTGCGTTGTACGGGCGGTGTGAGCTGGGGCACAATCTTCCATAAAAATACTGCCGTCTTTGGACATATGAACATTGTCATAGGCCCCTCTTGGAGAATCAGGGTGCAAATCATTTTCAAAATTGGTGATAAACTGTTTTGAAAGTTGAGAGCCTACTGGTGCTAAATAATTAAACCCCACCCAAATCAAGCCCCCTCCCCCACTCTTCAATTTAGTGTTATGTGTTACAGTAAATATTTAACAGTGTAGTCCATATCAAGTCACCCCCATATTTGTAATCATGCTTCCCTGCTTTATATTTTGTAAAAAAGAAGCTCTGCCACATCCCTCTAATCCATAGCAAGACTCCACAGCATTTAGATTTCTGTTAGTCATGCAAGATCTAGGGGGGCACGGTGGTTAGTGCTGCTGCCTCACAGCTCCAGGGTCCTGGGTTCGATTCCGGCCTCAGGGGTCTGTCTGTGGAGTTTGCATATTGTCCCTGTGTTCGCGTGGGTTTTCTCTCGGTACTCCTGTTTCCTCCCACAGTCCAAAGATGTGCTGGCTAGGTGGATTGGCCTCTCTAAATTGCCCCATCCAGGGTGTAATCCTGCCTTGCACCCTGTGTCTGCCGGGTTAGGCTCCGGCTCACCGCGACCCTCTATAGGATTAAGCGATTACAGATGATGGATGGATGGATGGATGGATGCAAGATGTAAAGTCATTCTTCACCTATTTCATCACAGAAAAGCTGCTTTTCATGTCTGCTGCTTACAGTACCGTCACAGACCACCAGCTGTGACCATCCCTTGTCCGTTAGGGAATCACAACTGTATCATGGCCTGGGCAATCACCGTACATTAACCCCATTGAGCACATGTGGGCTATTCTTAACCAGTTCACTGTGAAAGTGACCCAGTATACCCACTTCCTAATACAGATGCTTTGCCAGCAATGGACTGCAATCTCGCAGACCAGGATTGTTGATGTCGTCCATATGTAAGCCATTGCTGCCTTGCAACAAGTATAGGGCGGCACCACAAAGTATTAACCCTACTAATATTTTGCCAGTGCTATGTATGGTTCCAGAATAAACAGGTGTACTTATGTCAATTCTCTGTATAAAGAGAACAAATTGTCAAATTGTGTTGAACCTTGCTAAGTATCTTATGAGTGTGTAATATTCTGGTGGTATAGGGAGTCAATCCAACAGTCTGTAGAGTTCGAGAGATCTTATTGTCCAATTGTGATGAAGCTTGCTATTGGACATTCGTTTTGCTCAAGATACAAGTGTATCATAATCACAAGGTTTAGTCTGTTGGTTTTTTTTTTTTTATATACTGTACTGTATTTCTAAAAAAACGCTTACACAGTTGTGATGAAACTTGAACAGTGGCATTATGGTTTTTCATGCTGAATTTCCCCCTAGGTGTTGCAATACTTGACAAGCCGTTATGACTAGGCGTGGATTTGCTGCTGTTCTGAATCTGAAGTAAGATGTTGCTGAAGTAATTTGGTGTCTAAAGCATCTTCGCTGAGCTGCTTCATTGAGGCAGTGTGGAGGACGACAGTACTGTCTTAAATGTCAGGCAAGGAGTGGAGACATTTAAGATTCTGCACTTAATGAGAGCACTACATGGGATTAGCCTTTAACACAGACATTTATCTTGTAGGAAAAGAATACCATAAGTCTGAAGGTGCACATTGATTGAAAAAAATCAACTGTAATTACAGCTATTTAAAGTTGTACATGGACCAAGTGAGATTTGAAGGAGGACGGTTTATCATGCAGAAGAATCTGAGAAGACGTGGACAAAAACCATTAACAGTTGTAACGTTTTTATAAACTCTCAATGAGCTAATACATGTCAGTATTCACAGTAGAGGAAGCCAGTTCTATACAAAAAATCAGCTGAAGCTGTTAAGTGGCAATCCCTTGCAGCTTTCTGGACTTTTTATACAGTTTTCAGGGGCACAGTACGGCAAACAATATCAACCTTTATAATGTGTTTTCTTTTAAATATATGTGTAGATATTTGAGTCTGCCTAACACCTAAATGCCAGTTGTGAAGAAGAATGAGCAAAACCTTGCACATTTTAAATTAATTTAATGCCAAAATTGTTTAAACAAAAACTGCAATCTAATATTTGCATTTTTATATGTATTTTACCTTCTATCATATTCTGGTCATGTTTTGATGCATTCCTTTCTTTTATCTAATTGGAGAATGCTATGGCATGAATTCAAATGCAGATTTACATTGGTTGCCTGGATTTGAAATTAATCTGCATGCTGTCATAAACAGTTAATTTACTTCTAGCTGCTGTTTTTGCTACTACTGTATGTGAGTGAATGCTGATTGTGATGTGCAGAATCACAGATTTGGATCTCTTCTAAAATGAGCAAAATGCTTTTCTTTCAATAAAATTGGTCTTATTTCTTCTGTTATTGTATGTGTATAGGAATGTTGTGCAATGCTCTTTGAACCAATGTTTCTTAACTTAAGTAGTTGTTGTTGTTTTGTTTTTTAAATAAATATGCTTCTTGTATTTTGATTCAACAATTAGTAGAAAGAGAACTGTACTATACTGTTTATACATGCATACAAACACATGTATGGGTGTTAAGCGTTTGGACAAGTGAAGTTTATTGCTTCTGGAGTGGGTGATTTTGCAAAACCTCAACGACTTTCCACTTAAAATACCATCTTAAAAGCTTATGTGGTCAGCACCTAGTATTTGACTTAATTCATCATGAAACCTCAAAAGGATATTTTTAGCTCAAGTTATTAGGGTGAGTATCAGAAGCTGGGGAGTCATCCGATCATTGTGTTTTAAGTAAATAAGACAGGATTTTATTAAATTGAGATGCTACTTAAATGGGACATTCTTTAGCATTAGTTATTGATTTAATAGCAGTATATTGGGGCATATAGAGCCATCTGTATGTCAAACTGTTTTGCATACAGTGGATATAGGTCCATGAGGATTTTACTTTCTGATATTTTTTATTCTCATCTGCCATCTCCAATTTTTTTTTTCTCCAGCTGGAAATGGGTAGTTTCTGGCTGAGAGCTGCTAAGGACACCACCACCACATTGAATACTGTAGCAGTCACCATTCAGGAACGCTCCACCTGGTCATTCAGCATTCAAAAGGATCATTCTACTTGTGAGATGGCATGCTTAAGTTTTTAAAGAGGAGGAGATGATCTATTCAGGAATAACAGGATATTTAAGTAATAGGTCTTGAGTGAGTAAAAATGAGCAACAAACTCACCACCCCCAGTCTTTGAGTGTATCAAACAGACCTGGGGTCAATTAATTACAATGGTAGCAGAATGGTTCGCTGAAATCGCAATTACAATTAGAATACTACTGTTCAATTATAATTACACTAAAATGTAACATAAACAACTACACACATTAACATGTTTATTCTAAATAACCAAGCTATATATATATATATATATATATATATATATATATATATATATATATATATATATATATATATATATATATATATATATATAAAACAAATGGGGTCACCAAAAGTGGTTGAAAATATGACTGAATGACAAATAAATGCATAATTGAACAGGTAACCAATTACAATTATGCAGGTGTGCTATGATTCAACAGCTATTATATGTTAAGGATTGCACAATTAGGAATCAATAACGTTTCCATAATGTGTGTAGGTGCTGTATATTCTAGCTTGTCCAGTTGTAATGATACTTACTAAGACTTGCCACATTCTTTAGCTCAAGGTATTAAGTATCATAATCTGTGGGTTATAAAATATAACAATAGACGAGTAATTATGTTTTACGTTGCAAGTTTGCGGGGGTTTTTTTTCGTTTTCAAGTTTAATTCCTAAAATACATTTTTTTTTTTTTTTAATTGTTTTATTTTTTAGGCAGCGTCTTTTTAAAGATATTAAAATAACATCAACTACTAATTTATGAAAATGAAATACGCACCCAGTAAATAATAATTATTTGTTTATTTAGCAGACGCCTTTATCCAAGGCGACTTACAGAGACTAGGGTGTGTGAACTATGCATCAGCTGCAGTCTCACCCGAAAGACGGAGCACAAGGAGGTGAAGTGACTTGCTCAGGGTCACACAATGAGTTAGTGGCTGAGGTGGGATTTGAACCGGGGACCTCCTGGTTACAAACCCATGTCTTTAACCACTGGACCACACATCCTCCTCCTAAATGGTCCGTGTACATTCCGGCCAATCGTTTTTGCATTCTAAATCGAAAAACCAGAAAACGACTCGTTTCTCTATTTTCGGTTTTCATAAAACAAAAATCGACCCGTTTTTCGTTTTTCGTTTTTCATTTTCCAATTTTGAGTTTAAAATACAAAAACTGATTCAAGCTTGTTTTCCCATTTTTCATATTGCTTTTTGTAACGAAGTATTCGAAATGGAATAATCTGTAATGCAAAAATAATTAATAGACTGTATTGACGGAAAATGAAATCAATCTCCAAGAGTCGGTGATAAAGAAGGTAGTCTTTATTCAAGCAGATATCTGGAGAGACAACACTTCACAGGCAATCTGTTAATGCTTCTCTAACAGGTACACACTTAAACAATGATAGATATACTAACGTATCGGAAGAGGGACAGACCTATTCAACCAAGCGTGCCAGCCCTTTGTGATCCTATGGCAAGCTCTGTAAGATGCAAACATTTCCTCTCTCCCTGCGGTTTGCAGCTCTTACAAAAGAAGGAACTGCGATACAGTGCGAAACACTAAACAGAATTCACCCCCGCCCTTCACCATATTCTGCTACAAAAGAACCCACCACTACAGCATGAAAACACCCCACAACATTTAATATCTTAAATTATTTAGCTCCTTCAAGAAAAAAAGGTCAGACAGGGCCAGCTCTCTGTGTCCCGCTGTTATGACGATGCAATAATGTCGTGGAAATGTTCTGTCTGTTTACCAACATTATTTATTAATTAATTTAGCAGTTATTACAAAGTACTGTATTACAATACAGACGTAGGTCTACGTTAAGTTAATATAATAATCATCCTTGTATCACTCAGGTACAGTGCATTATAATAATACTAAAAATAATAAGCCTTCACATAAAGAGTAAAAAAAAGGTACGGTTCTTAATATTTATATCCGGCTTTATAAATTACCTTTATAAACTTAACTGGATTATATTATCATAGCACATTTGTCCAGGGCGCTCACGTATGTTTAGAGCTCCCTTTTCACGGGTACCCAATTTGTTTCACTTTTTCAATTTGTTTCAATTTTTGTTTTTATGAAAAACCGAAATAAAAAAAGTCGTTTTCTGGTTTTCTGATTTCCGATTTAGAATGCAAAAACGATTGGCCAGAATGTACACAGACCGTAAATACACTGGATTCAGCTTCCTGGTACCTAACATGCTGTCAAACCAGAAGTCTTTTTCATTGAGTCCTTGTTGCAGTCGACAAACATCTCTGTATGTGATTGGATAGAGTTCCAGAGTCTCGCCGTCTCATTAGCGTCACTTCATACAATCCTCCAATCACTGCTCGTACTCTGTAAAGGTACGTCAGAGTCTCCCACTTTTCTCCAGCCAATCATTGCTGCAACCGATCCAAATATTTTGACTACGGCAGATCTCTGCTCAGGTAGAAGTTGCCTACCTGTGGAAGTTGTGGAGGTGAATATTTGGAATTAATGGTGTGATGCATCGAAATCATTGAACCGAAGTACAATTAATTTATAAGAAGTGTTCAAAATGAGAAGTTATTTACTTGAATTTCACAAAATAGCTAGCGACCGGGGTGTAGCATTTACGTAAACAATGACTTGATGTACACCACTATAATATGTAACTTGTGTTTGTTTAACGTAATGCAGTATAGGAAGCATAATGACTTGGTCAGTTACCACACCCTGGGATCCTTCAAAAAGCTGCTTGATGAGATGAGATTCTGGGATCAGTAAGCTACTAACAACCAAACGAGCAAGATGGGCCGAATGGCCTCCTCTCGTTTGTAAACTTTCTTATGTTGTGTTTGATTTGATGAATGAACTACAAACTATATTCAGAAAGTACCGGTACATACGGCTTGTTTAGCTTGAGCTTTTTCATCAGTAATGAGATGCCATACTGAATATTTGCATTAAGTGGCAAAATATGCTTTGCACGAAAAGGAAAATAGAAAATGATATCAAATTAGATATTTTGAGTTTAATTTTACTGAAGTTTAATGTAAAAAAGGCCTATATCATATTTTTTCCTGGTAAAAGAATAAATGATAAATAAATAAATAATGCATTGGAATTAGGAATTCAATAACATCAAGCATTTTTTTTTGTCATAATTTTATTTAAACACGAATTAAGATTATGAATCGACATTTGGTGGTGTCTTTGTATTTTGTGGTCCCGCAGATTTTACTATTTGACCAAAGTGAAGCCATTAATGTGGTAGCTGGACTGTCCTAGGGTTGTGTGTTTTGTATACCGAGTATTTTGATAGCCATTTTAGGTTTAGTATTTTACTACCTCTTAAATTAATAGTAATGAATTACAAACATCTATATTCTTATGCTGATAGTTTTAAACAACACTGTATGGACCCTTTTCATATTTACAGTAAATGCAATTTTACAGTTGTATGAAGTTCTAGTGTGCTATGTATCAAGTGGTGCATAAAATCTAGGCTTCCTAACTCAATATTTGCCACCATGGCTGGGAGGGAGTCCAGACAGAATTACGACTATGCTACACAACAAGTTTTCCTATTGACTGTTGTTTTATTATTAACAATTCATGTTTCTTCTAATGGTAAAAGGAGTCATGTTGGAAAGAAGTTACCCATCCTATGTCATTTTTTAAAAAGGCTTTAAGTTTGATCATCAAAAACTATAAGGCTTGCCAGTAGTCTGATTTTGAACTAGTGCAATGAAACAAATATTATGTTTTAATGCAATGACTCTACTGTACACCGTTATGCTGATTAACTGTTTTGATGTGTGTTGGTTTTTTTTAAAGTTATAGCATAGTAACATTTTGAGCGGTATACCAAATTTTTTTTAGGGCAGAAGATTTACCAGATGTGCTTTTTCACAGGAACAGAAAGGTGAGAAGGGCAAAGGAAAGAGTACAGGAGCTAGGAGTGCAGCAACAGCAGTGCATGACGATGTCCTGAGCTCCGCTTACCTTGCTGTGGACTATGTGGAGTCCATGTTACCAGACAATCCACTCCAGCAGCCTTTAAAAAACGCCTGGGACTACAGTCTCAATAATTATACCAAGTTTCAGATTGCCACTTGGGGTTCTCTTATAGTTCATGAGTTTATATACTACTTCTGCCTTCCTGGATTCCTCTTCCAGTTTGTTCCTTTTATGCAAAAGTATAAAGTACAACAGGTATGCCTGTTGTGGGTTTTTTTTTCATATTGTTTATCATATGACAAATTATGTTCATTGTAGCTTACGGTATATTTGGTAACATGGATAAAGATAGGTATATGCTGTATTTTCTATATTTTCCAAGGTAAACCAGAAACATGGGAAACACAATGGAAATGCTTCAAAATGCTGCTATTTAATCACTTTTTCATTCAGCTTCCCATGATTTGTGGAACCTACCACTTCACTGAGTTCGGCATTTCTTATGACTGAGATAAAAAGCTACGATGATAACTCCAATTTACTATATCCATAGACTGCAACAAAGGGTACATTTTGACCTTCGAAGGTTCGGAACACATTACCGAGGAAGGTTCAAACCATTTGCATAATTTTACATTTTACATTGTCTTGTACACTAGGCACTCAGCACATATTTTACTGAAGCAATACAGCCACTAGAGGTACTCGTCGACTGCTTTGGATACTATACCCTGCTCCATACTCGGCTGTGGCACCATGTAGAATTGCTATACGTATAACAATCTGGTAGCAGATTTTAATAACAACTTTTGTTTACCTAATATGCATTATACAAATCAAAAGATCGAATTTTGCACGTGAGTAGCATTTAATTTTTTATTTATAGTATTCACACACTGTCAAACAGTTTCTGTGAACAAGAAGAAAAAAAAAAACATACAGTGCGTGAATGGCGTCTGACAAACCTTCAAAGGTTTAAAACAATCTTCGAATCCCTGGCTAGCAAACGAACCTTCGGACACAGCCCTACTTAGAAAAAAGCCCAATGTTTCTGTAATTATTTTTGCAGGTATGTTTTTTTGTGTTCTCTGAAAATGTGTTTCAATAAAGTGAATACACATTCATTGAATACATACTGAGTATAGCAGTGTTATTGTGTGATGTGCATGTAGAGCGAGTGGGATTGCGGAGCTTTGCATCTCTGTTTAATGAAACACTGAGACTTGCATCCCAACTGAAAATAAGCAAGCCACAGATGCATAAATGCAGTGATAGTCCTGACAGTAAAATACTGTACTGTAATGTCATTTTAATTCAAAGGCCATTACACGTAATACCGCACGGCAGTTAAACTAGGCACCCTCACAAGACGATCGCTTCTCAAGTATATTGTAGTAAAATAGGAATCTGCAGTCTTGAGTAAACATAATCGTGATCATATAACAAGTTGCTTACCCACAAGGACTTGTTTTGATGTATTGTTCTCAGTGATTGAGCACCATTGACATTTGTATACTGCATTTAAACTGATGACGCATGGAGGCGCTTTTGCTAATTGTAATGTGACGTGGCCGAGGGCAGTGTAAATGATCAGGCTGGAGTCTTGATTTACAGTTTAAAACCAGTGTTGGTTTTATTTCTTACAGGCAGTGGGGAAACAACTGCTAATACACCAAACAAAACAAACAAAATAAACCTAGCTCTCAGTTGGAGCACTAACTAAACAATACTTTGTGTGGTCCCTGTCTGACGTCAGGACAGATATGCTGTTTACCCAACTAAACAAATACAAATCAAAGCAGTTTATAAGTTCGCTCCCGGAACTACACATAAACATATACTCTGACTACTTTACTTATTTGTACAGTATAGTACTGGAACAAACAGATATCTTACTCAATCTGGTTTTGATTTTCTTTCTCTTTTGCTCCACAGTGTGTTTTAAGGTAATACTGCATGCATTCCATCTGAATTGTTGGGATAACCTGGAAACTAATCACTATCAACCTAAATGATCTGGGCTATGTTGGTGTACTACTACTATGACTACTAAATGTCCATTTTTCAAACAACAAACAAAAAACAAGTCTGACATACTTGTACGTTCTCTAGTGCCCTGTCTCCATCTGTCTGTTTAAATGTGTAACTTTCTAAGTACTGTAATCCACTCCTACAAAGACAAAACAGTGCCTTTTCATGTACAAAAGTAAGCCACAAATCAAGCCTTGTCTTGAGGTTAGTGGTAATACAGCAAGGAACAGTTGAAGGAACTTTGTGTTGGTGTTATATAGGTTTGTCTGGATACATAAGTGAGATGTAGACCAGTTTGTTAGTATGGTACATATAATTTGATACAGCAGCCGAGAAAACAAACCATTGTATAATGCAGTGATTGTGATATTCTAGTAGGTCAAGGTGTCTTATTAATGGCTACCCATTATACCCATAATTAGGAGACAGAGTTATTTGTGTTTCACCTTATAATGAATATTGGCATTTTTGTTCCTGAAATGATTTACAATGCCCACAAGCCAAATTAATATTTTAGTGTACAATGGAAAATGAAGGAAGGAGACACACACAATTTGCAGGGAATCGAATCCACAGTTTATTGCGACGATTATTCCCGGCCCCTGTTAGATGGGCCACACCAAAAACAAGTGTCTTGCACTCCCACAGCAGCACATTCACACAGCAGCTTGTCTCACTCGGCTCTGCCCGCGCTGATGTGAGCATCGCTCTATATGCTTTCATGTCCTCGCCCCCCTTTTGACGTTCCTGCAGAAACCAAGTGAATAAAGCAGAGTCTAATTCATTGTCTTTAGTGCAGTGCATCTTTTTCTTACAGCAGCCCTCTTTGGAGTCATTCTTATCAAGAAAACCTCTTAGTTTTTCTTTCTCTTTTAGGCATCCACACAATGTAGATTCTGCAACATTTATATCATTTGAAACTGCTGCTTGAGTTTCATGTTAACAGTGAAAGCTGTTCATTTTTTACTGTCAGCAATGCCTCATACTGTATCTGGAACGTTCACCCTATTATAACTGGGTAGCTCTCTCTCTCTCTCTCTCTCTCTCTCTCTCTCTCTCTCTCTCTCTCTCTCTCTCTCTCATTCCACAAGTAATCCAGATAATTGTGAGACATGGATTACAAGTAGAGAGTTGAAATTCTGTGCAACTTTTGTAGAATATCTGGGAGATGTGTTTGTCTATTTAAAAAACAAATAAATATATATTGATGCACGGGTAGCCCAACTGGCAGCATCAAATTTTTGGTGGGTATGTTTTTCTTATGTTGTTGACATGGTGATTCAAATCAGATTTGTAAATTAAAAGGTTGTTTCCATGCTTGTCTAAAAAACGTATAACAAGGTGACTGAGATACAGTATATAAAATTAAACAAGTCAACATTTTTAGTTTTCATGGGGAAAAAATAATTTAAACTCACGTGGCTAAAAAATACCATCTCAATAACACTGTAATTGTATGTATACTGTGCAGCTTATCAATCTGGCTCGCAAATTTGATGTGAATACTTTGATTTTATATTTCATGTTGTTTACAGTCCATTTACTGTATCATTATCCTAATGCATTAGGAACAATGGGTCATGTAAAATGGCGAGGAGCAGAATCATAAAAAATAGGATGATTAGGGCCTACATGTCCTTTTATTAGTTCTTGCAAGCTGATTAATAAAAAAAGCTGTTACATACACTTGCATGTTGCAGTATTGTGATGTGATTTCTGGGCAACTACCTTTGATTTATATACAGAGAAAGCAGCTGTGTGCTTTTTTTCTTTTAAGATAGACATTAGATCAGTTTCAAAGTCAAAAGAAAGGTTCATCCATCCATTATCTCTAACTGCTTAATCCTATAGAGGGTTGCGGTGAGCCGGAGCCTAACCCGGCAGACATAGGAGCGCAAGGCAGGACTACACCCTGGATGGGACGCCAGTCCATTGCAGGGCAACTAAGGGAAAATTTAGAGAGGCCAATCCACCTAGCCAGCATGTCTTCGGACTGTGGGAGGAAACCAGAGTACCTGAAGAAAACCCAAGCGAACACGGGGAGAACATGCAAACTCCACACAGACAGACCCCTGAGGCCGGAATCGAACCCAGGACCCTGGAACTGTGAGGCAGCAGCGCTAACCACCACGCCACCCTAAAAGCAAGGTTCATAAATGTATATATTAGTCTACAATAATGATATTACACTTTTAACTAGAGACAAAGACCGATTTATCTATTTAATAGCTCCAGAGAGTTCACGTGGGCTGATAGTTTAATATTTAAAATATGATTATTGTTAATATCTACCCCTCTAAATCAAACACAGAAGCTCTAATCGACGTCCATCAAAGTCTGTCAGGTCAAGAAATGTAATCTATATATGTGTAACCGTACTGTAATAACTGTTGGTCTGTATGTATCCACCAGAGGGAGCAATGTGACACATTGCAGTAGGCAGTATGTTATATGTCAACAATAAAAAAATAAAAATGTGGACACGTAACACCATTATTACTGATGCATATAGTCAAATTATAAAGCTTCTACAAAATGTAGTATGGAAGTAAGAGATAAGAGACAAAATTGACAATCAGCAGCTGCAACATTTTTTAATTCTGACTTGTCTATAATGCCAGAAGCAGCTCTGTGTTCTTAAAGACAATCTGAATAATGTGCTAAAACTTCCTAGCCTTAGTGAATATTTTAAAGCAATACTGGTCAGGGTTGAGACAAGAACCAGAAACATTATGAAAAATATTCCAAACAAGCGCAGTAGGCAATAATAGCCTACATTAAGGCGCACTTCACATGACAACTCTGTACTTTCCAACTTTTTAAGAGCTCTAGGGTCTTTGTCCAATACCTTTTCTCCACCATTGTGTTTTACCCCCAAGTGAGAATGTTCTCTTGACAACAAAATAGTGTAGTTTAATCAAAACACAGTGCAGAGTATGTTTGCTTGTGTGCTTGCCTCTGTAGGGCTTGTGGTGAACAATGTTGCTGTTCAATTGACTGTCAGAGTATAGTGTTGGTAGTAATGAGACACAATTGGGTGTTTATAAAAAGTGGTAGTCACATCAGTTCACACCACCCTGCTGTGATGTTTAGATATTTTTTAATCCCTACAAGGGAAATTTTCAAACCTGCTTACAACGTCCACTCAAACGACCTTTGAAGCAGGTGGTATATACTAGTGATTGATTTAATAATTGGAAAAAAAATATGCAGACATTCATTTTGTGGTCTTCAAAAAGACAACAGGTTATGTATCTAGCATGGCTAATAAATTCAAGTAAAGTGCTGAGGGGATTTCCTAAGAGACCCACCCTGTACCTGAGCTCTCACAGGTATCCGTTTAAATCTGTTTCCTTTTGTGTCAAAGATTAACTCTCTTACAAATAACTTATTTTTAAATGCAAATATATAGCTTTTTTTAGTCATATTTGAAATGTCTGTTTCCTGAAAAACGGTTTAATGTTACGGCAATAGCAAAGATGCAGAAAACCAAATTCTAAGGAATTAGAATACTTTTTAGTACCGTATTAATTTATAGTGAAAATAATTAGTCCAAGAATAGCATGACTAGAATCCGAGCTCTGGCCATACTATTAACAGAATTAATTGTGGAGCACCGCAACAAATCATCCATTCCATACATCTTTGTCAGAACATAAAAATTATTTTAAAAACCGGTTTATCCTCACTTTTGCAAAGCTCACATGCATACAGTAAAAATGTCTCACAAATTAGTGTTTATGTAACGGTACTACATGTACTATAGTTTAGCTCCACCCTTAGGGGTTGTCCAAGATTTATTTTAAAGATTTATGCAGGCTCTGTTCAGTGATCCAGTCGTACATCCCTCGTTCTCAGCGCTCAGTAGAAGTATTGTGCAGGTACAGCATTACTCAGGGCGGTGCTGTAAGAGAAAGCGTTGGAGACGATTTATGCTTGCAGAATAGGCGAGTCCGAGCTACAGAAAAAAATAATGAAATCGCTTCTTTTATTAACGATGTGTGGAGCGCTGGCTGTCCTGGCATCAGGAGAAGAAACGAGCGAAAATGTAAACAAAAGGTTTATTAAAGAAGGTGGCATTTCGTTTGAGTATCACCGTTACGAAGAGCTCAAAGAAGCGCTCGTGTCTGTATGGTTGCAGTGCCCGTCCATCACCAAGATTCATTCCATCGGCCAGAGCTATGAAGGAAGAGAGCTGCTTGTCCTTGAGATCTCTGACAACCCCGGAGAGCATGAACCAGGTGAGTACAATAAAGATTCAAAGCAAAAACAAATATACAATATATAATATTTAGTGTTATGAAAACACATATTAAATTCATAAAGCACAATTATAAAGGCAACCATTGTAATATAACTCATATAACTATAATGATGTCCAATACGTTCCATTTTTTTTTCATTTGAAACATATCGCAGTATTATGAGCCCTTTATAGAAAGAATACATAAAAAGAAGACCTATGCTGTACCACAAACAGTCAGTGTCAATACCACATTAGATGCATACAGCAGATGTGTCCTTTGTCTTTTTTTTCAGATAAAGGTACCGGTAACTCTTTGGTTTTCGCTTTTGTCACATTGCACACTAAACAGACCCAACAGTTTGATCTTCATAGTAATTCTAAAGTACTGTCGAAATGTGCAAACGCATACCAATGTGATTACATTAGAAACAGCTTGCAAATTCCACTGATAATGCACAGTGCTGATAGTAAATCATAATCTGTGAATGATAATACTGTTATCACACTTGAACTATAAATTAAATCACACATTTAATTGTTATTCAGGTTAAAATACAAACCATCTAGCTACATAACGAGGAATGGAAAGCTTACTTGAGGGTCTCATGAGCAAACAAAATATGGGCACGTAAATGGACAAATAAATATTCTGTTTGCTATGCAGGCAGTTTTCCAATAAAAGGTCTGCACAAAGGGAACCTTATACCATTGCTGTAAAGTCTAGCAGGAAGGTATTCTTTTGCTGTTCTATATGCAGCTTCAATTTAACCGGAATGTTTCAGTAAAACAAACAAAAAAAAAAGCCATTAAGGCAGGGATGTGGTGCATTAATGATGAATGCAGTAAGTGAAATGTATGAAAGTACTTATGAATAATTTTGGCAAATACCTGCCTTTTTACTTTTTAGGCCTGGTTTATTTATTGTTTTAATGTCAAGTTTTCACAGTGGATTGTTCAGATAATTTGATTGGAATACCTTAATACAAGTATACTAATAAACAGGAGAAGACTAGATACCCCTCCATTAACCCCCACCTTTATATTAAACAGCTAAAGGCAAAAACATACATCATACAAACCATGCATTTTGTGTATCATTTTTAATACAGTCTAGATTCATGAAGTTGAATACAACTGTAAGAAAATAACTTATAATCACATCAATGTATGACAAAAAGTACTGGCAGTTGTGTGATATGTAAAATTGCAATTAAAATGTACTTCTACTTCTGAACACATTTTTGTAATATTCTGGTTCCATCAAGATTGCATTCGTTCCATGGATCTGGTGGCAGGGTTTACAACCTAAACCTGACAAAACTCTTTATTAATGGCTTTAAAAATATTTATTTTTAGGAGATTAGGCTCCCTTAAAAGGACATTGTACATTGGGGTTAATCCTTATAAAGATTTGCCACTTTATCTTTTTAATGGCATTGAAAGTTTTAGAAAGAATTTAACTGCACAAAATGATCTGTGTCTAATTACAATGCAATAGCATGAGCCAGTAGAATCTTTTTTAGAATCAGTTCTACAGGATGAGTAGTGGCATTCCACGGCCTGTCATGTGACTGTGGGTGTTGTTTTACGGTCGTCCACCTATTAAACCAACCTATTTGGGGGGGGGGGCAGGGTGTCCTCGTACACCAGTGACCCCTGTGGTCTGGTGGGGCACCTGCGGGCTTACCTGTAAGCGGCCCAGAGCTGCACTGTCGTCCTACACTACAGCTCTGAGGTGGCTGCATGGTCCGCAGAGTCTGCAGTGTGAAAAGATGCAGTCTGCTGATGGCACACGCTTCAGAGGACAGCATGTGTTCGTCTTCGCCGCTCCCGAGTGCGGGGGTGGTAGTGGTGAGCCGAGCCTAAAAAATAATTAGATAATCTAAATTTGGGAGAAAATACAAAAAGTAAAAAAGTAATATATATCTATATACTGTATATATATATATATATATATATATATATATATACAGTACTGTGCAAAAGTTTTAGGCAGGTGTGAAAAAATGCTGTAAAGTAAGAATGCTTTCAAAAATAGACATGTTAATAGATTATATTTATCAATTAACTAAATGCAAAGTGAGTGAACAGAAGAAAAATCTAAATCAAATCCATATTTGGTGTGACCACCCTTTGCCTTCAAAACAGCATCAATTCTTCTAGGTACACTTGCACAAAGTCAGGGATTTTGTAGGCATATAGTCAGGTGTATAATTAAACAATTATACCAAACAGGTGCTAATGATCATCAATTCAATATGTAGGTTGAAACACAATCATTAACTGAAACAGAAACAGCTGTGTGGGATGAATAAAACTGGGTGAGGAACAGCCAAACTCAGCTAACAAGGTGAGGTTGCTGAAGACAGTTTACTGTCAAAAGTCATACACCATGGCAAGACTGAGCACAGCAACAAGACACAAGGTAGTTATACTGCATCAGCAAGGTCTCTCCCAGGCAGAAATTTCAAGGCAGACAGGGGTTTCCAGATGTGCTGTCCAAGCTCTTTGAAGAAGCACAAGGAAGCGGGCAACGTTGAGGACCGTGAGACGCGGTGGTCGGCCAAGGAAACTTACTGCAGCAGATGAAAGACACATCATGCTTACTTCCCTTTGCAATCGGAAGATGCCCAGCAGTGCCATCAGCTCAGAACTGGCAGAAAACAGTGGGACCCTGGTACACCCATCTACTGTCCGAGAAGTCTGGTCAGAAGTGGCCTTCATGGAAGACTTGCGCCAAAAGCCATACCTCCGGACGTGGAAACGAGGCCAAGCGACTCAACTATGCACGAAAGCACAGGAACTGGGGTGCAGAAAAATGGCAGCAGGTGCTCTGGACTGATGAGTCAAAATTTGAAATATTTGGCTGTAGCAGAAGGCAGTTTGTTCACGCGAAGGGCTGGAGAGCGCACACGAATGAGTGTCTGCAGGCAACAGTGAAGCATGGTGGAGGTTCCTTGCAAGTTTGGGGCTGCATTTCTGCAAATGGAGTTGGGGATTTGGTCAGAATTAATGGTCTCCTCAATGCTGAGAAGTACAGGCAGATACTTATCCATCATGCAATACCATCAGGGAGGCATCTGATTGGCCCCAAATTTATTCTGCAGCATGACAACGACCCCAAACATACAGCGAAAGTCATTAAGAACTATCTTCAGCGTAAAGAAGAACAAGGAGTCCTGGAAGTGATGGTATGACCCCCACAGAGCCCTGATCTCAACATCATCGAAGTCTGTCTGGGATTACATGAAGAGAGAGAAGCAACTGAGGCTGCCTAAATCCACAGAAGAACTGTGGTTAGTTCTCCAAGATGTTTGGGCCAACCTACCTGCCGAGTTCCTTCAAAAACTGTGTGCAAGTGTACCTAGAAGAATTGATGCTTGATGCTGTTTTGAAGGCAAAGGGTTGTCACACCAAATATGGATTTGATTTAGATTTTTCTTCTGTTCACTCACTTTGCATTTAGTTAATTGATAAATATAATCTATTAACATGTCTATTTTGAAAGCATTCTTACTTTACAGCATTTTTCACACCTGCCTAAAACTTTTGCACAGTACTGTATATATATATATATATATATATATATATATATATATATATATATATATATATATATATATATATTACAGCGTGTAAAGCTTTGATCAGTATTGTTTTGCAGGTAGATGCTTAGGCCTAGATGTTCTGTGCAGTTATAGTTCAGAATATTTAATTAGAAAACAGGTTTCCCTTAGGGATATAACTGGCATCATGAAAAATGTATTCCTTTTTGTTGCAATAGAGGGGGGAGAAGAGATCCAAATGTGATGTATTCACCATCTCTTCCTCCAGTCAATTTGCCATGTTGTATGCTTCACTATTATTACTATACTTGGATCTCGTGTGCACTTGGAGATCAGATGACCTTTTACTCACACACACAATTCCTCATCTTTCATTTATCTATTCATATGTTTCTCTACAACTAAACGACATCTTCTGGATCCCTTTTATTTTACGTGGTTAACTAAGCCAATCAGATTTGCATTTTCTTTGGTGAAATGCTATTTATTTATTGACTATTCACCCCAAGTGCTTCTGAATATTTGTTTGTCTCTTTGTGGTATTAACTATTCTTCAGCTTTGATGTCATTTTGTGTTCAGTTTTCACAAGACATTTCCTTGAATATTGCTTGCAGCAAGGTTTAGAGTGAACGGTTTCTCTCAGTAGTATGAAGTCTGTAACCTGCAAATATACTTTGTTCATGTGTAGATTTTTACTGTATAAAATGGAAATAGTTTTTAAATAAGAAAAATGCTATAGGGCTGATTTATCAATTCACTGCAGTGCAACCACCAGAATAACCCATTAACAGGTGATTTTATATATTTTTTCTTAAACTTTGATTTGTTTTACTGTGGCTGTGCTTTCTATTTTGACAAAAACATAATGGGAGTCCTCCCAGGTGGATTTCCATACTTGTAAAGGCTCCAGTTTCTAGGCAACCTATAACTCACCTAAGGTTCATCAAAAATAGATGTTGCCATGGAGACAGATTGGATTAGTACAGTGCATGTTCCATGTGAGCTAGCTAACAGGCTCAGCCATTTGCTTGAGTCGTATTAGGGTATTGCCTTCTGCTGGGTTATTTGTTAAGGCCATCTGCTAGCTGCAAAGCTGAAATAAGGGGTCCTGGAAAACACTGTCAATTATAATATGAAAAACATGTATACATTTCTGTTTGTTTTTTAATGTACAGGTAATGGTGCTGAATTGTTGTAGTGTGGGCCAAATTGAGAAAGAACTGTGGGGAAAAAATGTGCATATACTGAAAACGTTCGTTCACTACTATAACTGTAAGATGCAGCTTTTGGCAAATGCTTAGGATCTCAGGCCAAAATTCACATACTGTGTGTAACCATCTTAAAAAAAAAAGGCCTTTGATAAATACTTTACAGAATATTTCTAGTTAATAATGTGTTCTCTTGATTGGAGACAAGACAGGCTGTCGAACCATACAGTACATATTCATATTTATTTTATTTTACATTCACTATTATAGTTGTTATGTTTCTGTGAAGTCAATCAACTGAATGCCATTGTGTAATTCACAATCAGACAAGTAAATGTTGTGTTCCACTGAAAGATATGCAAAACCATATCATGAAGCTATTCATTGCTTCTTTTTTTCAAATCCACCATTACTACCGTGGAATGCGGAAGGTTTTCTAATAGAAAATGAAATGACACCCTGTCAGCTTCCCTTCTTGCCTTCACAATTCAGATATTTCCAGTTGGCATAAATGTATGTACTACAATAATACCTGGGAATTACAGAAATAAGAAACGCCTGTAGCACGAAGCACACACGCTTGTTTAAGTGCCTCTAACGTGATTCATTTTGAAAGCATTTCAGGCAAATATAATCCCTGACACATGCTCTGTAATATTTAATGGCCAAATCTCTCTGTTGCAAGTCACTTTCCATTGTGATGGTGAAGACAGCATATATAAGGGTTTGCAATTAGATTCCTCTAGGATTATTTTTTTTCAGAAGAATCTACTGTGTAACCCTAAAGTAAGAAAAGGCATTAATCCGACAAACTAAATTCTTATCTCAGCAATAACTGATCTTACCCTAAATACTTTGAAAATAATAATCTCCCAGTTGACACATTTTTTATTTTTTTTCTCTTCAGAAGACCTGTTCTAGCTTATTTTGCTATGGAAAAGGAGCACACACAAATACACAGACTGTAAGCAATGAGTTAGTATAAAACTGCTTGAGGGAGAAAAAAAAATACAGAGAAAGTCACTACTACTTGAGTTTATGAATTAGCCCTGAATTAGAGTAACATAAAGTAAAATACTTATCTATTAATGCTGAACAATTTTTTATTTTATTTATTTTATATAGCACCTTACATCATAGACCCCAAGGTGCTTTACAGAAAACATAATACACACAGCATAATAAAACATTAAAATAGCATAAAAAGATAATACAAAGACTATTTCAAATAAAAGTAAATACATTTCCAATCATATTTAAAAAAAAAACAACAAAAAAACAGTAATAATAATAAGACTATAATAAAAAGGCCTGTGGATATAAATAAGTCTTCAATCTTGTTTTAAAAACAGCAAGACTCCTAGCTTCTCTGACAAAAAAAGGCAGAACATTCCATAATGTAGGAGCCTTATAAGAAAAGGCCCTTCCTCCCATACTATTTGCATTTACCCTTGGAATAACCAAGAGGTAAATGCAAATAGATTTCGCTTAGGATTGTATGGGATCAACAGCTCTTGTAAATAACTGGGAGCTAATCCAGTAAGGGCTTTATAAGTTAAAAATAAAATCTTAAAATCAATTTGAAACTGCACAGGAAGCCAGTGTAAAGAGGCCAAGACAGGAGTAAAATGTTCACCTTTTCTGGTTTTAGTTAGAATTCTTGCAGCAGCATTATGAATAAGCTGCAAGTGAGACACCAAATACTTTGGAATCCAAGAAAAAAATTGGCATTGTTAGCCCTCTCCTGCATTTTCCAACTGTGCTGAGTTTCACATAAAGTTCCACACGTAACCCAAAACCCCCACCCCAGCCCACAATAGATACAGTGGCTCTCAAAAGTATTCACCCCCCTTGGACTTTTCCACATTTTATTTTGTTACAACATGGAATCAAAATGGATTTAATTAGGAGTTTTAGCCACTTATCAACACAAAAAAGTCCATAATGTCAAAGTGAAAAATAAAATCTACAAATTGTTCTAAATTAATTACAAATATAAAACAGAAAATAATTGATTGCATAAGTATCCACCCCCTTTGCTCTGACACACCTAAATAAGCTCTGGTGCAACCAAATGTCTTTAGAAGTCACATAATTAGTTGAATGAAGACCACCTGTGTGCAATTAAGGTGTTTCACATGATTTCAGGTTAAATACACCTGTCTCTGGGAGGTCCCACAGTTGGTTAGTACATTTCCTAACAAAAACTACATAATGAAAATGAAGGAACATTCAAAGCAAATCCGGAATAAGGTTCTTCAAAAGCACCAATCAGGGGTAGGACATAAGAACATTTCCAAGGCATTGAATATCCCCTGGAGCACAGTAAAGTCCATTATTAAGAAATGGAGAGAATATGGCACAACTGTGAATCTGTCTAGAACAGGCCGTCCTCAAAAACTGAGTATCCGGGCGAGAAGGGCACTAGTCAGGGAGGCCACCAAGAGGCCTATGGCAACGCTAAAGGAGTTACAGTCTTCCACGGCTGAGCTGGGAGACACTGTGCATACGGCAACAATAGCCCGGGTGCTTCACAAAACTGGCCTTTATGGGAGAGTGGCAAAAAGAAAGCCATTGTTGAAAAAAACTCACATCAAATCTCGGCTAGAGTTTGCCAGAAGGCATGTGGGAGACTCTGAAACCAAGTGGAAGAAGATTCTATGGTCTGATGAGACCAAAATAGAGCTTTTTGGCCTCAACACTAAGCGCTATGTTTGGCGCAAGCCTAACACCGCACATCATCCTGCGAACACCATCCCTACCGTGAAACATGGTGGTGGCAGCATCATGCTATGGGGATGCTTCTCTGCGTCAGGGCCTGGAAAGCTCGTGAAGATAGAGGGCAAAATGGAGGCAGCAAAGTACAGAGAAATCCTGGAGGAAATCCTGCTGAAGTCTGCAAGAGACTTGGTACTTGGGAGAAGATTCATCTTCCAGCAGGACAATGACCCCAAACATACAGCCAAAGCCACACTGGAGTGGCTTAAAAACAAAAAGGTCAATGTCCTAGAGTGGCCCAGTCAAAGCCTGGACCTCAATCCAATTGAGAATATGTGGAAAGAGTTGAAAATTGCTGTTCCCCATCCAACTTGACGGAGCTTGAGCAATTTTGCAAAGAAGAATGGGCAAAAATTGCACTGCCCAGATGTGCAAAGCTGGTAGAGACTTATCCAAATAGACTCATGGCTGTAATTGCTGCCAAAGGTGCCTCTACCAAATATTGACTCAAGGGGGTGAATACTTATGCAATCAATTATTTTCTGTTTTGTATTTGTAATTAATTTACAACAATTTGTAGATTTTATTTTTCACTTTGACATTATGGACTTTTTTGTGTTGATCAGTGGCAAAAATTCCTAATTAAATCCATTTTGATTCCATGTTGTAACACAATAAAATGTGGAAAAGTCCAAGGGGGGTGAATACTTTTGAGAGCCACTGTACATTTTACAACTCCCAAACTCTGCTGCACATTCATCAGATAAGCTGAGAGAGAGAGAGGGACACACACACACACACCCACACCCACACCCACATGCACATACACACAGGGATGGAAATAAGACTCTTATTGCTTAGCATTTTCACCCATTCGCCCCATAGCAACCATTGCATGTATTGAACTAGTTAGTCAATTAAATGATTATTAAAAGTATATTACAAATACTAAAATTGTCAATAGTACCAGATGTTACAAGAAAAAATAACTTAATTGTAAAGTGACTTAGAATCATTCATATTGTCATTTAAAATGCTATAAACTCTGCCACTGAGTTCTGTGCACACTGATTAGATATGGTCTAATCATCACTTTAATGTAGAGAATAGCACCAACCATAACTATTAAACACTTGATAGTTCTAAATTTAGAAGTAGTAAGAAATTGTATTTTACTTTTTTTTTTTAAATAATACATTTCAGAAACATATTGAGCCAGACTGCCTACATATTGCACCTCACAAAGTCTGTCATTATTATTATTATTATTATTATTATTATTATTATTATTATTATTATTATTTGTTTATTCAGCAGACGCCTTTATCCAAGGCGACTTACAGTCATGCATAGACATAAACATTTGGCAGGCTCTTTTTATTTTAAATGTGCTCTTTTGACCTGCTTGTTGTTCATTACTACAAACGTGGTAAAGGAAATATTGGCTCCTAGTAATATGTTACCAAGCCTTTTTTATTATGTTCAGGTTCTATTTTGCTCCAATATAAATGTAAACATTATTCCCAAGTTGCTGTGAATTCCATTACAAATGCTTAAGTTAACTTTCTGACCCTCCTGTTTGCTTTGTGAACACAGTGAGCAAAGATTTTGCGTTGTTTTGTATTTACATTTTTTTAAAGAGATATGAGCTGTCAATGTATATGGTGGCATCTGTTTATGGAATTTGTACAGTAGCTTGTTTTCTCTGAGTTATCATTTGAATCCAATTTGAGACAAATCCTGAATGTGTAGTCTCTTGTAAATGGCCTATAGAATTGGATTAGCATGGTACTAAATCAGAGGTTGCGCTAGCTTTTCTGTTCATGTGTTCTTGAAACGCACATGCCCAAAATCCCATCCGTCAAATATACATTTTAACACAAAAGCTAAGAAACTCCCGGGATGTGCATTTTGGTAAATTTTTATGAACGTTTAAACTCTATGGCATGTAGTAGTTTAAAAAATACCTGTCTGTGTATAGATATACATATAAACACAGACACACTTTTTTCTTTGTTATATATACTAACAGTAGACCGTTCGCATGACAACGAGACGAGATTCTAAGCACTGTTGCCTTCATATACAGTGCCTTGCATAAGTATTCACCCCCCTTGGACTTTTCCACATTTTGTAGTGTTACAACCTAGAATTAAAATGGATTTAATTAGGATTTTTTTGTCACTGATCTACACAAAATAGTCCATAATGTCAAAGTGGGGGAAAGAATCTACATATTTTTCAAAATTATTTACAAATAAAAAACGGAAAAGTCTTGATTGGATAAGTATTCACCCCCTTTACTGTGACACCCCTAAATAAGCTCTGGTGCAACCAACTGCCTTCAGAAGTCACATAATTAGTTGAATGGAGTCCACCTGTGTGCAATTAAAGTGCCACATGATCTCAGATTAAATACACCTGTTTCTGGAAGGCCCCAGAGTTTGTTAGAGAGCATATCTAAACAAACAGCATCATGAAGACCAAGGAGCTATCAAAACAAGTCTGGGATAAAGTTCTGGAGACGCACCAATCAGGGTTGGGTTATAAAAAAATATCCCAAACTTTTAACATCCCCTGGAGCACCATTAAATCCATTATTAAAAAATCATGGGACTGGAAAACTGGTCAGGATTGAGGGCAAGATGGATGGAGCCAAATGCAGGGAAATTCTAGAGGAAAACCTGTTTCAGTCTGCAAGAGACCTGGGACTGGGGCGGAGGTTCACCTTCCAGCAGGACAATGACCCTAAACACGCAGCCAAAGCTACACTGGAGTGGTTTAAAAACAAGAACCTCAATGTCTTAGAATGGCCCAGTCAAAGCCCAGAACTCAATCCGATTGAGAATCTGTGGCAAGACTTGAAAATTGCTGTTCACCAACGGTCCCCATCCAACTTGACAGAGCTTGAGCAATTTAGCCAAGAAGAATGGGCAAAAATTTGAGGATCCAGATGTGCTGGTAGAGACTTACCCAAAAAGACTCGCAGCTGTAATTGCTGCCAAAGGTGCTTCTACCAAGTATTGACTCAGGGGGGTGAATACTTATGCAACCAACAAATGTCTTTGTTTTTGTTTAATTAACTTTTGTGTCACAATAAAAAATATTTTGCACCTTCAAAGTGTTAAGTATGTTGTGTAAATCAAATGGTAAATATCCCAATTAAATCCATTTTAATTCCAGGTTGTTACACTACAAAATGTGGAAAAGTCCAAGGGGGGTGAATACTTATGCAAGGCACTATATATATGTATATATATATGTACAAAAACATCATAACAAACATAATGCACAGTAAAAATAAAAAAAGCCATATGGAGTTATCGATTCATTAATATACAGTATACTGTATATATTAGGATCCAAAGCTTTTCCAAAAGCTTATCTGAGTCATGCATGTGGAGTATCAATTGAAGCTGCTGGCCAGATGCATCTGGGTTCAGCTTAGAGGTCAGGGGGCGGATGTAAAGGTCTATAAGGGCCACATGTTGCCATCAGGAATAGGTTTGTCCAACCCTGCTCTGTGTCATGCTTAAATATTCTGGGCAGTGCTCTGTTTTTGCATGCTGTTTCATTTTACATATTTTACTACAGCAATAAACAGACTTCAAACTTGACTGTGAAGTCTGATTATTAATGTAGCTTTTAAGATATTTCAGCACCATGCCTTGGTAGTATAGACAGTAGTAGATTTTGAGATCTTGAAAAAAAAAAAACCATTACATTTACTGCTTGTATTCAGTATTAACTTCAGTGCAATATAGTGTACATAATAAAATGGTTAGCTTTTAAAACTTTCTTCGCTGCTCTGTTTTTTTTATTGGTTTTGGTGAAAGTTCTCTTGTAGAATGTGTCAGTTATATTTCACAATCAATGAATAGACTTGAATAAAAAATAAAATCAAATAAGTTTTTGTTGAAGAGATATGTACACCACAGTAAGTAAGTAAACACAACATGTTGAATGATGTTTTGTATAAGATCTAGGAATACTATCTTGGAACTTTGTGTGTGTGTGTGTGTGTGTGTGTGTTTTAATGTATTTTCATTTGTAAAGATTGCAACCTGGTTAGTTTTTATCCAGTTGTTTATTATTTCAAATTAGCAGCACTGTTACCGCTGTTTATAAAACTGTTTCCAAATATAAATATGTGGTAGGTATATTTTCAATGGATATTTTATTCTTATTATTTAAATGTGAGAAGTGTTTTATCTTGTTCGGTTGCTTGGCTGCTGAGAAGGGTATTTCGTTTCTATACAATACCATGTTGAAGCAGTACAGTGTAATGTTCTTCAAATGCACACCATAGGTGTAACTGGAGTGTATTCTACACATGAGCTATTTTGTTTTGTTTTTAACTTTGTACAGTGCTCCGCGATGCCTTGGTGTGAAGGACGCTATATAAAAATGAATTGGTATTGTATTGTATTGTATTGTATTGTATTGTATTGTATTGTATTGTATACCACTAAATTAATCCTGAAGCATGGTTGCTGTTATATGCCAACTTATAACGTGTAGTCACCATACAGACAGCTTCAATCCTTTTTAGCTCATCCCTTTCAGTAAACAATTCTGTTAAAACTAAGTTACATACCAGTAAGTATTTATTTTGTTTGGTTTCCTACAGGAGAAGGTCCAAAGCTACTACTGAGCTAAAATGAATGTTTTGAAAGTTTTTAAAAGCTTTAAAAATTATTCGATTAAATGGAAGATCTTCGTCCATTCCGAAATCAGAATGCTTTGTTTTGAATGTCAAATTTGAGCGTTCTATACCTCAATAAGTATTGATTTTTGTTCAGTTATATATGTCCTTTGTAAAGCTATAAGGATAAGAAACTATTTTAGGTGACATTGTTAATCAATATAGAAAAACAGGAGAACAATTTAATTGGAAATCAAACAGGACAGCATGAGACCAAAAATAAAATATGCTTCTTTTAGGAAAAGAAATGTGCTGCCTTTTTGTGTTTCGTATGTATTTATGTTGGCGCCTGCTCCTCCTGATGCTTTCCTTTGCCTCAGAATAATTGGACATGTTGAAAATGCAGTTACAGGGTGTTCCGGACACCAATCAATTTTGGGTCACAGTCCTAGGAAAAAGATGTGTGGTGCTGTACCATTAGGCCAGTCTTTATCAATAATAAAGACAGATATATATTCATAAAGCCTTTCCGGTGACAGAGACATTGATATTCATAAGGAGCTATGCATCCACTACAGTTCCCTTCTGTTAATCCAAAGTCGTACCTTTCAAACCACTGTAATTGATCAACAGTCAATCAGCAAAGGGCAATGAGGCCATCCAGTCTCATGAACCACCTTAAGCCTTATTAAAGGAAACATGGAAAATAAATTAGCTACCTAGCAAAAAAAAAAAAAAAAAACACTTATTATTGCATTTGGTTTTATTATTCTAGTCAACACTTCTGTGGTTTAACCAATTAATACACATTTTGGTACTTGTGACAGGAAGAGAGCTCTGTCGCTGGTTCTTGTGCGGATGTGTGCAACTGGGACGCGGAACAGGAGACGCGTTACTAGGCAACCATTTGAGCAGTTAGGCTTGCCTGCCGTTGAGCTGATGGGGAGGTCTGGATTGGCTGGGAGGTGTGCCCGGGGAGGCTGGGCACAGCTTGAGGAGACTGCACTGCCATGCTACACAAAGCTTGCTGTGTTGACATCAAGGAGAAGAGCATCCGCACCATGGAGAGAACTACTACACAAAACCCTTCCACTCCAAGACGGTGCTCGTGAAGGCATTGCCCAGCCGAGGCCGTTTGAAGAGGCCATTTGAAGAGGCCGAAGTCGCCGTGTGCATGTCGGGACTCCAGGAGCCCAGACATAGGCCAGTTTAGTTTAGAGGATGTTGATCCCAAACAGCATAGAGAGGTTTTGCGTAATGTAGGTTCCTGAAGCGGGACGTTCCTTTTAGT
Source organism: Acipenser oxyrinchus oxyrinchus (assembly GCA_030684275.1). NCBI lineage: Eukaryota > Metazoa > Chordata > Actinopteri > Acipenseriformes > Acipenseridae > Acipenser > Acipenser oxyrinchus. The sequence goes on from CM060247.1 coordinate 33,583,170, forward strand.
GGGACTAGCGCACGCCTTGTGTGGCAAACTTTTATTTTTAGCTTTGTTTTTTTCTTCTTTTCTTTATTAAATGTGACACTAGGGTTACTATTGCTGGTACTCTAGCAATTTTGTTGAAAATATTCAGGAACACAAGAAGAGTCACAATCAGTGCTGGTCTCAATACGATCTTTAACATCCACAGAGGAGGCTGGATGCTGTTTTTATGTCTCTTTGAAGGCTGTGACCTCTAGTAGTGCAGTACTCCCACACTACATTCCTCAGAGATGTTAGATGTATGGATTATGTGCAGGTTTTAGTATGTGCAGGCTTTAATACATAACTGTTACCCATTGTCCTTTAAATGGCAACATCTGGTATAGCAAAAGTATCACCTACAGTAGAACAACCACCGGCTTGTTGCAAAGCTCTTTGCCAGAGTAGAATTAATTATCAAAAATCGCAACACGGTGCTGACCAAAGTATTGGGCCTTGCTTTTGATCATTACAGTTTACAACATGCTTGATAATACAAGAGAATGCAAGCTAGTCAATGACGCAAATATTAATGTTTAAATATAATTAATGTAATTAAATATAATGACCTTCCAATATGAAACACTCAAAGATAATGACTATTTTATTTAAATCTTTGTTTCTGGTGTGCGTCTGGAATTGTCTTTTGTAATCAGACACCTTCCTTTAACTTTTCAGACAGCGACCCCAGTGACCCCAGAAATTGGAAAATTCTGTGCCTGACCTTGTCAATATACAAAGCTAAAGTGTTGACAAGGAAGATTATAATATCTGTCAAAAGCAGAACAGAAACCAAGCAAGTACCAAGTACAAGTCTGCTACAGCAAAGTAATTCAGACACATATATCATTTCTATTATCACTGTTCCATTGTAGATTATGCGTCATGTTTTACATCATGTTTTTTTTTACATCAGGGTACATTTGTGATTTGTGTGTTAAGAATGTTAAAGTTATTAACAGAATCTCTATTTCACTATTACTCTGGCAATCTGTTTTGTATTTAACAAAAGAGAAAATGCACTTACATTAGCTAAATGGGTCTCAGATGTCAAACTTTGAAAGGAACCCAAGGTTTTTTTATTTTAAAACATGATATCTTGTACTACTTTAGGTTAAAGGAAGCTCTCGGTTTCTATGCATTTTTCTTGGGTTATCTGTTTGCAGTTGTACTCCCTGGATAATTTCAAGCATGTCGTAATTTCAAGCATGTCAGTCAATAGGTGAAGGAGCTGATTGGTTATTGACAGGAAAGAAGCAGGTGAAATTATCCTGGAAGTACACAAAAGTCTGAAAGCATGGCTTGCAAACACAGATTTCCTTAACCTAAAGTAGTACCAAATATCATGTTTTAAAATGAAATTAATGTACATGTTTGCTAAAGCATGTGTTTTTTTTAAAACTGCCCACTATTTTGTTAACTACAATTACTTAAACAATATATTTATAGTAAAAGTAGGAAATGAACACCTGCAAATCGATTCTAGCCGGGATAAAGTCAAATAGTTTGAAACCTATTCTTTTCAGCAAATAAATGTACTACAGCAAGTAGACCATCTTATATGATAATAATGTAAGACTTTCCTGTTACCTTGACCTGCCCCTGATACTTTAAAAGACCTCCCAAGTCTGGTTTAATCATGTTGAACTTTTACTGGAATGGAACAAGGTACACATTCTGGAATTCTGTGCTTTATTAAAATGGATTTTGAATGGGTTAATTAAAAACACATGGCTAATTGTAGCATTGTATATTGGGAGCTTTTCCATTATTTTCTACAGAAACATATGCTACAACAACTTTTCAAGCCTATGGAAAAGTAATTACTGTTCTGAGTGCGTGTGTGTGTGTTTTTGAAAGATAAAGATGTTGAAAATCTAATCCAATTTTTAGGCTAAGACTGCCTGATTCAACATGTTATCTATTCAAACAATAAACATTGTTCTGTGGATTAATCAGTCCGTGACTTTTACAATTTAAGTGGGAGGCAGTTACTTTAAAAGTAACTGCAATTTAATTTTAGGGAGGCAGTGTGGTCCAGTGGTTAAAGAAAAGGGCTTATAACCAGGAGGTCCCCGGTTCAAATCCCACCTCAGCCACTGACTCATTGTGTGACCCTGAGCAAGTCACTTAACCTCCTTGTGCTCCGTCTTTCGGGTGAGACGTAATTGTAAGTGACTCTGCAGCTGATGCATAGTTCACACACCCTAGTCTCTGTAAGTCGCCTTGGATAAAGGCGTCTGCTAAATAAATAAATAATAATAATAATAATAATAAGTGAATGCCATACTGTGTTACGTTTCCATCTAAATGCTAAGTTTCTCAGTAAACCCCTTAAGAGAAATCTCTGCCAGCCTTGTGATGTGATTCTTGGGAATCACAACCTACCAGATTGTTGAAAAAGAGAGCTGGATATTTCAATGGATAGAGGTTCTGTTCAAATTAAATGAGGAGGCAGGTTGCCATGGAAACATCGGCTTTTATCTAGGAGAGTGCAATATACAATACTAAAGTTGAATAAATATCAAACCACTAAGCCTCAGAATGGTTATTTTAGAGATGGGTGAATTTATTTATTATTAGAGATGGGTGAATTTTTTCTTTTTGAAGGTTTTAAAATGTTTGGATTTTCTCATATGCAAAATGTTGTATTATTATCCCCCACTAAGAATGCATACCCTCGGCGACAGGGGTATATATGTAGTGCAGGCAGCGGTACATGCTGTATGCATTTCTAGGCGTTCTTATTTTAGGTTAAACCATATGCCTGGGTTCTACTTCCCAAATTGCAGATACAATTAGGGTTAAACTTGATTTTACCTGAAATTGATGACAAATAATTTAGTCAATTTAGACAGATTCCTTAATTAATGTATCACAGTATCAAGGTGTGTACTTGTGCAATAGTGAATCTGTGGATATGGGAGGCATCTATTCTGTTTGTATATCTTACATATATGATAGGTATATGTCATGGTGATCCCATATTACTGAAGGCAACAGTATGTCACTGACGTGCTTGTTAACATAATAGATATAGTACTACAGTATTTGTGGCATAGTACATGTAGTCTGGGTATAAGATACATGAGATAACATGCGTACTAAACGTCTACATATACCCTGGTTTTATCTTGCCAATAATATTTTAGAGCAATTTAACAAGACATGTGTCTTGCAATGCATGCAGCACCAAACTCTTCCCTGCCTGAAAGCATTACATCTCCCCTTTTTTAAATCACCATAAAAACAAGAACCCCTGGTTATTTGTTGCATAACAGTGATGGCTTTCATGCATTATAAGATGATACCTGATTCTATAAGAAGCTGCTGATGGTTCTGAGCCAAGAGTCTGTAACTGTCATAAAGGTTTATGCTTTTCAGCAAATACAAACCTTAAAACAAGTAGGTAGCGTACTGTTATGATTGCACTTTTTAAAAAAATGAACAGCTCAATAATGTTTTAATTGTATGTGTTTATGAAGGACAGGGGTGAGGCTATGTTGTTATGTATTAATTATCTCAGAAATAAGACTGTATTACAGGTTTCATGCAGCGGTTAGCAATTTAAAAGAAAGCACAATTTAATATTAATGGGTTCTCTACATGGGGTGTTTCAGGAAAACAACACAAATCCAAAAAGGCTTGCCTAGTTTGCCACATTTTTTTTTTTTTTTTTTTGTTACTTAAGAGATTTTTTTTGCGGCTTGTTACTGTTAAAGTGGAGAGTAGAGACAGGCTATCAATGACTCACATGCAAAATTAAGATACAATCAGTAGACCTGAGGGTTGATTCCAGGAAAGGTTCTTCTCATGAAAATTGCTTTTTAATCAAAAGATTGCACAATTGGCTGCTTTGTTGTCCATTATCTTTCACAGAGCATGGCTAGATCATGTGCCTCTTTTCATACAGTGATACCCATGAGTATCAGCACCCTGTAGTTTGAGGTAATACATTATAAATTACAAAAGTGAGCAAGATACAAAGACAGTGAGTGCATCAAGGCTGTACTTTGTGTAATATAATGACAGCAGAATGCTAGTATTCTCCTTAAATTACACAGCATAGAAATCCTAGTAAGCTGAAATTGCAAACAAAGCTTTAAAAAAAAGCTGTAGTAATAGTTCAATGACTGACCAAAAAATGTGATAATGTAAGTAAAATTAGAAATGACATGCAGTGTTTGTGCAACTATACTGCACCAATTGTAAGAAAGCAGGATATCTGTTATTATTATTATTTGTTTATTTAGCAGACGCCTTTATCCAAGGCGACTTACAGAGACTAGGGTGTGTGAACTATGCATCAGCTGCAGAGTCACTTACAATTACGTCTCACCAGAAAGACGGAGCACAAGGAGGTTAAGTGACTTGCTCAGGATCACACAGTGAGTCAGTGGCTGAAGTGGGATTTGAACTGGGAACCTCCTGCTTATAAGCCCGTTTCTTTAACCACTGGACCACACAGCCTCCTTATTTCACAAGGGGCATGATAGTGGGTGCCCGTGAAACCGGATTGTTCCAATGGATGCATTGACAAAGGTGTCCATCAAGACAGTTTCCTAGAAGGGCAGCATTTGCAGAAAAAACAACTTTAGAAAGCACCATTCCATTTGCAAGCGGGTCATGATGGAACAAGCTTGCATACATGTGCAACCTATTGTGACAAGAAACAGATGTGCTACAGTGGCCCAAATTACAGAAACCCTCAACAATGAATGAGGCAAACTGGTTTCTACTCGAGCATTAGATAAGGCACACCTGTTTCCACTCAAAGAATGTGCGTTAAGCTACGTAGTCCTAGAAACTATGAAGGCCATTCAGTTATTTTATGGCCAGTCAGTGTATAAAAATAGTACAATCCAAAAATGTGAGAGAATTCAGAATAACCATAACAACAGTGCAAGATCTGACTTGACTTTGACAGTGGGCTAATTGTAGATGCTTGTTTGGCAGGTGCCTATGTATACAAATGTGCAAAATCTTGTGATTTAACATGAAATATATAATATTGGGTGTGGCCACTATAGACAGGTCCTGTACAGGTGGTCAAAATACAGGTTTCATTGAATAACTACATCATACTGTATGTGACAAAATATTATTTGTGCAAGCTATATTGTAGAAAACGAATTCTAGAAAAGCACTTTTTGAATGTTAATTGAATTTTGTTTATAGCAAACACATTAAATGAGTATTTTTAAGTGTTTAACTGTTTATTTACAGCATTTTATGTAACTTTGGGGGTGGATTCTCTGCAGGTGCTTGCCAAACATTTGCATTTAGTTTAAAATTAGACTTTTTCAAAGTGGTGTATACAGCAGAAAGCATATTATGATGTCTGTACTTAATCATGACAGGAAACTTTTGGTGTGAAGGCCAAATCAGGTTAACAAATAAATAAATAGATGCTTTGCTGTTGTGCTATATGGTTTTACAATATTCAGGAGCAGCTGTTGGAAACCTATTACAGGTACATAACAAATGAGAGAAACACACAGCAGGCATTTCTTGACCTGTGTACACAGCTAAAACAGCCTCACCTTAAAATGAACAGCTGCTTGTATTCGAATGACAGAAAGGGCTATTGGAAACTTGCAATGCTGGTTGATTTGTGGACTGACAATAGTGAAAGGTGAGGGTTTAAGGCAGTAGTTACATATTATAATCACTAAAAACTGAACTGTAGCATGAAACATTCAATAGCAGAATTTTCAAACCTGTGGGTTTAGAGCTGAATAATGAATTCTAATCTGAGCCTTAAGCAGCTGCTGGAGGTTTTTACATTATTTCCTGGGCTCCCCAAAGCTTATTTTGAGTCCCATCTGTTGCACACTTTAATCACAGACTCGTTATTGTACTTCAAAATGCTAAATACTGGCTGGGTTTTTTTTTTTTTGTATTTTAATTGGTTCCATCAGTGTTGATTCCATGACCAAAATATGTTAGCTTAAATTAAATGGGTTGTTATTCAGTTTCATTAAAAACATGCAGGTTTTTTTTTTGTGTGTGTTGGTTTTTTTTGGTTTTTTGTTTGCATTGGAAAATAGAACTGGCATGTTTCTATGTACCACAGAGTTTATTCAGATCTCTAAAGTCTATGCTACTGTATCTTTGGTCCCAAAATAATTGACAACAATTATCAACCCTTTAGACAGACTAAACAATTGACCTTATCCCCAAAGCATAGATAGGCACGAGAGAAAGTTTTTTGACTAATGACCCAATCATTCTGATACACAATTTTACAGTAAGTGCTATCATGTGTCAAAAGAATTTGAATAATATTCATAGCTGGTTTCACATTCTTTGTAGCCAGTTATAGGGTCAAAGTGTTTCAGATGATGTCATGACTGAGTTTAATGAAGGCTTTCTGCATTTTAACTTAAGGCAGCTGTAAAGAGTATAGTACTAACTGTACATGGTCCTGGGGTTAGTATGGTGAACATTACTAATGATAGTCTGCTGTATTGCACTGTACCAATTTCTTGTCAGTCATATGAATAAAAATAAGTATATTTCATTACCATAATGTTACACTCTTTACATTTATCTAGACTAGAGAACCGCTTATCCAACTGTAATGGTATAGAAATTCTTTAGAGTATAATAATTGGGAGATATGTGGAGGCTTTAAAAAAATGGTACTATATAACTTGTTTTTAAATATTATTTCTGTGAAATATACTGTATATCTATGTTACTGACCATTATATCAAATCTGTAGTGCCTTGTTTACCTTTTCATACAGAATAAAGGTTTACTGCCTGCTTTGTTGTTTTCTTAAGTCAACCTTGAAAAGGTCTGAAAGGTAGCTGGACTCAGCGGTTTCTGATAATGTGAGTATCAAATTGAGCTAGAGTGGTAACAGCAAGCACAATACCCCTAGAGAGCCTGTCTCCCATTAATTTGCACAGTAATTCAGAACAGATTAGATCAGCAATCCTTTCCATAACGTCTTCCAGTGCACGTACAGCCCCATCAGTATCAACTACTGTAACACCCCCATTACTGGCAGTCAACCCTGAACAATAGAGTCTTCTGTCTTCTGCCGCTGTTTATGTGGAGTCATAACCTGGTTAAATCTCATTTTATTTATAATTTTACTTTGCTTTTAAAGGTCAAGTTCCTAGGACTTCCCAACTAGCTCAATAATATGTTCCCACTTTTTATAAAAAGCACTTCATTGAATTAGCAGCCCTTTGTATGTGTGAGGGTAGTGAGGGTTTGGAGTGTTTAATACAGAAATTTGAAGCTTCTTTAAATGTTGTGTTCTTTTTGTGACAGAAGCAATTCAACATGTTAAGGTCCTTAAACATTCTGTCAGTGATCTGTTTTTTTGACAGGAGGCACAGTACACGATGTATCATCAAAAATAATACCATTTTCTGATTATTCATCAACATTTCTTGTATTGGCTTAGCTTGCAGATTTAATTTTTTAAGGATAGTGCAATATGTTTATTTGTATTTTCTACATATATCAGCTGTATCAGGACAATATTTGTTCCAGATTAATTTTGTTGCCATTGCTGGTAACACTAAGGCCTGCTAATGGTACTGCTAGTCTCTTCATGGAAATACAAGTCTAATAGTATCGCAAAGGTGTTTTTCTGTAAGATTTTAACATTAGGTTCAATTAGGTCTCTATTTTAAAAGCTTTCAAGTAGCAGGTACAGTGTTTGTTTACTGTGATCAGCTGCTCTGTATTTGTAAAGAACAAAGAGACGCCATCACACAGCTTTGGTGCTTTTATTAGTACAGCTCAAGTAACTTTATTGTTGTTTTATTTTGGTAACTTGAAAGGTACACCTGCCTGGCTATGCTGCATTCATCACAGTTGTAAGCATCTGTCTGGTTTGCCTCCTTATCAAAATTCAGCTTTTTTCACAATCCTAAAATAAAACAAAAGCTATGTTCAGAATTCCACTTCGAGGGAGTTTATTGAAATATATGGGATAATACAAAAATTTAAAATGTGATAAAACATATTAGGTCATATTTAATTGGATAATTTTGCTGTGTGTTTTGTCCCCCCCCCTCCTAAAAAAGGGTCCAGAAGGAGACTTGGAGCATGTATGAATTACATGATAGGAAATATATGAATAGCTTCACATAAAAAATAAAAATCAATATATATATATATATATTAAACGAGCTGCTTCCACTCGGGTTCATTGCCCCTTAACAGATGTTGACCCAGACAGACACAGAAATTGCAGTTTTAGCACGGATGCACACTTTTATTCAAACACAAATAAACAAAAACAAAAATAAACACCTCGCTCTCACAAGCACTAACTAAAACACACAGGAACACACTAAACTATAAAACAGGACAGCTAAGCTGTTTACCTGCCAAAACAAAAATCAAACAAAAACAAAACACACAGTTTTTAAACAAATAACACGAATCACAAAACAAAAGGCTTCCACACGGTACCTTTCTCTTTATATGCTTCAGCGCACAAACAAGCAGGCTCTCCACACAGCAGCCCTGAACAGACGGGCTGCTTCCTTTAAATACCCTGCACCTGGCTCTAATTTACAATGATCGCCAGGTGCAGGGGATAACGAAGGGTCACAGGTGTTGTGATTCTTGGTCTCCCAGTTTGTGGCCTGTCAGAGTGATTAAAAAGAAACCAAAAACATTTTGTCAATGTCCATCATTTATATACCTTATTTTATTTATATACCTTATTTTTTTATAATAGTGATGAGTTTCTTTTGATGCTCTGTATATATATATATATATATATATATATATATATATATATATATATATATATATATATACCTGTATGACCAGTTCCACCCACAGACTCTGCAGATGCCTCATACCCTGCAGTTCCACACAGCTATATGTCACAAAGGAGAAATCAACATTACCACTTGGACAATGTGGGTTTGAGTTTAGTAATGGAGGCATGTTGTAGAATTAATACTGCACCATTCGGATTGCCTGATGGGGCCTGTTCTGTATCAAGGGATTAATGAGTCTTCACAAATATGTTCAGGAAGTAAACCATTTAAATCACCTTTGACTTGTTAATTTACTTTGGATGAGGCTTAGGAAATCAAACATGCACCTTAGAACTGAAAACTGAAGGAAAAAAAAACCCAGCATACAATAAAAATACAATATTATTTGTGCTGGTGGGTGGGGAGCTTTATAGCAAGAAAATAGCCTGTTGTGCATGGTTGTTATCTAAAAACTGGGATATTGAAGAAGCTATCATCCATAGATCTGGAATCAAATATATTTTTTTCCAATTTTAAACTAAGGCTCTGCTAGTTGCTGATGCCATAGTGTAGGCAGTTCATTTTCTGTGTACTTCTCTCCCAGGAAGCTGAAAATCTCCATACAAGACTATGCAAAATATTAGCTGGGATAATTTAGCATTTTTTTAAAATTATTTTTTATGTAAATAATTAATCAGAAGAATTTATAAAGAGATCAAGCATTACACTTGGGAGCACAATGCTTATGATGTCCCTTATTTTAGCACAGCTAAAGCTGGACTGAAATGTGAAGAACAGTTCATTTAAATACATTCATACAGACAGACATAAATAAATAAATAAATAAATAAATAAATAATGGGATGCTGCAATTTAAATTACCAGGTTTCTATCTTTTTTTTTCTTAGATCTAAAAATCAAAATCTTCTCAGTTAAACTAATTGTAATTAATACTTGTACTGTGATTCTTGAAATGCATTTGTTTACGACTGTAGGTCGCTCTGGATAAGGGCGTCTGCTAAGAAATAAATAATAATAATAATAATAATAATAATAAACTCTAAGGTCAGACTGCCGCTTTAGATCTGATCTATAAAATAAATGACTGTCTGCCAGTCCACTGTCGGATTGAGAGTTCCTAGGAATTTCATTTACATAAATACATCTTCAGAATGTAAGTACTGTACTAGCTGTAGAATAACCTTTTCATATTGCACAGAATTGTTATTTTCCATGGGCTAAAATATAATTTAATAATGGCTTGAACCCCCTGATTTTTAATATGATTCAGAGAATCGTGCTTGTGTGGGCTACTATATATTTTAAATGAAACGTTTGTGAATCACAGCAATTTATACAGCCCCACAGACTTCATGGATTGTTACTGTTACTGTTCTACACATAGAGCTGTTTAAAGCTTAATACTGTAGTTAATGATGGTGGGGATGCTCTCAGCCCTGTAATACAGCAGAGCAGGTGAATTATTAAATCCCTGTGTGGAGTCACATTTACTGAAGTCACCATTTGGCTGTATTGCCATTCAGGATGCCTTTTGGGAATAAAATTAATTATTAAATAAATGAACAACAACTCTTAAATTAGTTCAGTCAATACTCCTATAATTTTTTTTTTTAACAAGGCCTGTGTAATTTTGACTTAGATACATTCAATTGGGCATGAAAGTACATTTTCCAAACAGGTGCCTGCTGAGGTTATTGTCCAGCTCTGTATTTGTTACCACTCTCATAACTGTGATATATCCCCTCACCTCTGTACCTGTATTTGATTATGCTCAAAAGGGCCCCCACAACATTCAGACACACTCTGGATTCATTAATTTCCTGCTGGCTAGACTTGGGAGGTTGTGTTTGACTCATAACATCTGCAGAAGAAGTTGGTTATATTTATTGATGACTTTAAAGTACAAAGTGGGTGTGTAAATGTGCCATCTGCGCTGTTAATTTAGTTTCAAAACTCTGTAGTGTGAGATGTAAGCCATTAGACTGGAAAGGCATAATGTATTTAGATTTTTGAGGTCAAACATAGACTGTACATACTACAGATGGAGTTGTAAATATAAAGGCGCTGGGGAACCTGTGTAGTAAAACTTAAAACCAACAAAACTAAGGAGTCTATATTAGTTTCTGTTGTAATGTAACATTTTTGTGAAACCATTTTCATATCATATCTTACAAGCCAAAGCAAGTGCAGCACAATATTATATATTGTACTGTGCACAATATGATATAATGTAATCTCAATGCCCTAAAATATATCAATCATATTTAGTGATGTTAATAAATACATAACCCCAGTGGGAAAACCCCAGCTGGATTAATACAGAGTTTTAAAGCAGTGATGTGCCACTCTTTAGATCTATTAAAAAGATTCTGCCACTTCTTTATTTGGAGTGTCATTTAGTACACTGTATATTAGAATATTTTCAAATCTGTTTTTTCACCCAATCAGTTGTACTGATATATGATTGAAAACACATTATACCTAGAGTTTCTGATTTTTGGTTTTAACCGATTAAAACTGATAAAACACCAATACAAAAAAAATGAAATTGGTGTATATCCAGTAAACACTGGAAATGGTTAATGGTTACACGACTCACATTGATTTGACCTCTTTCCCCGTGCAAAAAATAAATAAAATACCTAAAAAATATATATTTTTTATGAGTGCAGTTGGGCAATGCCCCTCCTGCCTGACTTGTATCTTGCATTGATTCGTTCTGAATACTTTAAGCCCACCCCAACTACTGAGTGGCAGCAAATTCCTACATTTCTAGGAGGATTGTAACACACTTGCGAGATTTAAAACAAGATGTTCTTGCTTGCGAGGTTTAAAGCTATATTACAGTACATAGTAGTTACACGCTTGTGGAATTTAAAACAGAATTGCAAATTGTGGCGAAATGTAAAAAAATGCCTAAACACACAGAAACCCCAGAAGAATGTTCCCGTGACCATAAGGATTTCATTGTGGAAGACAGCAAAGGAAAGAAGGTTCAATTGAAGTGTGCAAGTACTGTCGAGTTACAAACATACTGTGAAAGAAAAAAAAATGAAAATAACCAAAGACAATAATATCATACAGTATATAAAAAGCGAAAACCCTGAAAAAAACAAAACATTTCCATATAACTTGAAAACAGCAAAAAAAATAAGCACCGAAAAATTTTATAAAAACTGAAAAGCAGAAGCCCTAATTATACCCTAACTAGAGTATACAGTACATTGCTAAAATGAATCCATATACTGTTTTGAGGCATATTGATCATTGCTGATATTTCTTTAAATAAGCTGTATATGCAAACAAATCATGCGGCTTGACAGCCCATGATGTCTTATGAGCAGTTCCATGGCAACACTCCTTTGATGGTGTTTGCTTCTGATTTATGACGCTTTCTTTCCAGCTATTTCCTGTGCCTTGACACTAAGTGGAGGATAGATCTTATAATGGCTATATATAATACCCTTTTGTTCCTCAGTGTTGACAACCAGAGGTTAAAGCAAAGCCTTAATGCACCAACCACCTCAAATATTTGCTTCCTGGTGGATCATCTTTTTTAAATTTAATTTTACTGGAAACCAGTGTTTGAGGCATGAGGCTGTCATGTCTAAATATATCTATCTATCTGTATATGTAAAGTACAAACCACGACAGGCTGTGCGGTTCCCATGATGTATACTATGCCTGGGGTGGTGATGAGGGCCTTTAACCACCCCAGAAGTGTATATACCATCGAACCGCCGCTTGAAGTGGTTGATACCGCTTATAACACGGCTACCTGTCATTTTGGGGATGAAAAATAATTAGAGTAATTAAAACACATTTTTAATTATTACAAAACAAGAAACTTTTATTGTGTATACATCCGCAGTGTAATATAGTCCCAAATTGAATTTAATTAATTGTTCGCTTATTAAAAATAAATTGCACATGTTCATTTATTGTGAATTTCTGCATCGAAAGTGTCATCTCACTAGAAACTAGGGGACTGAGCACAAGCTGTGATGATGGGCGGAGTTTCAAATGACACAAAGAAAGTAAGGGGAGCAGCTGCGATGGAGACTGAAGCCGGATCTTGAAGTGAGTTTGTGAACTCATTATATGTGAGGCACACATATTCTAGTAGGTTTTCATCCTTTTGGATCTCAAAATATGTTTTTGTTAGTTGTCGGACACCCTCGCGTCCAAGTCGTGCCAGACTTTACGCACCAATCCGACCGCGGTGTCAGTGGAGAGTGCCTTCGTTTCCCGCAGACACTTCAAGTAATGGCCGGTAATTCGGGGGGTGGTGTCTGGCCTTGTCTTTACCTGCTTTTCTAAGAGTTTTCCTGACTGACAGTAATACTTTATTGCTGGTTTTAAACTCGCTGTCAGCAGAGATGTTAAAACTTCTACTGTTAAAATATGTATTTAGTCTAGCTCAGCATTATAAAACTGGAGAATGAATACTGGTTGAATTTCTTGCACTGGCATAAAATTTCCTTAATGTTGTTGAGATTTTTTTGACTTTCCATGAAATGAATGTCCATATTTTTGTTCTTTAAGTACATTAACCAGCCCATGCTGTAGCTTTTTTGGTTTTTTGGTTTTAAATCTTTGTTTTCTTCTATTTCATTTAGCTGTTCCTCATCTACTGTTATGTGTAGATGGACTGCTGTCTTCACTCAAAGTTGGTGTTGTACCAGTTATGTGGAGTTTCATCCCCAAATATATTAAAGGAAATAGATGGAATGTCACTCATTTTTGCATTGGTTTTTAATTAATAACAAATAAAATGGCATATATATATATATATATATACGCACGGTCATGTGATGCTGTTTAGCCAATCAGATGTTGTTATTTTTCACCTCTACATAACAGTAAGAAAAATTAAGTTTTTTAAGTTAAAGTAGTTACTGAAGGGTCTTCCCCATACCCCAGTACCTAATCGCAAAGCGGCAAGAGCATATTGAGTTTAATGCGCAAATAGTAAATTACATCAGGCTTCTTTGTTGGGCACAGCTGCACACACAGGGTTATTTATGAGGTTGCATTTTTATCCCCTACGAATGTAGGTACATTCATCTGCAAAATACGTCACACTGCACACAATTTCCATATCTGGAGAACTGCTTATCTAATTAGCATTAACATTATTTAACATACGTTATAGAGAATATTAGATTATGGGGATATACAGGTATGTCTATCTGTCCATATGTCACATCTGGATCTTAAGCAATCCACCAGCTGCTTTTAGATGCAGGACTATCTGAAACTGTCAAGTTATGAACCTTTATTTTCACAAAGCTCAAATAATTAATTTTAATCAAACAGGACCAATTAACGTGTAGTCAAGTGAGGATCATTAATATTTTCAAATAATAATTAGTGTGTGTGTGTGTAAGAGAGAGAGAAAGAGAGGGTGTGTGTATGTGTGTGTGTATTATCCCATTGTTAGCAAGAATATGTGGGTGGTGCTTGCTATGATGTGAATGGTATAATCAGAAATCCTCAGGTCTAATGAAGATGTTTGGAATGGAAGTGCTTCTAGAGGTGTGTACAATATATCTAGCATAAAGTATTGATGTTATGCAGACTTGAGGGTAATTCTGTGATTCAAATATTGATAATGCTTGATGTCACCTCCTGAATTTTGAATAAGTCAATGGATTTGGGCACAATGTATTCAACCATTTGACCATTTGTGTGAAATACAGATAAGATAGTTTGCCTGTAGTAGGCAGAGAGACCAATAAAAGCACCCACGCCTTATTTTATGGTTTGAAAATTATAACACCGATGCACAATGCCTACGCTGTACTACACTGTGTCATAAACAAATCCTTCTGTTACATTTCCTGGGATATATTTACTGGAAAAGGGGACATTTACAGATCATTGCTCTGATGGTACCATAATCTTGCTGCACTCAAATTTTGAATCAGTAATTGGACCCATTCCCAGAAGAGTGTCATTAAATTTCAGGAGGTGACACATTGTCTAAACACAAGCCGAGTGCGTGGGTTCTAGAACGTGTGCCCACTGACCCCTAATGGATTTTCTTAGAAAGAATTGATAGACTAATATCATGTAATTTTGTAATTGTATTGAATGGTAGTGGTGGTATTGCCTCAACAGAATAAAACATTGTAAGAAATCAAAGCCTACTATTTTCTTAATATCTATTGAGAGTAAAATTACCAGACAGAACAAACAATTCCAAATCACAGTAATCTGGCTTTTTATTAACATACAGGTACAATTATACAGTGAAATACACTACTTCTAGAGTTTATGATTTAGCCCTGATACAGAGTAACAGAGAATGTCAGATACTTAGCTATTAGCTCTGGACAGTTGGAGAAGGCAGCCCTCTCCTGCCTTTTTTCGACTGTGGTAAGTTTAACATTATAAAGCACACAAAAACCCAAACCTCCACCCCAACCCACACAATCCTTGACAAGCCCCCATCTCCTTATCTCCCTTTTTCTCCAACACAGACTGTGAATATGTGCGAATATGTCTCGGCCTATCTTGACTTGGCAGCATTCAGCAACTCCTCACTTAACAAAGAACACGTCACCTAGTTCGCAGCCATTACATGTATTGAACTAGTTTAGTTCTCAGCAAGAACGAGTTACTAAAATGGTTAAAAGTATTAGATGTTACAACATAATCACATGACATTGCCTACTTAACAGGACAGGGTGTGTAAACGGAGTCTATCCACGTTTTTAATTGGTATTTTAAGTCCCAAATAGATGCATTTGCACAGGATTCAATCCAGTAATGACAAACTCACAAAAACTGCAAAATGGAAGCATTATGCATTTACAAAGTCTTCATCAATCAGGAGTCTGGCTAAACTGTCTCTTAAGTATTTTTTATTTATTCATTTATTTTCAGAACAGGGTAAATTTGCCACAGAACTGCCATTTTCTCGTTATATTTTCATTTTAGTCAAATTGAACCTGGACTCTCTAGATTATTTCATTGCTGTGATACATTTTTATCATATCAACATGAGTGAACATGAATCACATTCTTCAGATTTTCCTGGGAGATGAAATGTTCAGTTGACTTAATATGTAAATGCATTATTATAGAGTAACTACTAATAAATATGAATTTGTTAAGCTTCTTATCAATGTTTAAGTAAAATTAGCAAAATGTTACTTGTCAAGTTTGTAAGTCTTTCATCTGCTTTTCTGCAAGGAAAGTACAACTATGGCCAAATGTTTTTCATCACCTATAGAATTATAGGTGATGAATGAAACCTGCTGAATAACGTTCGTTAACATATTGAATTACACACCGCTTTGAGTGTCCCTTTCAAGTCCGAAATATAACCATTACCTAATGGGTGTTTACCTCCTAAAGACCCCGAAACCTAAATAGATATACCAAAGCTGAGCGCTAGTGCATGTGATGCAGTCATTGCCTATTTAACAGGACAGGGTGTGTAAACGGAGTCTTGCTTACATGTGCTCTCCTCACAGGCTGCTTAGCTCTGGCTGGAGTTAAAAATAAAAGTTTAGTTTTTGTAAACTGTAATTGTGTGATTACTGTTGTGTGTTTTTTTGCAGCTACATGAGCACAGCTGCTGTGCTCAGCAGCTCTGCTTTGACTGAGATACACGCTTCTGCTGAGATTGCTTGCATTCTCTGCCACAGTATCTCTTTGCCGTCTTGGTGCCTGCTTGCAGCACTATTACGAAGGCTGTTAGGCTCTAACAGCAGGCTTCCCTCAGTCTTGTATGCATTTTGTCCATCTCTTGAGTGTGAGCCTGCTTCCTCTTCTGTCTTATATAAACCACCAGGATGACCTCAGGTCTCCCCGTCTCCATTGCATAGCCCGCAAGATTTTGCTCTAGGCACACAAGAACCTCCTCTCACTGTGGGCAGTACACCTGCCTGGGGTGATAAACTGGGTGGTGGATCTCCTCTCAAGGAGCTTCCAGCTCCTCAGAATGGAGGCTTCACCAAGAGGTGGTGAGCCTCATTTGGGATAGGTTCGGGAGAGCAGAGATATATCTCTTTGCCTCCTGGGAATAGACCTACTGTCCCCTCTGGATCTTCATTACAGGAGACGGGGACCTACTGTCGATAGATGCCTTGGCACACCAGTGGCTGAGGCAACTATTATATGCCTTCCAACTGCTCGCCATGCTCCTGCTGTGTCTGCAGAAAGTCAGGCAGGACCGGGCCAGGTTGCTATTAGTAACCCCTTATTGGCCCAGGAGACCTGCTCAGTCAGGTACGAGGGACCTTGTGGCATCCAATCCATCGAGCCACTGGCTCTGGGTATGTCCCTGATCGGCTGCATTGAGCCATCTTGGGCTTTCTAATAGAGTCACTGACACTATGCAAAATGCCAGAGTAGTGTCCACACGTTCCCAATACGCGTACAAGTGTGGGACGTCTTTCAGACACGGTGCTTGCCTCAGGGTTTTGTCCCATGGTAGTTATACTCTAATTTTTGCAGGACCTGTTTGACGAGAAGAAATCCCCCTCTACATTAAAGGTCTATCTGACAGCTATTTCAGCTTGTCATGTCAGAATTGACTTAGTCTCCCCAGGAGCTCACTTCCTGGCGGGGCAATTTTTTAAAGGAGCTTGGCGGCTTCTGCTACCTATGAGGAATATTGTTCCTCACTGGAGGCTTAACGTGGTGCTTGAGGCACTCATGAATCCTCCATTTGAGCCCATGCATTCAGCTTTCTTGCTTGCAATCACCTCTGCTAAGCGAGTGAGTGAGATGCAAGTATTTTCAATTGCGAAAGCCTGCTTAATTTTTGCAGAAGCTGCGTCCATGATTGCAGCATGCTTGAAGGAAAAATGATGCTGGTATCTGCGTGCAGTCTTCTTATGCCCCCTGGAGGGTGGGCATGACTGTGTCACAGGCAATAGTGCAGGGTATTTAGGAGGTAAACACCCATTAGGTAATGGTTACATTTCTATTTCAGGGAACCAGGGTTATGATAATACATTTTTTAAAAACTGTCAAAAATCTAACATGAAATACAGTGCTACTGTTATGGCTTCCTGTAGACGTTTTGTGATATCATTTTGTAATTTCTTTGATTACATCATGTTAAATAAAAAAAATATATATATTTTTGTTTTTAAATTTAGTAGTCGCCAATTGTTTTTATTATTTTCTCCCAAATTTGGAATAGCCAATTATTTTTAGGCTCAACTCACCGCTACCACCCCTGCGCTGACTCGGGAGGGCGAAGATGAACACACGCTGCCCTCTGAAGCGTGTGCCGTCAGCCGACCACTTCTTTTACACACTGCAGGCCCACCATGCAGCCACCTCAGAGCTACAGCATCGGAGGACAATGCAGCTCTGGGTAGCTTACAGGCAAGCCCGCAGGTGCCCGGCCAGACTACAGGGGTCGCTAGTACGCGGTGAGCCGAGGACACCCTGGCCGACCTAAACTCTACCCCCCCCCCGGCGGCGTTCGGCCAATTGTGCGCTGCCTCCTGGGAACTCATGTCCACGTTCGGCAGTGGAATAGCCTGTACGTTGCCAATTCGAATCCAGGGCGCATCCTGCACTCCACGCGGGCTCTTTACCAGATGCGCCACTCGGGAGCCCCACATATAGTTTTGTTTTTAATTATGTCTCAATCCTAAAATTCTAGGTGATGCAAAACCTTAAGCTATAGCTATTTTAAAGATGGTAGATTCTGCTGTAAACTAGACCAAGAAAGACTTGGCATGCAGATGCCTTATTTATTTCCCAGTAACTAAAAAATCACCAGACTTTCCAGTTAATCCAGTTTCTTGTAATAAGTTTAATGAGGTGTAATCAGCGTCATCATCAGAATAAAGTTTTTCTCTGTCTCCGTCTGGTTTGTAGACTGCTGCATAATCCAGTTTATATCCCGCCTGCCATATTTGTTTTCATCAAGTTGAATTTGTTTGAATTTCAGAAAACAGTGACAGTGACGTTTTATGTATATATTTTTATATATATATTTTTAATAAATGTAGTAGTTGCCAAATGATTTTTACCCCGTTTTTCTCCCAATTTGAAAATAGCCAATTATTTTACATGATGTTTTAATCACCATTTTAATGTTTGGAGCATCTGTCTTTTCTAGTATGTTTTGTGATTCATTTTCGGTTAACTCACAGAATCAGCCATTTTCTCTTGTTGTGAAGGGTGCAGTGGAGAAAGGCGTTCCTTTGAAAAGGAGTGGGACTGACAGTGATGTGAACCAATCACATGACAGATGGAGACTATTGACTGGTGTTGAGGTTTTAACCAGTCATTGAGCTGAGCTGGTTTGGTGATACAATACAAATTTAACCTATTGAACGTTGAAAAAAGTGATTATGGAGGACACTATATTCAATGTTTGTGATGGGGAGGGAATAATAAAGGATCTCTCTGTGGCACTGGACTCAGTATTGCCCAAGGACTTCAGTGTTGCGTCTTATATGGAGAATCATTGACCATATGAAAGCATATTAAAAAGCACGGTATGTGTGAAAAATACATGTACACTGAGCATTTTGGTTTTATGTAATTTAAGTAGTATTGCATGTGTTTATTCTCTCTTGCAGGAGAGCCTGAGTTTAAGTACATTGGAAACATGCACGGGAATGAGGCAGTGGGCAGGGAGCTGATTATTTTTCTGGCACAGTACCTGTGTAATGAGTACCAGAAAGGCAATGAGACCATCATCAACCTGATCCACAGCACACGCATCCACCTTATGCCCTCAATGAACCCAGACGGCTTTGAGAAAGCGGCCTCCCAGGTAATGAGCGTGAAAAGCAGGTTTTTCTTTTTATTTATGAAATAAACATACTTCCACACTCCATGCTATAGTAGGTTCAGTTTATGTACTGAGCCCCTACCCAAATGAGACTTCAAGATGCATTTGGTTTGACCCCTTCACAACTGTACACCCCTCTGTTCCTTCATAACACAAACAACATTTATGTGCAAACATTCCTTATCAGATATTTAGAAGTATGCTTATCCAGCTAATGGTAAGTTCTGATTTGTGATTGGTTGGGCTTGGTTATATTGGGAACGCTCCGCTTGCCCAGATTTTCTGAATCTCTGCTTGGGCATTTGTTATGATATCGTATTCTATGTGCATGCCAAATAAGATAGAGGAGAGCTTGTGTTGAACTTGAGAAGGCTCAAACAGGGCAAAACGTCCATGCAGTACATGAAAAATCTTCAGTAAACAGAATTGCAAAAGCAACATAAAATCCATCAAAATGTGTTTTTAGTTTTAATGAAATGATAAAACACATTGCTCATAAAAGTATTTATTTTTTGTGCCTAAATAAGATTGATTTATCCAATGGAGCCATCTTAAGCCTTACAGACTTTTATAGCATAAATTTACGATTAACAAAAATATGCACAGAACAAAATATTAGCTAGTTGAACAGAACTAACTTGCACTTATTATTCTGAGTCTGAGCTTGACTCAGTCACTCGAAGGCAAGGCAGACAGACCCACTTCGTCCTTCCGCGGAGACTTCAGTCGTCAGTCAGGGTATTGTGCACAATACTCATTAGGTGCATTTACACTAGCACACATATTCCGAAACGAGCAGACAAGAGGACGTATTCCGGAATATTTTAGTAGTGTAAACACTACCGAACGTATTCCGGAATCCATCCTCTTATTCTCACAAAAGTTTGTATAGAGTTTGTAGAGGACGGATTCCAGTATACTTTGCAAGTGTAAACGTGCTGAGGAAATATTCGGCAAGTGGAGAAAATACACACTCGGCACTGCACGCCAACCAGCAACGTCATCACAGTGCTGCCTTCCCATAATTCATAAACACAAACAAGAAAATATTTTCAGCTTCCAAGTCGTACCATCTAAATAAAGTGCAACTTATTTCTATACTTTTTTTTAATTTTTATAACAGTTATGATATGTTTGGTGTATCTTTTTTTATGTTAAATACATTTGTTTTTACATTTTTCAATGTATAGACTGGGGTTCCGTGTAACGCTTATCAGTTCAATTTTTAGAACTCCATGAAATTGAAACAATTCATATATGGTCTAGTTTTTCCATTTTTTTTCGTTTTGGTGTAAATTAAAACATACTTGCTATTTGGGTAATGAAAGAGTCATAATCAGCCTGTACCATAACGACGGGGGTGAATTTTATTTATTTATTTACAGACCTGCGGTAAATGAGAAATGATCTACAAAAAACTTTATTTACCTATTATTAGTGGGGCTTGCGAAGCAAGAGTCCCCACTTTAAATCTTTGACATACTACTTCTTCTTCTTTGGCACGCTACTCCGCTTACACCGTGTAAGCTACACCATTCAAACATTAAAACGTGTAGACCGGTCTGGAATAGTGTGCTTGTACACAACTTTTTGATATCTTTTATACTTTTTTAAACTATTAAGCTTTTTGTTCTTTTTTTGTCCATCTTCATTCACTTTAATGGGACTTTTTTCAACATTCTAAAGCTCCCCATTGTTTAAAAACTCCCAGACTTCCAACATTCTATTTACTGTAAATGATGTAACTTTTGACACAAATCAGCTACTTTGACCACTTTTCCAACAGGTAAGAAAAAAAGTTAGAAGAGCATATGGAATCTTCCTCTACTTCTCTGCTATTCAAATCTGAAATCAAAACATAAATAACTTTTACCAATCAAGACGTACAGCTGTTTTCGTAACCGCATCAACTAAATTTTCTCTAACTTTTTGTAAACAACTGAAATTTTGACCACTTTCCCAACAAGCTAGACAAAAAGTTAGAGGGTATGACATCTTCCTATACTTCTCTGCTATTCAAATATGAAATCAAAACAGAAATAACTTTTACCAATCAAGAGGTACACCTACGTTTTCTGTGAACTTTTACAAATAACTGCCGTTTTGACCACTTTTCCAACAAGTTAGACAAATACTTAGAGGAAATGAAATCTTCCTCTACTTCTCAGCTATTCAAATATGAAATCAAAACAGGAATGGCGTCTACCAATCAAGAGGTACAGCTGTTTTAGTAACCGCATCAACTTCTTTCAGTAGACTACTTCCCACTGTTGAATTAACTGTCATAGAACTTTGAGAAATTTCAAATTATAGCACATTCTAAGCATCAGACAATTAGTAAACAATGTGACTTTTGACACAAATCAGCTACTTTGACCACTCCCAATAAAGCAAGCCCCACAACTTTACTTGTAAAATTACCATCTTCTTCTTCTTCTTCTTCTTCTTCTTCTTCTTCTTCTTCTTCTTCTTCTTCTTCTTCTTCTTCTTCTTATTACACTTGCTCTGAAGGTACAGATTAACCCACTTCATATCACAATTGCCGTGCAGGCATGATTCGTGATATAAGCAGGTCATGATATAAACCGGGTTTCACGTTTGTCTATGACAGCACATTACGAGTGCAAGAAAAAAAGAAAAAAAACGAACAGTGAATTAAAGAGCAGTGTTTTAATATTCACATTTAGTCATTCTTTACATTTAAACAAATGCATATAGTTTACTACAGGACAAAACTGTGTCATTATTCTAAAAAAGGCATGAATTGTCGACATGAGAGCTACCGACATTTATCCTTATATTTTTGGTGAATTCGTCATTTAATGAGATTTACTGATTAAAATAGAAAAGTAGCAAGCCTACTTATAGTCTATGGATACAAGTACATATCATAAAAGATAATTTCTGGATATTAAGATATATTTATAATAGAATTGATCAATTATATACCTCTTAAATATAATATTTCACAGTTTTGTTTATATTCAACTTCCTCTCAATTAAACAAAAACATAATACTTGGGCAATTGAGGGTCTAGTGCATTTTAAATATATTATGGCATTTGTTACATATATTTTATATATAGCAGGTCCATTATACTGCAGATAATTCAAGTAACAGTCTGCTCAATTGCTTAAGTTATGTTATTTACTAAGACACTGTTGGTTCCTATAATGCAGTATATAGTTGGCGCTGCATGCTATAAACCTTTTGGCTGGCAATTACTTGAAATTAATTTCTGGTTTTCAATGGATTTTTGTCCATTCTCTACCCCATGTAGGCTGGAGACCTCAAGGACTGGTTTGTTGGTCGCAGCAATGCCCAGGGAATAGACCTCAACAGGAACTTCCCAGATCTGGACAGGATCGTCTATATGAATGAGAAGGATGGAGGAGCAAATAATCACCTTTTAAAGAACATGAAGAAAGCTGTGGATCAGAACTCCAAGGTAAGATATTCATGCTGTGTATTGCGCTTACATTACATTGTAAAACTGAAGACAAATAGCAATACACGGTAATATACATGGAAAATAGCACTGGAGGCAGAACCCCCCCTCCCCCCCCAATGAAAACATTGGGGTGGCGGAAATAAGTTTCTTTATGGCATATAAGAGGTCTATCTGTATGTTAAAAAATGGATCGGAGATTTCCTTTAACCTGAAAAATATGTAAATACAGTATTCTATTATGTAATTGACCTTTCTTCTGCTTCATGAAAGAACATCTCCCTTCCAGTACCACACCCTCTGAATGTTGTCTTTCAATGTCAGCGGCAATACAGTAATACAGTAAGTCCAACAGGAATAGCAACTCATCTCCGGTTTGAATGACAAGTTGTAGAAATCAAACAACTGGATGCAGACTGATTACTTTGAATAAACTTTATGAACACGCTGTGAACAAGTTACTGAACAAGCAGCACAATTAGCACTGACACATGTAGTCTACTAGATATTTAGGCTGTTTTAACTTGCCTTGTAATAAAAGCAACTCATTTTTATAGTTATCTTTTTATTTACCTAATTAAAAAATAAAAAAGTTGCCGGTACATTTATTCTTTTACATGTTTTAAGTTTTTTTTTTTAAAGATAGATAAAAACAGTTCACAAGCCATGTTCGCTTTTAAGCTGGAGGTACCTGAACTTAAGTGAAGATCAGTTTTCTGGTAAAGCCTTAGGGAATGCTCACGTGATCACGTGTACCTGTACAGAAACTACAGCATGAATTCAAACAAGAAGAAAGTCTGCAACAGTTTCACAAAAAGCTGTTTGTCAGTGCTATAAAAAAAATATTTGGCAGTATCTGAAATTTAGCGAGTGCATTTTTGTTTGAAATTGAATGCCAGTAACTGTAAATATGCAGGAATGTCTGGGCTCGATTTTGTGTTCCAACTTTATTTACTGTGAATAACTGCAAATGCACCAGTCAGTCAACAAAGTTTGTTGGACCTGATTATTTTTGTAAGCGATTTAGTGTAAAACATTTCTACTTATACCTGTATATAAAATTGCCTTTTAAAAAGAATGCCAGTTGTTTCACGTTTCTGCCATTTCAGATCGGTATTTTTATGAAATAAGAAAATTAAATGCTGTTTGTAAGGCTTTTAATTACCTTCATAATTTCGGCACTTGAACAAAATTTCTGTGATTTTTCATGCTTTGGTCACAATTAAGCTGCATTTTTTGAAGATCTCGCCGTGATTTATGTAGAGCCTTAATTCTTTTCAATATTAACTCACAAATTGTGTTTTGTTGGGAACACTAAAAATAGCAGACTACAGTAGCTCCGCAGATATAAGTGTTATAGAGTTTATATTTGAAGGCCACCATATTAAGGGACACATTTATTGAGCCTCACAACAACTTTATAAAATCTTAATTATGGTAACATTTAAGCTTCTTTAAAAAGTCTATGTGATGTACTTTCTCCTGCAGCTTGCCCCAGAGACCAAGGCTGTCATCCACTGGATTATGGATATTCCATTCGTCCTCTCTGCTAATTTGCATGGGGGAGATATTGTGGCCAACTATCCATATGATGAGACGCGTAGTGGTGAGTTTAGCTTCAAGGGTCTCTAAAATGTTTCCTGGGTTGCTTAGTGATTAGACTACAGTCTAGATTGCGCTGGTTTAGAACTTCTTAGAAACTAGGTTGAACCATTCTGTTTCAAAAGTAAGATCTGTTTCTTTTTGGGTTTTTTGGCAAAAATTATATTGAGCTCCCAGAGCTTCTCTGATCACTCTCTACCAAATTGAAAGGACTTACCTTAATGGTGAGTGTGATCTCAAGAAGGCATTTGTGTTCTATACAGTTTATGGTGTATCTGTGTGAGGAACAGTAATCTGACCCATTTAATGCACATAAACAAGAAAATGTATTGACACACTATTATGATTTTCAGCTGATAGACATTATACTGTAGACTGATACATTATTTTAAGACTGTACAATTGTTTTCTTGTGCTTTTGATATGCTTTGAAAGTCCAAGTTGTTAAAAAAAGCAAGGCAGTTCAGAAAGTTGTAGTTTTGTTGACAGCAGGGTGCTATGTCGTGTGTTAAACCAGGGCACCAAGAGAAGCAAGTTGTTCCCATGGGTGAGACACCACCGACGTATTTCATTTCACTGTCAATGTGTGATGATGCAACTTCATGAACTACCCTACCTTACTTATTTTCAATTGCCATGTGTGTTACTTGGATTAGTGATGCAAACAGGGAGACTGCAGAACAGCTATGAGTGAATTGTTTGCCACCATGCAAAGAAGGAAAGCCCTGCTTTGTTTTGACAGGCTCCACTCATGAATACAGTGCATGTCCTGATGATGCCACCTTCAAGAGCATAGCCCAGGCCTACTCAAGCCTCAATCCAATCATGTCTGACCCCAACAGACCACCATGCCGCAAGAATGACGACGACAGCAGCTTTGTGGATGGAATTACCAATGGAGGAGCTTGGTACAGTGTCCCTGGAGGTGATTTAATGAGTCAGAACTGCAGGCTGCCATTGTACAGGAAAGATAAAACCACTCGAAACAACAGACCATAAAACTAATGTTGTGTATACCTATATATAGATATAGATATATATAGGCTTGCTACTATTTGATTTTTATTTTTTTTTGCCAAATCAATGATTAATATCGACATTTATTTTAGAAAGAATTTGCCGTTTTTTTATCTTTATTTTTCAATTCAAGCAGAGAATGTGTGAAATCGACCTTTATGCTTTAAAAGAAAACCAACTTTTTATGCCATTGAGAAATGTCTCATTGGGCGAAACCCCCTCATATTCAACATGCAACAAAACCATGGTTACCAACATTCTAATTGAAATAACATTTGGTCACAGCAGAGCTATACTTTGTAAAGATAAAGATCCTACACAAAGTTGTCTCAAATAAACCATAGAAAAGGAAGCATATAAAAGTGTATTACACAGACCTTTATAGGATAAATTTACGATTAAAATTAATATGCACAGAACAAAACATTAGATAGTTGAACAGAACTAACTTGCACTTATTATTCGGAGTCAGAGCTCAGCACAGCTGGACTCACTGGAGACAGGCCCGATGGGCCCGCTTTGTTCTCCCGTGGAGACTTCAGCTGTTGATCAGGGTATTGTGCACAATATTCATTAAGTGTTTTCCTCTTGCGCCCCATTTTCAAATCAAACTTTTAACTGTCACTGCATACCTATAGCAACAGCTTACCTACACCGTAGCCCACTAATTTCAAAGTAGGCGCTATAGCTTGCAAATGAAAGTGCACAGTCAGTGCAGGTCTTGATGATTGACAGTCATTTAAACGAATGAGAGCATTCTAGCGCTGCTTCAGTTAACGACATCTGTCAGAGCAGAATGGAATGACTGACAGTGAAACTACAATAGCCTACTAAGGGATCACTGAGATGACTGACAGCATCCTCTAGCCATACAGAGCGACAGCAAGTATAAAAACTAGACAAACTAGAGAGGATTTCTAAATGATTATTTTTGGTTAGAAAATAAAAAAAATAGCGCACGGTTTTACCGACGTTTATCCTGTGTAAATTTATTTCAGTTGAATTCATATTTTTGAGGAATTTGATGTTTAACACGCTTTACCAATTAAAATCGAAAAGTAGCAAGCCTAGATATATACTGTGAAGAAACTGAATTCAAATACCATATTACCTGCATATTATTAATAATAGTTTAATGCTTTCAAACAGTAATAGTCTGTATAATTTTCAGGAGACTGCTGTAGCCTTTAATTTACCTGATAAGGAGTTCTGCACAGTTGTTTTTTTTTTTTAATTATTATAAGTGACTTGCTCAGGGTCACACAATGAGTTAGTGGCTGAGGTGGGATTTGAACCGGGGACCTCCTGGTTACAAGCCCTTTTCTTTAACCACTGCACCACACAGCCTCCAATCAGAGTATCTATAACAGAATGGTAATGTTGGCAGTAGACGAGGATTTGGAAGCAGGGTATTCAAGCTTGTAATGTAATTGAAATCGAGAGGCTGTAACTTGTGCTTCTTTTCTTGTTCAGGAATGCAGGACTTCAACTACCTGAGCAGCAACTGTTTTGAGATCACAGTGGAGTTGAGCTGTGACAAATTCCCAGCTGAAGATACTCTGAAGAGCTATTGGGACCAAAACAAGAACTCCCTTGTCAATTATATTGAGCAGGCAAGAGTCTGGCACCAGTTTGGTGACACTAAGTTATTTAATAAGACACAACTGTTTTATCCATATAGACACAATTAGGCCAGGATACTAGGATAGGTTACAGATATTACTCTTGTTCTTGAAAATAGAAGCATCCATGTCAAAGTAGCCTTCTCATTCTAAAGATAGCTCCAAATTGTGTCTGTGCTTCACATCCATCTATTTGTTTGGAATTCATGCTATTGACTAAATCCTAGGATCATCGACACATGAATCGACACATATTTAAAAATGCTCTTGTCTTGTGTTATCCAGATATCTGGACAGCTATGCATAAACAGTCATCATACTGCAGAAACACTGCAAAAAGTAAATAGTGATACTGCATAGTAACATCCATAGTGAACAGTGTGTTGTATTTTAATCCTGATAATGCTGGTATAGTTGTTAAAAACAAACATACTGGGCTAGTAAATTGGGGTAATATTTTGAATAATAAGCCATTTGTATGAACCCACTGCAAAGTGTTGGGGTGACTGTAAATAATGATTTTTTTTTTTTAAATGATATGGGTATCTGTATAAAAATGTGTCGCTTACTACAAGGCAGTTCAAATGCAATTATTTTCTTCCCTCAGATCCATCGAGGTGTAAAAGGGTTTGTCCGAGACCTGCAGGGAATCCCCATTTCCAATGCTACCATATCTGTGGAGGGATTAAACCATGACATCACTTCAGGTATGCAAACCACAAATTGCATTGCTCTATAAAAATGACATTGTGTCATGAAAATCAGGAAAAACTGCAGCTGCAGGGAAGAAATTACCCTGAGTTTTCTTTTTTTATACTGTGAATATGCCCATTTAGTTTCAGGGAAAACTTCTGGGTATACTGTATAGTAGAATATTAAAACAGACTGTAGTGTCAACAAGTAACAACTAACAAGTTGTTAATTGCTGCCATCTAGAGGTCAAGTAAAGACAGACATCATAATGTATGTTACAGTTTCAGTTTCTTTTGTTTTATACAGAGATCCTGACACTAGTTCTGACATTATATATGCATTATATGCTAAAAAAATCAATATATATATATATATATATATATATATATATATGTGTGTTATTTATAAAACAATGGATAGGTGCTATGTTAGTCACAATACACCTTCCAGTCAATGTTGATGTGCAACACTGGTTGCAGGTTCATTGTTTTTATAACATTGTTGGTACTTGCCTTTTGTTTTCTATTACAGCAAAAGATGGTGATTACTGGAGGATTCTGGCTCCTGGTAATTACAAAATATCTGCCACTGCCCCAGGCTACCTCACTGTGATTAAAAAAGTGGCAGTTCCTTATAGCCCAGCAGTAAAGGTAAGTAATAGGGCAGTTTCCATGGAAAAAGAAGAATAAGTCTCACCTACATCTCTCACTATTGTGGTAGTACCTTTCGGGTAGTGTGGATTTCCAGGTAGTTTTCTTTCAGCCAGAGAAATTTTCCTTCCAAATGTAAATAACCTAATATTAAAATACAGGAGGGTATATTTATGTTTCTGTCTGAGTTCCAATTTGGCCTTGCGTGACTCCAGATATCTTACAGCTTTCTTAAACTGGGTTTCCACAAAGTTTTTAGGCTGTGTTGAAGCACTGCAAGTGCCACCTGCCTCATTTGGCCGCCAAATAAATTGAATAAAAAAGCATGAGAAACAAAACAAAAACCCAGGCATAGCGTTATCCAAATAATAAAAAAAAAAAAAAAACAACATTCCATAAGAAAGGGCTGCGTACTATCCCTGTAACATTTTTGACTGCATATATATTTATTATAATCCTATTATATACGTACATATATAATATATAATATAATATATAAAAGTTTTCTACAGAACCGTAGCTTCAGCAAATCTGATTATTATGGTAGTCTACGAATTGAGCTAAAATACCAGCACTTTAGGTTAATGATATAAAAATGATCCAGTCAACATGTCTTGTACAATACATTTTAAAAATATTGATAGTACATTTACAATAGGCTACCCTACTCGCCCACATTTTCCACTGGATATAATAATAATAATAATAATAATAATAATAATAATAATAATAATAATAATAATAATAATAATAATAATGACAACACGTGCAAGGTGCTCACCAGCAGAAGGTATATATATATATATATATATATATATATAGTTGTTGTTGTTGTTATTGGGGATCTAGTATACCGGTAGTCCATACGAGTTCAACACATTTCTCAGTAGATCCACCTGGGACTTTCTGGGACTTCATTATGTAAGTCTTGCAGCAAGCTAATGTTAAGCCCCGTATCTGAACAAATTCGTGGAACCAACAGTTTTTCTTTTTCATGTTTGTTTTTTTAAACAAATCTTGCTCAATGAATTAGCTTTAAGAGATTTGACTTCAACTCTATAGGTAGTCGCTCCAGCCTGGTGTTGTCGATAGCTATGCTAATTTAATACATTTTGGTGTACAAACGTAACTTGTTCCTCGGTACTTGTGAGTTTTCGGTCAGTTGTATGGCTTTGTAGCGCGAGAAGGCGATTGATCCCCCCCACCCCGCCCCCCTTTTAAAGTAGTATGATGTTTTAGACATGCATGAGGAATGTGTGTGGTATGTGCTGCTACATCACACAAGTCATGATGGTGGAGAGAGAGAATGGACTTTCTAAGCTGAGTAGAATCCCGGTCAATGACTTTGTAAGCAACTGGAATAACATGCATCTCTTCCTCTTTGCAGTGAACTACTTCCTTGTTTATTCGATTGAATGCCTGATGTCACTTTTTAAATGAAGTTTAAAAGAATAATTAACAGTTTCTGTTCACCTGTCTCTGTCTGCCTTACTTCTTGCCGGTCTGTATTTGCATCTATTGAAATTATCCCCATTAAAATTACCCAACCATTTTCATTTGCACATACTATTGAGCCAACTAACATAATAATAATGTCATAATATTTTACTATAGTAAGTGTGTGTATTTGAGTTATTTCATAGGTATTCACAGAAATGTATATGTGTATAGTAAAGTTTTCTGAGTAAATACCAGGGTGGATGGACAGAAAAGCAGCTCACTTGCTATTATTAACTGTGATTGTAAAGTTGATGAACTTTACCTTTATTGGTGCTACATTACTGTATGTTAGATATACAGCTTTCTATTAATGTAAAAGTAATTTGTTACATACAAAAATATCTACAAAATATAAACATTTCTTTACATAGATCAGTGTTTTCACATTTGGGACAGATTCTGTATAAAAATTGATAAAACCCAGAATTGTGTTCAGTTGAAACTGGCTATAATTCATCATAATTCTACAGTGGCAGAAGCTAGGTTACCCGGCAGACGCGGGAATTAACCTGAATATCACTCAGGAAGATGTTTTCCTTTGTTCCATTAGGTGGATTTCGAGTTGGAATCTCTGACTGAGCGAAAAGAAGAGGAAAAGGAAGAGTTAATGGAATGGTGGAAAATGATGTCGCAGACTCTGAATTTCTAAACATAGATCATACACTTCATAAGAAAAGTTATTATAATAAGTGTGTGTAAAATGTGCAGCATCTGTGTTTTAACTACGTTCTGTAAACGTGTTCTGTTTGATTGTAGAATTATAATAATCTAACAGCATTAAGATGGACTGCATGTATTAATCATTGGTAGCAATTCAACCATTGGCCTTCGCACCGATCTGTATTTTGGGGAACAATGCAGGGAGTTCATCTTATTGTAATAATTATTTAGCTGTGGATTTTTTTTCTGTTTATTATTCCTGTGATAATGTGTTCTTTATGGTATATGTTAAGTACAATGAGTATGAATCCAAATAAAAAATATGTGACCAAATATTATGACACTGCGTTGTAAGGAATGGGAGACATTTCTTTTTTGTTTATTTCTTAAGTAAACCTTGAATTCTAATCTGATATTTAATTGTAAGAATAACTGCATTCGTGTCACATTCTTGTCCTTTTTATTACACAGAAATCTTAAAATATTTTAAGTTGACTGTTTACAATCAAAATGAAAATATTACACTGCTATAAGGCCTTTACTTATGATTTTTACTGCTGAACACATCCACACAGTTTAATTGTGTGATACACTGCATCACCACATAGCAAAACTATACTGTTTACCTCTGCAACTTCAGAAAATAAGGTCCAGAAAAAACAACCATTTTACTTAGTTTCTTTTTTTTTTATTAGAATGCAAACGTGTATGCCACTTAAATTAATGAAAATACAGTGCTTCCCCTTTATAAGGTGGCCCTTTATTAGTATTATTATTATTATTATTATTTCTTAGCAGACGCCCTTACCCAGGGCGACTTACAGTTGTATACAAAAAATACATATCAAGAATTACAGTACAATTAAGAGCAAGGTAAAAATACAATGACTTCAGTCCTAATACTGTGGAACAGGTTATAAGGTGGTACAGTCATGGCTCCCATAATACCATTACACTAACACTAATATTGTCGTTATAAGGCGGAATACAAATAGCACAGTGTCTTTTATGGCTCCCGACTACAGCATTATAAAGGGGGAGCACTGTATAATTAAGTTTCATTATATTTAATATAGTGTAACTTTTTTCAGATGTTAAATTTATCTGGTTTTCCTAAAGCACAGTTAGAACTATATATTATCCTTCGTGATGTACATCAATGTATTCATTGTGTCAGTTTTTATTGTATCTTGTGACATTAACATGTGTAATGGCCCCATATGCTTTGTTTTCCTTATATTAGATCACTGACCCTAATGAATGACTTATAATGTAGGTTTATGTCACAATAAAATACACTGATTAAAACAGAAATAAACTTTGATTAAAACTTAAATACACTTGTATTAATTGCTTTTACTGCGGTTATGAAAGCAAGTATTTTATAAGCCCCACTGTGCACTTTGTTAACTTCATACCTTGATATTTTTAGGCTTTTATTTCACCTACAATTATTGTGCGGTGTTATTTGATATTCAGTCACTGCTATTCTATCACTGCTACAATGTTTGCAGTAGAAGGTGTCTTTTTCTAGTCTGTAATATTTGTTATAAACCCTTGTTCACAATGGTGTCCACTGGGCACCTGTCTGCTTGACTTAGTTTAATACGTTTTACCTTTTCAGTTCTCAAGTGCTACAAAAAGATCAGGCAGATGAAGAACTTCAAGTTCCCTTTTAAGTATGAAATGTATTCCATTACACAATGGGTTAACCTATTACACCCAATTCAACTGAACACTTCTACCAAAGCTGCATCTTACCCTGCAACGTTAGCACGCCTGTCTCCGTCCCCACAGGAGACAAAACTGCGTGCAGGACGGCGCTCAGCGCCATTTTCTATTTCAGCCTTTCAGCTACAGAGTGACTCAAGAGAGTGAAAATTCGCTATCTTCGACCAGAAGCAGTCAGATAAGCCTGTCTTTTTGTTATTTCTGCTTGTTTTTTTCCCCCCTTGGGATAAACCGCTGAAGCCAAAAATGGTTTAAATAATTGAATTGTGTTTTTTACCGTGAGTCTGTTTTCGCGGCCTTCTGGCCAGCGACAGCAGCAGGCTTGCCTGCTCCTGCACCCGCAGATCGGTGACACAGTATTATTAATATTATTTATTATCTCTCTTCTACCTTAGCTCCGGCTGGAGTTTTATTAGCCTTGTTTATTGTGAATTTAAACTATGTTTAAATATATATTGTGGTTGACACTGCTGTATTTGTGTTTCTCCCTTTTTTATTCCAGGTGCTGTGCGCGCGGCTCACTGCTTTAGCAGTGTGGGCTCAGACTTGCTTGCAAGCCAGTGCTCCTGGATGGGCACTGTGTTAGCTCTCGAGCTGCACAGAGTAACTTGTGGGCTGTTGCCCAGCAGTTCAGAGAGCTTTGCTCTGCTGCCTATGCCACAATACCGGGCAGCTTCAGCACCGCTTTGTGAAGGCTTGTCAGTGGGAGACAGCTGTAAACAGGAGCTCTCAGGTTCTTGCATTGCATCCCTGTGTTGCTGCCTTGGTCACGCACAGTTTGCTTAGGCTCTGCCAGTACCAACCATGCATCGTACCGTGCCTCAATGCACCAAACTGCACCGTGCACCATACCGCACCATGCATACCGTACCATGCATCATAGTGTACTGTACAGTGCTCTCGTACACCGTACCATACCATACTGTACCATGCCCCGTGGAACGTACCATACCGTGCATACCGTACTGTGCTCCAACACCGTGTTGCACCATGCACCGTAGTACACTGTACCATGCATACCATACCGTATCGCACCGTATCTCGTACCGTATTCAATACTGTGCACCGTACCGTGTTACCATCCGTGCGCATTACTGCAGTCTTGCAGCAACGATGCCTGGGTTCCATTCTTGCTCGACTTAGCAAAAAGCCTGTCCCTTCAGAGGATAAGCACGATCAATGTGTGTGGTGTCTTGGTGCTGACCATGCTCAACAGGCATTCCAGGATCACTCCTTTTGTGAGGTCTGTGCAGTGCTCGCCAGGCGTTCGGTCGAGCGCAGGCACAAGCGTTTTGCAGAACCTGCTCCCTCAACCTCCTCTCAGAGGGATATGTCTCCCTCACTGAGCTTCCAGAAGGCATGCGAATCCACCAAAGAGCTGGTTCACTTGCTGCCCAAAAAGGCTCCTCAAGCCAGGAAGCAAACGGCGCCTTGGCATCCTCAGGCTCAGCACCCTCAGACTCAGCGGTCGACAGTGTCTGCAGGTCGGGGGGCTTCCCACCATAGGGGCGGTGTGACGGTGCAGTGGGTGTGGGTGTGGAACAGACATCACAGAGTCACTTATACAGGTGCAAATACTCTACCACAATGGTAGAGGGCAAACTTTATTAAAGGGGAACACAGTCCAAAGCAACAAAAATATAAATCATAAGTTCCAATAGAACAAGTCCCTCTCAGCTCTTTGGGTGCACTTTTGGGGTGGTGAAAAGTGCAGGTGCTCAGGTGCTGAAGTGTCCAGTTCAGTTGTGCGGGGAGTGTGATGTCCAAGGTGAAAAGTGATGGCAGTAGTGCGGCAGTTCCTTGGCGTCAGGGATCACTCTGACCCCGGTCCTGACGATAAACAAATCAAAAACACGTAGAACACACACAAACAAACAAACAAACAAACAAACAAACAAACAAACAAACAAACAAACAAACAAACAAACACACAGCTCAGCAACCCAGGTTTAGTATTACCTCAAAGGCCCCGCACTTACAGAATGACAGCCCTTATATACTAAGAGACTCCACCCCATGATCAGTGCGACTCAGCACACCTGCCAGTTGTCTAATGCAGCACAGCTGATCACAGTAATTTGTCCGCTAATATGGTCATTCCGCCCTGCACCAAGATGGCCGACTTCCTTTTCCGCCCCTCTCTCCAAGCTGGCCCGTCTCTGAACAGGCGTGCAAGTACTTCTGCTTAGCGCCCTCTTGGCCTGATGGTGAACATGTCAAAAAGCCAGCTGGTACCGTCCCAGGATCCCATCTACCTGGGAACCTGCTTGAACTCAAGCAGCATGATCACCACTCTGTCAGAGGACAGAATCCAGAGGCACCACGCGTGCCTGAGGCTGTTTCAGCCCAGCGTGTCATGGGAGATCGTCACCTTCCAGAGGCTTCTAGGCCTAATGGCAGCAGCATCCCAGAGATTTGCAGCACAGATCCTCACGCTCCCTGTCACAGGCGGCCAGAGGGGGCACCGCCGGCAATACCGCCGACCACTTTATGCTCAAAAAGCAACGGCAAAGCCACCAGCGGCTCAGCAGCAGCCCTAGGGGTTTGCTGCCAGGTCCAGGTGCCTTATTCAAGGAGCCAACTGGATTATTGGCGATCAAGCACCACGGACATCTGGGTGTTCCAGTACAGCTTGGCTACTCCAGTTCAAAAAGGGCCCTCCCCCCTTTTCGGGAGTGGTTACAATTTATGTCTCCAACCCTCAAGATGCCCTGGAGGTGTTCTAAGAGGTGAAGACCCTGTTATAAAGAAGGGCTATCCTGGAGTCAGGTTTTTATTCCAGGTACTTCCTGGTGCCGAAAAGGGACGGCAGCCTACGGCCCATTCTTGACCTCAGACAGCTCAATCTGTTCTTGAGGCGCAGGAAGTTCAAGATACTGACAATGAAACAGCTCTTGCGGTCTGTCAGACTGGGTGACTGGTTCAGTACAGGACCTGAAAGATGCCTACTTCCATGTCCCGATAAGACCTGGCCACAGGAAATATCTGTGCTTCTCCTTTCAAGGGACTGCTTACGAGTTCTGTATTCTGCCTTTCGACCTTTCTCTAGCCCCTCGCACCTTTTCGAAGTGCATGGAGGCTATCCTGGCCCCTCTGAGGCTATAAAGCATCAGAGTACTCAACTACCTGGATGACTGGTTCATATGTGCTGAGTCTCCAGAGCAGGCAGTAGCACACACAGAACTGGTGACTGTTCACCTCGACAGGCTTGGCCTGATGGTGAACATGTCAAAAAGCCAGCTGGTACCGTCCCAGGATCCCATCTACCTGAGAACCTGCTTGAACTCATGCAGCATGATCACCACTCTGTCAGAGGACAGAATCCAGAGGCACCACGCGTGCCTGAGGCTGTTTCAGCCCAGCGTGTCATGGGAGATCGTCACCTTCCAGGCCTAATGGCAGCAGCATCCCAGACCCTTCCATTGGGTTTTCTCCGCATGCACCAAGCGTGGTTCAATCACAGGGTGAATCATCCCCTCTTGCAACCACATCTCTGCCTGTCAGTGTCCTGACACTGCATGGAGGCCCTCTCATGGTGAAAACAGCCAGCTCACCTGTATCTAGGTGTGGCGTTGGGCAGTATCACCAGGCGAGAGGCGATCACCATGGATGGCTCAGGCTAGAGCGCCGTGTGGAACGGACGAGGAGCGCAAGGTGTTTGTCAGCCCTCTTGGGTGTGGCTACACATTAAAGTCCTGGAACTGCAGGCAGTTTTTCTGGCTTTCCAGAGTTTCTTCTAGGAGGTGCAGGGGAGACACGTGTTGATCAAGATGGATAACACAACCGTAGTGGCTTACATCAACCACCAGGGCAGCCTGTGCTTGCCACGTCTCCATCGGGTAGCCCACAAAATCTTATTGTGAGCTCACGAGCACCTGCTCTCCCTGACAGTGATACATCTTCCAGGAGCAGAAAACCACGCCGCAGACCTATCAAGAAGTCCTGTGCGGCTCAG
Organism: Acipenser oxyrinchus oxyrinchus; assembly: GCA_030684275.1. Classification (NCBI taxonomy): domain Eukaryota; kingdom Metazoa; phylum Chordata; class Actinopteri; order Acipenseriformes; family Acipenseridae; genus Acipenser; species Acipenser oxyrinchus. The sequence continues at coordinate 33,619,603 of CM060247.1, forward strand.
AGTGGAAGTGTTGGCTCCACCCCGAGGTGATGAGCCTGATTTGGGACAGGTTTGGGAGAGCGGAGGTCGACCTCTTTGCCTCCCTGGAATCAGCTCATTGTCCCCGGTGGTTCTCCATTCTGGGGAACGGGGGTCCGCTGGGAGTCAACGCCATAGCACACGAGTGACCGAGGACTCTGCTTTAAGCCTTTCAACCAGTACCATTGCTTCCGATGTGTCCAGAAAAAATCAGGCAGTAACGAGCCAGGGTGCTTTTAGTGGCCCCGTACTGGCCCAGGAGAACGTGGTTCTCCACGCTGGTGCAGCTATTGCACCACCAGCCTTGGCGACTGCCCACGTGCCACGACCTGCTCAGCCAGGCGTAGGGGACGTTGTGGCACCCTAACCCATCGAGCCTACAGCTCTGGATCTGGCCCCTGAACAGCTCTTGGTTCAGCCACACTTTATACTGCTGGATTAGTTCATGCGACTTACAGCACAGAAAACAGAGGTATCTGTTTTTGGGTCTCTATTTAAACAATTTCAGCTACACTTTATTTATATCTTAATACACACATCAGATGGGAAAAAAACCTGTAAATGTATTTGATCTTTTTGGGTGTTCTAAAGTTTTACTCTGAATGTGAACATGGCAGGGCTATGCAGATAAGTTATTAATTAAACAAACTAAATCATATTGCTTTACACAACACAAAACAAAGTTTTCTCTGATTTGCACTTGTCTGCACAATGCTTACTCAGTGCCATTGATTGGTGCTTGATTGTATAAGTGAGGGAAGGTAGCTTTTCTTGTTGTGAAATAAACATATTTTTAATCGTTTTGATTTAAAACCTGCTGGTAAAAACATGTTAAAGGAAATTACTTTGAAAAAGTGCCCCAGTATTTAGATCTTTTGGTTTTCACAAGTACAAGCCTAGGCCTGGTATTTTTTTATAATGTAAAAAAAAAAAAAATCCCCAAGTGTATTAAAACATTATTATTTTTCATAAAACATAAAAAATGTAACATTAATAAATGTAATTCAATTGCAATTATGCAACTCAAATATAATTCACTACTGAATGTATAAGAATACAAGAACAATGAATTGTAGTAACTTACATTCTCAGGGAGCATATTTGAGTATTTAGTTGTTATAACACATTGTGAGAACAGGTACAAATTATTGCTAGTGTACAGGCATGCAAAAGAGAACTACAAAGATCCTCAGTAAAGTCACTACCATTTTAGCCATATCAAAACAAGTTTCACGATAACCTTATGTTCCCTATTGGCTGCTACAACATTGTTTTTTTGTAAAATGTCTAATACAATTAGATCCCATGTCTATATATACTTTGTATAATATATTCTGCAGCAATGATGGTTCAGTATTTTATTCAGTTCAGTCCCTACAGCAACATTGAACTCCATGTGCTGCGTCCCATTATCTAGTGCCAGGCCTCCAGCTTGAACTACTTCCAACTACTAAACATATCAGCACTACATAGTTTTTCAAAGCTTACAATTTTACAACCAAGTTAATTTTAAACTATATAAAAAAGGACGCACTTCTGAAAAATAGATGTGCTGAAAGGCATTCAGCTATTAAATAAACAAACTTTGTTTATTTGGGGTTTTCTCAGTTACCCTCTGGTTACTCTTCTGTTTTGATGAGGGTTTCTTTGCTAATGCGAGTTGGTCTTGCTCTGCATCACAGTTACTTGCATATCTTCTCTTTCATCTGCATTCAGTGACTGTGAACCGATGTCTTTTGACTCTGCCCTTGGTAGAGAAGCAACATATTCGTTCCACTCTTTGTATGTTGGGAACGTAGTTGGTCTGTTTTTTGAATTTTCAGACTCCTGAGATGCCTTGTTAACCTGGTCACTGTAGTTATCCGAAAGGACTCGAGAATGCTTTGACTTTTTCAGTGTTGAGGTTGTTGAACTAGTTAAACGTGAGCATGCACTAGACCGTTTGGAGCAGGTGCAGGAGAAGTAACATGGGATATCATAAACACATTCACCATCTAAACCGTCCCCCTGTTGAACATCTTCAAGAGCTTTGCATGCCTTCATATCTACATAATGAAACAATTTTCCTTCTTTTGAAGAAAGGTCCACTCTACTCCAGGAATTACCAATTTTCTCCTGAGATACCCTGACAGTCCTGCTGTTTTATCTAGACCTCCTTGCCATTGTGTCCTCATAGTCAGGAGGAGTCAATTTTTTTAAAGTACTTAAGCCAGAAGAATGAGAGCAACTATGCGACTGATTTTCTGCTCCTTTTTCTGGTCCTTCAGTTTTCAGATAAACCTTCCTGAACTTGACCTCCTGTAAGTTTGAGAGAGGCTGGCCTAGTAGATGTTCTACTGTTGCTGGATAAGACATCCTGGTTTTGAGGATTCCAATCATTTCCTACTGGCATACATTGCAGAGCATAGTGGTTAATATGTGAATATGTAGTCTCTTCTACCGACAGCTTCTTCCAAATCTTAAAGACAAAATAAAAAATCAGTTCATAATACACTGTTACTTGTCTTGACCCCCCTGCTACCTGGTGTGATACTGATTTGGCATGGGGAGAAGGGGAAAAGGAGTTTGAAAAGAAAAAACAGTGTCAGCAATGGAACACAAAGACACCATTAGTACTTCAGCAAATGTCTGTTTTTTTTTTCTTTACTACTTTCTAGCATTAATCATCACAACAATTTGGATAAGACCAAATGACATTTTCTTTTTCACATCATGTGTAAATTCAAAGTTCAAACAGGTTGTGTTACAACTGGGAGTTTATCATTTAGGAGAATAATAAGTGACCTTTTTGTATATTGAGTTACATGTCAGCAAACAGATACACGTAATTATTATGCAACTCTATAACCAACATTTTAATAGTATTACATTAAAAATGTACCACAACATTTTTCCATGGTTATACTATGTATTTACCATGGTTTGCCATGTTTTAATATGCTTTATCATACCTCTCTTTGCATTACCATGAATTTACAATGCTTTATTAAACTTGTCTAAGCTTTTATTATAGTATCTTCATCTTTTATAAGGGTTGGTGCAGGAAATGTCCAGTATAAGACTTAATAAACATACACAACATACATAAAGCACAAACATTGCATTGGCAACCTAATGGTAGCTACACATAAGCACCCCTTTTGCATAGCTATTGACTGTAAATATACATGTAAATGAGTAATAGCAAATCAATTAAATACTTAAATGCTTTTAGCAACGGAAAATAAATCATAACAAAGCTTTCTTTGTAAAGTAGAAGGTAAACCTTATTTTGTCTGAAACACATCACAAAGATTCCAATTGCAGTTACTATGCAGAGCAGCAGTACACCAACCAGCAAAGCCAACACAGCATGTAAAAAATTGGAATCCTGTGAAACTAATCCAGGGACTTCAGACTGGCTCTGCACAGGCACCTGAAACTAAATACAAGCATACAATCCTGAAATAATATACAGGGTGAGATGCTGGAATCAATAATCACCTGCAACTTCATTCAAAACTGCTATGTATTTATTGTTCTACCTTTCAATCAACCTTTAATCATGAAATGTTGCTTGCTAATGCTATAGAACTACTTAAACATGGGATCTGACAGTTTAACAACAATAGCTATTGTCAAGTTTCTCATTTACAGTTAGCTTAATTTGGTTATTTATCCAAGATAATTCCTCTTAGATGAAATGTAGAGTAACCTCTTGTTTACATGGACGACTAGCCTTTATTTAAAGTGGTAAGAGGACTTGGGGCAATGTCTGTGATGAATGTGGAAAAAGTTTAATTGACCGTGTGACAGGGATGGCTGTAGTGGTGACTTCAGGCCAGCAGCAGGAACAAAAACAAAGAAGCAAGTACTGTGGTGCAAAGGTGCTGTGGTGCTGTTTATTTAAACAAAAAGAAAAGAAAATATTTTAACAAAAACACACTGCTCACTACAGGTCAGGCTGGGCAATCGCCTTCACTGTTCCTATAGGGTTTTTAAGTCTCTCTCTCTCTCTCTCTCTCTCTCTCTCTCTCTCTCTCTCTCTCTCTCTCTCTCTCTCTCTCTCTCTCTCTCTCTCTCTCTCTCTCCTCTTGAACACCCACACGAGTGCAGAGGTGACCATCTCCCGATTAGCATCAATTAAACAATTAATTAACTCGGGAGATGGTCACTTTCTGCACAAGGTTTCTAATTCCCATCCACGCTGCGAAACAATATAAAACAATAACAAAATAGACGGCTCCGCCGTAATATTTATAAATAAATAAACCATAACAATAACGACAATAATAATAATAATAATAATAATAATAATAATAATAATAATAATAATAATAATAATAATATAACAAAACAAATACAAAATAATAAATTGCACAGGGGTGGAGGGGTACCCCGTTCTAAAAATAAACAATACATTTTTGGCAGGGCTTTGCCCTGCCCCCTTTTCATGGGCCTCGCCCTGCCACAGACCAGTATTGGGATTTAGCAATGATATGGTCAGTGAATGATTATATATTACTTAAGCAATAGAACTGTGATTAAAGGGCATGACTGTCTGGTAGTTGACCATGGCTGGAAGGCCAGCCTTGAGCCCTAAACAAAGATGCTGCAGTACAGAAGAGGCCAACCACCAAGGTAAACCATGATAATCAGGGTTTCAGTGCAAAACTGATAAACAGAGACTGTATTGTTATTTTAAACATTTTCAATGGGGAGGCTTCTCATAACTTGTGCTACATTTATCTATAGGTTAAATGTTGGAATAGAAATGCACAGAAGGATGAAGTGGTTTGACTGAGTACCCTAATCGCTGCATAAGGATCCACATTTTTAATGAGAATACTAAACTTTTTTAAGTAATAAAAGTGTATCAGAGATCTTGGAAATAACTGCATGTGACACTATTAATCATTTTTAGTTGCTCGATAGTGTCAACGTTAAGACGTATTGAGAAGTGCACACCACCACTGCACAAGCAGCCGCAGTGGACAGTTGTAGGAAGTCATAAATCCAGGGATATACACTGGAGCTAATCAAGCTCATAGTAAAACCTGGAATGGGTGAAACTGCTATGCAATTTCCATCTCTGTAAATCTCATTACAAAATGTCTTCAATATAAGCTCATAAGAGGGTTAGTGAACTACTCTAGCAGGAATAGTCATCAACATATGATAATCTGTTACAATTAGTCTAACAGTGATTTATACAGCCTCATGTGTTCATTTCACACATGACATCTGTGGGAGATGGCTAATCTTAGTGGATAAGTAGGGCAGCATATTTAGGTAAGTATTTGCTGCTTATTGACACTATTTAAAAATAATAAATTAGAATGCATTTTCAAATCTCCCATAATAAAAATGAATGGTTGTATACTAGTTACAAGGCAGGTTTTCCAAAAAAAATGTTATTTTTTTGTAAACTATGAAACGTGAACATCACATGTCATTATAATGTACATCTGAAATAAATCTTTACTGATTAAAAGGGTTAGTTCCTAATCCACAGGTGCATGGAATGATTTTTCCATTAAGTTGCTCCTCAATGCTAAATTAGAAACAATCGTGCATTAAATATTGGGTGCTGTTTTCAACAAATATTTTTTAGCCAGAATCATAATGTACCCTGTTCAGAGGCCTGGAACTACAGCTGTGACCAAAAGTTTTGCATCGCCTAGAATTTTAGGATTGAGACTTAATAAAAACTAAAAAACTATATATATATATATATATATATATATATATATATATATATATATATATATATATATATATATATATATATTATCATCATGTAATCAAATGATATAGCAAAAGTCTACCCGGAAGCCATAAAGGAGGCTGGTGGTCCAGTGGTTAAAGAAAAGGTCCCTGATTCTAATCCCCGCTCAGCCACTGACTCACTGTGTGTGACCCTGAGCAAGTCACTTAACCTCCTTGTGCTCCGTTCTTCGGATGAGATGTAAACTGAGGTCCTATTGTAAGTGACTCTGCAGCAGTTGTTGATGCACGGTTCACCCCCTAGTCTCTGTGAATAAAAGCGTCTGCTAAATGACTAAATAATAATACCAATTAATTAATAATAGTAGTACAGCATTTCATGTTACATTTATTTCGAAATATCAAATTTTATTATTTTTGTCAGTTTTCTGTATATTGAAAACTACAAGTGGTATGTAATTCATGTTAACCTAAGATTATTTAGCAGGTTTCATTCAACTTTATGAAGCAAAATGAGTTAATTCTACAGGTGATGCAAAACTTTTGGCCATAGCTATATAAAGTTATCATATTCTAACAAAATGATTTAAACTCCCACCACCATTAGAATGTATATGGAGAGATATTTATCAGAGGGTGCTTATAGTTACACATCCTCACTGCCACATCAAAGAATCATAGAAAACTTGTCATAGTTCACAGTTCATTATTTTAAAGATTAGTGGCCCGACAGCCTACCACAAACATATTTTTAGAAAACTGAAACATACAATAATTACCTAATATTGCATCAGAAGTTATCAATTCTGGCAATAATATGTTTTGTTTTTTTCAGTTCCCAGGAATATACTGCAAATATTTGACATATCTGCCGAAATGAATATTGCGAGATTGAAACTAGTTAAAGAAAACTATGAACCTTACCTTCAAATACATGAACACCAGAAAAAAACAGTAAATGTTTTTCTCCATCATTTTTGCCTTTAGCTACAAATGAACAGTCCGATCAGACAGAGAACTCTCACTCTCAAGTTCTGCTGGGGAGTGTTTGCATGTTGTGTGACTGGAGAATATGGAACAACATTACACAATGACTTGGATTACAGCATTTTATTGTTATAAAGTACATATTATATTGGTGTATTAACATATTAAAGAGAGAATCCCACTAAATGACCTGAATAATGTTTTCTATTTTGTGATTTAAAACCACAATTTAACAAAACATACAGCAGTGGTTTGCAATATGGGTGGATCGCAAATGATTTTTGGTAGATCTCATAACAAGCGCAAACATATATATTTGAAAACTTGTCAAACCAAGATGAGGAAAATAACAAATTATTTTCATGTGATTGGAGGTGTTTCAAAAGAAAACCGCTATGAATAAAATTCAGATATGTCGAGGTCTTTACAAGAAACGAGCAATGAAAGTATGTCAGAAGATGAAAGCGAATAGGGAACTTCGGGAAGGGATAGTTACACCTTGTTCACAGTGTAGCAAAAGAACATGAAAGTTCAACTAACAGTTGCTAAAATATTTTCCCTGGCTTTAGTCTGACAATGTTAAAAAAAAAAAACATGTTTTGCACGTTTTGTCAGGATGCAGGGGAACTCATGGCACGCAAGACTGCATTTTTAACAGGGAGCCAGAAGTTCAAAGATGAAAATACTGTATATTAACACAGTGCTTCAAAACGGCACGCAATGTGCGGAGAGGCATACATCCAGAAACGTCAGCCAGACCATCCCGCTACCATAAACAAGCAAGAAGCACATTCTGAGAAAGATGCTACCATGTAGTTAAAAATCATTTAAGTTGGGAAAAAAAAAAGTTGTCCAATATAATTTTGCTGATGCAAAAGTGTTTTGTAAGAGTAAGAAAGGAAGGAAAAAAAAAGATTTTAGATATTCAACAATTCAGTTGAGCATTTTTTTAATTATTATTTGTATTTTCTAATATATTGAAATATAATGTCTTGTTGTTTATGGTGATATTTTCTTTCTTGTTTTCCCTTGTTAGTTTTTTTTAAATAAACAATATATCTTTAATATAGAAGTTTACTCTAGAAGATCACTATAGAAAATATGCCAAGTACTTTTTTTATTTTTTACTTTGCATGTTTGTGATTGACTGTGCTCTACCATGCTTTCACTTTGCTTTTACTATGCTTCGCTGTACTTTTCTATATGTTACTATGGAAATAAATATTTATAAGGGATACATCTAACAGTATGTTTGCCATTTTATAACTAATCTCACAGCTATAATTCATCTAAAAACTATGAATAACCAGGACATATTACCCTATTTCCCAGGATTTATGAGTCTAGACCAAAACTTCAACTGGTGTGTTTTGTTCCTTGTTATTGTTGTATATGGCTATATTGACTAGCAAAATAGGAAGTATAAAATTGATGGCCCTTTCCTCTGTATCTTGGTATTGTTTTGATTGCACTTACAGTTTCTAGTAACAAACTTACAGGTTTCCTCTCTGGCTATTGTAAATGATGCTGTGCCTGTGGAAGAGCTTACATCTGAATTTAACTTCCTCAACAGCCGCTTCCCCTGGGACTGTTCTAGCTATGCTTTTGGAGAACAACTTAACGATTACTTTTCCATTCCACATAAAAATTATGAACGGATTAATTTTAATATCTGATTGGAAGGGTTTTGAAAAAGTGTTAACATAATGGGAGAAAGCTAGTTGGACTGGGCCCAACTTTCCATGCTGAGTAAGCTAAGGTTAACATGTATGCAACGCTGTAATGGTTTGTGTGAAAATGTGTTTTTTTTATCTGCACCAGTTGGATCTAAGCCTGAGATTAATCTTCCAAATGCATGATTCTTTGTTGTTTCTACAGCTTCATCTGGAAACCATAAGTGAAAATGAAGTGTAATAAGGCTAGGTGGGAACGAAGAGCAGTGTAACAGGCTGAATGGACGTGAACTGGTGATTACATACTCCCCAAGTGGGAGTCCCAGCCACAGTAAGAATCAGGTCCAACTGTGTAAATAACGTATAACCATATCTCAACTGCAGGGGTCAGAATCTGTATCAGAAGTACATCACTCAACATATTTTCATACACCAGCAAGGCAATCAAATACATTATGTGCACAATAAATGTGGAACTGTATTTTGTATTTTATAAGTTCTGTTTAACGGCATGCATGTGGAAGCACACGAAAACATGCACGTACTGAAACTTAGAAACACATAAAATGTTCACACATGTAGAGTATGGAGAAAAAAAAGACAGATAGCCTTAAATGTTTTTACAGTATTGCTACCAGATTAAGGAATTAATATTTTCTTATATTTTTGCTTTCATAAATCAGTATTTGATAGGCTTTTGCAATTTTCAGAATGTTACTTGTACAGAATTCTACGTGTCATGAGATTTTTGTCCACTTGGTGGCATCATGACTCTTAAAATATGCCACATTGGAGATGTTTTCAGTTTCCAGTGCTAGCAGAATTATATTAACACAATTATGATTATGGAATTATTTTTTTTCCAGTTCTTATCATATGTATGTCTATTAGGTCACGTGTAGCAAAAAATGCAACACACAGTGAAAAACTAGAATAATCTAACAAGAGCATTCTGGACTAGTTTTCTGTAATTATAAAAACCTGATGTTCGAAATGCCCATGGTTCTACAAGCTCTATGTTAAATAATATGTATACTAGAGCACTGTGTCCCCTTGAGTGATCATTATAAGTTCACAGTACCGTATATAGTGAGTGACTGACAAATCCACACCTGCAATGGAAAGACGCAAAAGTGCCAGAGAAGGAAACACTACTTGCACAGATGTCACAACTCAATTTGTTTGTTCATCATTCCATTAACTGATAACTGCTCAGAGTAATACACAGTTTGAATGAAAATGAGGTGGTCCATGACCAATATAATTACATAGCTATTTAGAATTGGGTCAATGAATTGCTCTTGAAATAGTCACATACACATGATTTAATTCTGCTGTAAAGCATCATGGCAAGGGTGTTGGCTGCCATGGTTGTCTCTTCATCATGCAGTCTTGCATAGTGTTTGTGATAACACCTTTTCTGACAAGGGCACTGGCTCCAAGCATTTTTCAAACAGGTCCTATGTCAGTGTATCGGTGCACATGTATTGAACACACATTACCCTTCATTAAGTAACTAGTGGAATCTTTCTGCCATTTACGTATATTAAGATTAGAGATCCTGTGATCCTGCGATAACACAACATGACACAGATTGAATAAACAAACGTCATAAAGGGAACATTGCGACAGCAGCTTGACGGTGAGCCAAATGACTCATTCAGATTCAGTCTGAGCAAAAGTGGCACATAACTGACCTTTTTTTATTGAAATTCAGGACATTAATAACTGAAGATCAAAATCATTTTAATGTAATAGATATAACTATATAATCTGTCTCAGATGTTATCCACTCTTGGTAACGCAAATGTGCCCAGTAATTATCACATATTGTTAAGTATATAAACAGCCATGATACCCAAGCAAACACAATCTGTGCCACACCTGCACAGTGTTTGCTTACCTGCTACCACTCTAAAACTCTCCTTGTCTTGCCCAGTATACATTCTGATAAAACACCATCTCAGTAGCTTTCAAACTTAACTAACACCACATGTGCTTCACTCATGAGTCACACTCAAGACCCAATAAAAAAGCAAACCATATAGCTGTGGAAAATAGTTCCAGGGAGACAGCAACATTATTCTTCGAGGGCTACCTATAGTATTATAAAAGAATGTCATTACCTAATGCTTGCAAAACTTGGCCATATAGAAGTTTACTTTGGTAAATCATTGTAAAAGCATAAAAAGTGTAATAAAGCAAAGTAAAAAGCATAGTGAAATCGTGGTAGAACTAGAATTGCCTCCAAAAATGCCTCTAAAATAAGGAACACCATTGTTCAATATATTTCTTAAGTGTCTCTTTTTTCTAGGAGTGACTAGTTTTCGTTCATCAAAATAATGAATCTGTCTCTGTCAAAAGGAATAAAAGCTCAATTTAAAAAAAAATATACAGCCAAGGAAATTACAGAACACACCCCAGTCTGTATTATATGGAAGCAGAACATTACATTTTACTATCAAATAAATAACAGTTTTGTGACATACATAACAGGTGGCAACCTAGGTAAAACATGTAAGAAAAGATAGTAAAGCATTATAAAAAAAAAACTTGGTTTACAAAGGCAAAATTCAGTATCTGTTATATGACTTGGACTTTACTGTTTTTAGGGTCCTAGTTTTTCAGCTTTAAAAATGGTTACAGCAAGTGTTGCTTCTGCTGAGTTTCACCTCAACCGAATAAGTCATTCATGACAGATTGCTATCCTATGCTGTCAGTGTAACCCTTTGTGATTCCCCTGTTTATCAAAATGGGACAGTGCCCTGCATATCACAGGATCTATGGATTTGGAATCCTAATGTAAGTCAATGGCAAGGAGATCCCACTTGTCATATAATTTCAGATATCCCTAGAGCTTTTTCAAAAGGCCAATTCCTGTAGATAACTGCCAATTGAAGTTTCTAAAATGAATCAGCTTCATAAAGGGTTCCAACAGACCTGCAATGTAGAAGCACAATTGCACAGACAACTATAAATAATCCATGAGCTGGAGTGTGATGTGTCATAAGATAGACAGCATGCAGATGCACTGAATTACATGGTACCCTAAATCATTAGCAGTTTCCAAGCCATTGATTTCTGAAGGAACTGACCAGTGGAAAGTATGTCATGGGATACTGTGTGTGTCATATTATATCAAGTCCCCTACACAATGTTATTAGAGGGTAAAATCCAGATTTTGTTACTAGAATGTACAGTTTTAGACACACACAGAGGGAAACCATGTGATTAATCAGGTGACTGAACTATGGGGTTTCAATGTCTAAATAGAAAGACAAAGACCAGGGTGGTGTGCACAACATGCCAGGATGTTTTGTTGCCACTGTTACTGTATGATATGTAGCAAATCTCTCTTGTTTATCCTTGTTTCACCATCTGGCCTTTGGTCTTCGTGTATTCTCAAAATGTCTTTAATACATCATGTATTAAAGACATAAATCATGTTGTAGATTAATGCCAATATTGTAGAATATTCTGTCAATTTTAATGCCCTGTTTCCTTATGTGTCTTCTCCTGCTTTTTTCTTTTCTTATCATGACAACGACATCTTGAAAAACCAAACATGTAAATTAAGTCATGTTTCATCACAGTTGTCATTATGCTTGTATGTTAAATGAATACATTAATGCATAGGACAGTAAAACTTGTGTAATAATGCAGTATTGGCACAGTTTGGGTGTGGAGGAGTAAAATGTACTGAAGCACTCACAAAGCTTATTTCTAGAAAAAAAACTGCAGTATAGGATCTGGGAAACTGAGACGGCTGGCAATTTTGAACCCAGATCCTCAATGAATTCACACACTTTGTAGATACTGCTGAAAAACTCGGTAGTAGCTCTTTCAACATTGACTTTCAATGTCTTGTTTATGGAGTTGACTGTATAATACATCAACATGGGACAGTATATCATGAAAAAGAAAAAGAAAGAAAAAGAACTCCTTGTTTTCCAGCATCCCAATAAATCCCCTGGCCTCACGAATAGCGTTGGACTCAAAATCTCCCAAGCTTTTGATTGTCTTAAAGCATTCAAGGAGATCCTCTTGGTGCTCGTAGACGATATTAACCGTCTGAGTACTGAAGTTCCAGCATGTTGCTGCCCCTCTCGGCAGCCTCCTGCCTACTATGGTATTCAAAACCTCAGTTCTTAGTCCTTTTTGGAGAGTGCAAAAAGAATGCAGGAAAGCCAGACAAATCGCAAAAGAAAATTCTCACTTGTGAGATTTTAGATACAGCTTGCTCCATGATTAGGTTTAGCTGGTGGGCATAGCAATGAACATGATGCGCATGCACTTTGTCGACACATCAGCTTGTGTAGCCACATATTCGATGCTTCTCAACTGATGGACAATGTACTCCCTAGTCACATCTAGCATGCAGTGGAGCAGTTCATTCTGAATTGTTAAACACTTTTGCAGTTTTCACATGCTTCTCCATTGCACTATATTGGATTAAAAAAATCCACTAGGCCCTGAAACACTCCTGCATTCAAAGATGACTCTGTTTCATCGTGACCACTTAATGTCAATCCAAAAGCACCACAAAACCATTCGCTCCTGTTTGCGTCCAAGTCACTTCACTGCCAAACAGCAAGCAGGGTAAACAGAACAATGACTTTCTAGAAGTGCTTCCAAAGCACTTTTTCATACCAGGCCATTGTAACCCGTCTTTAGAGGACTGCCCCAGTGTTAAATCAGGCTGATGCGGTCCTTATCTTTTCACCTGAAGTTTCTCTTCAAAACTCAAGAATGGTTTCAGGAGTGACTGTTCAACTGTATTCATCTTGTCTACTGGTACAAATGAGCCAAATGGAAGCGCATTATATAATTTTACTTTATTGCATATTTGATTATTTGTTTTAGTTTTATTGCTATTTTATTTTGAGTGCTTTGAGAACTTGTGATGAACAAGCGCTATATAAATGTGAGTATTATTATTATTATTATTATTATTATTATTATTATTATATAATGTGGCAGGGCGGTGCCCTAACACTCTTGATACACAAGCAGCCACTGACATTAACCAAAAATGTTCTTTTGAAGATTGCTTGGTATCAGTTTTTACTATTTTAATAAATAAAATGTTGACCAGATCCCAATACAACATACTACCCAGAATTAACCAATTTCCTGGGATGTGAATCCTCTCAATCTTAAAAGAGGCCATGAGTCACCATACAGCAAATAAAAACTGTTGAGTTTTACTTTTTCTAGCTCTGCGTAGGATGACTGCAACTTCTCTATCCCAGTTAACTTGGATTGCCTTGTATTGTGATTCATGATAACCTCGAGCTGGCACAAATTAAAGCAAAGATCACAAACAAATGTTAACGTTTTCCTGGGATTTTAGAGCTGCAAACACCAGAAGGCTGTTGGGTAGGTAATTTGTAGTACAGCTATTCAAATGATAGCTTCATGCAGACAAGTTTATGATATTTTTGCTTTTGACTACCATTGATCAAAACTGATTAAACAAATTGTTGGTAACACTATTATTGTAGGTATGGTAGCATGTACTAATGTAGTTACATTTGGATTACTATGTAACTGAATTTACAGGAGTGATTAAAAAACAAAAGAATTTAGGAGCTGCTTCAACCATACCATTGGTGATAGTGGGAATCAGCCATTGCAGGATTACTAGACATGCAGCTGGTGCTAGTGCATTCAGTTGTTATGAACCCTCAACTTTGAAATTCCCATCCAAGGTTTCCTTGGAATGCTCTTTTCATTGCATATTTTTCAGACATTTCTGTCAGTGTTCAATGATTCAGTGATTGGTTGACTGATGTAACTGCTTATTTATTCTGCTGTAGTAAATTATAAAACCACTAATTATTTAAAATTACAAGCCTGAATAATAATGTTTTATTGTTGTGTGATCTCTAATAGCAATTACAAAAAGAGAGTCTTCTTTGCATTTATTTGAATATAAGCTTGTTAACATTTAACTGGATCTTATAAATAAAATTAAAAAAAATGTATTTCATGGATGATCCATCAGAAAAGCCTATAACATATAAGGCTTGAAAAATCAGGTCAGAGTGTATGTAAAGTCCTGGTAATAACATAGCAAGTCTCTACAGCAGCTCTGCTATAAAAACCTCAGATATGTTTGCCCATTGCCATGGAAACTACAGCTTGTAAGCCCTTTCCCCTCCAAAAAAGAAATAAATGGTAGCTGTAATTGAAAAAAGTCAATATTGAGGGCCAATGTAACAAAAACTCTCAATATTTACCTCAAAGTGCATTAGCAAGGGAAATAGTTAATATAACATGTTGCTCTGTTGAGAGGACATTCAGAAATCAAATAAACAATGGCCTTTGTTCTAAAAAGGTAAAACCAGTTTTTGTACCATTGATTGAATGCCTTAAGATTGAAACACAGATGGGGTTATTCTGATGGCCCCTGAGACATATTTGATTGATTGGAACAGAATCAAGAAAAATTGGAAATGGTGCCAAAAATGAAAATTAGTTTATTTCTGTGAGAAGAAAATAATGCACAGATAAGTACTGTATATACTTTATTTATTAGACAGCAAAGTGCTTTCTTAATAGGTATTGTATAACCATGTCCACCAATAAAATAAGACATGATGTAGCAACTTCTCACGCTCATAAACCACGCAAATTGACCAAGTCTGGAAGCCATACCATATGTTCAGGAGAGTTCAGCAGTGAAGATCCCATTTGTGACTTAATCTCTTGCAACTTTCTACTATACCTGAAGGCCATGCCAAGCAAGTCTTTCTTAACAACTGAGATCTGCTGAAAGTAACCCCAGCAATCTTCTTTGAAAAAAATAAACATACAGTACGAGGAGTTTAAAGACCTCTTCATTTAGCTTTTTCTTTTATTTGACACCATTTATTCAATGTATGTAAGCCTTACGGCGGAATTCGGGGTGCGGGACCCTTAATTGCTGCCTATCATTACCAATCACCTATTTAAACCCTAATAACACACACACCTTCCCTGTCTAGCGTTTTTTATTTTTTTTTTAGCAAACGCTCAGACCCCGTCATTCATGCTTCAGCTTAACGTTTTCGCTAATATCTAAACTCTCGATCCTTTCTCTGCAGGTCACTTCTCTGCACAGCGCTGCCAAGATATTATCAACTATTTTCCTACCTACTCAGGTGATGCTTATCATTCAGTTTCTCTATTTTTCTGCAGGAGCTCCAACGTTAGTCTTTCCTGCCCTGTCCAGTATATCCAGCCCAGCAACAGCGCCGTTCAAAGCGCAGCTCCATCACTTTTATCCGCGTCTCCATTAGACAGACTGTACCTCCGTTAAAACTTTCAAAGCTCCTCGACAAGACATTGACATCCCCGTCGTCAGCGATTGCCTGGCCTTCGATCTATTCATATCTACCACGAAGCTTTGTCCAGTGTTGTGCATCAGTACGGCTGTATTAGATAGGAATGGGTTGTTAAAAAACAGACTGCCCGCTGAATTAGTCTTCACTCCTCGTCTGCAACCAGGCGCCCCTCCCCCGCTCAGCACAGCTCCCACAGAGCCAGCACAATTTACCGTTCCACCAGAAGATTCTGTCACGGACCTACATCAGGTATGTCCAAAGTTTTAAAGACCTATCCAGCCCATTACAAACTCTATTTCGACAAGTGGCAGCACGTGATTGCGACGGGTCATTTAACATGCTCCAACGATACTGCCGTACTGCAACTCTCTTCAACCGGCGCCACACACACAATAGTTACCACGGCAACGCCTCAGCGAGGGACTACTGGAAGTATTAAGTTGCCATGGCAACCAGGCAGCTTCAACAGGCACTGCGAGCCTGAGCCTCAGTACTGCAATCTTCTGGCTTCTTGCTGCTGCGCTTTCACAACCGGCGAGGGCGAGTCCAACGCACCGAATTGGGACATCTAAATACTGCTGGCTCGTCTTGCAGACCTACGTTAACTCCTTTTATATTCATGACTAACTGTTCCAAAATGCATCTAATGTATTTATTATTCAAATCTAAAAAGAATACGCAAATGTTTTATACGTAAACAAGGATTTTAAGCACAATACGCAAATATATTCTACCCTGCTTCACTGAAGCCAATGGTTTTAATTCTAATTGCAACCTCTAGACCGCAGTATAACACCACAAGTTATACATATTCGAAGCTGTCGGCTCTCTACAGCAGGCCACTGCACACTCTGACAGCACTCCATCGCTTACTTCCTCAGATCACTGCACCGTTCTGTAGATCCTGTCCTCTACTGTTAATTGCTTCCCACTACAGCAGATCTTGGCTCCCTTTTCAGATCGGCTCATCACCAAAGATAGAAGCAGCAACCTCAGCAGCTTGCACTAACATCAATGTCCACCTAATCAAGAGTATGGGGCGCTGGACTTCATCAGCAGTGGATACATACATTCGCCATCTCCCACCGACATTGCCATGGATCATCAGAAAATCGTTAGTATGCCCGGAGTAGGGGCCACCTGACCGCCGGGGCTACCAGAGGTTTTTCCCCTTTTAGAAGGGGTTGTTTTCCTCTCCACTGAGCGGCAGGTGAATACATAAACCATTACACACTAACCCTTCTAACCCCTCTCTGTTTGTTTTGTATGTCTTTTCATCCTCAAATTTATGTTATACATTGGCATGTACTCTGTTGTATGTCTCACGGTGAGGTTTTGCGGGGAGCCGGGGGTCCATTTTTGGGGGGTAAGTGAGCCTCACTTCCCTGACCTTAGGCAAGCTGCACTTCCTCAACCTTATTTAAGGGAGGTTCTCACCGCGTGAGTCAAAGGGGACCCCCAGCCACACAATTATTTCACTACTCATGCGCTTTTCTTACCTCATCGCAGTGAGACTCTTTCCTATATTTAACATTTCGGGACATGTCCCGCTTTAATCTCTCAGTGCTCGAGTCCCAACTAACCCACCTATTCTTGTTCTTTGCAGGTTCCCTGCGGGACGCTCCTCCGCTCCCGGTTTCGGAGACCGCAGTCTCACCTCACCCGAGGGCAGCACCTCATCGGTCAGGGAACTCCTTTTACTGTTACTTCCTTTCAGGTCTCCACGAGACGGCTCTGTCGCAGCAGAGTTTTTCCTCATGTTTTCAGATCCCCGGGGCCGCAGCCTTCAAGACCAAGCCCTCTCCTCCGCAGAGGATGGCGCTCTGGTGGGGGATCTCTTTTCTATCCAGACCGCAGTCTGTTCAGAAGTTTGGGCCGCAGTCCACTTCTCTAAAGTCGGTTTCCTTCTCCCGTTACTGTCGCACTAACACTTCCTTTCTGCCTTCTCTGTACTACAATAGGCCCGGCAGCTGCCCCGTGAATTCAAATGATTGCCATTTGCAGGTGACTCAAAAAATGAAAGTGCTTTATAGTTTAGTTGTTTAATAAGCAAGGTTATAAAAAATACTGAAGCTACTACAAAGTAAATAACATGCAGCCCCAAAATGTATTAAATTAGTATAGCTGAGAATTCGTGCCAGAGGTCTCCTATATTAGTATAGAGTTGAAGTAAAATCTCTTCAACCTAATTCATAGAGCAAGTTTTTTTTTTTTTCAGATCAACGAAAACATAGAAAAGAAAAACATAAAATGATGTCATCTGGGTTTGTTTTCTTTCCTTCACTTTTTTTAATTTTATTTCTTTGGTGTCCAAACTGTTATGTTGAGTTCACAAAGTTAAATTATCACAGGATATCAACATTTCAGTCCCTTAATCTCCCTCCCCTTTCTCATTATATCAGCCATCGCAGATGTCTGAATGTTCATGAGATAATCAAGCAATTTGCCCCAAAGCACTATAGTTTGATTGGCGATGTACATGCTGGGAGCTGTAATGATTATGTCATATCTGAGCGGAAATGAACAGTTTGCGGCAATTGTTATTCCTCGCAAAATCTGAAAAGCTGGGTAGATTTGCAACATGCCAAGGTATCAAACGATAGCGTAGTCTAAAAAAGGGTACACTGGTTGACAAAGACCCAATCTATTTGTGAAGCAGTAAAGACAGACAGTAAATTGAGAGATGATTTTACTTGCCTTACTGAAACGGTACGCCATGCTTATTGTAGAAAATCCCCTGTAATCGCATTTTGACTTCTTGGTATTCGTGTAAAATGTATGAGTCAAATAATTGTGTCTGTTTCTGTGTGAATGATTTCAGATGGAGTCGCTTGGGTATCAAATCACCATTTGTTGGCCAATATCAGACCCTGCATAGTGTAAATGGTGGCAAATGCCGATTAGTATGTCAGTGTAACAGATGGCAAATAAACAAGATGGACTGTACAGTATACTGCTCTGGTACCAAATATACAAACAAACCACCATCACATAATTTTTATCTCAGCTTTTTCATTATAAATATGGTTTAAATAGAATCATTCACCTCTATACGTGTAGTTGAGGTGCAGGCATCCACAGATGAAGGTCAAAAGAACTAAAGTTCTGTCCAATGAGCCCTAAAGGACATGTACTGTTCACATATATGCAACTCAAACAGCACCCCTGAAATACTCAGTAATAAGCAGAGCAGCATTGTTTATTAGAATATATTTATTTGACACACTTAAGTATAAAACAAAAACAATATATGTGACAGATGAGTGATGAGGTATGGTTTGATAAAAAAAAAATTTAAAAACTATTTTATTTATCATATATTTAGAATCATTTGGTTATAGCTCTCTGTCACAACTCAGGTTCTTATATAATTATATACAGTATTCTTTTGTAAACACAATGCCTTGTAGAACAAAAAGTAGAATAATGTCTCTCTTCTCCACACCACTAAAGTTTGAATTCTCTTTACAGTGTTGTCCATAGGCAAGTTAACTTATCTGAGCTCCTTTGCAGCTGGGGGCGATTGTCATCATATGGAGAAATTGAACACGTGAACGTGTTCACATCAAAGCAGTCAGTGCTGGACACACTTATCATCCAACCTGAGCTCGCTCATCAGCTTCCTGAGACCATGGCTCTTATCTGATTCCCACTATCTGTTTCAGAAAAACTTGTCATCAGGCAGTCTCTTGCTGTGATACGAGTTCAGTGCAGGCACTGATTAGGAAGTAGCACTTCTTTATTACTGACCACCAGCTATTTGGAGCCGATTTTCTCAGGGAAAAAAGAAACACCGAAAGCCTTTGCCACAATTGACGTGCTATTTCAACTGGCAAAGATCTTTTTGCATACTTGCTGTACTTTATTTATTTATTTATTTCTTAGCAGACGCCCTTATCCAGCCACTCAAAAGTTTGAGATAAAGCTGGAAATCTGTAAGATATTTGATTTTAAAAATCCAACCTTTGAAGTAGGATTTCTGCCAGCGGAGAGATTCTTTCATTACCAGGAGAATGACAACTGATTCATTTTGTTGTGCATGTTTTTTTGGGCATGTTGTCGTGGTGGGGCAATGCACTTATTTATTTTCTGTGAGGAAGGAAATATATCTATGAGAACCAGATCTGGAAGTTGCCGACACAAAGCATTTCACATGTCTGAGAAAGTGAATCACAGTAGTCGGTTCCTGAGGGAAAGCTGTGTCAGGCTGTTACACCGGGATAGCAAAAATGGGAAGCCTTTTTACGAGCTTCTCACAGATACACTTATACAGAAAAGGGTTAACACACTGTCCTAATTGAATGCTACCATTATTTTACTGAACGGCAGACATATTGAAATACTGCTTCTACATAACAATATGCAGTTTTTTTCAGTTTAATGTAAGGGAATACGTTTGTCATACTTGGTGGGAAGCTACATAACTGACAAAAAACAAAATATATTCAAATTATCCTGCACCTATGATTTGTTTTATTTTTTTTGTATTTGTGAATATTGAAATGACACAATATTATGTAATAATTGTATGATTTATTAGTTGAATGGCACCACAGTGGAAGCATTTTCATATTTTGATTCATCAGTGGTAAACACTGGAATGAATTTATACACACTAGTAATCCACTAGTGGGTGACTGTATCAAGACCACTCGTATTTATTTGTTCAAATTGTTCTGCCATTACAGCTTATGCTAGAGCTTATTTTGGTTAGTACAGTACCATGGTATCACCAATAATATTTACAAAGCTGTTCTGTACAGGAATGCAAATGTTGAGAAGTAGTTCTAAAATGGAACTATGAAGAACTTTTTTTCCATTGGACATAATATACTTGGATTAATTTAGTACACAACATTCATCATATGTACAGTAGACCCCTGTTAATCGGTGCAGATTGGGACCAATCTGAGTCTGAATTAGTGAAAGATAGTGAAAAATTGTAACTGCTCTTCATATTCAGACTGCCAGGCTAAGAGAGTCTTAAGTCTGCTTTCTGCTCGCTTGTCACTGGTAATTACAGTAACTACAATACAGTAGTGTCCGTTGGCTTGCACTATAGGGTACTCAATTTAATTGAATTCAATTAAATTATGACTGTCCGCTTCTGCGCAGATACGCTGATTTCCACACTAATAAAGTGTGTGAATACATGCTTCTGCATAGATCAAATGATTTCTGCACTAATACATTTTGATAATGTACTGTATTAAACTGCACAGATTATCAAAACACAAATTATTGAAACACAGATTAACCGGAGTCTACTGTATATACATTTAAAAAGCTGTAAGAAGATCAAAAAAACTTTAAAAGATGGTTTGAGTGCAATTTTACCCAAGCCACAAACAGAGTAGCAGTTTCCATACTTAACCTATCTGCACTGATTCACTTGGCTAGACATTCTATTTCCTCTCTTGAGTTCCTGGGTGTAAAAGAGGAATTTGGTTTTGTCATGAACCTTCAGTTCTCCTGACATGTGTGGGTGGAACATAATTGGACATTCTAAATTGGGGAGAAAATTGGAGGTAAAATAATTGGGCACTCTTATTAAAAAAGATGTAACTCTAGGTCTAGGAAAAATAACTCAATTCAAAAGCAGACCATTTAGGCGGTCCCAGTATGTAGTATGCCCCCATTTAATATTGACAGAAAAGTCAAAAAACAGGTTGCTTAGTAGTGTTTGTGAGACAGACCAAAGGCAAATCATCTCAAGGATATCAATGTTTCCATTGACATCACAAACAAAGGTTTGTTTTTCTCCTTGTTTCAGTGTACATCTGCAAGGTTTTTTTTTATTTCATGGCCATATTGGTCTTGACTGCAGAGGAAGGAGATTGGCCATGGAAAGGTCTTCATTGAACTTCTGATAAATAAAGTCAAAGTCATTGGTTATTTATGACTTCCCATACAAGCATTTTAATAAAAATAGAGCAAATCCAGTGACCTGGTTAATTGTACCATTCAGTCCAGTTATTGTTTACACTGATATCTTTTGGCATGCACTTTATTCTATTCCAGGAACTATTGAAATACTTGAAATAAGAATTCCAGATAAGCAGGATATTTTTGGAATACACTGAGAAATTCTGAAAAATGAAACAAAAAATAGCATTTCCTCTCTGCCCATTATTTGTTCTGATAAATGATACAGTAAAGCTACATTTGAGTCTAAACTATGCAACAATATCTGTCGTTCTTCACTTTTACTACAGCAAGATTGATTTAGTCCATAATATTTAGTGTTTTGTAAAGAAAAGCATGTAGTGGTTTTGGTTAAGTTTCTCAATTTCTTCTCTGGCTTTGAGCTTGTCTGGAGAATCCCAAGTGTTGTGACTAAAAAACCTTCCTCATTCCATTCAAACAAAGTAATGATCATTGAGTTTCCATGCATGTTTTTTTTTTAGCTTGAGAAAAATGTCTCATGTAAAATGCTTTTTTGGGTTTCCAGACACACAGTTTGCTTTACTCGAGTAAACCGGGCTTTTCATGCAAATGAATGGGAAAGGTGGGTGTTGATATGTAAATTAGCTCTGCGTAAAGTACTTGTACTGTTTTTGAAGATTATTAGTGAAATTTTGTGAAAATGTGGTTTCTATACGCAGATAACTGGTACACAAGTGAATCTAAGCTGCTGTAATAAAGCAAAATACCTCGTGCCTGGTTGGTTAACAATGTATTTTACTGCTGTTGCCCAAATTGTTTTTCAAATGTCATTAGTGGGGTGTCATGTCATTAGTAGTGAATACTGTTTCAACTAATTTATCTTACGACTCATTAATTAAAAAGGAACTCAGATGTATAAAATTAAACTGACCAACAGGTATTGCAGATCACCATGGCTGAAAACCGTCGGAGATGTTATATATATATTTCCCTTTCATTCAGGCAATACAGCATATAGGGGATCAGGTGATGCTGCGTATACTACCCTGGCTTAGAAACCCTACCCGTCCGGACGGCTGACAGCTGCTGAGGAAGCATTCAACAGCACGCTTGGGCAAATACGGGTAGTGGGCACTTGAAAGCAAGGTGGCGGATACTGATGCAGACTGAAGTTCAGCATTAGTTTGTTCCCAAAATTGCCACTGCCTGCTGTATCCTGCACAAACTCTTGTCAACAACAAAATGAGGTGTTCAGGAATCAGTGGCTGCCTGTGAGACAGACGGGGAAGGTTACCAGTGTTGCCAAGTCTCACGAGAAAAAAAAGCAGCACTGCCTTTCAAAATAAGAGGACTTGGCAACTGTGAAGGTTTCCTCAGCCGCCAATTTCAATTGCACAGCAGCGATCTGAGGAGTCTCGTGCTGTCAGAGATTCTTTCATTTCTTTTAAGTTGTATTGGATTTACTGTTGTGTTAAATATTTATGATGCAAACAAATAAAACACAATCAATACGTTCATTTGCAATTTTATTTGGTCAGTTCTGAGAAGGCATCAGCAACTTGTTGAATGTTGTTGCGCTGTTTTGGGCGATTGAGCTGGCTCATGACATCCAGTTCATTTCATGTGAAAATTGACCCGCATGGAAACCCCATGATTGTGACCTTTCATCTCTGCCAGCTCTTCTCCAGACAAACTCAAAACAGTCAATGTCAAGAAAAGGATGATTTAAAGATCAATGATAAGAACTCAATACTAGAACAACATAATGAAGAAGCACTCGGGATGATTGCAAACACCCTAAAATACTCACAAAAGCAAGCGACTTACTTACCCTTCAAGATTACTAACTGTGTTTACCAACTAGCTTTTGATAACAAGTAACCTTGTGGTTTTTAGAGTCTATAATCCCCCACCCCTTCCTTATTATTATTATTATTATTATTATTATTATTATTATTATTATTATAGGTAGTCGTAGTCGTAGTATGTTTAGGGAATTCAGTGACATTGTTTTTTTCAATATCAATGATGGACTTGAATCTATGGAATACAGTAGAAATTATTCTTACAAAATTGTGATTAAACTGTGAAATTTAAGTTTTTCAAAGCTACATGGATTCATTCTCATTGTTTTCTGCAGGGTCTAATTGAAGCTGATGGGAAGCTTGACAGTGGAGTGTAATAACAGCTGTTTCTGGGCTGGTCATATTATTTGTGCAAATGTTCAATCTCCTTTATGTTTCCAGAATCCTTTACCAAAAAAAAAAAAAGCTTATCAAATACTTACACTACAATTGACTGTAATATTGATGTTGTTCTCAAACATATTTTGGTTGAAATTTGACAGGTCCTAAGCTAAATTATGGCTTATAGCTGCAGCTGAACTGTTAGCAGTTGTAATTGTCATTGTTACAGCTAATTCTAGAGGAATAAGAATCAAACTAGTTCAAAATTATGCCAAAATCTGAAAAATCAGGAATTAATTTTTCTAGAGTTTCTAGTGTTTTCATGCATGATTATAATATGAATAACCTTTTGTTGAATTGTCAGATCCAGTCCACAAAAAGCAGCTGATAAAAAGGTAGCAATTCATTTTTACCCATGTATCTGGTAAAACTAAAATTACAGCATTTCAGGAGTACCTTGACATATAGGCTACCCAGAATTCATTCAGACGACACACCAGTAGCCATATATATATATATATATATATATATATATATATATATATATAATTTCAGTGAATGGTGTTTGGAGACCACGGCTTTTGTAAGATGTTTAGGACTTCTTGCCAACATTCAGGTCATGTGATTTATCACACAGGAAGGTATTAGATTTATCTACAACATTGTATTTGAAAAAATAGAAATTTGAAAAAAGAACAGAATTTTCAATTATTGAATCATTAGATTTACTGTTATCAACATTTACAGTTAAATAACAATAAAATGTGTAAAAATGACAATGCTTCAGCAATTCTTTTGTTGATAACATATGAGACTGTATCATAAGAAGCCTGCCATTGTGCATTTTTATGTGCCCAGTTACTTGCAATGTACTTTATAAAAACACTCCATCTTGTCCCTTGGTGAGACAGTCTTCCACTCTCTCAGCTGTTCTTTTCTGTTCTGGTCAAGCCCACTGTCCCTGTTGTTTTTCAGTCTTGCCTCTGTTTCTGGTCCTATCCAACCAGCATCCCCTGGTCTGAAAAGAAACATCCCACAATAAATTCAGAGTTGACTGGATGTTCATCTTTGATGGGTTCCTTGACAAACGAGGATTAATCTTGAAGAAGCACACACACCCTTAAGAAGAAGTCCCCCATTTAGACTTAAGGTGCAATAGCATGTTTTAGACAAAAAAATATACAATTATACTATATGAAGTAATTGACGTTCACAATGAATAATCAGTTAAAAATCCTTATAAGTTCTCAGAGAGTCTTAACTCACAATGACTGTGGGAAAAATATTTTATTTTTAAGCTTGATAAAATAATTCTCTCAGCCTGGTGAATGCAGTGTTAAACTGCATTCACAAAGGCACAGAGGATGCATATCTCTGATAAGGGGTACATTTACCAGATTATATTTAATCCAGTTGAGTGGGTACTTATTGTTACTTTCGTGAACTTCTTTTATTCTCTAGCAGAATCAGGGGAGGCAAACAGGAGTTCAACTTGCTTGCATAAACTCCTATATTGTGTTGTTTGTGTACTGGTTTACAGATTTTCATATACCCAGACAACAGTTAATCAAGAATAATCAAGTATACAAAGTTTAACAAATCAAAGTATATATTTACTCCTTCGGTTTAATAACGTTTAAATTGATAGAGTGATCGCAGATCTACTTCAAATCCTAACTCATAGACAGTCAAGTCAGTCTGGAGTCCATGGATGTCAAGACTCGTTACTATGAGAGTCTCATGGCCGTGGAATGGATTTTCACGTTTGTGCATATGTTTGTTATTGTTTGCGAGGCTGCAAAACCCTTTATATATGATACAGCGGTAAATCCAATACAACTGTCCAAGCGTATTATTTCACTTGGGGTCACCATGAAGAGGTGTACATTACCATTCTATATTTCTGTAGCTGCTATGCAAACTCCCCCCTTACTCCAAAGATAGAATTGCCTAGTTGTCTCAGACTGATGGTTTGTCTGCGCGAGCCTTCTATGTTTCTGTACACACACGCCATTACTCGGGCAGAGTCGAAGGAGAGGCTGTCAGACTGTCACTGTCTCATTCACGCAGAAATTACCACAGAAATAAAAGAGAAATGGACATCAATGAGAATTTAATTATTAAAGTAGAAAAATATATCGTTCTTTATGATGCCAGTGTCAGTGGTTAAGACAATAAAAAGAAAGACAGCATATGGTAAGAAATAACAGAACAACTGGAAATTGATGGTATGTCTAT
This sequence comes from Acipenser oxyrinchus oxyrinchus, assembly GCA_030684275.1. Lineage (NCBI taxonomy): Eukaryota > Metazoa > Chordata > Actinopteri > Acipenseriformes > Acipenseridae > Acipenser > Acipenser oxyrinchus. Next base: position 33,645,625 of record CM060247.1, read on the forward strand.
CTCTCTTTATTTCACCTTAATTTTAGTCAAAGGGAACGGGGGCACCACACACTGGTTTCGTATTTCTGTAAAATAACGCTTCTTTATTTTAATAATGTTGACCAATAATAATGATCACATTCACACACTAATTGAAAATTTTATTAAAAATGAAAATAAAAAAGTATATTAAACTAATTCTCAGTATTTACAAAGAAATATGTGTAACTGTACATGATAAACCAGATCACATAGAAACATTCACTGTTATTTTTTTTTTTCAATGTGTGGTGTACCCAGACTATTTGGTTTATTTATTTTATTTGGCCTCCACAAAAGGAGCAAAAGCAGACAGTATTTTCTTTTCATGACTAGTTACAGCTACACTCGTGTTGTATTCGTGTCGTTTGCTTCGCTCCCGGTGTCTAGGTCAGTGGTGTAGCTGTCAGCCATGTGCAAAAATCTTGATCCGCCACCAGCACCCCCCACCCCAAACCAACCAAATCTAGTGGTCTAGGTCAGTGGTTTTCAAACTTTTTAGGCCCTGTACCCCTTTCCAAAAAATCTAGTCTACCGCATACTCCCATCTGAGATAGGGTCATAATATACCTATGAAAACAGAAAAAAATTGTATTTTCTAATTACTAGGCTTAAGTACTTACTGATGTTAACTGAAAATATATATTTTTTTAAATGCTTACCTACCAATGTGATGAACGTGCCTACTTTTTATCACAGATTTCAGTAAAACTACACCGATTAGTAAACAATGCAGCCCATACACAAGGGTATGTTATGCACACTTTCAACCTGTCCCTGGACTCTCGCTTGGTTTCTGTTGCCCTTAAGCTTGCCCGAGTTACGCCGGTACTCAAAAAAACCCTCCCTTGACCCGGCTGACTTATTTAATTTCCGTCCCATCACCAATCTCCCTTTGCTCTCAAAAACTCTCGAAAGGGTTGTATCCAGTCAGCTGATGAAACATCTCAAGGACAACAATCTTCTTGAATCTCTACAGTCTGGTTTCTGGCCGCATCACAGTACTGAAACTGATCTGCTCCGGATTGTGAATGATCTACTGCTCAATGCTGATGTTGGTGCTCCCTCTGTGCTTGTTATTATTATTATTTATTTATTTATTTATTTATTTCTTAGCAGACGCCCTTATCCAGGGCGACTTACAATTGTTACAAGGATGTCCTCTTACCTATCCGGATGCATGCAGTCTGTTTTCTATGCTGGACGCAATGGTGTTGGAAACCCAGTCACTTGTGGTGTCCCCCAAGGTTCTTGGGCCCCTTCTCTTCAATATCTACATGCTTCCCTTGGGTCAACTCATCCGCCAACAGCCTCATGTTTCACTCTTATGCTGATGACACCCAGCTCTACTTAAACCTTGACCCCGGTAGCCCCTCTGCCATGTTCCGGCTCACGGCTTGCATTCAAGACATCGAGGCCTGGATGCCTGCCAGTTTTCTTCAGCTGAACACTAGCAAATCTGAACTCATTCTGGTAGGATCTAAAACTCAATTTAAGAATCTAAATATAGCTGCCCTGAACCTCAGAAACGGTCTGCTGCTGCCTTCCCCCACTGTACGAAGCCTTGGTGTACTTCTTGACAGCAACCTCTCCTTTGATGCCCACGTCTTCTCCGTTGTCAAATCTTCCTTCTACCATCTTCGAAACATCTCCAAAGTCTGTCCCTAACTTTCCCTCCTGGATGCGGAAATACTTTGTCATGCATTTGTCTCCTCTCGACTCGACTACTGCAACTCTCTATATGATGGTCTCCCGGCACGCACCATAAACCGACTGCAGCTAGTTCAGAATGCCGCTGCCAGGATCCTTACCAGATGTAAAAAACGTGATCACATCACCCCCCGTCTTGCCCAGCTGCACTGGCTACCTGTCAAGTTCAGGATTATTTTCAAAACTCTCCTGCTCACCTACAATGCCTTTCATCACACAGGTCCCGAGTACCTCCTACCTGCTGACCCGCTTTGTCCCTGCCCGCAAGCTGAGGTCCTCCGACTCTGGTCTGCTTGTTATCCCCAATCAAAAATGCACCACACTTGGAGAACGCTCATTTAGCTTCATGGCTCCGACTCTCTAGAACTCTCTCCCAGCTTTGGTGAGTGATGCTCCCACCATCGCTCGCTTTAAATCAACTCTGAAGACCCACCTGCTCTCTTGCTTTCCATGCTCTTTAAGCCTGATATCTGCTATTAGTTGCTTCTATTTCATGTATTATGTTACTATCATGTATTATCCACTTTCCACTGTATTCAATGTATTATGTATTTTTCACTGTATTGTATTATGCTTTTTTCTGTATATCATGTATTATGCATTTCTCTGTATTTAAAGTATTAAGGATGTTCTTGTTGTTACTGCATCTTGTAAAGCCCTTTGTGATGGTGGTCCACAATGAAAGGCGCTATATAAAATAAAGATTGATTGATTGATTGATGTTATTCCGTATTTTAAAATGAACGAATAGAAGTTCAAGTAAAAAAAAAAATTAAGCAGGCCATTAAAAAAAATCCAGACCAATAAGTATGGCAAAACGAGTCCAAAAACAGGTTATGCTTTTAAGAAAACAAACCTAGGGTTCGAATTTAAAACAAAATCAGAAAGCAATTCTCAACAAAAGTCGCGCATTTCTTCCAACAAATGCAGAAGTGTAGAGAGAAAACGGGGTATTTTGCATAAAAACAATTTACAAATACAGGCAATTAAAAAAAAAAAAAATCAGGTAGCATGCAGAACTGTGTGAATATTGAATAACACATGGAATATATATATATATATATATATATATATATATATATATATATATATATATATATATATGTATTTATTTAACTCAAATGTTATTGTTTAACACTTGAGCTGGACATTTAAAATGCTATGTGTGTCTTGTGCAGTATCGAATCCAGCCAGAATAAGCACATTGTTTTGAAGTGGATATTTCCAAAAGCTAAATTTGATGAAAGTAGAAAGGTGACATTTATATGATGCAGTCAAAAATGACTTTTAGCAAAATGCTTACATGTTAGTGTTTAGTGCAGTCGTTTGTTCATGTTAATCAGCTGCCAGACAGCTTGTTGATGTGCACTCGCTGTATGATATGAACACACTCCATAGGTCTGGAGCAGGGAATCCAATTCCACACACTTCCCAATCCCAGGAGTTAGGGATTGATTTATGTAATTATTTATTTTTAATCCTGCGATTCCATTTTTGTAATAATAATAATAACGTGTTTTTGCTTTTATTAGCCTAATAATTAGCGGCGTACATGCGTAGGCTAATGCAATCACTCGACAAAGGAGTTGTTCAACGAATTAGTCATAGTGAAAAAACACATTAAGCATTGCAAGTAAAGATAACACAGTCGTGTCGCTCCAGCTACAGCGCAGTGATTTCACTGTCTTAGTGCGGCACAGCTGCCTGCTCAACTCAATAATACTGTTATTTAAAAACATAAACTTAGATATAACACACTGAACTGATTAAACTACAAACACTGAACATTTAAACTACAGAAAGTAAACATATCTAGTATATACTACACATTTTTAAAAGAAGCAACATCATACATTTTTTTCTTTTAGCCTACAGACTGCAGAACCACCGCCCTGCTGTTTAAATATGTAATTTCACTCACTCACTGTCGGTTGGGTGTTTTATAGTTAACCTCGCCCAACAGAAAGGAAACGTACACCAGCATGGCTGTGGTTTTATTTGAAAGGAGATTCAACATTGTTAATTCGACTGCTAACTCGCAAAGTACTACAATGTGGTAAAAAAAAAAAAAAAAACAAAAACTCCGCCATTTCAGGATTTTTCTCGCTTACCCCCTGAGGAGCGCTCGAGTACCCCCAGGGATACGCGTTACCCCAGTTTGAAAACCGCTGGTCAAGGTTAAAGTTTTTCTTCAATCCCAAGGTTGTGCAGTAGAGGCTTTGTAGTAAATATACCTAGTTTCAGTATTTTAATAAAAAATAAATACAATTCTGTTAATTCTTACATAACTTTGAACACGTTGTAAAATGTAGTATAAACTTAATGATCAGCAAACGCTGATGGAAAAAGTTTGCTAATTATTATGTTTCTACTAGACTACAATAATGTTGTTACATATATATATATATATATATATATATATATATATATATATATATATATATATATATATATATATATATATATATATATATATGATATTACACAACACAGCATGGAAAGCAAAGCTACCGAAAATACTTTCCATCACTTTCATGTACTGCCCCCCTATGTGTCTCCAGGTTAGGCCATTGCTTCTTTACTTCCTGGACTGCCCAAGGCCATGTTCTTTTTTTAACAAAGTCTTTGTAATCTTTGTTGGATTTATCATGACGTATTTTTTGTTTGGCGGCACACACAATTAGATTTTCCATTTTGTTCAGGATATTCAGGAGAACCCACGTGTCTTCCCAGTCCTTTTTCATTGGTCAATGTGATTTTTAATGCATGTCAAATCGGATCAAATCGAACTTGTTTCGATTCCAAAATTGACGCATCACCATCGTATGACAATTAAGAACTCCGTGTGCAAGGTGCAGTAGTGATTGCTCACTGATCGTTTTTTTTCCAGTTTAGACGCACGTTAAATTCGGATGAGTTATCGGATGCAACGTGAAATGGACTCAACAGCATTAATAATATATAAAGTAATACGGTTACATTACGCACCCTAAGCAGTCTAAGGCATCCAGTTATACTAATGCATACAATATAACAGCATCTCTAAAGCTAAAAATAATTAGAGCCCTGTGTTTCTCGCAAATACATGCAACATATAAAACGAAATAAAATGAAAAACAATTATAAAGCAAACATATAATTACGGGAGTTTATACAAAAAATACTTTAAATAAATACTTGCAATCATAGTTGTCAAGGCTCAGCAGTTCCCATAGACACGGCCTGAAGGAAAACAAAAGCTCTGTCAAGCACTTGCGCAAATGTATAATTTGAAGCGAGGTGTACCACTTTTGGGAATTAAAATTGTGATGGAAGAGAAGAGGTGTTTGTTTCTAAAACACCTAAACCACGTATAACAATTAAACAACGTTGCAAAGAATTTGAGCATGAGGGGGGATGTATGCAGCTGACGGTGACAAAATGTGCAGATTTTGCAACTGTCGGCTGGAATGGGAGTCGAAAGATACTGTCGTTAGCATTAGCTGTTTATTCCTTTTGGGGAAAATATGGCTTGTTTGCTTGTATTTTGCTAATTCTGTTTTATTTCAAGTGGTGCAAACTTTGCACTGGAGCAAATGCTCTTTTGGTTTTGCATGAATTTGAATGAATGAATCTGCTTTGCTTAGTGTTTAAATACTGAGAAACTCCAAGCTTGTTGTGTACTGGAGCCCTGCTTCAGTGCAATGGCTAGGTTGTTGTATGTGAGATTTTTATGACACCCCTGCAATAGCAGAGCAGTATAAATATATAGATATTTATTTTTTATTTTAGCTTATTGTATTTTTATAGAGGACATGGGCAGTATTTACTGTAAATAGCCAGTTAATTCAAAATAGTGGGGGAATTCACGTACGTTACTGTTACTACCGCTAATGAGAAATTACGGTAACTAAATTATTTTTCTGTGCTAGGTCTGTTTATGTCAAAATCTTTTTAAAAAAGCAGATAATGTTTAATAAAAAAATATATATATATGTGTATAGTTAAAAGATGATGTATACTTTGTTTTTATTTATATACATCTTTTTCAGTTATTTTGTATCTGTAATAAAACTAAATTTGGCGAATGTAAAAAATAAAATGAAAAATGATACAAAAATAAAAAATAAAAATAAGTTCACGGGGCTCTAATAATAATCCTGTCATATAGCATCATGCTTCAATATAGCTGAGATATAACTCAAAGGTTCCTTAAAAGCCACCACAGGGTCCGGTATCCAGCGATGAGCATCGCAAGTGTGTCTAACAGTCTCAAATACCTGATACCTGCAGGATACCTGAACTCTGTTAGCAGGTCCCCATCTCACCTGGTGAGTCTCGTCACATCCCCCCAAACATTTAAATTCTCCTTACACCATCTAATTTAACATTTAAATAGGAAAAGGATAATCCCTGTGCATCATCAGGGTCACACTCAAACATTATCCTACAATGCTTTACCACATGGGTACATGGTTTTAAGGTTCTGCTAGTGACAACCCAGTTCTGCATCTTTGACACCCACGTATTAGTCTGGACACATGCCTTCCTGTCCCCCTTTTCAGAGAGAGTTTCCCACAAGGAGTAATGGTTCTGGACTGATAACTATTTCATTTATACATTTCAATTTAATCACAGAGGGCTATTTTGTTTGGCATTCCTTCATCAAAATATCTGAGTTGCCCAGCATTCACTACTTTTCATAGCAGAGGGTTCTCAAGCCTCATTATTATCTCCATCATCAGTGGGTAACCCCCCTAGAAATGAAGTTGGTTCGATTGAAGGACCAATTACTTTGGCTGCATAGGCCTTCCATTCAAAAGGAACCAATACATTATACAAGAGAGAAGGGGTTTGAGGGTCACTTGTGACATTCTTTCTAATTAACTTGTAAATCACTGCCACTGGAGAAAAAAACTATTTAGCAGCAAAACTATTTAGCAAAAATGTATAATGGGCAAAGCCAAGGTCTAAGATAAATGGACTTAACACCTACCAAGAAACTGCTGTAACAATAAGATTCACTGTACCTCCTTTACAATGGTAAGTGTTTACAGCTATAAAACAGCAAAGAGATGTCCTTCTCATCTGCAGGTTTCAGAAGAGGTAGCCTTGTTAAGTTCTTGCCCCATTGTTGATAAGGAGGAAAAGTATATTAATCAGCCTAAAATGTTTATTTTAAGTTTAATTTATAAGTTTAATAGTGAAGTGGTTCTGGCATCCACTATTTTGTAATATTCTTCTATCTTCTCTAATTTTCTAATTACACTTCCTGAAGTCTCTCCAACCCTCTTCTATGGAGTGTCCAATAATTTGTCAGTGAACCTCTAACTGCTACCACAAACTTGTTTCAAGTAATATCACAGAATAAAGAAGTTCACTGCATACAAGCCACTGGAACTGCTCAATTATTGGACGTTACCTAGATGAGGAAGGCCCAAGAAAATATTTTTGAAACTATTATTATAAAATCAAAGGTATTCAAAATAATATTTTAATAACTATAATATATATATATATATATATATATATATATATATATATATATATATATATATATATATACAGATAAAAGTTCATGAGAGGGTATTAAATAATTTTATATTAAATCACAATGCCGGAAGATGCTGTCTTAATTTCATTGATTGGCACTCAATAAAGTGTAGATTACAAAAGGAAAAGTATTTTTCAGTGTTTTTCAAATGCAAATTATTTAAAAGTTTAAGGAAATTACTCAGAAAATCTTTAAGTTCTGCACACCCCTAGTAAGTTACTCGTATTTTATATTCATGATCAACGCTCAGAATATTTCCTTCCAAATAAACATCAATAGGTTAACCTGTATGAGTAATGGTTCCACTGCTCATCCCTGAGAATGAAGAATAACAACAACATCTATTTTTGTGATTTTTGTATTGGGTGTTAATATCATACTAGTACAATTTTATGTACCAAATGCTGCATACAGTGATTATGCATTTTCAATTGACTAACCTTTCTAGTAATTGAAGGATTTTTTTTTTTTTGCTGGAATAGTTAGTAAGCATGGTAAAGAATAAAATATAAATTAGAAAAAGAATATGGTACAAAGTATCTATTTACAATAACTACTGTGCCAGAGGTTCTTTAATATTTAAATAAGACGCCCCCTACTAATTCCAGGAAACTTTTTTCCGTTTAATTCATAATTCAAGTGTCAAGGATAACCCATAATAAAGAAGCAAACATCTTGAAGCAACATAAACCTTGCAGGAGAATTTTTCTTCATGACATATTTCACGGGATGAGGCTAGGCAATGTGAATAAACAAAGAGCTGGTATTAAAAATCAGTGTGACTGTAAGTGCCGAGTTGACAGGAAAGGATATTTAAATAATGACCATTGACTGACCTATCAGAAAGTAGTTAAATCAAATATTATAGTTCTTGTTTCCTCCCAGTCTTTCTTCACAGTTTCCTGCTCCTGTGAAGCACTTTCCCTTGATAAGTATCAGTGTATTGATGTGGTTGGAGACTACCTCCACTGAATGTCAGAGCACCAAGTGAACATTTAAGTACTTTTTTTTATTTCGTCGACCAGCTTAAAATTAAGGGCACAGTGACAATATTTAGGTTAACAATAATTACAGAACAAAAATAAATGTTAAAAAAGGATTGATTTTGAAGAGAGATGGTTCTCCTTCTCTTTGACAGACCATTGCAATCTTCTAGGGTAGTTAATTGCTGTCAAAGCAAGGTGTCTCTCTGATAGCAGTGCTTCCCGTGACACTCGGCCTTAGTAGATGGAATTTGTCCAGAAAAAACAGGGTATGAGTCCAGGAAACTACTAGAAAATGTATCCCAAGTTTGTCTAAGTGTCCAATAGAGTCTGATTACTTTTCAGAGAGGATTTGGCCATGGGGCAATTACTGTTAATTATGTTGATTTTGTTTAGCTGGAATATGTAGTGTGAGTAGCTATGTGAAGTCATTCCTGCTATCAGAATATAACTACTGTCTGAAACACTCCGTTACAGAATGGCAGATTCATTAAACCAAGGCAAGGACCGCCAAAAAGATCACATGGTCAGCACCTGGTAATAGCAATTGGGACCAAAAATTACACAGAATCCAAATGAGATCAAATGTTTACTCTCTCATACGTGTCTGAATGTCACTGTAGCTCACTGATAGCTAGTGAAGTCTGTGTTGTCTTGATACCACAGTTAAATTGTTTTGCGTAGATTTTTCTGTTTTTCAGTAACTCATACAGATTACAGATAGAGACAGCATTATATTACATTTAAATTGTATAAGCTTAAGGAAATGCATATTATGTTTTTTTTCTTTGTGTCTATGTATGTATAATAATATTGAATATTTGAAGACCTTACTCCCATACACCATGGTATAGATTAAAAATCTATATATACCTGTACTAGACCAACAGTTTCTACCGTATAATGATGGAGGAATATCAAAAGAAGTCAAAAAACCCACCAGGAATGATATTAGAAACTATTAGGAAAATGTTACTAATGTCACTGAAATAACAGGTTTGTGCTAGTTGCTCTTTAATCAAAATCCCTTTGTGCCATTCTACACTCACGCGCCTTTCCTTGTGGATAACTGTGTGTGCATAATGCTATGTAATGACTGTTATGCCAAGTACATTGGTGAAACAAAAAAACAAATTACATGTGAGGGTAGAACACCACACGACAGGCCTAAAAAAAAAGAAATAGATTGTAGCAATTTTGAGAAAAATGCACTTGAACAAGGACACAAACAAAAGGAAAAACAAATGCAAAGAAACAAAGAATGTGAGACATTATTATATTAATTTATTCATGTATTAATAATCTGAAAAAAATTACCACTGGCATGAAACAGTTTACAGTTGAATAATAGAATTACATTTTATTCACAGCAAGTAGATCAAATAATGATCAATACAAATAATCAGCATGAGCACATAGTCTCAGCCCCTTTGGCAGGTTCCCTACTCAAATGAAAGAAGGTGAAAATAACAGACATAGACACAAGAGATCTTTGCACATGTTTACTGTCCTTTGGATATAATGCTTTACCGCCTTAAAGTCTGTATGACAGGATAGTGCTGTGGCCCAAGATGTTACCGGCAGAAATTAGAAACAGAAGCTGCAGTCTAAAGCACAATGCATACATTTATTAAACACAAAACAAAGAAAAAGAAAAAGGCACAAGGGCCAAAACAAAAGGTTTACACAAAATCAGTACAGACTATGGGCATATGAGAATGGCCCATATGAGAATGATTGTTGGCAGGGATAGGATTTAACCCCATCCCTGACACAGTCTACCTCTTACTTGGCTAAAAGTATGTGTTCACAGTCAAAGAAATGTTATTCAAGTTGAGTAAATGTATTGGAAGCACTGTTTTCATGGTCTAACAAATCAGATCAAATTTGGATCCAATTTATATAACAAGCATATATTATTGATATATTAAAATGTCACCAGCTATGTTAACAAGCTGAATGTGTCACTGCAATACTGCCAACCAATCAGAGCCAACTTGGACATGACATTTCAGTGACGTTTAGTCAAAGAAATTGGATGAGTTTGAGAATGTTCTTCAAAGAAATGTGATCCATTTGGAAGGTTATAAAAGGTTAATCATTATTTTACCATTCTAAATGAGGAAAAAGAGCCACAGAACAAATAAGAAGAACATGCCAAGGAAGGGTTGAGGTTAGAAGTGGAGATACATTAGGTAAGAGGCACTATGGGCCTGTGGGATAGAACTTCAACACTTATCAATTTGTATTTATCATCTTGTCAAAAACACATATGAATGAATCATAAAACTCTTTTTTGACCTTTAAAACAAAGAAAAAAAGCTCATCCTTCAGCTGAAGTCAACCACATTTATATTAATCAGCTTGACAGTCGCCCTAAGAGATTTTTTATTTAAATCATTTTTGTTATTAGCAACACATACGTACTTGGGCCTGGGGACTGAAAAAGTCCTTGAAAATATAAATAGACACTCATTCACAACAGTGTTTTATTCTATTCATTATTTTATGGGCAGAAATATTTTAAACAGAAAACTCCAAAAGAATTCTATGTGTTACCAACAGTAATTGTCGGAGTATAACACACAACCTGTGTGTATTGTGCACCTTGTGTGTAACACGCACCCTGTGTATGTCATGCATGAGTGAGCTGCCTCGGTATTAATCTCTTGTAAAAGCACACCTCTCATATAATCTACACTTCTTGTATAACGTGCATCTCTTGTAATAATACATTTTAACCAGAAAGTCAATTGAGATTAAGAATCATTTTTACAAGACAGATGTATCTTAATATATAAAGAGGAAAGCTTGTCTGCCTGTCTGTTCCTTTATGCATTCGGACCCCGCAGGAGCCAGTGCAACCAAACTTTGCATGGCCTCCTCTTTCATCCAGGGGAAGGTCGAGGGCTATGTTTGAATCCAGAATTTTGACCCCCGGGGTACTTTATTTAGTAACCCCATTGCTGGATCACTACAGTAGCCATGTATCTCAAATTAAAGAAACCCACAAAACAAACAAAAAAATAAATAAAAAAAATAAAATAAATTAAAAAAAATTAAAAAATGGCAAAAAGTTAAAAAAAGGGAAAGGGGTCAGAGCACATTGTGCGACACCCAAGATCGGTAACTTATAGTAAACCATAAGGCTACCGTTCCCCAATTTGTCATGCATGAAATATTGAAATATTGAATTTCCCCGGGCAACGCTGGGTACTTCAGCTAGTTTAAAATATTTGAGCCTATTCTATCCTACCAAAAGAACAACAGTATATTATATAAAATATATAGAGGTTATGTATTGAATCTTTATTGTGTATCGAGGGGGCTGTTTCAGATCATGAGTGCGATAATTCTCGGTACACAATGAAGATTCAGTATAAACTTTATATACCATGACTGAGACATTAACAGCACATTTAAAATGTAAACATTAACTTAATGATATTTGTTCTTTATGAAATTAACTTCACAATCTGTCTTTCTTTACAAAGCATCTAGGATTCCTCAGCAACGGTGACATTGTTGTGCATTGCATTATAGGGCAATTTCACCAAGACAATGCTGCTAGTGAAGCCAATAGAGTAAAGCAACATGTTGACAGCAGAGAGTAGTTTAGGGAATACATAGAAACATATCCACAGCCTTACTTATGGAGATAGTGGCACACATAACCACAGGGAAGACGGTGTGTAAAGACACACACAACGAGGTTTGAATATTTGAATATTGTATGCAGTCAGTAAAAATCTGTCGTAGGTAGTATTAATTGTACTACTTACATATTAATAATAAACTGTCCTGTGTGTGGTTCTAACTATTAATGATTTATTGTTCATTGACTGTTAAATTCAGGGACTTTCAAAATGGGAAGATAATAATATAATCTTTATATAGCGCCTTTCATAGTGGATCAGTGTCACAAAGTGCTTTACAGGTAGGCTGGGAACTGTGCATTATATGCAGAGTCACTTACCATAGGACAATGATTTAACCTCTCATCCACAGGATCAAGCACAATGAAGTTAAGTGATTTGCACAGGGTCACACAGTGAATCAGTCAGTGACAGAGGTGGGATTTGAAATAGTGACCATCATTGGCAAAGGTGGGATTTGAACTGATGACCTTCTGGTTACAAGCCCTAGACTTGAACCACTGGACCACACTGCTGTCTCACAGTCTACCACTTTAATGTAAATTGGAATGTTATGATGAAAGAGATGAATGTAGTTCATCTTCGACCCAACTCCCCAACAGTAGCAGCAATGCTTTTCTGAGCAACAAAAAAACCTGTAACTAAACATGTAGTGTTGTTGTTACTATTGATATATAAATATAAAAGCACCATTGTTCCATAGTCCAATTTCTGTGTTTTTGTGCATATTTTAGCCTTTTAGTCTTGTTCCACTTTCTTAACAGAGGTATTCTTACTGCAACACATCCTTTAAGTCCTGATTTCAAGAATGACCTTCGTACTGTTGATTTGACGGACAAAGACACTTGTGCCTTCTGCCAGTTCTGTTGTCAATTCAACGCTTGTCTTCTTTCTATTCCTTAAGGATATTATCTTCATGTATTTGTTAGACAGCTTTTTGGGTCTTCCAGTCCTGCGTTCTTCAATTACAGATGATGTTTCTCTGTACTTCTTGATTATGCTTCGGATACCACACCTTGAAAATTGAGTGATGCAAGCTATTTAACTCAATGTTTTTCCTTCTTTATGCAAGTCAAGGTTGTTATAATAGTAGAAAACACAAGTGGAGGCTTTGAGTTATTGTTGATGCTCATAATGCATCAGAGTAGAAAAATGCAACGTCTAAGATTTTTGCACACCTTATAACGAGTATAAAAGGGCAACTGTAATGGCATTATGGAGCAAATGGGAGCCACGACCCAATCATGTTATAACCGATTCCGCACGATAATGGACGTGTTATAATGGATGAGCACTGTATATATACAGGTAGTGGACAAAAAAATGGAAACACCAATGTAAAGTCACTTGATAGTGCGTTGGGGAGTTCTCGGCGGACCGTTTTTGATGAAACTGGCTGCTCGAGTCCCAGGTTGAAATTTGCAGTCAATTGATCTGCAGTTGCTCGCCTGTTTCACCTTGCCGTATCGAATTAATGCAAGGATATCACGATCCTGGAGTATGCGCTTCCGCCCACTGTTGCCCTTTGCTGATGATGTCTTTCCCTCAGAGTTCCATGCCGACATCACCTTAGACCTCATGAAACATCAGCAAGTAGAGCTGTGTTGGTCACTGAAGCTCCTGCCAAACACGCCCCAACGATCACCCCTGTTTCAAAGTCACTGAGGTCTCCTCTTACAGCCTGCTAGCCATAATTATAGGCAACCAGGCCTGTCCAGCATTTTTATACATGGCCCTAAGCATACTGGGATGTTATTTGCTTAATTAACGCATGAGCCACACCTGTGTGGAAGCTCTTGCTTTCAATACACTTGGTGTCACTCATTTACCCAAGTGTTTCCATTATATATATATATATATATATATATATATACTGTATATATATATATATATATATATATATATATATATATATATATATATATATATATATATATATATATATATATATATATATATATATATATATTATATTTTTATTTTATGTTTCACAAACCTGATTGATACCTCAGATAAAACATTGCTGGCTGACTCCAGACTGAATATTTAAGCTCGCTTTCAATGACATGTAATCAGTAAAACCATTGCTGCTCTGCTTCCTTTCATTGTGTCTCAGGGTTTACTTTTTCCTGCATACAGTATGTCCTTTACTAGAGGATGCTATGTGTTTATATAGAGCAGTTCATCTCCTCACCTACAAAATTGCTCTTTGTAATGAAGATGAATTGGTTATTTAATCTGAGTTGTAAGAAAGAAAACAGTAAGTACAGTTTATTCATATTTTTGGTGTTATTATTTACCTGTATTAAAGTTTACTTGTTTCAAACTCTAATAGGCCAAGTATAAAAAAAACTAGAGCACAAATTAAGGATGTGTAGGGTTCATAGTTTTACATGTTTTTTTGTGCATAAAATACTGTAATGCAGCATTCACCTTGGGATTTTCACTGAAACATCATTTTTGAAACCTCTTAATTGTGCACCAAGTTGATATGGCTATTTAATTGGCTAACTTTCCATTAACTTTCTTATAGTTCTTGTTTTATTTTATTCTACATAACATAGATATGTTTAATTGAGTATTTACATAGAAAGAATACATAAGGGCTGAAATGTGAAAGTTGATAGATATGTTTGTCATCCAACTTCTTTCCTCTTGTTTACATGTATATGTTCTCTAGTTACTGCTTTAAGTGGAAAATCCTTACAAGTGTCGAACCTAAGTCAGCTCCTACCAATACATAACTCTATAATGTGAGTGATTTATTTACAGCATTTTGTGTGGTCCTAAAAAAACCCCACCAAAAAAGAACCCTAGATTAATGATTTATTGGGTTATATAAATACATTTACAAAACATCCTGGGAAAAAACAAGTTTTTACCTCATAGTTAACATTAGGGTAAACTTATTTAAGCATTAAGTGTATAAGGAAATAACAATCTTCACTTGTATCTGCTAGTTATTGCTATTATATGACAATCACTTTGATTTTTCCCTAATGCTGTCAATGGACTCTTTATTCAAACTGTACCAGGTCACTTGCCATAAAATGTGGGGCAATGTGACATCACAGCCCAACAGTAGTGATTTACCATTGCTTACCACTATAAGGTGTAATGTGTTCTGGCCTCTGATGTAAACCATGATAATGAATTATATCAAACACCACTAGAAGGACTATATAACATTTTTATTTTCACACAATTTTGTCTTTAAATCCTTGACTATATTTTTGAGTGTAGCAATGTACTGTTGACATAAACTAGAGATTATCTAAATTTATTTTCTAAATCAGCTTCACAGCTGCACTCTTTCAAAACACAGACTTGCTTGAGCTGCAAAAGCAAAATTTTGTCTGTGTATTTTGACCAACTTGAGATTCTTACCTCTCCCATTACAGGATCAAACCACATAGAAAGCTGTAAGCACTGGGATTTCCTTTGCAAAACAACTCAAGTATTAAACTTGGGGGTAGATGTACTAAAGTGTTGTGCCTGTTGCACTAGTCGCAAACCAGTTGCAAATGAGTCAGAAGTCAGGTGAAAAGTTACTAAACAAGCACAATGCTGTTTGCGACATTTTAAGGAATGCTTTGTGGCAACAGTTTTTCTTTGCGGTTCAACCTTAGATGAATAGGCAATTATGGGCATTCCTGCATAAATTAGCAAAAAGGGAGCGAGGGTTCTCAAATATTATAATGAAATGTACGAAAGCTGCCGGCAATTGCGACACTTACAATTGCATCAATTTGTTAAGACCTTTTGAAAGCATGTTTTAAACAGTCGCAATTGTTGCTGGAATTTCCCAGTCCGCTTTTTCTCGTGCTTTGCCAGTTGTGCTCAATGCATTTTTTAGGCGAACTCCCAACTACCCAATTTTCACTACTTACAAGCCTTGAAAACAAATTTCTATGACATTTCTGGTTTCCTCAATGTGTTGGGAGCAATAGACTGCACACATGTGCCACTAACTCTTCTAGCTCATTCTGAGCATCGGTATAGGACCATGATCTATTTTGTGTCAATTGTCTAGGCTATTAAGTAGACTAAGTTAAAAATAAGAACATAAGAACATAAAAATGTACAAACGAGAAGAGGCCATTTGGCCCATCTTCCTTGTTTGGTTGTTAGTAGCTTATTGATCCCAGAATCTCATCAAGCAGCTTCTTGAAGGATTACAGGGGGTCAGTTTTAACAACATTACTGAGGAGTTGGTTCCAGACCCCCACAATTCTCTGTGTAAAAAAAGTGTCTCCTATTTTCTGTTCTGAATGCCCCTTTATCTAATCTCCATTTGTGACCCCTGGTCCTTGTTTCTTTTTTTAGGTCTAAAAAGTGCCCTGGGTCTACATTGTCAGTACTTTTTAGAATTTTGAATGATTGAATCAGATTGTCGCGTATGACATGCCTTTTAAACCAGGAATAATTCTGGTCGCTCTTCTTTGCACTCTTTCTAGAGCAGCAATATCCTTTTTGTAGCGAGGTGACCAGAACTGAACACAATATTATAGATGAGGTCTTACTAATGCATTGTAAAGTTTTAACATTACTTCCCTTGATTTAAATTCAACACTTTTCATTATATATCTGAGCATTTTGTTCGCCTTTTTTATAGCTTCCCCACATTGTCTAGATGAAGACATTTCTGAGTATATTAAATGTCATTTGCCATGTGTCTGCCCAGTTCTGAATGATGTCTAGATCATTTTGAATGACCTTTGCTGCTGCAACAGTGTTTGCCATTCCTCCTATTTTTGTGTCATCTGCAAATTGAACAAGTTTGCTTACTATACCAGAATCTAAGTCATTAATATAGATTAGGAATAGCAGAGGACCTTATACTGATCCCTGTGGTACACCATTGGTTACCTTGCTCCATTTTGAGGTTTCTCCTCTAATCAGTACTTTCTGTTTTCTACATGCTAACCACTCCCTAATCCATGTGCATGCATTTCCTTGAATCCCTACTATGTTCAGTTTGAGAATTAATCTTTTATGCAGGACTTTGTCAAAAGCTTTCTGGAAATCTAAATAAACCATGTCATATGCTTTGCAATTATCCATTGTCGATGTTGCATCCTCAAAAAAATCAAGCAGGTTAGTTAGACACGATCTCCCTTTCCTAAAATCATGCTGACTGTCTCCCAGGATATTGTTACCATATAGGTAATTTTCCATTTTAGATCTTATTATAGTTTCCATAAGTTTACATATAATAGAGGTCAGGCTTATTGGTCTGTAGTTACCTGGTTCGGTTTTGTCTCCCTTTTTGTGGATCGGTATTATGTTTGCAATTCTCCAGTCTGTCGGTACAACCCCTGTCTCAAGAGACTGTTGCATGATCTTGGTTAGCGGTTTGTAAATAACTTCTTTCATTTCTTTGAGTACTATTGGGAGGATCTCATCCGACCCAGGGAATTTGTTTGTTTTAAGCGCTCCTAGTCCCTTTAATACTTCAGCCTCTGTTATGCTAAAGTTATTTAAAACAATAATAATAATAATAAAAAAACTCTAAAATAATTTCGTTTCAATTTAAAATAATCTTTAATTCGCATTGTACACCAATATGTACAATGCAGCAGCATGATTTATTTTGTGTTGCCGGTAGGCTAAAGTAAATAGAAAGTGTGCTTGGTATTCATTTGATTTTAATACTATACTGTATACTGTGTAGGCGTACTGTACAGATTTATATTTTTACATAATGTAATGTGTAGCCTACCCAAAACACATTAGTGTTATTTCAGTGCAATGATTTACATTTAAAATGCATTGAGCACTATAAATATATGTATGTGCGATTTTATTGTATTGTTTTTAAACCCGACACCTCCGTATGTCGGACTAACATGTCTGGTTTAGTGAGGAGCTACTGTATGATTATGAAAAGCTTTTTGGGGATGAAGGTGGGTGCCCCACTATGGAATATGATGGGATTAAACTGCTTTTCATTCACTATAGAAGGTCTACACTCCCTTGAACTTTTTTCACATTTTGTTGTGTCAGTGCCTCAGAGTTTCATGCATTTAAATGAGGATTTTTTCCCACTTATCTACACACTATACTCCACACTGTTAAGGGGGAAAAAAGTTTTTATTGAGAAAAAAATTATATATTAAAAATACAAAACTGAAAGATCATAATTGGATAAGTCTCCACCCCTGAGTTGATACTTGGTGGAAGCACCTTTGGCAGCAATTACAGCTGTGAGTCTGTTGGGATAGGTCTCTACCAACTTTGCACACCTAGATTTGGCAATATTTGACCATTCTTCTTTACAAAACTGTTCAAGCTCTGTCAAGTTCCTTGGCGAGCGTTGATAGATAGCAATCTTCAAGTCATGCCACAAATTTTCGATTGGATTTAGGTCAGGACTCTGACTGGGCCACTCCAGTGTAGCTTTGGCTGTGTTCTTTGGGTCGTTGTCATGCTGAAAGGTGAACTTCCGCCCCAGTTTCAGCTTTCTTGCAGAGGGCAGCTGGTTTTCCTCAAGGACTTCTCTGTACTTTGCTCCATTCATTTTCCCTTCTATCCTGACAAGTGCCCCAGTCCTTGCCGATGAGAAACATCCCCATAACATGATGCTGCCACCACCATGCTTCACAGTAGGGATGGTGTTCTTTGGGTGATGCTCTGTGTTGGGTTTGCGCCAAACATAACGCTTTGCATTTAGGCCAAAAAGTTCAATTTTAGTTTCGTCAGACCACAAAACTTTTTGCCACATGGCTCCAGAATCTCCTGAGTGTTTTTTTGCATACTTCAAACGGGATTCAAGGTGGGCTTTCTTGAGTAATGGCTTCCTTCTTGCCACCCTACCATACAGGCCAGATTTGTGGAGTGCTTGGGATATTGTTGTCACATGCACACTTTGACCAGTCTTGGCCATAAAAGCCTGTAGCTCTTGCAAAGTTGCCATTGGCCTCTTGGTAGCCTCTATCCTTCAGGCACTCTCTGCTGCAGCAAACCACAACTCAACTCCCGCTATTTATTTGAATAATGTCGCACAACTCTTGCAAATGCTAGAGATCTCACTAAGAAGATGCAAGAAATATTTCAATTAATATATTACGGCTGTCTTCATTAACATATTTGCTCTTAGTACATACGACTCAATGTTTACTTTGCATAGTGTTGCAACAAAAATGCAAATTGTGATATGTTTGAGCTGCGACTGGCCCATCTTAGTACACCCCTCCGTGTTTTAAGAAGTGTTTAGACGTATTTATCTAAGTTTACTACAAATTACAACACATAGTTTGCTGAATGAAGTGTAGAAGTGAAGTCCACAATGTGTCTTTAAGGGTCATTGTTACTATTTGAACCCAAGCAGGACACAAAGACACCATAAAAGGTAAGGAACTAGCAGGAACTGTTTCTCCTCATCACGCTACAGCGAACCCTGCTGACCAGGTGCCCAGTGAGCTCAAACGCAGACACCTGCAGGGCTCGCCTTTGTCTTCCAGAGGTCAGTAGCTCGCTGACATTCGGTCTCAGTTCTTGGGTGAAAAACGAAGCTGGCTTGATCGTGGGATCGGAGGATGCCCACTGAATATTCGGGTCTCCTGAGCCATGTGGGGGAATTGCTGCGGTGAGGAGAAAAGTGATTGGGCATTCGAAATTGGGAGAAAATCGGGAGGAAAATTACAATTGTACACACTAAATGTTTAAGTTAAATTTATAAAATAAACTAAATATATAGAATAGCCTACTTTTAAAAAATATTTTAAAAGTATAATTTATATTTAGGCCTAACTTAGATGTATGCCAGTGTGCACATGTTACACACCATTCTTCCATGTTCATGGGAGAGAAATTAAGTTGCCTGTAAACTTTTTACTTGCTGCACCTAAATCCCCATCAGTTGCTACTCCAGGAACACCTACATTATACGTAAATAGTTTGCAATGCAATCTGTCTGATGCTGTCTGCTCTACTTTGCAAGAAGTGGCATATAACAAAATTTGTCAAAAACAATACTTTATCCAGATGGTGTGATTCTTACCTTATAACACCAATGATGTGATCTGGATAGACGATCGTAACCCACAAGCACCACATAAGTGGTACACCATAATCGCCAAAAGCCATACATTGCCCAACCTGATGCCACCCCATCACCAGAGCCTGCACCACCTGACATGTTGTTTGAACCAGTGGCAACACAACTCCTCTAGAACACCAGCCACTCCACACTGCACCTCAGAGTGGGAAGGTTGTTACTTTTTCTCTTTCAGATCCTAAACCATGCCTTCAGCCAAGATGACATATGATCCAGTTCCTTCTGTGCAACCAGAGCTTCCTACTGCTCTCTTGACTGCCCCTACTCTGGATTGGACTGGTCCGGTGGCCGCATGACACTGCAAACTTATTAGATGTGACTGTGGCAATGTGTGGTCCAGTGGTTAAAGAAAAGGGCTTGTAACTAGGAGGTCCCCGGTTCAAATCCCACCTCAGCCACTGACTCATTGTGTGACCCTGAGCAAGTCACTTAACCTCCTTGTGCTCCGTCTTTTGGGTGAGACGTAATTGTAAGTGACTCCGCAGCTGATGCATAGTTCACACACCCTAGTCTCTGTAAGTTGCCTTGGATAAAGAGGTCTGCTAAATAAACTAATAATAATAATAATGTGCTCCACCCCTCTGTGCATTTGGGTGTTATATGTTGTATGTAGTGTGTAAATGTTGGTGTATTGTAGTTGCTGCACGGGATATAAATGGGTGTGTGTAGCACGAGTTATTTAAAATGTATAATTGTATTTAGGCACGGAGATTGCACTTCACTTCATGTGCATTTAAAGCATTTAATAATATGTGAGCACAGATTTAGTTCATGTGCTGATCTCCAAGTTTCACTGCAATGAATAATAGCCACAATCCTACATGAAAATGATGTGCACTGTGGTTGGGAGTTCACCTCTTAATACATGCATTACATGTTCAGTACACCAAAATGAGATGCTAAAAACTGTTTTATTGCCTCTGCAGCTGTGAGATGTGAAAACCAAGTCCAAGTGAAGTCTGAAAGCTGTTAATTGCTGCTCAAATGACAGTAAGGTTCAATGCAGGGCAGACAGGTTTTTTGTATTTGTATTTGTCTCTTACAATTGACGACATATTGAAAGAGACAGAACCAATAATGTGCTAATAAAAGCAATGTTGATGAACAGTGCATGGTCTTCTACTCTGCTTTTCAGTAGGGTTTTGTGATAATCGAGTAAAAGAAAGCATTACATCTGGATAGACAAGTTACTTAACATTGTAAAATGGCTTGGATGAACAAAACACTCTGATTGGCTGAACAAGATTCCAAGCAGTGTTGTTATACAGCACACTGGTTGGATGTCTGTTGCCTCATCACGGCACATTTTCTTTCGTACACAACTCCTTTTATTTCCAGTGGATTTGGCTATTTATAATCGCTATAAGACAATGCAAGGTGAGGTTGTAGGTTGTAGTGCTTGTTTTGCCTTGTGACTAACAATTTCACAGCAACACACACACTCAAATAAAAAAGATAAATACAATATTATACTTGTGCTGGTTATATTCTTGTACAGCAAACCAGTACTGTAGAAATGCTGTCCTGTGGGGATTAATGCATGGCAGAATTAGAGGAAATGAAAGTGTAATGAATTCTAGGAAGCAATAATCCTTATGTTTATTTCATCAGTACGAGTGATCTAAAATAAGAATGCTTCCATGCACTCACCTCCCACATATTTCCACAGTAATCTGTTGCTATAATGGTAATACTAACATGCATTCACTCACACAGTAATTTCTCAGTAGTTAATGATATGGCCAATAATGTTAAACATTCAGGTTATCCTACGGTACAGCTTCTTTAACATAATGGCTTTAGTCTAGGTTTTTGGTAAACATGTTCCTGTTTTTCACTATATACGGTATAGGGTATCATTCTTACCCTATACCGTATCACCCTTGACACATGGCAGATTATTCCCACTTGCAGAGATCATCTCTTACATCAAAGTGTCAAAGTGCTCTCACTTCATGCGCCTGCTCACAGCCTGACTGCTTAAAGTCGTTCAAAATGGAAAAATACTTTCTGCTACCACATTACAATCATACTTGTTTCCAAACTCTCCAGAAATGTGTAGAAAAATATTGAATGAGAAAATCATAGAAATTGAATGTGTAGCTAACATAAAGACAACAAATCATTTTAGCAAGAAGTGCAGTGGCAAGAATATAAATTAACCACTATAGATTTTCATTACTATTTAAATTAATATTCTTTCTCATTTTTTTTCAAACAGGGTAAATTATCAAAGACTAGGTTATAGCTGTTAAAATGAAAGCCACAAGCTGATCAGTGTAGCTGTTAAAACCTGTATACTGTATATGTAAAATGTTTCAGTAAAAAAATATAGCGGCAATGGTTGACAAGGTATTAATTTGGTTTGTTTGTTTGGTGTAATTTTTGTACACACCCATAACTATACAGCTGCAGGTGGTTTTACAGTGACCCATAATTTGAAAGGCATGTTTATTTAAATTGCCACTGTTCAGCAACAACAGTGTTTTATTTTAGCTCTGGTCTCTTTAAATTAGAATGCATATATATATATATACTGTATATATATACTGTATATATATATATATATATATATATATATATATAGGACAAGGGTGAAAACAGCCACTATTTTAGATGTCAGTTATTGCATTTTGAACCTAATATATTTTGTAAAATATCTGAGGTAAAATTAAGTAAAATGGATATGTAAAAATGTATGTATGTCCGGAGATTGAAACAGTATGGCAGTGAAATGGTTAATACTGTATCAACTGGACATCACCTTTAATAGAACTTTAATGAGAGAATAATAGAACACAATAGTATACCAACTATAAAAACACAATGTCAAAGCTTGTGGTCTGTATCATTCATGTGGCCAGAGATTAAAGCAACGTGGCAGTAAAAGGGTTAATTTTTACTGTAACTTAAACTGGTAATGGAATTTTAAAAAGAAAATCAAAGAATACTGTACCAAACATTAAGACAATAACTCAAAGTTTACTAAATGCAGCTGGAACTTCAAAAGTCACATGAAACCAATACGGCAGCCATATTAGGTCAATGTCAGGGTCAGCAACATACTGAGCATGCAGGGATTATATAGCCCTGGAAATATGAAGTCACTACCTCAAATATTTTCTGAGATACAAGGCTTTGATATTATGACATCAGCAGATTTATAAAATAACTGTCATGAACAAGTTTTCACTTCGATACCGATGATTGACCGAGATAATCACAGACTGCTGTGTACCGAGTATGAAAGCAATACCTAGAAGTGTTAGATCTGTATCATATGGAAACCAAAAAGACACATGATCCCAATAGGGCACTCATCTTAAGTCACAAGTCAAAGTGAAGGGTACTGTTAGGTTTTGTAGAATGAGCTATCATAACACTGAAAATATGAAGTTTTCAGCTGACATATTAGCATCAGTAGGTGTGATGGCAGGTTTTTAAACTCATGCATGGTCCCCTAACAGGGATGCTTACTGAGGAAGGCTGAAAACTTAGGCCACATAGCAAAGTTTTATCATTTTCATGGGACAAGCTTTTCCTTTTCAGTTGAATACACTTTACAAATTAAGACCCAAACAATGTGATCATCCTATGAATAATAATGTGTAAAACATAATGTAATTGTATGTAAAAATAATGTGATATTTTGTAACAATTGTAAGTCGCCCTGGATAAGGGCGTCTGCTAAGTAATAAATAATAATAATAATAATAATAATAATAATAATAATAATAATAATAATAATAATAATGAATAGGATATTGGGTCTTATTTTGTTTCTTAGTTGTATTAGCATGTATAGTAAGAATTTAATATATAAATGATCATTTTGTACCATGATAGATTAAATCCTAGAATATAGGAACATGCAAATGTAAACCCTGATTATTCCACTTAATGTGGGACATATGGTTCAATGATATTTACTTAATTTTCGATCATAAACTACATTTATCCTCCACGTAATCCTAAATGGAGATGTATGCTCCAGTCTAAACACATGTAAAACTGTATGTAAAACTGATGTAGGAGTGCTGATTATGTTCACAGTGAGTTGAGGCATGGAGGGGGCAAACAATAGCTGGGGACTATTGTTAGTGGATACTGGAAACACACTTGCAGTTTTACAAAGATATCTTCTAGGGCCCTGAATATTCTATTGCAAATTTATTACCAATGTGCACAATTTAGAACTTCCAAATTAGACTGAGGAAGCACAAGGAAACTGGTGTTCTGATACCCTGCCAGTTGTTGGTTCATATGGCCCAAATCTGTGTGCCTGCAGACATTATTTTTGCTATAGTGATTCACTCTGTAACTTCTCCCAGTCAAGACATAAGAGATAGCATCACAGCTAAACGTTTGTTCTTGTTATTTTTTTTTCAGATTGGGATGTCATGCGTTATGAGGACAAAACATCCTAAGAACATTAATACAGGAAATAGAACAAAATGTATTTCTTGACCTTTTGTTATTGGAAAACTAATTTTATTTTTATTTGAGAGGAATAATGTATTCATTTAAATACAGTGTATTTTAAAGCCATTGTGCAGCTGCTATGGAAAAACAATCTCAGCAGAACAGTGAAATTTGAAGATGCATACAAAGAGCCAGGGGTTAATTTGTAATAAAGAATGTACCAGATCTACCAGTTATAATTTAGGAAGAGGGACAGTGTGGCAGAGTGAGAGCTCTGCCTGTAAATATTGTGGTGTATGTGTGTGTTTTGGTGGTGGTTGGCAGGGATGGGGTTAATTCCTGTCCCTGCCAAAAACGAGTGTTTGTGATCCACTTATAAACAATAAATGTTGTGTTTTTTTTTGACTGGGAAACAGCTTAGCTCTCCAGTATAGCTTAGACCTACAACAGTTTAGTTAGCACTCCTGGAAGGAGTTAGGGTTTTGGTTTTGTTTATTTTTGTTTTGGAGTTTAAAATAAACATAAAGGCCTGCCCTGTTGAAAACCTGCCTGTGCTTGTGTGGAGTACTGATCCTTTTACACAAAAGACAAGTGAAGATGGTCCTGCATGTGACAAGCTCAACCCAGTTTGCCACAGACAGCATTTTTGTTTCTAGACCTAATGTACTGATCTTCATTTGCAGTTGCTTCCATATTTACTTTAAGTTCTGCTTGTTGGTTTTGTGCTTATTGTTGGTGTTGGAACTGTACCTGCACGCTGATTTTTGCCTAGCCATGCTTTAACGCGGAGTGACAGGAGCGACAAACACTAGTTTCTGTCAAAAAAGCAAACAAAAAACAAACAAAAAAACTACAAATTGTCTTATTCATAGATTGTCACTGTTCTTGTAATGGAATACTTGTTTAATACCCTATCATGTATATTCTAATGTCATATATCCCTGTTGTTTCTTTCTGCTTGGGCCATTATTTGCAAACTTCAAACTAAACCCTTTTATCAACACTGATTTTCTGATGTGAGATTGTTTGACCACTATGGAGTCACAGTTGTAAAATGTGCTTTGTATAGAGGTTTGCCATTTACTAACTGTCACAGACGGTTCTGGTGCGTCCCTTTTGTGCTATAAGTCATTAGATCCCTTTGCATGGAAGGCCTCGGGTGCAAGGGTCTGCGGTTCTTTGATGGACCCAGATTCAGTTAAAATGTGTTTACCCACCTGCATTGGAAATGAGAATGTAGAGATGGAAGCCCAGCTAACAAAAGAAGTTTTTGCAGGTATCAGGCTTTTAAAAGACTGTCACCCACACCTGTGAGCAGAAACTGACTCACTGAGAGCAGAAACTGACCCAAGACTGTCACAGCTAATGGAAGCAGGCTGATCTTTTGGGATACAAATTGAACATTTGTGAAACTGCAATAAATATTGTAATGACTGTAATGTGTTTTAAAGAATATGAAACCAGTAGAAAATATTATTAGCAGATTTGTGTAAGACCTGTGTGGGTAAGTTAATTGCATTAAAGATCAGACTGACCTGCTGAAAATTCCAAACCTCCTGTGATGGGGTGCAGCCTATTTTGTGGTGGTTTTGTGTTTTTTGTATTGTTTAGAGTGGATATGAGTGAGTTTGGGGTGTGGTTCAGTGAGTGAGTGAGTTTGTGTGAGGAATACGTGGAATGTGCCTGGGCTAATGAGGTGCGAATTGCCCAATTAGCCCAGTCACCTGTATAAAAGGGAGTGGTTGGGTATGTTAGTTGGTGAGTGTTTGTGAGAGGGAGAAGACCTGTGTGAGAGAGTGAGTGGTTCGTTTTGGTATAGTTTGTTTGAAGCCTGTTTTTGTGTTTGTCTTTTTGGTTGGCCATTGTGCCTTTTGTTTTGTGTATTTTGTTTAATTAAAAGTCTTTTATTTTCCCTGCACATCCTGACTTTGAGTCTCCTTACCTCGGTCAGCCTGTCACACCTCCCTTGTCAGGAAAAAGCATCTTTTTAAATTAGACTCAGTCTCAAAACATTCTGATCCAGCGAGAGCAGAATGGGAGCACAGTTAATATGCTAGAAGCAACCGAACTAGGTTTGACTTTAGTAAGAAAAAACAAAAGTATTTAAATAAATAAGAAACCTAATATAATAGCATTAAGTAAATGTATGAGCAGTCCTAAGTTTTAATATTCAAGGTTGCATTTGCTGCTAATTAAAAATTAATCTCTTGCCTTCTGTGTATATCAATGAAGTAAAATAGAATTGCAGTTTATAAGAGATTGCTATATTGACACACCTGAATTAGAACTACATGTTATAAAATCAGTATAAACTGTAACTTTACATATACAGTGAACTAATGTTGTAACCTCGTTCTCACCTGCTTGTAGTAAAAGCAGTGTTGAAGATGACTCATTGGTTTTGACCGATGAAGCAGGGATTTTTGATGGTCAGAGATTTAAAAGCCAAGATCCTCTCTATAGTGAGCGATCTTGTTAATATTAACAAACGAAATTACCTTTCAGATAACGGAAGATAGGAGTTTATCTTACAATAATCATTTTCTATCTATAACAGAAATGAATTAGAACCTGGCAGGAAGAGATGGGAATGGAAAGTGTAGGACGTGTTAATACGTTAAGTTAGATATTGGTTTGAAATAATGAGTCTTGAAAAATGCTTACGATAATGTTTCATATTAATCAGCCCTAAAATTGGCAAAAAGCAAAGGGTGTCTTAAAACCTGCTTTGACTGGATTTTGTATGAACAGTGAAGAAGGTCAGACTTAGTTCAGTTACTGTAGCACTATGGCATTCTGGTATATTAATGTTAGCCTGTATTTAGATATAAATAATTGGACCTTCCATTAAAATCCTGAAAGATTTATCAATGGAGTAAAACAATATTACAATTTGTAGGAGCAACTTCTATACTGAAGTAACTTAATTAGAAATACATCTTTTAATACCATTTAAAGATAAACTGTTGAAATAACATAGTAAAAGTTGATTATAACAGAAGCACGGCACTGACAATATTGCAAACATATTGTTAAGACACATTTGCTATAATGTTCATTTAATTTAATCAATTTAAGAATGGGTTCAGTTTCTCCAACTGAACAAAAAATCTTTAAGACATAACATTATCAATTAAACCAAAGAATACACCTGTTTGGTTTATATAAAGATTGTACTGCAGTAATAAACAGAAGTACTTATTTACAGGGAAACGGAAGAATTTAAAAGTGAAAGAATTAAATGTTTGTCTCAGACACACAGTATAATTCTAGAAGGGCAGTAGACCTTCAAATGATAAGGCACCTCAAAGCAGGATTCTGTGTTGGCTCGTTAAAAAGCGAGATTCACTGGTCGTCAGCAGTTTTGAATCCAAGGTCTTTCCAAAATTAACTCTCTTCATGATATCATAGAAATTAATGAACACTTAACAGCCGAATGAGCATTTGATTAAAATAGAAAAGTCATCTACAGTATCAGTCCTTATCAGATATGATATATCAAAAATGACTTCATGCTGTGAATTTGGAAAAGTGCTTAAAGTGGAGTTTCATATTAATTAAAACACTAGGCTTGGCAAGTAAACAGGGTGTCTGAAACCTGCTTCTGCAGGCAAATTTTTAGAAACCGAGAGAGAGGTCAAGCTTGGTCCAAGCATGGTACCAGTTAATACAAGGCTATTATATTTAACATGTTTTATTTTATCTTCAATTTAAATGAAAATAACTGGACTTGCTACTGTATGCTAGTAGTCTTATTCAAAGGCTCATGTTAACCCCCTACACTCTTTGTCAAATACTTTGTTAACACACATTTGTATATGAAGTTAAACTGGCCCATTGATAACACACAGAAAAGGTAAAATAATATGAGGCTAAGAGGTTAATGGAATTAAATAGATCTGGTGTTACATATTAAAAACATCTCTTATATATTGTAGCGTAGCGGTAAAGAAAGAAATCCAGACGGGTATTCCGGTAACAAAGGCTCGGTTTAATATCCCACAGTGAGCAATTCAATAAAATAAACGTAACCAACAATAACGAACACAGGTTAAATGAAAGAGTTGAACAAACAGGCAAGTAACACACACAAAGCGAACCGTCCCTGCGTGTCACCTCGAGTCCTCTCCAGCCCCGCCTCTGCCCTTCCGCTCCGAAACTTCTCCCTATCACAGGCATGCATTCCTGTTGTCTGCCTCGTCATTACACAGCCCCCCCCCCTTAGTCCTCCTCGTCCCCGAGGGGGCAAAGAAAGTCCCGAAAATGGCGAGGCAGACGGCGCTGGCGCTGAGGGCGTACAGGAGGGGGAGCCCCAGTGTTGACAGTTCCCTCGTGCTGAGGGCTGTCGAGTCCAGCCGGTGAAGGGCTCTCGGGCAAGGAAGAGCCAGGCACTTCAGGGTTAGGGAGGCCACTGTTCCACCCTCTGTATGGGGCAAGTCGGTCCCTGTGCAGCACCACTTTCCATCCCCTGGGTGGCAGCTGCACTTGGTACACCACCTCCCCTACCCGTTCCAAAACGTGGCAGGGTCCAAACCAAGCACTGTCCAGCTCCGGACAGAGGCCGCGCTTGCGTCTGGGGCTATACACCCAGACGAGTTCCCCGACACTAAAGTGCCTTCCCCTCACCCGAATGTCATAGTTCCGCTTTTGGCGGATGCCCACAGCCTGCAACTGGCCACGAGCGAAACTGTAGGCTGTGTCGAGGCGATCCTGGAGACGTCGGGCATACTCAGGGCCAGGCGGTTCAGTGCCAACATCCGGTGGCCAGCCGAACACTAGTTCAGCAGGGGTGCAGAGATCTCGTCCCAGGATTAGGCGTGCTGGGGTGCAGTTGATAGTCTCCTGGACGGCGGAGTGGCAGGCCAGGAGGACCAAAGGCAGCTGAGTGTCCGAGTCGCACTGATGGGCGGCAGTGGTGATTGCCAGCTGCACTGCGAGGGTCCGGTTGAACCGTTCCACAAGACCATCGCTCTGGGGGTGGAGCGACGTGGTCCGGGTCTTGTGGATCCCCAACCGGCGACACATCTCAGCCATCAGTTTGGATTCAAAATTGCGCCCTTGATCCGAGTGGAGTTCCTGGGGGACCCCGAACCGTCAGAAAAACCCCTCCAGCAGAGCTTCGGCCACGGTCTCAGCCTCCTGGTCCGGCAGTGCATAAGCCTCTGGCCATTTTGTAAAATAGTCCAGGGCAACCAGGACAAAGCGGTTTCTCTTCTCTGAGCGGGGGAAGGGGCCCAGGATATCGACCCCAACTCTCTCCATGGGGCCGCCGACTGGAAACTGCTGGAGGGGGGCGTGCGATCTTGGCCGTGCTGCCCCGCAGCATCAGGCCTCTCTCTGCCACTCAATGACGTCACCGCCGCCTCCATCTCTCCTCGCAGGCCGCTACCTCCCCATCGCTCTGCGCTGTTTTCAGCCCTCGCGGTATCCATCCGCGACTCGCTCCCGCCTCTCAGCTCAGCGTCAAGCTCCTCCAGCCTCTCCACGAGATTACTCATTCCGGGTTGTGGCGAAACCGCTGTCTCTGCCCTTTCCTTCTTCACCTTCCACGGCGTGTGCTCCATAATCCGACTTCTGTACACCAGTGTAACGTTGCGGTAAAGAAAGAAATCCAGGTGAGTATTCCGGTAACAAAGGCTCGGTTTAATATCCCACCGTGAGCAATTCAATAAAATAAACGTAACCAACAATAACGAACACAGGTTAAATGAAAGAGTTGAACAAACAGGCAAGTAACACACACAAAGCGAACAGTCCTTGCGTGTCTCCTCGAGTCCTCTCCAGCCCCGCCTCTGCCCTTCTGCTCCGAAACTTCCCCCTATCACAGGCATGCATTCCCGTTGTCTGCCTCGTCGTTACAATATACACATATACTTGTATTCGGTAGCAAGGACCCTGTGGACTCCAGTTCACCTAATTTTTAGGGAAAGGAGGGGTGGAAGATAGTGAACCATGAGCTCACATTCAGTTAATTTTGAAAACAGAGTTGACCAGATCCTTCTAGAAAATATCATTAACTTAAAAGATAGGAACTGTCAAGGCAGATTGATGATCAGATACAATTGGGCCTCCTGATGTATTCAATGGAGGGAAAATCCTATAAAAAGCAAGGTAAAATCCCAGTCAAGTATCATGCGACTTGCTAACTACAAGTTGTGTGGTCCATGCTCTGAGAGATCTCTGAAAAACTGATTGCTGTTTGGTCGTATTCACAAGTCTCTGCCTTTTGAAGACAGTTCTTATTTTTCAATATATCCTACACTACACTTCTATATACTGGAAGGTAAGCATATATTTGAATTTAATATCTCTTTTATATTGATGCATTGCTATAAGGTATAGAAATGATGTTTTAGTCTTAAGAGAGTGATATATATTGAATGTTCTAGAATTTAGCGGTAGGCGTTTTAAGCTTTATGCATATATAGCCTGAAGGCTAAATATACAATAATCATATTCGTATTACTGTATTGAAGTACTAATGCTGTTAAACCTGTAAAGCACTGGATCGCCCAGACTGCTTTTTACTTGGGATTTACGGTGGTCTTGCAACCAACCAATCCAATTTTTAAAGCATTTAATAAACCAAAAAGTACACTACTACTGCTCTGATTCGTTAAAACTTCCAATTAAATGAGTCTGTGTGATTTTCTTGAATATTAAAAAGTTGTCTGGACATATAGCCCGCCCAGTGCACAAACAAAACCACTACAGGAGTTTAAAACCTCTCTGTCCTCCTTGAACGTCTCCCCTCAGTTTAAGAGTGTGCTAAGAGCATACTGTATATATAAATAAAAAGAGGACGTGCGAGAATTCTTGACATAACTCACAAGTGCCACAGAAGAGGAAGAAATTACAATTGCATGTCCCTAGAGGTCATTTTTCAAACCACCTCACTTAAGATATTCAGCTTTTTCAGAGGTTTATTATGACCACCATTTGTCTCATAGAGGGGTTTCTACTTTTTTTAAAGTATATTGGGAACAGCAGTAATGAACATGCTCTTAGAACACACAACACAATGGATGGCATCCTTCCATCTGGATACGATTGTTTTTATTTTTCTGAAGCAGCTGCGAAAAGGAGCCAAGTGACTTTATAATCACCTTGTAGAATTATAAACTCAAAAGGGACATGTCAATGTAATAGGTATCAAAATACATGTCAATATCATAACAAACCAACTTCAGCTGTTTCTCAACAGAGGAGCAGGTGAACAGTTACACATGCTGTTATGGAAAAGTGGGATAATGTGGGAGAAGTGGTCTTAAATAATTTGATAATCCCAAATTGTAAATACAGAGTACATGTACCATAACATAATAATTAAATGGGTTAATTGTCTTTGTTGACCTGTGTACAAGTTGGAACAAGCTTGTCTTCTTTACATTCCCTACATGCTAAAATCCTTTTATGACACTGTGTCAAAATATAAATACACTGATACTAAATGCCAAGTAGATCAATTAACTCTCATACCTGGACTACTCAGTGGAAAATATGACAGAATGGCATAATCTCCAATAACCCTGTTGAACTCTACAAAAGTAAATGACCACATGTAAACTTTATATGACGTTGTATACTTACTGAAATGTATATCATAAAAGCTGTGAAACAATTTCCATTAGAAAGAACCTGTTGGTATAATAATACAGTACAAAATTAGCGTTTTATTGCCAGCAGCTCAAATGTTTCAACACTTAATTGTAAACATGCCCATACACTGGTACATTTCATATGGGTGTTACTGTAGTTGGGTAAGTGGCTTATCATGATGGAAAAGAGACAATACAACAACCAAATGTACATTAACTTGTTGTTGGAGTAATGTCGTCATTGCTGTCCCCCCTCATAATGTAAAGATTATGTAAAATAAATATGAAAAAGTCGGTGGTCTGTATCGATATGAAGCCAGAGGTCAAAAATTAGGGATAATGTTGAATTTTTTCCAGCAGAGTTTTTATAATAACAGAATGATAATATATTCTGATCTAAGTATTATTATTATTATTATTATTATTATTATTATTATTATTATTATTATTATTATTTATTCACAATAGCGTGTTCTGTGCACAACCCAAAATCCAGCTCTGGTGGATAAGCATGTGTGGATATACAACCCTACAAAGTTGTTTGGGCTATATTCCTTACCACGTTATTTATTGTAGCCTACTGTAACAAACTGAATGTGAGTAAAAATATTTTCAGCACATTTCTTGCTTGTGTATTGATCATTTCATTGTATTTATCCTGACAAGGCTAGAATGTATTACGCCTTAAAGGCAATCTAATCATTGGAGAAACTGCCATAGAAAAAGCGTTCGGTAAGCTACCTAAAATCAGCCAAATAGAACGGTTTAATAGATTGCAACTGTCTATCTATTGTTGTGCTAACTCTGTAACGTGCCATCCCAGTACCTGTCAATCAATATCTGTGAGTCCTTGGAGTGGTCTCTGTTAACCTTATGTCTCTCACAATGTCAGAAAATCAATTTGGCAACAAGGTCTAACGCGGGAATAGAAAAGCACTGACCTCCAGATTTCAAAGCTGCTTTTTTCTTCTGAAATCTGAAATTTGTGATATTGAGGTACTGAAATACTAATTGTTGTGTACGATTTATATACAGCATAATTATTTTAAAATAACAGTGAGTGGATGGAAATTCACATGATGAGAAATGTCTATAGGAATCTATCTAGGCCTGCACTTAAAGTTTTCTGCGAAGTCACACTTCCTTTTCACACATTATACATTATCTAATATGTGTTGAGCTGAAACAGAGAATGTGAAACATCTGTGTCCTCAAAGGAGAATAATCAAAAAATAGAATGAAGGGGGCTCCCAAATGACGCATCTAGTAAAGGTGCTCCGCGTGGAGTACAGGATGCGCCCTATAGCCTGGAGATCACAGGTTCGAATCCAGGCTATGTCTCTGCTGACCGTAACCGGAGGTTCCTAGGGGGTGGCACACAATTGGCCGAGCGTCGCCCGGGTAGGGAGGGCTTAGGTCGGCAGGGCACTGTAGGCCTGGTGGCCTCACTGTGGATCCAGTGCGAAAAATGACGGATTGGCAGGAACACATTTCGGAGGACGGGTGTTCCTGAGTTGCCAGGGGGTTGCAGCGGTGAACTGGGATGCAAATAACAATTGGGCATTCCAAATTGGGAAGAAAACTGGGGTAAGAAAAAAAAAAACATTGGCGACGACTAAATTAAAAAAAAAGGGTTAGACATGTTAAAAATCTGTGGTTATCGAAAAACTATAGCATTTTAAAATGTGATTATCAATCTTTACAGATTTGGTTATGATACAAAGGTAAACAATAGCCTAAATGTATTTAGTCAAAAGTGTTGTCACAAATAATACCCAATTTTGTATTGGTTGTAAGACAAATAATCAAGATATAGTGTTTTCCCTTTAAAACAGAAAACCAGGCATGGAATTATTTTCACAGTAAAACGTTCTTCCCTTCTTTGTAAAGCTTGTCCTTGGCCTAACCCACTTACATTCACTAGATAACCTTCCTGTTCTAAACAACTCTGGGTCACACCATTTCAGAACTGGCGCAGTGTAAGGTTGGTAGCACACTTTCCCATAGATGTGCTGACTCGACGGTAGGTGGCAACCGGAAGTCAGACATTTTGATCTTCTATATACAGTACATATATATAGTATATAGAAGATCTTTGGTAGCTGCAAGTTTACTAAACAAATCCATTGTGGTCAAATGCGGGGCATGCAGCGATTAGATAGGCCGTGGCGCCAGGCTGACCACACGGAGGTGTTTTGTAGTACAAAGGGGAAGCAGCTACGTGAGTACGGGCCCCTTACGCTGAATGACTAACAAGCCAGAGCAATGTTTTGTTTTGTTTTGTGTTTATTGTGTTTTGGCAGATGAATAGGAGCCAGGGAGCCAGCACTATCACCCCGAGCACCAACCTCACGGCACTGCACAGCACCGCACAGCACAGCGAGCACCACAAAGAAAAAAGAACACTGTTCCATGCACCCACGTGGACTATTGATACTGTGTTTGTTATTGTTTTGGGACTGCAATCCAGCCGTATACCCCCCGATACCATTGCTGGTAGAGGGGCGGATTTTATTAGTTATTTAATAAAATGCGGATTGTTTTGAACATTGAAACCTGGTCTGGACATTGTATTCCTCACACACACCACTCACCTCCTGACAGGCTGTTATATTTTTGCGAGTGTACGATTGTAAACCTGCTTTTGTGAGATCTACAAGTAGCGGACAAACTATTCTCAGAATTATGAGAGGGCATGAGTAAACCAGTTTGGATATATCTTTAGTAATTGGTTAGCTACAGCCATAGCTGGCTGTTGGGAGTAAATTCCTAAGGGAAGTGACTAGTGAAATGTACTGTTCAAAACTAAGCAAGTTTACATTTACTATGGCTGGCTATACACAAGCTTGGTATACAGTGTAGTCCCCGACAGCCTGTCGTTCAGTAGATTAGAGGGAGGTTTGTTTGCATTTATTTTAGTTTCTGTTCTTTCTTGTAGAGAGACACCACAAGGTTTAGTCTATTTTGTGTATTGTGTTTAGTGGGAAGGTTTTTAATGATAATATCCTGTGAAAGACCTGACTTGATTTGTTATCATACTTATTATTAGTTAGTTTATTTAGCAGACGCCTTTATCCAAGGTGACTTACTAATACCCACATACACATCTGAAGGAACAGCCGGACTGCTACATTTCTAACAGTTTACTTGACCACAACAGTGTTACTATTGCCTACTGTAAGTAAACATTCACAGAAACTTTGCATAGAGAAATATTTTAAAGAAATTAGATTTTATTTATTTATTATTTGTTTATTTAGCAGATGCCTTTATCCAAGGCGACTTACAGAGACTAGGATGTGTGAACTATGCATCAGCTGCACAGTCACTTACAATTACGTCTCAAAAGACGGAGCACAAGGAGGTGAAGTGACTTGCTCAGGGTCACACAATGAGTCAGTGGCTGAGGTGGGATTTGAACCGGGGACCTCCTGGTTACAAGCCCTTTTCTTTAACCACTGGACCACACAGCCTCCTATGTTTTACTTGGTAATTAAATACACCTGTACTGTGTTAGCGGTGGATAACTCACCTAGTAAATTACCATCCTAAAACAAAAACAATTACAAAAAAATAAAAAGCATAGTGGCGATCCGCCACATTCACCCTGGCCTTTTAAAAAAATGTGTCCTCAAATTTTACCAAAAAATTAAAAAACAAACAAAGCATGACACATAAAATATAATCCCCAACCCCCTTGGATTACTAAAGCCAAGACTGCTCAATTATTTTACTAGTCCAGGTAGCACTGGGGTTTCACAAGTTATCTTGTGGGGCGATGCAACTGCTGTTGGGAACCAGGGCTTGCCATCTTGGGACTTTCATCACAGGTTAAACAGTTGTACCTGAAAGACACAGAAACCCTCCTACAGTTGTCCCCATATTCCCCAGAAAAAAATCACTTGAAGAGGAGTTTGTCCCTTTACGGTCACCACAACACACCCCCTTACCATGATAGTCCTGTACCTTCTCAACACCCTTTCTTTCCACAGCATCTACAGGCACTACAGACCAGTGTGAGCGTCTAGGGGAGTGGTCATCGTGGCCTACCTTTGCCCTTAAGGCCTAGCACCCACACGCAGCCTTGCCTTCACCCTTGGGGCACGGCCCACCACCTGGGGAGCTCTTTCTGTCCATGGTACTCAGGGGGACATGCCCCATTGCAGTCAGCACCTACTACAGGGATGGGCACAACACAATTAGCAGTTTGAAAAAAATACCAGGCATAATGTCAAGATTCCAAATCCATATTACCCGGTCTTATTCTTCCATTTAAAAAAATATTTAGAAATCCCCTTCAACAAGTTTACATTGTATTTCAGTTACATTTACATCCACTGTATAACCTTCTGAACCTTACCAGTTCACCAAGAGTCGTGTCTTCCCTCATTTTATTTGAAATAATACTTTCCAGCCCCAATCTTCTTTCATTCCCATTGCTCATTGTACATTTCTCAACTGACTACACCCAGTCCAGTGCCCTATCCTGCCGACTGAATATGTCACGGCCCAAAAGAATATTATAAATTACGTGACACCAATCTAAAATTGTTTAACCTAAGATATACACATAAAATATTCAGTTTACACAAAAAATACGTCTGCAGACTTCATTAAAACATCACTTCAGATCACAGGCTGAGAATTGTATTCTTTACAGTAGCAGACTGTCAGAGCATCTTGTTGAAGATTTTGTATTGGACTGGGGTGGTAGTATTTTATCAAAGCATCTTGCTGAATATCTTGCAATGGGCTGGGATTATTTATTTTATTAGGTACAGTACATTTGAAAACTAGATTGTAAAGTGATGTTTTAATGAAGTTGTTTGTGTGTAAACTGAAGATTGTATGTGATTTAAATGCATTTGCAGCTTGAATGTACAAAATAAAACCTCTTTATTTTGTATTCATTGGTCTGGTGTGTTTCTCTGTCGTGTTTCTGCCACATGTTTTCCAGAGCCCTTAGGTTAAACCATTTTAGATTGGTGTCACATAATTTATAATATTCTTTTGGCCCATGACATGAGTATATTATAAATCAGCTACAGTCAGTTACAAATAGTTGTGCAACATGGAGATGGTACCTTTTTCATAATAAATATGTTACGCAATATTAATAGCAACACTATACTTCATTTAAATGTAGGCTATACTACACTACATGAGTTTATTAATTAAATGTACATCTATATTAATCAAAAACATACCAGCCATATGTACCACCGTTTCAATCAGTCCATTAGGTCGTCTTTAAAGAGAGATTCATCTTAACTACAAGGAACTCCAGGGAAGTCCATAAGTGTTAATTCTCCCCATCTATTTATACAGTACAGTAAAAGTACCAAAACTTGACGCATGTCTAGATACAGGGGCAGATCTATCTTGAGGGATTTACTCAGTAGTAATGAGGTTAGATACAGGGGCAGATCTATCTTGAGGGATTTACTCAGTAGTAATGAGGTTCGGATAGATCGATGGAGTGACGTAAGCACACACTTTGCTTGGAGAATTAATCTCCTGCC
The DNA here is from genome assembly GCA_030684275.1 of Acipenser oxyrinchus oxyrinchus. Taxonomy (NCBI): domain Eukaryota; kingdom Metazoa; phylum Chordata; class Actinopteri; order Acipenseriformes; family Acipenseridae; genus Acipenser; species Acipenser oxyrinchus. Next base: position 33,683,126 of record CM060247.1, read on the forward strand.
TGAAGACAGTCTAATCTCACAAGGGAAATGGGCACGTTCGGATTCAGATGTTCCACTCAGCAACTGCCAACAGATATACGAGTATTATTGCTAGTTACAAAACTATAAAGATGTTGCTGCATAAGTTCAAGATAAATTTAACAGAAGCTATAAAACAGTAGAGCATTAGATACACGGTATGTATAAATGCATCTGTATTCCTGTATTTTATGTTTGCCTAAAGTACTGTTACAATTTAGCTAGACATTTTAATAAGTATAACAATTATTAAATTGTGATAAATTGAAGTCAAAAGCTCTGGGTATTATAAACATATAGTATAACGGTAAAAGGTTTTTCTATATTCTGTTGTTTTTCTACGTGTTATTTACATTTTTCTTTGAAAATCAAAAACTCAGTTTGGCAACAGAAACCTAACGAGGCTGCCGTAGGAAAGTTGTTTTTGTAGCATTAATAATATAGAGAGATCTTGAACAGAACCAGTCGTTGCTAAATCGAGTTAGAACGTAGGGGTCAGGAAATTCCATAAAGTACTTGCAGTGCTGAAGTGGCGAGTGTAGTTAAAGCTATAGCGTTTGTTTAGCGGAGAGGGGAAAAAAGCACGATTTAAAACCATGTTATAATTATAAGGATAGGATTTACAGAACTGTTTGCACAGCAGTATAGACATTATATATATATATATATATATATATATATATATATATATATATATATATATATATATATATATATATATATATATATATATCGTCCTCAATTAAAGGTCAGTATTTAAATTCCAGTATCATTATTACTGTTGATACACTGATACTTTGTATCAGTGCTAGTACAAAAGTTGTTAACAGTATGATTATTTCCGAACTGAATGTGTATTTTCTCCATTCGTTTATTCTGACATGTGGTTATCTAGTCGAGACATATACACAGACTGCTCATTGAAGCAGGCAGTCGCTGCTTTAATCAGCTGTTCGTTTTACATTGTACAGCATTTAAATAGTTATCTCCGCCCACCCATTGTCCCATCCCACCCTCCAATATAGCATGTTAAAGCCACACACCTCGTACAGCAGAAATGAGTGAGATACTGTACTGCAGAGCAGTTTTTGGTTCTGAACTGAGAACGCGGTTTCTAACTAGTTTTAATAATACAAAAATAAATGAATAAATAAATAACAGTATCAATTGGATAGACTCACTGTGCTCGCGCAAGGTGAACATAAACAAATGTCCGATCTGCCTCAATCTTGCGCGAGAGGGTTGTTCAGTTGAGAATATCATCCTGCCTGCGAGACTACCCAAATTGGTACCAGTCAGCCCCCATAAATATAGCTAATAATCAATGAAAGATTTATATATTTTCTAATTATTAATAATAATAATAATAATAATAATAATAATAATAATAATAATAATAATAATAATATATCTCGTATATCCACTAGATCAAAGCAGAGTGGTGCACAATCAAAGGTTCAAGGTACAGTATCGTGTAACAAACTCCCTTTTTCTTGGGTGGGTCGGGGGGGGGGGGCGGTAATCAGAAACAATAGTGTTTTAATCTGTTAAATGTAACACTATCAAAATGAAACTCCCACTGACCTCCTCCTATGTAGCACGTGAAGAGATTGGGTAGAGAGAGGGAGGTTATTACTGGATTCTCACCTTGATGGAATCTACCGTCAGGTTCCAAGGTATCCGGTATTTTTCCTTCCGCAATTTTTAGTTTTGCATTGATTTACATATCTATTTATTAGTTTACTTATGTATTATTATTATTATTATTATTATTATTATTATTATTATTATTATTATTATTATTATTATTATAACTGAGTAAAAAGCAACCTTTGTCATCACAAAAGCCAGTCAGGCTGGAACAATGAACAGAAGAAAACTATATATCTGTGTATATGTGCGTGTTTGTGTGTGTGTCGAAATAAATATATAGCTTTAGAAAATGTATTCTTTTAATTATGCAAACATTTAAACAGATATATCGTAGTTTACAACCAGGGTCAAAGATTTATTTTATAGCGCCTACATCCATTTTACTGTGTATTTTTTCATTTAACAGCAACTGCTTTACAGCACTTCCAGTGTTTCCCACGACTTGTGTGAAGTTAGTGCTTTTATTATCAAGAGACCAGATCAGAGGCGGTCCGGATCCTGACCCTGATTGTATGAATAAGTAAGCAGGATGCTGACGAGTGTTAGATGCCTATAGGATTTTCGTAAGTTAGGAAAAAGTGCTGGTGCTGGCACTCCGCCCTGTAGTGCTTGTCATCAGAAGCTCCGAGTCATGTGTGTTGTTTTATGAAAATGCACGTCCTGTTGTACTTTAAATATCAGTTATTATAATGCAACTGAGTCCTTTATTTTTCCAGCAGGATTTTCAAACAGGATTTTAATTTTCTGAAGAACAAGAAATCCACCGGATTCAGAAGTCCTGAGAAAAACACAGATGCTTAAAGGGAAGGAATTGCTACCTCGGTAGTAACTTGTAACGCTGTCATCAATCAAGTGATATACGCTCAGAGCTACAGTGGCTTTGCAATAACTCTCTAAATTCCTTCATCAGTCACTTTCAGAGTGGCGAGCTTAGAAAGAATACATATACTCAAAGTGGAGAAGAATCACCTTTTTCATTCATTACTTGCTTTGTTTGGTCTGCAGTCATCTGGTATTTCCTTTTAAAATGCATTGGGTCACGATTGTGCTTGCCGGATTGACTTTTTGTGGAAAACTGTCAATGTACAATGGCTTAGATTATGATTATAGTTATGATTCTTATGACGAAGAGAAAAGTGAGACGATTGATTACAAGGATCCTTGCAAAGCCGGTAAGTGATTTATATATATATAAATCAATCTCTGTGTGTGTGTATATATATATATATATATATATATATATATATATATATATATATATATATATATATATATATATATACACACACACACACACATATTTCCGTTGGTTCACTATTCTAACATGAATTTAAGTACTAGTTTAATCATTTAAAAGTTATACAAATCGTATGTTTTCCTTAGATCCCATTGATGCATATTTGCTACAACCTACATATTTATATCCAAGTATAGGGGCGATTTGCATATCAATGTTATATGCATATCAGTGTGTGTGTGTGTGTGTGTGTGTGTGTGTGTGTGTGTGTGTGTGTGTGTGTGTGTGTGTGTGTGTGTGTGTGTGTGTGTGTGTGTGTGGTATAGGAAAGTGTGGTGTACCTCACATAGTTTAGATGTCCATAATAGAGTAGCTATTATGAAGGCGGATTATCTCATCTCCCAGGTGGTTTGTACAATGTTTTATTTATCCTAACACTCTCAACTTAGCTGACAGACGAGATCGTGTTTCACCGTGTAAAGAATGTGACGTAGTAAATGTGTAGTGAAGAAAGTCCAAGAAGCTTGTATCATTCTAACACCGCATTATAGTTATCAAGCAGTTAGCTTCTGTGCACTATCCCCTCTCGCGTAACGGTACCTGCACCTGGCAGGTCACTAGACATTTTACAATGTATTGGTTTTCACACTATCCTTCCACCTTACTATTACAGATCGTTAAGGGTTTGACTCCAGGTTTGAAATCGATGGCTACTTAAGCATGTGTGAAATTCCTTTCTTTAGTGTTGTATGCGAATGCACATAAAATATTAAATGAGGCAAGGTTGAAGTTTTGTCACTTTCTTATATGCGACTGGCCTTTATTTGCTACCGGTGCAGTACGCACGTAATTCCTCTCATGACCAGCATCATGCGGGAAGCCACCAGCAATTTGTGTTCAACATTGGAATCATTCGGATTCAAGTCAAATCACAGGCTTAACATACCAGGCATACCTTTTTAAATACGTATTTTAAGACGCTTACAAAAATACCAGGAAGCATTAAAAGGGAAACGATCTGATTTTTTTTTCGATGCAGTCTTTATTTTTTCAGTACATTTACAGTAAAGCACAGTAATAAACTTCACATTGGCTTCTAATGTCCTGTCCACCACTCATTAGCTCTCCCTGTCCAATTTCTTTTCTCAATACTTTTAACTATTTGTTTCATTATTTAATTAGTCTTAAGCATATTATAGTCAATGAAATTGTTGAAAAAAACAAAAAACGTTATTTAATGGAATGGAGTGGAAGTCGAGATTGCCTATCCCTGATACAGCAGACTGTTTTGTACCTGTGTCAGTGCTTGTTATTTTAAACAGAGGCTTGAGAATAATCCTAGTCAGCTCTCATAACTGTATCCCAACTTGCTGCCCATAAGAGTCATCCGCAGGTGTTTTGTGCTAAGTACAGGAATATGTGCCGCCCATGACTACAGCACTGCCAGCTTGGCTCCAGAAGTACTCATTTAGCCGATCTGCTATGCTTTGGTCAGATATCTGAATGTAGTGAAGGGCAGTGTTTTACTCAGTAAGAGCATCTATTGTATTTCTTGATATGTTTGACCTCAGCAATTTCCAGATTGGAGATTCTTATTCTACTAAAATATACTCAAGAATACATCTGCAGTTGGTGTAATACACTTTGCACTATATTTACTTTTCTTTAGATTTCACAAAGATAATTGAAATCAGCTTATACTGGAATGACAATAAAATGCCCAAACCCTAATTTGTCTTTATAACAGTATGTTTTTTGTTTGTTAATCAGAAGATTTTTTTAAACTGATTAAACGAGAGTGGTGCTATAGTTTAAATGTAATCCCTGCCTGGGTTATCACCTTCCCCTTTAAAATAACTTCCACTTTTTATATCACTATTCTTTTAACTGTTGCAGGGTGCACTTTTGTAGTATATAATAACCCAGAAGGTAATACATATTGAACAAAAAAACCTTAAATAATAAAGGGCATATGTGTCTATTTATCTAAGCAGGTAAACTATGCATGTGTTCTAATTGCAGTGGAGTGGGTTGAATGGGTAGTCATGGCCCAATATGCATTAGTCCTGAAATCATAAAAAAAAATCATATGCTGCTGTGAAAATCCTACTGTTTTGCTATAGTTGCAACACAGCAGGCAAATAATAAGAAAATAGTGTGCCAGATTAATAGTTTTATAGATGTATTTAGTTTGTCCACTGGGTAGCCGCTGTCGCTGCCACCGCTTACCAGTTGTACATTGGATGTCTTAAGCATAAGAGTAATTACATGCTAGGACTTGTTATGGAATTTGATTCATGGCCTTAGAGTGGTGCCAGCATGTAAGAATAACTGATGGCTCGCCATAATGTAGTCTGTTATTAAGAATGATAATAGTACTATTTATATAATTAAAATAGACAAAACCGAAACCGAGAAGTCATAATTAAATACTTCATATGTATGTACCAAAACAAATTTGAGCTTGGACTCTAAAACATAGTGGGTTTTTAATTTTGTTTTTAATGATTTTTTATTACATTTTTACATATGTCTAGATCAACATCCAACTTGAAGGATCTCGTAATTGTCCTATTAAGAGGAACGTGCATACGCTGATTTTGCACGTATTAGACATTAACCTTGAATAGGCAAGAGAATCCAATAGTGATCAATTTTGGTAATCACTGAAACACAAATAATGTCATGTAGGAATATATGAAATCATGTTTCCATCTGTCTGTACACTTACATTTTAACACACTTAATCTGTGGATGTAAGTCACAGGGATCTACTTCTTCATGCTAGTGGTACCATATTATCATTAAATTAAAGGCTCCACTTGGGTATTTATTGTTCAGAAAAGGTTACCATTACCCAGGCAGAGACTGTTGATAGTGACACAATGTGAAGAATCTCAGTGATTTTTGAGTCCCCAGAGGACAGTTCACTGCTGAGGACCAATTTAAGATCACCATATTGATTTCATTTGTGACTTAAGCTACTGTATATTCAAACACAGACCTCAAGATGTGAAGCCTCATGAATGGGCCCACTGTACTACCTGTGGCTCTGAAGTAGTAATTTTTTGACATTGATTTAATATCTTGAACTCCCCAAACTCAAAAACAAAGTGATGTCACTGTCTTAAAATATGCATCTACTGTTCTACAATCTTATAGAGAGAACAACATCGGGGACACAGTGATCTGATTGGTTTAGTGATCAATAGAGCTTTAACAGTTATTGTTGGTGCATACTCTATTTTTGTAGGGCTTTAACAAAAAATAGTAACTGCCCCCTTTCATTAGAAATGATTTTAAACTATAAATAAGACATGGTAATAACAGATGTGCATAAATATACCAGAGACACATGTGGATGCTTTCAACGTTAAAGCCTTAACATATTTGTTGTCATTGCAACTTAAAGAGCACTTAGCTTCAAATTTCATTTCTTAGTTTTTTATTGCAGATACTTCAATAAAGTGTTTTTGATAAGTCTGTGTTAAGGTCGTTCACCTGAGTTCAGGAGCTGCTCTTTCCCATTTGCCAGCCACTGATATATGTAAAAGTGAGCTAGATCAGCCACAGTTTGCTTATATAACTGGGAGCCAGCGCTATCTAATGATCTTCCACTTTGGAAACAAGTTTACCTTAGTTTTGCTTGCAAAACATTGCTGTGCACTAGATGGTGCTGGTTCTTACTACTATAAAGACATGTTGGCTTATCTAGAGCAGTGTTTTAGTAATTGTAATAACCACTCAGAAGGATTACAAATATCAGAGTATGTTTTAAGAATATGAACGCCTAGGGCCTAGGGCTTGTTGTGGAGTAGTGGTTAGGGCTCTGGACTCTTGACCAGAAGGTCGTGGGTTCAATCCCAGGTGGGGGACGCTGCTGTACCCTTGAGCAACGTACTTTACCTAGAATATCCCCTCACTTTTTTCAATGATGGATAAATGTCCCTTCACACTGCAGGAATACTAAAACTTTTATTTTACGAAAATGTATTGGTATAATCACTAGTCAGTAAAAAAGTCAATGGGAAGAAAAATGGTGTATTACTACAAGGCTCTGAATCAGGCACTGATCCGTAATGTTGATCCATTCCTGGAGCTGCACACACCTTAACTAGAGAAACTGACCAATGAGAAGTGAACATATGTGGCACGTAGTTTAAAGACCCCGGCTGACACATTTGTATACAGCCTGAGATCACAGTAATGTTGGGGGGAAAAATGGCAAGTGGATGGACAAAGATAGAGGAGGATGCACTATGTTGCTGTATCTAAAACACAGGAAAATGGTTTAAGTTTGTGATTCACCATAGCTCGTGTTATTTACTAATGTTATCACATTGAGGTTTCTGTCTACTTACCGTGTACAATAAACTTAGACCCTTGTGCAAATAAATATAGACAATAACAACTAAATACATTACCACTTTTTACATAATTATACCAAATTAATGACGATATATTACTGATTCTAAATGATTCTGCGTGTTTAAATACATCACACAGACTCTCGCATCTCTATTTATCAATGTTCTAAAAAATCTGTCACATTTTACTAAACATTTTTAAACTAATAAATAATCAATTACCATAACGAACGTTATCGTATTCAACATAGTAAAGTTGAGTTCTTACCTGTAAACAGGAACACATTTAAAGTTTGAAACTCATTGTCTGGAGTGTGGTGTTTATTTACATTGTCATCGATACACTGTGGTTTGAGGTTCAAGCTACAAATGCATCTGCTTATTTTAAGTGGATGGAAACTGAAAATACTTTTTAAAAACACCCTTTTCTTGTAGCAATACAGTACTAGCAAAACTGTAGCAATACAGTAAAAGCAAAACTGTATCTTAAGTATTTCATTAAATCTGCATTATGCCACACTTGCTCTAGCGCTCACCGCTGCCTCAGCGGCCAGTAAGGGATCCGATCCTGGATCCAGGCTTGATCTGAGCGGAGCTTCAGTGCTCTTCGAAGCCTAAAGTCATGGCTTCATAATTCCATGACTCAGGAGCGACTGAATAATAAATATATCTATTTGCCACATGTATCACTCATTACAACATTGTCTCAACAATTTATTGTTTTGAATGATTGCCGCAGGAATGTCTTTGGATCTTTTAATTAGGCATACAAGGGATTCAATGCTTTGTTATACTTGTGTAACATATTATATTATTTCAGATCTCATAGTCTTCATGCATGCCCCACTTTTGAAACTAAAGTTAATGTTCAAACATAGGCTTTAAAAAGTTCAATTGCCAAATTAACTTGAAAGTTCAGTTGGCAAACAGCTCATGTACAATTTAACCTAAGAACTGACAAATTAACTTACAAATTAATTTATAAATTTTAGAATTAATTTATAAATATAATAATTAATTTACAAGTTAACTTATGAATTGACCACTTAATTTAAGAATGAACTTATGAATGGACAAATTCATTAATGAATGAACTTATGAATTAACATATTAACTATTTAATTTTGACCCTTATAATGCTCCATACATATGTATAGGCTTGCATTACAGTTTCCCTGATATTTTCTTGTTATTGTACTGAAAAGTGCTGAAATTAGTAGTTGGAATTGACAAGTAATAATTTACATACTAATAATTTACATTTGTGCCAAGGGACTGGGCTGAGACAGCCTAGCTCATTACATTTGTGACAGAAGACAGGATTGTATAATGGTCGCCAGAGCTAAAATGCATCAATCTACCAGTTTTTTTTTATTACTTTAATCATTATCGCCCAGATTGTAAAAAAGGTATTTCACTAATCTTGGTGTTCTACTGCTTAAATATTTCTGCAGACAGGCAATTTAGAGTTATTTATTCTGTAGCAGATTTGATTGGTTACCATTCTAATTGAGCCTATAATAGACCAATCGAATGCATGACTGTTTGATGCACTTCCCAGCCTCATTTAAAAAGAACAAAAGATGACTTTGCAAATCCAGGCAGGTTAATCTGAATTTCAAATGATATGAGAAAACTGGGGAGAGTATTGATTTATTGACTTGCATTAGAACCCCATTGAATCTCTCATTTATTTATTTGTAGTATGCAGCAGTTCTAGTTTCCTCTTACTTTTCAATGCTTTTCAATGACTTATTTCGCTGTACCTCCTGGTCACAATAAAATAAACACTGCAGAATATTCTGATCTGAGGCTGTGTGGTCCAGTGGTTAAAGAAACGGGCTTGTAACCAGGAGGTCTCTGGTTCAAATCCCACCTCAACCACTGACTCATTGTGTGACCCTGAGCAAGTCACTTGACCTCCTTGTGCTCCGTCTTTCGGGTGAGACGTAATTGTAAGTGACTCTGCAGCTGATGCATAGTTCACACACTCTAGTCTCTGTAAGTCGCCTTGGATAAAGGCGTCTGCTAAATAAACAAATAATAAAAAAAATAAACAAAATCTAATTTCTTTAAAATATTTCTCTATGCAAAGTTTCTGTGAATGTTTGCTTACAGTAGGCAATAGTAACACTGTTATGGTCAAGTAAACTGTTAGAAATGTAGCAGTCCGGCTGTTCCTTCAGATGTATATGTGGGTATTATTGCTTCTGGTGGAGGTTTTGCCCTCTGTGCCTCTCTTAGATATAATACCAGCAAATCTTTACTAGAATACAGCAGGATTTAGAAAAAGAAGATACAAAACACACTGAATCCATATATCTTCATAGAACTGGGGCAAAGCTAAAGTAGTAGCCGTAACAACCAGATATGAGAGTAAGCAACATATAAAGTATATATCAGTGGCTATACATCAAAAGTAAAATAATCTCTTACAATTTATTTGAACAACACACACATATATTGCAACAATGCTAAGATAGACATCACCACCAAGCTACTGTGCCACTGCTGTTTTAAAGAAGCTGTTGATATTTCAGATTGATATGTTTTGCTTATATTATGATAGGGCTATGACATTACTTTATGGCACAGATGTATTGCAAATCTAAATCTCTGTTGGATGTAAACCCCACAATTTTCTGTACTAGATTTTTTTGCTCATTTTCCAAACAACTGAATATGGCTGCACTCCGATTTTCTGCATTACAGCGTTCAGATATTTCTCTTAGGTTCAAAATCGAATTTCACCTGCTTCAACATTTACAAAACAATGGTAAATAACAAGTCGACTCTTGTCACTTTGGTCAATGCTTTCATCATACAGTATATTCACAGACAATGCATTTACCGCTGATTTCAGGGTTTTACTGAAAAGGTAGCTGCCAATCTTCTCAATGTTTCTGGCAACAGTTTTTGCATTACAGTGCAGTCTTTGAAAGGCAGTAAAATCGGGGTAGATTTTTGTGGCAATTTCTTTAAAGACGCTACCTGTTGAAAATGATTTTGCCAAGGCAAGACAGGTACTATTCTGTCTATTTTTTTGGTCCAAGTTTACAAATGCCGACATACCCCTGACCCCATGGATGCCGCCAGCATGAGGGCCAAAGGGGCCATGGCCCCCACCACTTTTTTTTTTTACTGGGGGAGGGGCAGTATATGGTTTGGCCCCTATATGGCAGTATATGGTTTGAAAAAAAAATGGCTACGTAGTGTGGCACTGTTGTGTATTAAGGTGCTTTTTTCATAAACTGTCATTAATTTAAATTAGCAAACGTGTCCTACTGGTCAGAGACAAAAAGCCTCAATATAACCGCTCATTATGGGAAAGGGAAACGATAGTATGAATGTAACATTTTTTTAAGCAGGATTTTAAAAGAACCAACATTCATTGTGAGAAGTGACTACTCCTTGATTCAGACTCCACTGCGAGAGAAAGGAGCATGAAAGGGTTTGCATGGCCATGTTTGTTTTAGCAAGGCTGCTATAATATGTTTAGTCACGGTACAGTTTTGTATGAAATCTGAACCGAATGAAACCTTGCACTTTTTTCCCCGAAATAATCTATTTTGTTAAGCTATATAAAAAGTTTAGTTATATGTATATAATTACAGACCACGGCTGATTTATATGTGTTTTGCATACAATATGCATGTATCAGTTTAGTGAATGCTGTATATACAGTAACAGATGTAGGAATACTTTAATTTGTGATTTACCCTGTTGTACCTCTGCAGCAGTAGCAACACCAGCCTCAGTAAAGTCAGATGCTTTACATTTATCTCTTTAAAGAATGTTACTAGAAGTGCAAGCTACCCTTGTGTTTTGCAGCGTTATGCACATTTTGTTCGAAATAAAAGTGCATTCTCAAAATAATATTTTCTTTTATTCCTGAAAACCACTGCAACCCGTTGCATTCCTGGACTGTTTAAAAAAAATATATATTAGTTTCACCAAAGAAGTATTGAAAGATCTGCTTTTAGGTTTTGCTGCAGACATCTCAGCTTTTTCTAGTTGCGTTTTAAAACTCTCTCTTTTAACGGATTTTCACCTGCCGCCCATTTTCACAAGTGCTATCAACGCTCCTCCCAAATGCTAAATAATCTATGTTTAAAAAAAAACAACGGATAGTATTAAAAGTCAAAATCTTTATTTTAAAATGTGACTTGCATTCACCAACATGTATGTCATTTTTCACAATCTACCTGATATAATTAGATGACAAAACAAAGCACTAATTATGTTTTACATACTCAATTTATGCATACTATGCAAGATATTCTGGTATCTTCAGAATACAAATTAAACCTTTTCTTCCCTTGGGTGGTGGGGGAAGGTCAGTGGTTGTCCTGGGAAAAAAGCAACAGAATGATTAAATACACAAGTAAGTAATTGTACTCTGTGTTTTGTGTGTCATTTGGTTATTGTAACTGAAGAAATGTATATTTCATTGATTTAAATGTGATTATGAACGCACTTGGGTAATACGTGTTATGCCCTCCAATATTGTTTAAACAATGATGTAGCTATTTGATGCTGGGCACATTTATAAAAGACTGCTTTGTGTCCAAATTATATTAGAACCATATGATATGCTTTATATTGTTTAAAGGCCATTAAAGGCCAAAATAGTAACAAGTAGGGCAAGAGCCAAGTACATTTTTAAAATGTTTCTTTTTATGAGAGTGCAAAGCTTCTACTTAACTAAGAAACTTAACTGCATGCTCTTTTTTGGCAAGTTCCTGTAGTGTGCTTTGACTTCAACTTTTGTAATGAAAATAATAAGCACACATAGAAAAATCTTGTTTTCATCCAGATGTATAATTAACATATTGTCAAATGTAATTTCTTTACTGTTGGAAACACACATCTAAAATTAGGTAAAGGAATGGCTTTAATGAGAGAAAGCAGAAAAGCTTGTAATACAATCTGGATGAAACTTTTCTTGATTGGTCATGTTTAAGGTTTTAACTGTGGATTATTTTGTTTATGGTGCTTGGTCTTGCTTGCATAAAACCTTTGATTCATGAAGTCAAAGTTTAATGGGGCTTAGAATGGGTTGGTTCTTTGAACACTTTGCTAAAAAGAAATCACATTAAAAAGGCAGAAAAATGTCACTGGCTGAAAGATAAAACTGAAGCTTAGGAGGCCCTATCTTTAACAGTAGGTAAACCAGGACAAATGCTGTATACTATAGAAATAACACTAACATTGTAAGCAAGTTAGCTATGTTTTATTACTACTATATTGCAGGAATTGCACACTATTGACAAAACCTGGTAAAACACTGTATTAAAAGGCAAATATATGCAATATTAGCTATAATCCTTGAACACATTTGAATGCTAATTGTTATGTACTGTACCATGTTGTAATCAGACACTATTGAATGTTAGTTTGGTATAATTATGTACAATAAGATGGAATGTAAGAACACAAAAGCATTCGTCACACATGCTGCGGTACACTTGACAACCATCTAGTCGCAGCGTGAGCCCAGGCTGAGTGGAGCCAAGCTCTGTAGGATTTTGACCAATCAGAGAGTTTTGATAAGGACGCCTTACTTTCTGTAGGTTGCCTGCTACAGGGACTAGGGGAGGAACCAGGGCTATTTAACCCTGGGAAATGTGAATGAAAAGTTGTACTGAGCTCGGTGCCTGGAGTCAGACCCAGGGATCCTTTTGATTCCTGTATTGAAGATTGTTATTTTGTGTACCTTTTACTATTTGAATAAATCATTTTCAAAACCAAACAAGACAAAGAGCTTTCCATTAAATGCAAGCGTGCAAAGCAGAGTTCCAGAATCCAGCGTTTCCCGAGTCAGAGACGGAGCAGTGCGGTGAGGAGTGGCAGCAGCGGATCCAGTGTGTAAGCAGCCAGCGATTCCTGAGTCAGAGACGGAACAGGCAGCGACGCGACTCAGCAGCGGATCCAGTGTGTAAGCAGAGTAAGCAGCCAGTGATTCCTGAGTCAGAGATGGAACAGGCAGCGACGCGACTCAGCAGCGGATCCAGTGTGTAAGCAGAGTAAGCAGCCAGTGATACCTGAGTCAGAGACGGAACAGGCGGCGACGCGACTCAGCAGCGGATCCAGTGTGTAAGCAGAGTAAGCAGCCAGTGATTCCTGAGTCAGAGACGGAACAGGCAGCGACGCGACTCAGCAGCGGATCCAGTGTGTAAGCAGAGTAAGCAGCCAGTGATACCTGAGTCAGAGACGGAACAGGCAGCGACGCGACTCAGCAGCGGATCCAGTGTGTAAGCAGAGTAAGCAGCCAGTGATACCTGAGTCAGAGACGGAACAGGCAGCGACGCGACTCAGCAGCGGATCCAGTGTGTAAGCAGAGTAAGCAGCCAGTGATACCTGAGTCAGAGACGGAACAGGCAGCGACGCGACTCAGCAGCGGATCCAGTGTGTAAGCAGAGTAAGCAGCCAGTGATTCCTGAGTCAGAGACGGAACAGGCGGCGACGCGACTCAGCAGCGGATCCAGTGTGTAAGCAGAGTAAGCAGCCAGTGATACCTGAGTCAGAGACGGAACAGGCAGCGACGCGACTCAGCAGCGGATCCAGTGTGTAAGCAGAGTAAGCAGCCAGTGATTCCTGAGTCAGAGACGGAACAGGCAGCGACGCGACTCAGCAGCGGATCCAGTGTGTAAGCAGAGTAAGCAGCCAGTGATACCTGAGTCAGAGACGGAACAGGCGGCGACGCGACTCGGCAGCAGCAGATCCAGTGTGCAAGCAGAGTGAGGAGCCAGTGATTCGTGAATCAGAGATGGAACAGGCAGCGATGCGACTCATCAGCAGCAGATCTAGTGTGTGAGCAGTGAGGCAACAAGTCTGGAGTCAGAGACAGAACGGCGCCAGTGCGGTTCTCATTAGCAACAACATGCAATAAAATAATATAACTAAATACACCACATCCATTAAAATCAACTACAAACATCCTTATTAGGTTTGTTTTTTGTTGTTGTGTTTTTAACTATGTTGTGGTGTATGGATCAAAAGAAACTTTCATCAATTAATTTGAATTTTCTAAGCATATGTCTATGATGCATTAAATGAAAACACAGTTCTGTGATCATTTTCTATTCATTTACAATAAATAACTGTATTTTGAATTATTTTCACAAAATAATGCAATCTAGATCCATAAATACTATGTAACTTTTCTGCAACCTAATTCCTTTATCTCTTGTGATATAGTTCTGTCAAACAGAAATCATTTTTTTTAATTTAGTGGTCACCAATTATTTTTATTGTTTTCTCCCCAATTTAGTAATATCCAATTATTTTTCGGCTCAGCCCACCACTACCACCCCCATGCTGACTCAGTCGATGTCCTCTGAAGCGTGTGCTGTCAGCCGTCCGCTTCTTTACACACTGCAGACTCACCATGCAGCCACTCAGAGCTACAGCATCGGAGGACAATGCAGCCCTACAGGCAAGCCCGCAGGCTCCCAGCCAGACCACAGGGGTCGCTGGTGCGCGGTGAGCCGAGGACACCCTGGCCGACCTAGCCCTCCCTTCCCCGGGCAGCTCAGCCAATTGAGCACCGCCCCTGGGAGCTCCCATCCTCAGTCGGCAAAGGAATAGTCTGGACTCGAACCAACGACGTCCAGACTATAGGGCGCATCCTGAACTCCATGTGGCGCACCTTTACTGGATGCGCCACTCGGGAACTTAATTCTTAAACCCAGCTCTTACTTTAAATGTTAGTTTATGCTAATCCAATATTAGTTATTT
Organism: Acipenser oxyrinchus oxyrinchus; assembly: GCA_030684275.1. Lineage (NCBI taxonomy): Eukaryota > Metazoa > Chordata > Actinopteri > Acipenseriformes > Acipenseridae > Acipenser > Acipenser oxyrinchus. The sequence continues at coordinate 33,698,141 of CM060247.1, forward strand.
GCTTTTCTAATGGTTTGATTGGTAACAAAGTATAGAAACACAATTTACAATGGCCCATTTGCAGTGTCCATAGTAAGATAAATATAATGTCAACAGCCTATCTTGTTTTGTATGTTTAAAAAATATAGGAGGTGGCTGAGTTGCATTTCACGTGTTCCATAGATAAGTACATTTTCCATTGAAACACTTATTGATTGGTTTGTTTTTCAGCTTTACTAATTTATTTCCTAATACTATTAATGGGTTTTAAATTGTCACTGTACTGCAAGTGTAGACTAGCCTTTAAACACATTTGTATACTATCTTTAGTTATGCAAACAACATCAAGATTAACTCCATCGGGCATTGGTGAAGAGAAGTTGTTGTTTTTCTTTCTTTGTAAAACAGGGTCTTAAAGAAGCTTGGTTTTGTTTGTTAAAAACATCAGGCTTTTCAGACCTTGTCTTTTAGGAAATTAGCAAATTGGATGCCCCATTGTTCTCATAAAGGGATTAATGAAGCTGTGGGAGGATTAAGCATTTCACCCATACCCCCCCCCCCCTTTGCTCAGGTGCCCACACTGGAGCCAAGTTCCCTTTTATGCAAATTATACTGGAGCTTTGAAGTTAATAAAACTGCAGTATACATGCATTCTCAACTGTAGTCACCTGTGTGTTATTTAGAAGCTTTTCTCTCCTGTGGGTATATGGGTCTTCTTCTGTTACTTTACCCAAACAAAGAGATTGTGCAAGTATGCTATCATATCATTGAAAGTAATTAGATTCATTTTTTTATAGTATCACATTGCAAACGGAGCCAGCCAGATAACCCACTCATTACCTCCAGGAGCCAGAGGCTACAGCTTGTTTAAGGCAGGTTATTGTTAAAAAAAAATCCACAAACTATTCACAGCTATGGGGTTTCTAGCATTGAGCTCCCTAGGTGTTTTTTTTTTCTCCTATTTTTATTTGATTACAGTTACATTAGGCATTTGTTCCTCATAATAGCCAAGGAAGGATGGGTTATCGAACTGATTTATCGGTAGAATGGAAGACTACAAAATGATGGGCACTTGTTTCAAATCCAGTCTTATTAACTTTACTTACAGTGACATTAGGCAGGTGTCATTTAATCTCCGTGTTCATCTCCCCAGTTTTAAAATTGGGTTAAGTCAGCTGAGATCGTGTGTACAGTAGATAAACTGTAAAACAGATTTGATCACATACTAGTTTATGATATATTAATATATACAGCTATATTCTTTGTGGGATGATTGTTACTGCTGACAGAAATAAGAATTGTGGTTAGATCTTTTTTTTTAATTCATTTTGTTTTTCTACCTCTTTCCTTTTGATGCAAAGCGTTGTTTTGGGTTAGAACCCTGAAATATTGGGAAGTTTTATTACCCGATGAGAAACGGACTGAGATTTTTACAGTGTGAGATGTAAACTGCGTACTGCTGCAGTTTGACTGTAGCTGACTAGATATTGCTGTTATTTTATCTTCTATAACCTTGGGTGTTCTCAGAGTTCATATCGTAGCATTGCTTCCAATCGCTGTTGGTTTTGCAACTTGTAGTTTTGTGTACCAGGGACTGGGCTTTGGCTGTCTGAACTCATACCACGAGAGATTTGCACAGCTTTTCAATGCTAATGATCTCAGTTCTTTTGCTTTGGGCTGGGATTCACACTCAAGGGTCAAGGGGAAAGGGGTGCCAGGGCAGTAATTTAGTGTTAGTTATATTGTATTCATGCCGGTCTCATCTGCAGCCCCATTTACAGTTTTCAAAATATATGACCCTGAGGCAAGGCTGCCAATTGTTCGTAAATTTATGGACAGTCAGTAAGAAAAGTCACATTTTAACTGGCAGGGACTGTTTCTCCTCATCACGCTACAGCGAACCCTGCTGGCCAGGTGCCCAGTGAACTCAGAGCGGACACCTGCAGGGCTGGCCTTTGTCCTCCAGAGGCAGGTAGCTTGTTGACATCCACTCTCGAGTTCCTAGGTGTAAAAGAGGAAGCTCGATCGTGGGATCGGAGGACACCCAATGAACTTTTGGATCTTCTGAACTGTGTGGGGAATTGCTGTGGTAAGGAGAAAAAATAATTGGATATTCCAAATTGGGGAGGAAATTGGGGATAAAATAACTGGGCATACTACTTTTTTTTTTTTTAAATGTATATATACTCACATGGCCCCCCGGTGCCATTCAGAATTGTGCAGATGAACAGCTAATAAAATGTCTAAATGTCCACACAACAAGGTATTTCTTGAAAGAAAATGTGCGCACTTATCAAAAAATCTGAACGCTCAAACACCAGCACAAAAGAGCTAAGTGAAAAATTCAAAACCGCAAGGCAAACCATTTCAGAGAATATGAAAACAAAATATGCCTACTTAAAAGCAACACAGAAAATGCCTGCAGAAATCAACTGGATACCACATACAGGTACAAGCAAGTGAATGGCCTTTCTATGGGAATGGTTTAAACAGGCTCATGTTACTGTAGCTAAGGCATTCTGTGGACAATGTTATGTACATTGCACTGTAACTGAAACTGTTTTCTATTTGAAATTATCATGAAGATAAATTGTACATTTAAAAACTCCATGGGTAGGTAATGTTGACCTGTATTTATATTCTCAGTATTATACTGTACACATGCCTACAATGAAAGTTATATTACAAATATGTTTATTTTGGCTGAGCCAGCGTCTGCAGAATGTTGAGGTTTTGGCTATCATTTTTCATGATCTCTTTCAGCGTCTGGGTACCTAAAGCAACCTAATACGTTGTGACTTTATCTGTTTTCTTTTTATGGTTATCTTTAATCTTTTGTTGTTGCATGTAACACATGTGCTTGATAAATGTTAAATAGACTGTAATGCTTTTCTTTTGTAGAAATGTATTTACATGCAGTTTTAAACTATAATAAAACTGATTTTCTTTTGAGGGGGGAAGATTTCTAGGCATTGTTCATACTACAGTCAACAGAGAACATTGAAGGATACAGTACAATCATTTAACATCAACAAATATAGCTTGTCAGTAGAAGACTAAATTCATGACGTGAGTGGGAGTGTTAAATGTGATCCACTGGGATATGGATTTGCTTTCCTGCAGTCATACACTAGCTATTGTAAAGAAAATAAAACATTTTCAGAACTTTTCTGGAAAACAGGAAAGGCATTTTCCCCCAAGTAAATAAAGCTGTAGAATTTGAATCTCTTAAGCGCTTTCTATAAATTGGGTAATGCTCTGATGGCTCCACTGACAGTCAAGACAGACATCTTGACTGCCAGGTTTTTTATTACCTGTCAGTCTCTCTTGAATCATTAAAGGGGGTGGCATTGAGGTGTAGAATGGACAACTGGAATCATGGGAGTGGAATAGTTCGTAAAGATGAGGGGAAAATTGTAGGACCCTTGTCTGAAAGACAATTTGAATGTATGCGACAGGACATATTAACCCACACTTGGTTGATAGAACTTTAATCAGTAGATGATAACATAACAAGATAACTTTAATATGGAGGTCATTGGCATTGCCAAAGCTTTTTGAGGCTTAAAACAGATATTGTTATCGCTTAATATAGGATGTATGAGTGAGTCTGTGTGTGAACATGCTTAATCCCTAACAGCCTATCACTTGAGCACGATTCTAACTCAGCTTACTATTGGTTCCATTAAAATCTCTATTTGCTAGGATTAGGATTGCTAATTGCTTTGGTTTCTTACTAAAGTCAATTAGAAAGTAAACACTTGAACATGTGAGCCCCAACATAGAAGACTGGAATTGTAGACAAGTTTGAGAAACAGGAAACTTTACTGAGATGTTTGTTCTTTGAATGACACAATAGATTTTAAGCAAAATGAAATACAAAAAGTGCTGGTTTTATTAATGAGAAATAAGTGCCTTTCGGGTTAACATTTTGGGCCACAACTGGTGACTGTACCATTTAAGTGAAGTCTAGTAGAATATATATATATATGTATATATATATATATATATATATATATATATATATATATATATATATATATATATATATATATATATATGTACTGTGCAAAAGTTTTAGGCAGGTGTGAAAAATGCTGTAAAGTAAGAATGCTTTCAAAAATAGACATGTTAATAGTTTATATTTATCAATTAACAAAATGCAAAGTGAGTGAACAGAAGAAAAATCTACATCAAATCAATATTTGGTGTGACCACCCTTTGCCTTCAAAACAGCATCAATTCTTCTAGGTACACTTGTACACAGTTTTTGAAGGAACTCGGCAGGTAGGTTGGCCCAAACATCTTGGAGAACTAACCACAGTTCTTCTGTGGATTTAGGCAGCCTCAGTTGCTTCTCTCTCTTCATGTAATCCCAGACAGACTCGATGATGTTGAGATCAGGGCTCTGTGGGGGCCATACCATCACTGCCAGGACTCCTTGTTCTTCTTTACGCTGAAGATAGTTCTTAATGACTTTGGCTGTATGTTTGGGGTCGTTGTCATGCTGCAGAATAAATTTGGGGCCAATCAGATGCCTCCCTGATGGTATTGCATGATGGATAAGTATCTGCCTGTACTTCTCAGCATTGAGGAGACCATTAATTCTGACCAAATCCCCAACTCCATTTGCAGAAATGCAGCCCCAAACTTGCAAGGAACCTCCACCATGCTTCACTGTTGCCTGCAGACACTCATTCGTGTCCACTCTCCAGCCCTTCGGCGAACAAACTGCCTTCTGCTACAGCCAAATATTTCAAATTTTGACTCATCAGTCCAGAGCATGTGATGTCATTTTTCTGCACCCCAGTTCCTGTGTTTTCGTGCATAGTTGAGTCGCTTGGCCTTGTTTCCACGTCGGAGGTATGGCTTTTTGGCTTTTCTTCCATGAAGGCCACTTCTGACCAGACTTCTCCGGACAGTAGATGGGTGTACCAGGGTCCCACCGTTTTCTGCCAATTCTGAGCTGATGGCACTGCTGGACATCTTCCGATTGCGAAGGGAAGTAAGCATGATGTGTCTTTCATCTGCTGCAGTAAGTTTCCTTGGCCGACCACTGCGTCTACGGTCCTCAATGTTGCCCGTTTCTTTGTGCTTCTTCAAAAGAGCTTGGACAGCACATCTGGAAACCCCTGTCTGCCTTGAAATTTCTGCCTGGGAGAGACCTTGCTGATGCAGTATAACTACCTTGTGTCTTGTTGCTGTGCTCAGTCTTGCCATGGTGTATGACTTTTGACAGTAAACTGTCTTCAGCAACCTCACCTTGTTAGCTGAGTTTGGCTGTTCCTCACCCAGTTTTATTCCTCCTACACAGCTGTTTCTGTTTCAGTTAATGATTGTGTTTCAACCTACATATTGAATTGATGATCATTAGCACCTGTTTGGTATAATTGTTTAATCATACACCTGACTATAAGCCTACAAAATCCCTGACTTTGTGCAAGTGTACCTAGAAGAATTGATGCTGTTTTGAAGGCAAAGGGTGGTCACACCAAATATGGATTTGATTTAGATTTTTCTTCTGTTCACTCACTTTGCATTTAGTTAATTGATAAATATAATCAATTAACATGTCTATTTTGAAAGCATTCTTACTTTACAGCATTTTTTCACACCTGCCTAAACTTTTGCACAGTACTGTATATATATATATATATATATATATATATATATATATATATATATATATATATATATATATACACACACGGTGCCTATAGAAAGTATACACACCCTTGAACTTTTTTCACATTTTGTTGTGTCAGTTCCTCAGAGTTTCATGCATTTAAATGAGGATTTTTTCCACTTATTTACACACCATACACTGTTAAGAGGAAAAAAGTTTTTATTGAGAAAAAAATATTAATATATATTAAAAATACAAAACTGAAAGATCATAATTGGATAAGTCTCCACCCCCCTAAGTTAATACTTGGTGGAAGCACCTTTGGCAGCAATTACAGCTGTGAGTCTGTTGAGATAGGTCTCTACCAACTTTGCACACCTAGATTTGGCAATATTCTTTACAAAACTGTTCAAGCTCTGTCAAGTTCCTTGGGGAGCGTTGATGGACAGCAATCTTCAAGTCATGCCACAAATTTTCGCTTGGATTTACACTACCGTTCAAAAGTTTGGGGTCACTTAGAAATTCCCTTGTTTTCGAAAGAAAAGCACATTTTTTGTCCATTAAAATAACATCAAATTGATCAGAAATGTAGACATTGTTAATGTTGTAAATGACTATTGTAGCTGGAAACGGCTGATTTGTAATGGAATATCTACATAGGCGTACAGAGGCCCATTATCAGCAACCATCAGTCCTGTGTTCCAATGGCACATTGTGTTTGCTAATCCAAGTTTATCATTTTAAAAGGCTAATTGATCATTAGAAAACCCTTTTGCAATTATGTTAGCACAGCTGAAAACTGTTGTGCTGATTAAAGAAGCAATAAAACTGGCCTTCTTTAGACTAGTTGAGTATCTGGAGCATCAGCAATTGTGGGTTCGATTACAGGCTCAAAATGGCCAGAAACAAAGAACTTTCTTCTGAAACTCATCAGTCTATTCTTGTTCTGAGAAATGGAGGCTATTCCATGCAAGAAATTGCTAAGAAACTGAAGATCTCGTACAACGCTGTGTACTACTCCCAGCACAGTCACCGGATCTCAACCCTATTGAGCTGTTGTGGGAGCAGCTTGACCGTATGGTACGTAAGAAGTGCCCATCAAGCCAATCCAACTTGTGGGAGGTGCTTCAGGAAGCATAGGGTGAAATCTTTTCAGATTACCTCAACAAATTGACAACTAGAATGCCAAAGGTCTGCAAGGCTGTAATTGCTGCAAATGGAGGATTCTTTGACGAAAGCAAAGTTTGAAGGACACAATTATTATTTCAATTAAAAATCATTATTTCTAACCTTGTCAATGACTATATTTCCTATTCATTTTGCTATATTTCCTATTCAAACTCATTTTATGTATGTTTTCATGGAAAACAAGGAAATTTCTAAGTGACCCCAAACTTTTGAATGGTAGTGTAGGTCAGGGCTCTGAGTGGGCCACTCAAGGACATTTACCTTTTCGTTCCTTAGCCACTCCAGTGTAGCTTTGGCTGTGTGCTTTGGGTCGTTGTCATGCTGAAAGGTGAATTTCCGTCCCAGTTTCAGCTTTCTTGCATAGGCCAGCAGGTTTTCCTCAAGGACCTCTGTACTTTGCTCCATTCATTTTCCCTTCTATCCTGACAAGTGCCCCAGTCCCTGCTGATGAGAAACATCCCCATAACATGATGCTGCCACCACCATGCTTCACAGTAGGGATGGTGTTCTATGGTTGATGCACTGTGTTGGGTTTGCATCAAAAGGCCAAAAAGTTCAATTTTAGTTTTGTCAGACCACTTTTTGCCATATGGCTACAGAATCTCCTGAGTGTCTTTTTTGCATACTTCAAACTGGATTCAAGGTGGGCTTTCTTGAATAATGGCTTCCTTCTTGCCACCCTACCATACAGGCCAGATTTGTGGAGTGCTTGGGATATTGTTGTCACATGCACACTGACCAGTCTTGGCGATAAAAGCCTGTAGCTCTTGCAAAGTTGCCATTGGCCTCTTGGTAGCCTCACTGATCAGTCTCCTTGCTCGGTCATCCTGTTTGGAGGGACGGCCTGATCTAGGCAGGATCTTGGTGGTGCCATACACCTTCCACTTCTTAATAATCGTCTTGACCATGCTCCAAGGGATATTCAAGGCCTTTGATATTTTTTTATACCCATCCCCTGATCTGTGCCTTTCAACAACTTTGTCCCAAAGTTCTTTTGAAAGCGCCTTGGTGCTCATGGTTGAGTCTTTGCTTTGAAATGCACTACCCAGCAGAGGGAACCTACAGGAACTGCTGAATTTATCGTGAAATCATGTGAATCACTACAATTTAACACAGGTGGAGGCCACTTAACTTGGTGTGTGATTTTGAAGGCATTGTTTACACCTGAGCTAATTTAGGATTGCTGTTACAAGGGGTGTGGACACTTATCCAACCAAGCTATTTCAGTTTTTATTTTTAATTAATTTTCTACAAATTTCTGGAATATTTTTTTAACTTGGAAGTTATGGGGTAGGATGTGTAGATAAATGAAAAATAAAAACTATTTTAAGGCATTTTAATTCCACGCTATAAGGCAACAAAAGGTGAAAATTTGGAAAGGGGTGTAGACTTTCTATAGGCACTATGTATATATATATATATATATATATATATATATATATATATATATATATATATATATATATATATATATACACACACACACACACACACACACACACACACACACACACACACACACACACACACACACACAAACAAATTCTGGGGAAAGGAAGTCATTGTCCTGCACAAATGATTTCTCTGAGCTATGTCCTGACTGCATAAAACAAAAAGATAGGATCAAGTTTATATTTATGGCATTTAAGTATATTGATATAAAAAGACACCAGATGGCAGATCTAAATTTAGATTCAACAATTTTAGCTTCTGAAAGCTTATATACATGTATTAGTTTACTAATTAGTTTACTAACTTTAAGGTACTTACTTGTACAGTAGTGACCACAAAACTGTAAATTTTTAATTAGTACCTTCATTACAGAACTTAAAAAAGTTGACTGCTGTAGTTATTCCTTTGGAAATAGGAATATGACTGGCTGTATTGCCATTTGAAGTGGAAGTAAAACATCAGTATGGAAATGTTAGCAGTGCCAGGTATTCCTGCTCATGTTATTGTTAGGAAAAACATAATGTGAATATTTGGTTGTCTGCTTATCTGATATTATCTCCTCTTCTATTAAAGTGCAGAATGCACATTTCCAACCTTTTGTTATCTAATTTCCCAACTTGTATACAGTGCCATACAAGGCCTTGCCAAGCTCTGTAACTTTTTTGCAAGCACTCACCATTGACTCAGTTATCTCTTCCTGGTAGTCTGCATCCTGCCACTTAGCTGGAAATGTCACACACTCTTGCTCATTCATGCTTCCTACAAATAATTGTTTTTATGAAAAAATGTACACAAAGCAAAATAAACACTGGGGAGGCCAGCACCTCATTACACTTCAAAATTTTAGCTGACATTAACTATCCAAAGTGCACTATCACTGTTTGCTTTCCTAATTTCTAGGCATGCAAAAATTCCTTGAAGCATAATATTTAAACTTCTGCAGGGCTAATTAATTACAATAGTGAATAGGCCCTACTTGTGGCTTTACAAGCTGCACATTTATGCACTGTTTGCTTTTAAAAGGTGAAAGCGCAACTATACATACAGCCAAGCTTTCCTTGCTCTTCTCTACAGATTTTTCATATTTTAATTCCTACAAAACCAAAAAGGTTGACCACCCCATTTGAAAAAGGGGGACAGCACAATATTCCAATGGTTTATACATATGGGGTTAGTTTTTTAGACAGTTCAAATCTTTTAGTTGAAATAAATATGATACTATAAGACTTATAGACATCTTTGGGACACAATTATAAATCACTATTATGCCTCCAATGAAAGGTACAGTTTATCTTCTTTGATTAAAGTGTTTCAGTCAAAAGCTATTTTATATTTACAGGAAGGTGGAAAATGTAATAAACAGACAGAGAATGAGTGTTTGATCCAGGGCTTAAAAAGGGGGGTAATTGATAGATTGGTTAATTGATATATTGGTGGGTTAATTAAGGAGAACCCCCTGCACCTGCCCCCTGAATAACAATGCAAATGTCCATTAACAAAAAACATGTCAAACAATATATTTATTTCTATATAGACATTTTCCATTAACAAAATAATATTAATGAGCTTACAGTAATGCATAATTGAGCAATTCAACATGGTACTGAACAATATTGTTATCCACTTATGCAGAACAACCAACATTCTGGTAAATTTGCATATTGTACTCAAATACATAGTAGTTTGATGAAAAATAACATTCTGTTAAATGCAAATTAAATCATTTAGGACCTTTGTTTTTTCAACAGAAAATCACACTAGTTATGACACAAAATGCGACAAATAGAGACACTAAATAGATATATTTACTTACTTATTGCAGCATGGTAGACTCTTGGCAAAATACGCAACCATTTCTCTTGCTACGAAAAGTTAGAAATTGTTTGAGCTCTTGAAGAAAACCTGACTCTGAGACAAGTCGGCGAGCAATTTGGTATTTCCCGTTCTGGTGAGTTGCTTCACCATTCTGTTAAATAATGTGCATGTCTTGTATGTTGCTGCTGCATTTTGTAACATGTGTAGGGGTGCTGTGTTAATTTAGATTGGCAGTTCATTTATGTTAGTTTGTCTGTTACTTTATTATTATAGTTTATTAACATACACATACTTATTCAGTTCATTTCATATGTTGATGCACGTACGTCACGACAAGTAATACATATTTACTTATTTATTTATTGATTCATATTGTGTGTGAGAACACTTAGAGAACACTTGCTTCCCGAGGGGTGTTCTCTTAGCCGAGACTACTGTATTCAGACTTTTACCATAATATATATATATATATATATATATATTAACACCATTGTGAATTGTTTTATACAAGTCACTTTTGAAAACACTGAATAAACCATTATATATATATATATATATATATATATATATATATATATAATGGTTATATATATATATATATATATTAAAAGACTGGATGGTATAACATTTTAGTTTTTTTTATGTTTTTGATATAAGCTCAATGGGTATTTTCTTGCTATGGCTTATCTCTTTGATTAATGATAATTGTAATTATTTATATTAATTAGTCATTTAGCTGACACTTTTATCCAAAGCGACTTACAGAGACTAGGAGGTGAACTGTGTATCCACAACTGCTGCAGGACAGAGCACAAGGAGGTTAAGTGACTTGGTCAGGGTCACGGTTAGCCAGTGGGGGATTAGAACCGGGGACCTCCTGGTATCAAGCCTGTTTCTTTAACCAATGGACCACCAAGCCTGCCTATAAACAATATACTATCAGCTAATGCTTTGTCTGATGACAGTCAAGAGCAAACGTAGTGCAAGTGTACTGATGTGAGTTGGTATGAATTAACCAGAATATAACTATGGAGAAAGAGTATTAAGACTTGTCCCTACTTGTAATACCTCAGTTGTTTATTTCTGGTTTGATAACTTTATTTTTGCCCAGGTTTGCATGCCCTTGGTTATGTTTAATTTTAGGGGCACAAGTTTACACAAAGATCTGTAAGGTGCACATCAACCAGTCATCACTTGAACATCGAACTATGGGGTGCAGATGTAGAACATCTTATATAGCAGAGAAAACACTGAACTTTCCCATTCATCAAAAATACTGAACTTTCCCATTCATCAACCACAAACAACGGATTAACTTTATATGTCTTTTTTTTATTTTATTTGGTTCCCAGACATAAAAGTAATTAAATTTTGACCTAACCTAACGTTTAAACAAGCATATAAGCTACACAAAATGCAAAATCTGTTTCAAAACATTTTCAAACCAAGGCGTTTTCACATTTAGCACTTTACAAAGACATTAATAGGTTATTTTAAAGATCTAGTCAATTACCAATTAAACAAAGTACAAAATTCAAAGTTTTTTTATATGCACACAAGAGTTGTAAATCCATACTCAATATATATATATATATATATATATATATATATATATATATATATATATATATATATATATAGCCTAATGTAGAATATTTAAGTTAGTTGTTAAAGGTCTTCATTATATACTCTATAAACCATTAATTGATTCAATTCATAAAAATGAGGACAACTATGTACGTTCATTTAGTCCCTTAGGATTTTCAGTCTCCAAATAATATATCCAGAAGCACTCTCTTTGTAATAACAGCCTATCTACATTCCCTCACCTCCTAGGTCTATTAATTCTTTCTATCCCACAACATTTAACAATGTAAAACTGCCAGTTAAGGATTTTTACTTTTTGATTTTTACTGTTTCAGTAAGCTTATCCATGAACTATACTTGCTTACTGTAGATTGGCCATGAGACTTTATTTAAATCATGAATGGAAAAAGCAAGTTAAACCTTAAAATTGTATTCTGCACAAGGTTATTCAGGACCAAAATGAACTGACAGCATGCTTCCTAGATCTTACTCAAAATGGTTATTGACCGCAAAAGGGAATGTTTGCGTTGGATCAAACCAGTTACCTGAGACCAGTTTATTATACAACATGCTTGCCACACTCCCTGATAATGTTAATAATTCAACAAATAATTTAGCAACACTTGCATATATTTCATGTGACTGCCATATTTTGTATTGTTATTGAAGAGGAAAAGCACATCCCCAAGGTATATGTGGTCATTCTATCAATAAGGATTTACTTTGTACTTTAAAACATGTCAATTAATCCAGATGGCTCCCGCCTCTCAGCAGAAGATCACTTGGCCTTAATGATCCATCACACAAAAAATGGAATGTTAAACTTAACTCATGTGTTTTATTTACATTCACTTTAATGTGATTGTTTTCTAATGTATAGTCCCAGTCATGCACCCTTCAGCCTTATAGTGACATGTAAAATATGCCACCCAAATGACATAAATGTTTTCTCACAAAGTTTTATTTTACAGAATACTGTGGGGGTCCCTCTTGCTAATGATAAGGATAAATCTGGGCTTTCTTTTAAAGCTCTAATATCAACTGCTATTTATTGTTGCATTTATCAGAAACAGGTGTGATAAAGCAGCACATTGACCAAACCCTGATTATTATTATTATTATTATTATTATTATTATTATTATTATTATTATTATTATTTATTCTTAGCGGACAGTAAGGGCGACTTACAGTTGATACAAAGTATCACATTGTAAAATATCACATTACAGACAAGAGCATTTATACAGTACAGTAAAATCAGTACAAAATAAGATCAAATTCAAATAAAGCAAAATAAAAAATACAGTAAATAATTACATTTAGGAGCGAATTCGACTAAGAGCAGTTAAACTTGTAGTAAAAATATTTGCTTATAAGAGTAAATTCAATTAAGTACGGAAGCGTCCTAGTGCCATTAAAAAAGAAAGAAAGAAAAAACTATCCCCTACGTAGGGCTTTATATCCCCTACATAGGACTGGGCACCAGCGTAGAAGTGATACGGGAAGCCATGGGAGGAGATGAGGGGACACAGGGAGCGGGTGTAGAGAGAAAACAGGAGGGGTCCTAGGACAGCCTTGGAGGACACCTGTCAAAAGAGAGCAAGAGGGAGAGAGTGAGCCACACCTGGACACCCGGTATGTGCAATCGGAGAGATAGGAGGAGCACCAGTCAAGAGCAGTGCCTAAGAGTCCCAGGTTAGTGAGGGAGGGCAGGAGAATAGAGTGGTCAACTGTGTCAGAGGAGAGGAAGGTGGCACGGACAGAAAGTAGAGCAGTTTCAGTGTAGTGTGCCGGGCGAAAACCTGATTGGAAGGGGTCGAGCAGGAAAGCAGAGAACTGGCGAAGTACCGCTCGCTCAAGGGTTTTAGGGAGGAAAGGGAGAAGGGAGACCCAGAGCATGTCAGTGGGTGAAAGTACTGCAACTACATATTTAGATCACGCAACCCTTCCTAGAATAAGCAGTAATACTAACTGACACATGCATGGTTCATAAACAACAATACCTGCATGTATTTAATATTTTTTGGGCAATTTGCATTCAATGGAAATCTGTGGGCTGTTAAATTCCCTGGAAATCTTCTCCATACTTGTGCTATATATGTAAGTATATAGGACAATAGAACAATAGCTAAATCAGTTTATTTAGCATACATGTTTATAATGGACTGGAAGAGTTTTTTCTGTGAACATTCAAGTAGGCAGAGACTGTTTCTTCAAATATTTGTGGCACCAGTCAAACTATTGTGGTTTATCTTCACTAAACAATTCCACCATACTATACACTGAACAGAAAATAAAATAAAATAAATAAATACATGGATATCAAATGCATGTTTTGTTGTTGGAGATTCATGAAAATAAAATCGGTTAAATGGTGACACTTTACACTGTCCTGGAAGGATGTGTTGTTTAGCTGGGGAGTGTTGTTTTGATGAGTGAGATCAGAGGTTCGCTGGCCACAGTGTCATTGCTTGTAACTATTTGCCAAAAAAAATATTCATCTTCCCATCATTCAACAGCTCAGACTATGGGGTGTTTTAAAACCCAAATGGGATCGCAGCTTCCTCTATCAGGCTCATTCCACCTATGTTTATGTGGTTACTATTTTATTCCATATTCAAATGTATTGCTCAACTTTTTTGTTCAATGTATTTACATTTTTTACTTTTTTGTTACAAAAGTCTACCGCTTATTTTCTATAGCGGCACTATGTAAAAGTGTACAGTTAACATAGGCAGTGGTTTTGAAAGCCCTGTGGAATTGTAGTCGCAGAAATGCTGCATGAGAGATGTTGAGAGTATTTGTTTCTAGTGTAAAATAGATCTTGAACTGCAAGAATGAAGTTTGTCTTTTCATTTCAACACCTAATCAAATACTCTTAAGCAAAATAGTACAAGTGATCATTTTGTATAAGTGAGAGTTAAGAGACTCAATTTCTACTAATAACTGGTCCAAAGCTATTGAAACTGTTTGTTTTTAAAAAATAATGGTGTGACAGGATGGCTGACTTGGTAACGCCAGGCCAGATGCAGGAAGAAAATAAAGGCAGGTACTGCAGGGCAAAAAGACGCGATGTGCGCCGTTTATTTTTTAAATACCAAAATAAATGAAATATTTGAACAAAAACAGTGCTCACAGAGCGAAAATAAAAGTTTAAACAAAACATAAATCTCGAACACAAAACACAAACAACAGGTCAGGCTGGGCAGTTGCTGTCACTGTTCCTATTTTACTTTCCTTTATATCCACTCGCTCACTCTGCTCTCATTCTCTCCTCTTCTGAACACCCACCCAGAGCAGGGAGAGCTGCAGACTTATATGCAGGTGACCATCTCCCGATTAGCAACAAATTAATCACTTAATTTGGGAGATGGCCACCTTCTACACAAGGTTTTTAAATTGTGGATGGGGCTTCCCATCCACGCTGCCAAACAAAACCTACTGCTCTTCGCCGTCACATTTAATAAAACAATACCAAAACAACATAGCTACGCCATCATATTTATAAATAAATAAACCATAACAATAACGACAATAATAATAATAATAATAATAATAATAATAATAATAATAATAATAATAATAATAATAATAATAATAATAATACAACAAAACAAATACAAAATAATAAATTGCACAGGGGCGGAGGGGTACCCAGTTCTAAAATAAATAATACATTTATAGCAGGGCTTTGTCCTGCCCCCTTTTCATGTGCAGGGCTCCTCGCCCTGCCATAAATGGCATTTTACTTTACAGGACAACATTTGTTCAATGTTATAAAATTACCGAAAAACAAATTAATTTTTTTTTCTTTTTTTTTGCTTATCACAGAACAAATTACATTCCTTAACATTTGGATAACAAAGCAAAGTGGTTGGTTTGCTATCAGCCCCCACAGCACCCAGGTGCTGGCCAATACATATTTTCCATGTCTGGCCATTGTATATTTTCATGTTTCTGCAGTAAAAAATAAATAAATAAATAAATAAATAAAAATTCCCAGTGGCTTTAATGTTAATGAAGTAACTGTATTGCCACCTGATTTATAATTTGTCAAAAGTTAGTTTTTATGAGCTGCAGTAACATGAAATGTCACGAGTAAGGGGAAAGGTTATTATAGGTGACAGCCAAGTAAACCTAGTAGCTCTATAGGAGAGTGAATGTTGTAATGGGGTGGAGTGTAAACACTTGTTACAAAACAAGAGTATCCTCACAAGTGGCCAATGGGAACAGCTCCAGGGCGTACAGCTGGCTGCCCTCTCAGATACGTTGCAGTCTTTCCATGTTTCAGGCGTATCTCAATGCACGCTATAAAACTATTTTAGCTAAGGATGTCATCTGGAAAAAGTGTCACTTTCACATGCCAGTTCTCTTATGATGCAGGTGTGCTGTTCTCTTTTCACTTCATTCCTTATCCAAGAGTCATGCCAGACACTGTGAGTTGATTGATCTTTAAATGTGCTCCACAGAAATGAGCAGGCGAAACATCTACTTTGAATCCAGCTTTGTACATGTTGTATTAAACACAGTACAACTAAAATAAGGTGCTAAAATACAAAAATGATTATATTTAAATATACAAGAATATGGAACAAACATAAAATAGGGTTTGTTTGCTTGTTTGTATTGTTTTATTGATTTTAGTGAGATTTATTTATGTACTTTTTTTTTTTTTACTTAAAATGAATGCCCGTGCTGTACATTAACTCCACAGTGGTGGGCATTTCCAGTCCATGTTTAATGGTAATAATAAATAATTCATTACTATGGGACCTGGATGGATGTTTATTTGGTTCAATTAGTTTAAGAGCTATAGTTGGAAGAAAGCCCCTTTGCCCACCCTGCTCCCTAGCAACAGCACCTGCTGAGAAAAGCGCAATAACAATACAGCTTTACCCACAGCTACTGTTTTTCAGTGTCTGCTGGTTTTCCAGGTTTACGCTTTAGTACAGTATTTATATCTCAATGTTGGGTTTACATCCTAAGGGGTAGGTGAACTATCTAAGCAACTCACACATTAGTGAGATCAAGACCTGGAAAAATGTGAAAACTGCTGTGTATTTTATCAGCTAGAAAACAATAATTTAATTGTTTTGTCTTAGAATGTTTTTTGTTTTTTGTAAGTGTCATACAAGTAGTTATTTTAAAGCCATTGTTTTAAATATAATATACTTAATTTTCCTCCTCCATCCACTTGTACAGTAGGTATGTTTTAGTAATTCAACTGTGAGAGAAAGCAAAAGTGTGAACTGTTAGAGCTTAGGAATACAGGAAACATATAGGTATATGTAAAGTGTGTTTTCAATTTGGTTTAGTGATTTAATCATTTGTCTCTTAAAATTTAAAAAAGAGTTTTAAAAAGTTGCAAAAACACAGCATGCAAAATCATGCAAAGTCTTGGCTAGCAGCTGTTTCTTTCCGGAAATTCTGGCAGAGAGGACAGCGTTGTGAAAAACCATTGACCTGAAGTGATTCCTCCGTTAATGTAAATTGTACAGGAAGGCAACATATAAAACACACCTAAACAGCACAAATTGTTTCAGGTGGAACAGTGATTTATGAGATAGTATTATCTTATGACTCTTGAGATCCCTAGCCAAACATAATCAAGGGCCAAGGCAAGTGGCTTTAGTTGGTCACCTTCCCCAAAGTTCTTATGAACTGAAAGGCTGAAGAATAATCTCAACTGTTTTAGAGATCTGTGAAGAGACAATTCAGACAACTGGTTAGAAATAGAAAAACATATTATTAAATGAGGGGAACAGTCTTGGGTCATAGGAACTGGATCTTGGATCTCTCAGAAGATTGAAACTAGACATTTCAACCCACATTGTACAATGAAACCTCAAAGAGAGACGCCCAGTTCCATTTTGGTTTGTGGCCTTTTAGACTTTACTGTAAATAGAGAAAAATTGAGAATAAAACTGGTAAATTATAGGTTTAAATAATCCCTGATTTTGTCTTTCACTTGTAAAATACATTCTTCCTCAAGAACAAGTGTGCAATTTATTTATTTATAAATATGCTTGTTCTGTGGTGGTTCAATAAAAGATTCCAATCCCAACATTGCTTCTTTCTTTCATCACTAACATAACTTTTATCTGTTTTAAATAGGGCTGTCACGCAATTAAAAATTTTGATTGGTTAATTTATGGGCATTAGTTGATTAATCGGTAGGTTAATCTGCACATTTTTAATAAAGATAACAATCTTATAGCAGGAGGCTGTGTGGTCCAGTGGTTAAAGAAAAAGTCTTGTAACCAGGAGGTCCCCAGTTCAAATCCCACCTCAGCCACTGACTCATTGTGTGACCATGAGCAAGTCACTTAACCTCCTTGTGCTCCGTCTTTCGGGTGAGACGTAGTTGTAAGTGACTCTGCAGCTGATGCATAGTTCACACACCCTAGTCTCTGTAAGTCGCTTTGGATAAAGGCGTCTGCTAAATAAACTAATAATATAGTGGCTGTCCTGTATAGTAATACTAAAAAAAGCGCAATAACAATACAGCTTTACCCACAGCTACTGTTTTTCAGTGTCTGCTGGTTTTCCAGGTTTACGCTTTAGTACAGTATTTATATCTCAATGTTGGGTTTACATCCTAAGGGGTAGGTGAACTATCTAAGCAACTCACACATTAGTGAGATCAAGACCTGGAAAAATGTGAAAACTGCTGTGTATTTTATCAGCTAGAAAACAATAATTTAATTGTTTTGTCTTAGAATGTTTTTTGTTTTTTGTAAGTGTCATACAAGTAGTTATTTTAAAGCCATTGTTTTAAATATAATATACTTAATTTTCCTCCTCCATCCACTTGTACAGTAGGTATGTTTTTAGTAATTCAACTGTGAGAGAAAGCAAAAGTGTGAACTGTTAGAGCTTAGGAATACAGGAAACATATAGGTATATGTAAAGTGTGTTTTCAATTTGGTTTAGTGATTTAATCATTTGTCTCTTAAAATTTAAAAAAAAAGAGTTTTAAAAAGTTGCAAAAACACAGCATGCAAAATCATGCAAAGTCTTGGCTAGCAGCTGTTTCTTTCCGGAAATTCTGGCAGAGAGGACAGCGCTAGAAAACCATTGACCTGAAGTGATTCCTCCGTTAATGTAAATTGTACAGGAAGGCAACATATAAAACACACCTAAACAGCACAAATTGTTTCAGGTGGAACAGTGATTTATGAGATAGTATTATCTTATGACTCTTGAGATCCCTAGCCAAACATAATCAAGGGCCAAGGCAAGTGGCTTTAGTTGGTCACCTTCCCCAAAGTTCTTATGAACTGAAAGGCTGAAGAATAATCTCAACTGTTTTAGAGATCTGTGAAGAGACAATTCAGACAACTGGTTAGAAATAGAAAAACATATTATTAAATGAGGGGAACAGTCTTGGGTCATAGGAACTGGATCTTGGATCTCTCAGAAGATTGAAACTAGACATTTCAACCCACATTGTACAATGAAACCTCAAAGAGAGACGCCCAGTTCCATTTTGGTTTGTGGCCTTTTAGACTTTACTGTAAATAGAGAAAAAATTGAGAATAAAACTGGTAAATTATAGGTTTAAATAATCCCTGATTTTGTCTTTCACTTGTAAAATACATTCTTCCTCAAGAACAAGTGTGCAATTTATTTATTTATAAATATGCTTGTTCTGTGGTGGTTCAATAAAAGATTCCAATCCCAACATTGCTTCTTTCTTTCATCACTAACATAACTTTTATCTGTTTTAAATAGGGCTGTCACGCAATTAAAAATTTTGATTGGTTAATTTATGGGCATTAGTTGATTAATCGGTAGGTTAATCTGCACATTTTTAATAAAGATAACAATCTTATAGCAGGAGGCTGTGTGGTCCAGTGGTTAAAGAAAAGGGCTTGTAACCAGGAGGTCCCCAGTTCAAATCCCACCTCAGCCACTGACTCATTGTGTGACCATGAGCAAGTCACTTAACCTCCTTGTGCTCCGTCTTTCGGGTGAGACGTAGTTGTAAGTGACTCTGCAGCTGATGCATAGTTCACACACCCTAGTCTCTGTAAGTCGCTTTGGATAAAGGCGTCTGCTAAATAAACTAATAATATAGTGGCTGTCCTGTATAGTAATACTAAAAAATCAATAGAATCTAAAAAAAAAAGCCCAATGGGAATTTGGTTTTTAAAATCATTTTTATTATTATTGTTATTTTAGTAAATGTAACACATTTTCACAGAACAACCGTTCTTTTGGGCCACTGCCAGTCACATACCTGAAAACACAAGACAGCTGAGCTGTGTTTCCATCGTCGGTTGTTTAATCTACCATTACAGCTATGTTCTTGGCTTCCTGTACTTCTGCTTTGATTCATTCTGAATCTTGTACCTGAGAATACTGTGGCTGTTGCAAGCGATTGCTAAACATGCTGTCGTAGTCAGAAATGAGAGAAAGTAATTCGACATAATTACCTCTATTTGAGGAATTGGTGCCTTCATCGTGCCCTCTGAATGCCAGTTCTTGCTTTGCAAGGTAAACAACAGAATTAAGCAAGTATTTAAGAACCTAACGATTTTTTTCTTACTTGCTCATTGTGATGTATTGTATGCCTATGCTTCTGCTCATGCAGTTGAACATAAATCCGGGTTTGTCTAAAAGTTTTGAGTGTTACAGTGGCTTGAAAGTGACTTTAGAAATGCTCATGTTTTTGTGCTGACCGATAGATGTCCTAGATTACTGTAGCCAGTGCTGTTCCATATCGCCTTTTCTGTACTGAACAAAAGACAGTTTGAATGTTGGAATTGCCGAGTATATCCCTTCCCTTCCTGTGTCAGTTCGGGTATTTGTGGTATATACCTTCCTTTTTTAATAATCCCCAATTTTTCTGAAAAAGTTCTTGAAAATGGATTCATAACCAAATTGACTACGATGTCTCAAAATTTAAATAGTGTAAAAAGCAATTCTAAATATTACTTTGAAGCTCTCAATAATTCTTAATAACGGTCTCTATAATATTAGCAATATCGTGTGAAATTCAGCTACTCTTACACCGTGCTCCCTAGCATATTTATGTCCTGCCTCTGCTCACTAATGATTGGAAACCTGCATAACAAGGGGCAGGTCTTTGACTCTCCCATTGGTTAAACCTACTCAAGGCCTTCCACTGTTTATGTCCGCCACCGCTGGACTGCTGCTGAGAAAATGCATTGGTTGATTTTATTTTACATATATATATATATATATATATATATATATATATATATATATATATATATATATATAAATTCTGCATGATTAAATTGTAAAAAAAATATATCTATGATCAATTCTTTAGTCGGAGCAGCCCTAGTTTTAAAACTTGTACAAAGTGGTCTATTCCAGTTTCTGATCCAAAGCAAAGAAACCAGGAGGCTGTGTGGTTCAGTGGTTAAAGAAAAGGGCTTGTAACCAGGAGGTCCCCGGTTCAAATCCCACCTCAGCCACTGACTCACTGTGTGACCCTGAGCAAGTCACTTTACCTCCTTGTGCTCCGTCTTTCGGGTGAGACGTAATTGTAAGTGACTCTGCAGCTGATGCATAGTTCACACACCCTAGCCTCTGTAAGTCGCCTTGGATAAAGGCGTCTGCTAAATAAATAAACAAATGCTGATATGTTAGCAAAATAATCTTGATTAGAAGGAAATATATTTTATTTTCAAGATGACTATTTAAAAAAAATATATTACATACCACATATTTTCCCCTTATGTAGGTTTGCACATTTTCCTTTGCATTTCTCCAATCTGTTTCTGGAAATTAGAAACAAAATACTTGATATGTTACTAGTATAGAACAGAGACAGGGTCCATGTGTGCCGGGGTATCCTGCAATGTAAGGAGCTGGCATTCTTCCCTGAAAATACAAGACTCAATTCAGTTTGGCAGAGAAGCTAACAAGCAGGGGTTTGTGCATACATCATTTCATAGAAATATTATTACTGTAGTATATATGTTTGCAAAGGTAACACCTTGTTTTTCAAATGATCTAGGCCTGCCCTATGGTTGTCAAGCTATACAAACCAATGCCTGACTTTGCAAATGTGCTTTAAGCTGCTTAGCATTATTTCATTCTTTCATTCTTTTTGAACCATATCCATAATCAATGATAGACCTCCCAATCCCAACCGCATCTGAATCATTGGACATCCGGTGACTATATACAGAACATCTCATAATATCACACGCTGCCAATGCCTAAATCAGCTCAAAACTACTTTGATAATGAAGACATACACTATAAACAGGCAGATCCATAGAGATGGCTCTAAATAAGTGTTAATGCTGTTCAGCATTAAAGTATTAGACCTCCGTAAATCTCACATGGCAATACAAGCTGCTAAATAGCAATGGCTCCATTTTTCAGCATGTT
Organism: Acipenser oxyrinchus oxyrinchus; assembly: GCA_030684275.1. Classification (NCBI taxonomy): domain Eukaryota; kingdom Metazoa; phylum Chordata; class Actinopteri; order Acipenseriformes; family Acipenseridae; genus Acipenser; species Acipenser oxyrinchus. The sequence continues at coordinate 33,720,163 of CM060247.1, forward strand.
GTTTCTCATATTATCACAAGATTTGATTAGACATAAACTAAGTTGTGAACAAAACTTATACCTAAATATGTCCACTTTGTTATACTTTCCATATTTACAAATGTTTCCCTATACCTCCCATATATGTCTATTGTTGTATTTTAATAGTTTCGACCATATTCAAAACAATATTAGCTATTGCAGTATTTCACATTTGCCACCAGTTTTCATTTATATAACACCAGAAAGCCTCTTTGTGGGGCTGCCAAATTGCAGTTAAAGGTCTGTTTACAAGTTGATTTTTATCTGCAAACATATTTTTGTGACTTGACACAAATCAAGATGTAGTTGCTCTGTGTGAAGGGGTTAACTGCAATGACATGCCATTCAACAATTACAGGAGTGCAGTATTTCCATACACGCATTCATTTTGAACTCGTGAGCTATCAAAGCCTTCAGTCACATGTCAGCATGAATAGTTCCATTCCTAAATCAATCACACTGGGGCTCGAAGGATGTCTGCTGCATTAAGCTACTGAACTGTTGTTCCTCTGCAGGTTTGATCTCTATTTATATAAGACATGATTTACAGGAACTCCAAAGTTCAATGCCTCGTTAGAACTGGTTGATATTGAAGAAGGTGTCTTCCATTCATGAACTGTACCTTCAGGATAGTTTGGGGGGAGAGCATCCTAACTGAAATGTTGTGTTTGTCAAAAAGCACCAGTCTTGCAGACTCATATGTAAAAACAAATCTAGTCTTTAAAGTAGCCTTTACATTTTTTTATTATCGTATTATGTTCAAAATCTACAATGTTTACATACGTAAATTGTTCCCCTCACCTACAAGTTGGAAATCTTTAACTTTAGTCTTTAACTTTCCAAAAAATAAAATCTTAATTTGGTTTTTTAATGAAAAACTTCTACGTATCTATAAGCTATCTTTAATAGCATATTATGTTAGGTGTTTTGAATAATGAGAGATTTATAATCATTCAAAAAAACAAATCTCCAGTATATATTAGTCAGTATTAGTTTTACAACATTTATGTAGTGTCCACAAAGATACATGATGTTTGTTCATAGCAAAAATGTATTGTTTTAAAACTGGTTTGGGATTAAAATTTATTTATTTATTTAATGAGTTTGTTTACCAGGATAGGAATGTAACATCTCATTTATAAAGTCGTCCCATTGTTTTTTAGATTTTGCTTGGTGTAAATTAATTTCCATTTGTTATCTTACCTCTTAATTGAAGTGCTTGCTAGAACAAAGTTATTCCATTGTTGTGGTGAAATACACATTTGACTTAAATAGGCTGTCTTACAGGCAGTTTATTGTTTGTTGTTTTGAATAAAGGTTTGAATAAAGGAAAATGTTTGATTATACATTACACAAATGTCACACAGAAGTTATAGTAAATGGAGCTTTTGTTGTATTGTTTGTAAATATTTGTAATTGAAGATGTGTGGGAAAGAAAGAATGGATGCCACATAAATGCCCACTCTTATGACCAATTAATTGGAAACAGTAGATTGTGGCATTGAATGCTTGTAAAAAGTTACATCATTGTCAAAAAAGCTTTAAATTTACAGAAAAATAGATCTACGATGCAAGTGGATTTTCATCAAGTGACAGACACAACAATTTTATTTTTCAGGATTTGTACATTCAGATTATAAATGCTGCATACTTTCTGATGAGCACGCTGTTTGCAAGATTAGCAAAAGACCAGTTGCTGCTGGTACCCCAAAGGCTTACTGTGTTTTTTTATTGTTATGGGGAACTTATAAATCACTTCTATTTAAAGATACACATTAATATATTCAGGAGAATTTCTGCATTCTATAAAATTAGTGCATAGTCTTCAGTTTTCCTGCTTGGGTGATAAACAATAGATGTCTGTTACTCAATGATTGTTATTCAATACTCAACCATACCCATTGTGAAGAGGGCATATTATACTTCTGAAGATTACAGTATTAAAATATCAACTTTTGTTCTGGTCTCTAATGCAAAATGCTGTGGGTTCAATCACAGACTCACATATACTCCCAGTAAACTGTACTTTGATTAGATTCCACATGAATCTTAACTGGCTGTGTTTGATATGTAACCAAAATGTAAGTTCCATTTCTGTTTGTATTTTGGAAAGTACTTATAAACTATTATAATCAGAAACACATACTGGATACTTCAGGATACTAAGGCGTGGAGTCAGTAAATATAATATTAATCAATATAATAGAGTCAATCAATATATGACCCCCTTTCCTTTTCTTTATTCGATTTAGTCAAACTGCCAACATGAGAGAACATTCCCTGAACACATCACTGCATTAGAAAGTGTGTTCACATTCTATAAGCATTTAAAACAGACCTACATCACACCCTTGGAAAGTATGTTTAAATGTCACTACAGAACAGGACATTAAAACATGTACTCTATCTTTATAACATGTACCCATGACTAATCTGTGCTTTACAGAGGTGCTGTCCTCTCATACGTGACTTGCTCTTTCATTTACAGCTGTATTTTGGGGAGACATTGCCTTAGATGAAGAAGACTTGAAAATGTTTCAAATCGATAGAACAATTGACCTCACTCAACACACAAATGAAAGACTAGGTCACACAACAGGTATGTATCAAAATTCTATGAAAATAATTCTTACTTTTTCAAAAGCATTGGTTTCTACTTGCACTGCCAGAATAATCCTATCAGACCCAAGTTAGGTTATATACCATAATGCTGCAAACGGAGCTTTGTACTTTGGAGGCAAATAAAAAAAAAAAAAAGGAAATTGGCTTGATCGTGGAATGGGAAGACGCTTACTGAACCTTCAGTTTTCCTGAGTTGTGTGGGAAATTGCTGCGGTGAGGGGACAGAACTGAACATTCAAAACTGGGGAGAAAATCAGGCGTAAAATAATTGGGCACTCAATTTATTTTAACAAATATGGAGTGGGAGTATGGAGATCCTGAACCATAACTCTAACCATTCACCCGTTGAATTTCTTCTCAATACTGTCTAAATAAGGGCTAAAATTTGATATATTTTCATGCATTCATTTTAACTTTTGGTATTAGTCATCTTATATTTATATGTACTCAGATACACTGGGGAATAACTTCTTCCTTGATTCTGTTTTTTTGAGATGTGTTTGTTCTCAGCCTTCCTATTGGCTGAAACATTAGAATCCTTGTGAGGAAAAGATCAAAAAATCTGGCACAAGCCCAGTGAACTATGCTAGACATCAATACAGAGGAGACGCAATAACTCACACTTCAGTTACTTTCTGAGTCAACTAGCCTGGAATGGTCTCCAACCTTAAATACCTGACAATCCTCCCTAAATGTATTTAAAAAGCAATTTCATCTTCAGTACAGTAAAAGCAGTCCACATAATGAAAATATAAAATTGATTTTTATGACACAATGCCATTAGTGGACTGATACCTATCTCTATAGTTGCCAAAGTAGAACAAATATAAAGTCAGTTTTTACAAAAACTAATATAGTCTGACAACAATTGAAAGGATATAGACTATATCACTAGATCAGATCCCAGGTGTTTAAATATTCAACATTTTTTAAACAGCAATTTTAATATGCTGTGAGAGATTTCATAATAATCAACTGTATATTAAAATCACCAGTAATCTGCTTTCTCCATCCATTTTTCTCCATTCCAGAGAATTATTTAGGTTAATATGAATCAGGTACAATATATTTTTGATATATTCAGAAAAATAACTGTAATGTCTTTCTCTCTTTCTTTTTCTAGGTGGCTTAGGGGAGCATGCTATAGCCAAGAAAGTGTCAATTTATCAGCTTATAGACAGGATAAGAAGATTTGGCCATGGTATTTACTTCAACTATTTCAATTAGCAGACTCTCTGACATAGTGTACAAGTCATACTTAACCTTTCTCGTGATGTACTGTAAACACGCATGGAGTCACTGATGTGGAGCTTTGACAATCTAAAGAAACGAGATTTTAACTGTGTTGAATTTAGGATTTTTTAATGCGTGTTGACAAAAAATATAGAACAACACCATTTGTGTTTACTTGACTAATTTGACTGAATATTGTGATTATCAAATACTGATGCATGTGTTAAGTGTAGGTACTATTAATGCACAGTATAGCTGTTCCTCAACAGTAAATAAGAGCAACTAAACCATGTTAAAAGTGAAGATTTCTTGGTAATGCATGTTAATTACATGGTTTTAAAAATCTTTTTAACCACAAAATCTTCATTTTTGATGACAGACTTTAGGATTCAGTACTGAAATTATAGATTTTGGTCAACAGCAAGAAAGACTGTCTCTCTAATTGCATTTGCAGACAATGGGAGAAAAAACACAACAAGTGAAACTGGGAGCACAAAATCCTCAGGGAAAAGCAAAAAAAGCAGACTTCCCAGAGCTGCAACTTCACGCACTGAGAGAATATGGCCTGGAGGCGTCATTCCATTTGTTATTGGAGGCAATTTCACTGGTGAGATACTTTGCTTTTGTTGAATTACAGGACAAATGTGTTTACAGGGGATGGACCAGGATATAAATATGCCATACTTTATAGTGCCTTGTAAATCAGCTGCGGATGATATGATATAAAGTGTAGATTTGTAATGATTTCTTATGACCCTTAGAGCTCATTAAAGTTGTAGTACTGGACTGCAAGTCATCTTTTACTGTACTCAGAGTTTAGATAGTTAACATTCCATAATAAGAGACATTGGCAGTGGCAATGCAAGGTTTGGTGGACCAACCTTCTTAGGGTGTTAGAGAGCGTCTGTTTGCTCATCCAATCCCTGGGCTTACTTTTTGAAACTTCTTAAATAGGTGCAATGTGCTAGTTGTGTTGAATTTTGTAGTGGTTTTGGATTGTGGACTACTATTTCCTGACACGATCATCCCCATTTCTTTCTGGCTAAACTTCATTATTTTAGTGTTCTTTCAAAACTCATCTACCTCACTGCCCCCGATACAAACCTTTACCTAAGGGCAGGTACATGGGTCCTGTTCCTGCTCAGCTCAGACAGATTGATAGGCATTACTAATTCACAGGTACATGGTAAAGTGCAATACAAAACCACCACTTCCAGAGTATGGCTATTTGAATGCCTGGGTTTGAAGATGATACAATGGCAGAGAGTGTGAGTGCAAAAGTAATGATGATAAAACACATTGGTCTTCGCAAGGACTAAATATGAGAACACTCTCCTATTGTTATCTAGTTGATAAAACAAATAGACATTGGAATATATTATCTGTTTTTAGTAGTTTCATTTGGAACAAAATATTTCACTGTCACATATTATTCTAAGCCATTCACAGAATTTGCAGCAACATTAAGTTCAAATGCACTAAAACACAATTACAAGTTGATTTACAAAATCCAACTAATTGCAGAGAAAGTAAAATCAAATCATTACGTAATATGGGAGGTAATATGAGTAGTATTACAAAGGTTCCACATCTTGATAAACAACCCCTTCATAGATGCTTTATATATAGGGAGAGTAAGCAACTGTTAGTAACATTTATGCAACAAAATAGCACCAAAAGAAAACGGGCACACAGGTGGAAACAACAATATTCACTTTTTTGTCTATTTTCAGTTGAAAAAAAATCCACTAATTCAGACTTCAGTATTGAAGATGATCCAATTCAAGTAGAACTGTTTTTATCCTGGTGTTTTTTAAGATTATTGTTTCCTTAAAATAAGTCAGAAAAGAAGGGTCAACAATAAAAAGGCTACAGTAATAAAACACTGAGAAAGATACCCCAATGTACCATCCTGTGAAAAGCTTCAGCTGGTATAATTGATATCCAGACTTAAATGGAGATGTATCAACAACTGACTTTTAACCCGAGAGGAAACAAATTTACTGAGTACTTCTAAGGTTGAAAGAAAATGTTAATGTTGATGTGACCCATAGAAGAAAATTTAAACCAAGCCTAGACATTACTTAATCTTTATGCCAAAGGCTACTATCATGTTCAATCCCATCTTGCATGGAAATGTATGTTTGATTAGACCTGAGGTTAAATGTTAAGTTATAGAATGTAACTCACATTTCCTATTGTTTAAATGAGCGCTCTGATTCCTTCAGGCAGTCAGCGAGCTATGTTCAAACAGGCCATGCGACACTGGGAAAAACACACATGTGTTACTTTCATCGAGCGGACAGATGAGGAAAGTTACATTGTCTTCACATACAGGCCTTGTGGGTAAGTGAGAGTTTCAGTTCCAGTCAGGACTTGTTAATCTTTATGGTAAAGTCATTAAACAGGCTGGGTAACTGGGTTAGCTGGGGAGACATGCAGTGCTTCTGTAGCCCAAAGCCCTGCTTTTCAGCATACAGTGTTGCCTGTAATTGAAAACCCCAAAACAGTTTGGATCATACTCCATCATTTATGCTTTGTATTTTCTGTTCTTTGACCTTTGTAGTTGCAAAATTCTTTTTCTTAAAAGGCTCCTGCACATTCATATTGCTTTCCAAAAAGCAGCCTTCCCTAATCCAGACTTTACTTTGGGTGCAGGTTAGCTCTGGTATTGTACTAAATACCCATTCTTCTGTATTTGATGAGATGTCTTTAATGCCCAGAAATGGGATTGGACCTGTGGTTGATAACTTTCTTGAAGGAATGCATAACTCATTGTCCAGCACCCTGACTCTCCAATGCACTAGGTAAAAAGAATTAGAAGATGGCATTTCAGGTTTGTGCCTTAAGCATACTTAAACCTCTGAACCCTGGTTCCAATGACTAGACATCATATCTTACATTATACCTTATCATATCTTAAGAGTAAGGCATTTTCAAGATTAACAACACCTAGACTTTTTATACACAGAGCATTATATATATATATATTTTTTATACCTTTTTTTACTGTAAATGTAATGTAACCGAACGCACCTGTAATCATGTAATGACTTACGTGTGGTGTATTACGCACACAACTTCTGCTGCTAAAATGGCTACCAGATTTAGCAGCCACAAAAAGGACCAGCAGACTGAGGCACATGATAGTTACAGAATTATTCAGACCACCAAAACCTTACATGGAGCATTGTGTGCTTTAAATTGTTGCAGATAAGGAAATTAAAACAGTCACCTTGTTCTTGATTTTTTTTTCTATTTTGTCAGTAAGGGCTGGAGATCCTGTCTATGTTATTGAGCAGCTAAGAACCTTTATTTTATTAATTTCAATTGCACATTATTACAATGCCTTAACAGCCAGTATCAAAGTATAGAAACATTTTACTGAATTTTTTAAGTTTAATGATTCCCAAAGTTCTGTAATGTGTCAAAGTTTTACTGAATTGCATTAATTTAATGATTTGTAAAGCTTTGTAATTGTGTATGCTTAATGTGATAGAATAGGTTACTAGCTATATATCATCAGTAGGTACTTGTAACTTTATTCTATACATTATTAAAGGTACAGTAATTGTTATTAAAACCTGTTCAATTATCCATACAAATCGATTAGGTGAACTAGTGTTGGTCCCAATTAGTTTGGATAATTGACTCTCTACTATATATATATATATATATATATATACAGGTAGTGTGGACAAAAAAAAGGAAACACCAGTGTAATGTCACTTATAATCCTGCTAAACGCGCCCCAACAATCACCCCTCTTTCAAAGTTACTGAGGTCTCCTCTTGCAGCCTGCTAGCCATAATTATAGGCAACCAGGGCTGTCCAGCATTTTTATACATGGCCCTAAGCATACTGGGATGTTATTTGCTTAATTAACACATGAGCCACACCTGTGTGGAAGCCCTTGCTTTCAATATACTTGGTGTCCCTCATTTACCCAAGTGTTTCCATTTTTTTGTCCACTACCTATATATATATATATATATATATATATATATATATATATATATATATATATATATATATATATATATATATATATATATATATATATATATATATATATATACTAGTATGTATATATAGTATTTAGACAGGTGTGAAAAATGCTGTAAAGTAAGAATGCTTTCAAAAATAGACATGTTAATAGATTATATTTATCAATTAACTAAATGCAAAGTGAGTGAACAGAAGAAAAATCTAAATCAAATCCATATTTGGTGTGACCACCCTTTGCCTTCAAAACAGCATCAATTCTTCTAGGTACACTTGCACAAAGTCAGGGATTTTGTAGGCATATAGTCAGGTGTATGATTAAACAATTATACCAAACAGGTGCTAATGATCATCAATTCAATATGTAGGTTGAAACACAATCATTAACTGAAACAGAAACAGCTGTGTAAGAGGAATAAAACTGGGTGAGGAACAGCCAAACTCAGCTAACAAGGTGAGGTTGCTGAAGACAGTTTACTGTCAAAAGTCATACACCATGGCAAGACTGAGCACAGCAACAAGACACAAGGTAGTTATACTGCATCAGCAAGGTCTCTCCCAGGCAGAAATTTCAAGGCAGACAGGGGTTTCCAGATGTGCTGTCCAAGCTCTTTTGAAGAAGCACAAAGAAACGGGCAACGTTGAGGACCGTAGACGCAGTGGTCGGCCAAGGAAACTTACTGCAGCAGATGAAAGACACATCATGCTTACTTCCCTTCGCAATCGGAAGATGTCCAGCAGTGCCATCAGCTCAGAATTGGCAGAAAACAGTGGGACCCTGGTACACCCATCTACTATCCGGAGAAGTCTGGTCAGAAGTGGCCTTCATGGAAGACTTGCGGCCAGAAAGCCATACCTCCGACGTGGAAACAAGGCCAAGCGACTCAACTATGCATGAAAACACAGGAACTGGGGTGCAGAAAAATGGCAGCAGGTGCTCTGGACTGATGAGTCAAAAATTTGAAATATTTGGCTGTAGCAGAAGGCAGTTTGTTCGTCGAAGGGCTGGAGAGTGGTACACGAATGAGTGTCTGCAGGCAACAGTGAAGCATAGTGGAGGTTCCTTGCAAGTTTGGGGCTGCATTTCTGCAAATGGAGTTGGGGATTTGGTCAGAATTAATGGTCTCCTCAATGCTGAGAAGTACAGGCAGATACTTATCCATCATGCAATACCATCAGGGAGGCATCTGATTGGCCCCAAATTTATTCTGCAGCATGACAACGACCCCAAACATACAGCGAAAGTCATTAAGAACTATCTTCAGCGTAAAGAAGAACAAGGAGTCCTGGAAGTGATGGTATGGCCCCACAGAGCCCTGATCTCAACATCATCGAGTCTGTTTGGGATTACATGAAGAGAGAGAAGCAACTGAGGCTGCCTAAATCCACAGAAGAACTGTGGTTAGTTCTCCAAGATGTTTGGGCCAACCTACCTGCCGAGTTCCTTCAAAAACTGTGTGCAAGTGTACCTAGAAGAATTGATGCTTGATGCTGTTTTGAAGGCAAGGGTGGTCACACCAAATATGGATTTGATGTAGATTTTTCTTCTGTTCACTCACTTTGCATTTTGTTAATTGATAAATATAAACTATTAACATGTCTATTTTTGAAAGCATTCTTACTTTACAGCATTTTTTCACACCTGCCTAAAACTTTTGCACAGTACTGTATATATATATATATATATATATATATATATATATATATATATATATATATATATATATATATATACCTTGGCCTCTGTCTCAGTGTTTAACTCCTCCTACATGGCACAAAGCAGCCCCAGCTCAAGGGAGGAAGCTGGTAGTCAACGAGGTGCAAAAACAGGAGGACAGGGTGAGGTGCGTAAAGGCAGTTTCCAAGGCAAAGCAGGGAGGATGGATGAGGTGGGAGAGTGTGGAACAATGCAAGATTGGCTGGCGAGAGCTATGGACAATGGAACAGAGAAGGATCAGTTTCCTCATCAGGTCAACATATGATGTTCTCACAACACCACAGAACCTTAATCTATGGGTATGAAAGGATCTGTGGTGTCCTTTGTGTTCATCGCCAGCTACATTAAGACACATTTTGACAGGATGTAAGGTGGGTCTTAGCCAAGGACGGTTTACTTGGCATCATGACCTGGTGCTGCGATGTTTTGCCTTAGCATTGGAAGAGAAGTGCAGCATGACCAACAGGTTGCCATCAGTTCCAGCAATATATGACACATGAAGAACAACATTCATCCATCCAGGGGAGAAACCACCAAGAAAAGGTATTAAAAGCAAAACTCGTCTAGGACAACTGGAAGCTGCTAGAGTCTGGAAAATGCTGGCAGATGTTGGACAACGGCTTATTTTCCCATCTGTGATTGCCACCACTAACCTTCGACCTGATATTGTCTTGTGGTCTGGATCAGTACGCCTTGTTCACCTGGTAGTTAACAGTGCCATGGGCAGTTGCTGTGGATGAGGCATATGAAAGGAAGAAACTTTGGTACGCTCAACTAGCTGCTGAAGAGGAACAGTGAGGATGGAGACTCCAGGTTACCCAGTGGAGGTGGGTTGTTCGAGGATTTGTGGCACACTCCACAACCTGGTTTCTCAGAGACATCGGATTCAGTGGTCAAGAGTTGCGACGTATAGTGAAGAACTTATCTGAAGCAGCAGAGAGGAGCAGCAACTGGCTCTGGTTGAGACGAAAAGATTCTGGTTGGGGACCTCAAGCACAGTAGAAAGAAAGCAACGTTGATGTAAAGGAAGTTAAGTAAGCTGGGCTTAGCTGAGTGGGGTACGGAGGGGGGTGATGCTGGGACGCCAGAATCACTGTCGAACCCTCTTAAGGTGTCGTGGGCAAGTCGATGAAACACCGAGGATGGAAGGTGCCCACTTGAAGACCCCAGAGAAGTACCCTACTCAGCTCAGTCCAGACAGTTGTCATGCTGATGTGCTAGGGAGGCAGCACTGTAGTTGATCCCTGGAGCCAGCATTGTAGTCGTTGTTTGTGCTGATGTGCCAGGGAGGCAAAAGAGAGCTGAGTCCAATATCAACATGAAGTTTTAACACCTACTCTCATGTAATGGAGAAATGTTATATATATATAGTTGTTTTAGAAATTTAATTTGAGTCAATAATGTATCCCAATTGCCAATCTAAATTATCGGGAGACAGGAGATCAAGCTGATGAAATCGGGAGACTTGGCAGGTCTGCAGATGCAATACTGAAATGGTGTTAGGCTGCGGAGAACAGCATTTTTAAACATATAGAATAAATCATTTCAACAATTTTGATGTCTATATCAAACCCAACAGTGTCTTAGAGTCTTGTCAATGTGTTAGCTTTGCTAACTGCCAACTCCACAGCTGGTTTAAATGATGAAATATTCATGCCCCTGAATCCAGCCAAACCAGATAAAGCTTTAATTCTTGCCAACTTGGGTTCAGAGCAGTGCCAGCACTAGGGGGGTGCTGGGATATGCCCTGCACCACCAAATGTCCCTTTGGCCAACCAAAGTTCACTCTCCTTAGTGGTTTAAATAATAATAATAATAATAATAATAATTTATCAAATTATCAAACTTTTTACTGCTAAGGAAATACATATTTTTGCCATCTACTACGATTATGACTACTACTACTAACCTCTGTAATTATGTTTTATATGTAAAGAGATATATTATGCTCTTATGTTCACTTTTTTTATGAAGCTAAACCAATTAAGTAGATCAGATTTTGCTGAAGGTGAAGGAAAGGAAGCTGACTGGTGTCACTGATCACTCCTTTATTTCCATGGCAGATGCTGCTCCTATGTGGGGAGACGAGGAAATGGTCCTCAGGCCATTTCTATCGGCAAGAACTGTGATAAGTTTGGAATTGTTGTGCACGAACTGGGACATGTGATCGGGTTTTGGCATGAACATACACGACCTGATCGAGATGATCATGTAACCATTATTAGAGAAAACATCCAACCAGGTGAGATTCCACAAAAGGACTTCCAGCTGAAAGAGGCTCCACTCCTGTCTAGCTCTTTGTCTGGAGTGATTATCCCATTTATCAAATATGTGAAGACATATCCTATGTTATCCTTGGCATTGTACACCTTACATACCAAAGGAAAAAAAACACTCAATGGAGCGTATCACAGTTTAGAAAAAAAGGAAAATGTAAACACTTTGACAGTGACAGTATACTGTGTCTTATATAGTGTGTGGGTGAAGTAATTTATGGTAATTGAACAGCTACACAAATGATACATTTGATCCCTCACAAATGTAATGCATTATAATAAACAGTTTAGGTTAAATTCTTTGTAATTTAGAATATTACTGAGTAATAAAAAAAATAACTTTAACTGATTCACAAATAAGGGCATTCTGAAGCTTAGCAAGTTAGATGATTAAACAGCATCTTTGGTTATGAATTGTTTGCAGGTCAGGAATACAACTTCCTGAAGATGGAACCTGGAGAAGTGAATTCTCTTGGGGAACAATATGACTTTGACAGCATTATGCACTATGCCAGGAACACTTTCTCAAGGTTGGAGTCTAAGGTTACATATCTCTGAGCTTTAAAATGATCTTTTTTTTGTCTAAATAAATGTGCTAGAAGTGACAGACAACCTCTCTTGCTCTAGACTGAAAAGAAGCCCTGGGTTAAATACAGTTTAAATAATCAAGACATGTGTTTCCTTTGAAGGTTACACTAGGAACTTTACACTTGGCTCCAGAAAATCGGATTGATCAAAGTCTGACTGATCAGTTGTCCGTTGTGAGTGTTTTCAGCCTGTTGCCACCAAACTCTGAAATGCTCTTAATGGCTTGTTTTCACAAATTCCATTCAAATGTGTTTTAAGACACATTAAATATTGTGGAGGATCTGTTATGTTTACCCTCTAATTGATATTTTATTTATAAAACCAAAAACAATGACAGAGTCAGAAAGGCATACAGTAGGATCCTGCACCATTGAATAAATACAATTATTATGTATATGTAAGGCTACGATTTTGGCATGGTAATTTTTTGTAGAAAGGTCACCAAATAATCTACATCTACACAAGAGCATTTAAATAGTACACCAAAACCAATAATATAAAGACAACTTATTTTGACTACTGACAAGTTTACATTTTTGGTCAGAGTCGAGGGTCTCCGACCCAGTGTGACAAGTGAGAATGACGTCATCTACAATCTTGTGACGTGCGTCTTTTTTATGTAAATCAATATGAAACTGAAAATGAGCACAAAATGAGATGTTGTGTGTTTTTGTTCTAGGGGCATGTTTCTGGATACTATTCTGCCCTCCCGCGATGAAAATGGTATAAGACCTGCCATTGGCCAGCGAACCCGATTAAGTAAAGGAGACATTGCACAGGCAAGGAAGCTGTATAGATGTCCAGGTATTGCCATGTAAAAGTACACAAATAAGGATCAGTCTGTTAAGCTATTTAATTGTCATATTCAACTTTGAACAACACCACCATACCCATGGCTTGCAGTTTGTCCGGCATTAATTACCGTAGAACAACAACAACAACAACAACAAAAAAAATATTCCGGTCGTGACTGCTTTTTGGTTCTTGAGGTACAACTGAATTATTAAAGCTGTCCGTAAACAAGGAAGGTTAAGAATTTCTCTTCTGCATGCCATTATTTTCTCTGACAGACCTCCCCCATAGCATTTCAGTAACACATGTAGCAATGCGACAGCCATTTCCCTTCAGCTAATGTTAGTCAAGTTCACTCGAGCAATGAGAATGTCAGATGTACCTTTGATTTCAGTTTCAGTCAGTATAATCAGTCTAACGAGCACTTGTTAGTCAAGGCCCTGGAAGAACACTAAAAATATATACGATGACCTTGTTCTGATTGACATAGAAACCTTTTACATATGAGTCAACACTTTTTTTTACCTTATTTAAGTCTAAATTGCCTTATAAAGCCAATGCTCATGACGATTGTCAAATTCTTGATAAAGGTGATGGGAATAATAGTATCTCTCTTATTTGGAGGAACATTTTTTGGTTTAACGGTGTGTGAAAAGCAGGTGCCATGGCATAATAAACCTGTCCCATTTCCTTTGTTCAAAAAATCTCCATTTGGTATAAATTAAGTTTAATATTTTTGTAGCAAAGTGGAGACCCTGTTTCCCCTTTATGCATTAATTTATGATACTCGTCTTCAAAATAAGTTTTCTGATAGTGACAGTCTTTTTTCAACCCCCTGTTAATTGTGAATCTGCACTCAGTGTCCTGTTTGTCTGCTGCACAGTAGAGCATCTGTTTTTCCCTGTTTACCTGATGGTCTGCAAAATATTGAAATGCCATATTTATTGCTCAGCGTGAAGATTCCCCCCACTGTTTCAGAGCCCTTGTCAAATTGAATCTCTCATTCAATCTAACAAGGCAGCTGCCATTTTAAAGACATATTGTCTTCCCTTTAAAAGCAGAGCCTCATCACTTGGCCTGTTTTATCTAAAGATATTCTCATCATCTATAATTCATTGAGATTATTATGATGCATGGATTGCCTGCTGACTGTTAATGCTCTGTAATTGCAAGGTACTTCAGCTCTGATTACATTTTCATGGGGAAAAGGTTGGCCTTGTTCAAGATCGGCCAGCAATTCATCAGGTGAAATAACTTGTTGATTGAAAGCCATAAGGGTGGGTGGCTGCTGAGTGGCGGTCTAATTGAAGCAGTCATTAATTGATTAGAAAATGGCAGCAGCTGATGCACCACGGGTAGGAAAAGTATTAATCAGTCCCCCAGGAGCTGGTAAAGTGATTGACAGGTGAAACTACAAGTGCTAAGCTAATCACTTTTATGAGAAACGGAATTGTATTTTTCAAACCCACTTAAGCTCGCTAAATACATTTGTATATTGCTGAGCTGTCTATCATAAGCAATTTCATACTACCAGTATACTGCCATCACATTTTTTGTACATTCCTAAACAAGCTATATTAAGAAAATAGTGTATATTTTTTAATGCTGTTTAAGGGTGTTTTATTGTGCATTTGTAGTAGAAACTCTGGATGTCAGTTGTCTTGGAATTATTATTATTATTATTATTATTATTATTATTATTATTATTATTATTATTATTATTATTATTAGTTGTAGTTATAGTAGTAGTACACAGAGACCGTGACAGTATAGATAAGATTAAATATCTTGGAGTACATCTACCATAATTTAAATGTAATTTAAAATTGCATCTACTTCGCAATATTAGCTGGAGACCTATACCTAGTTAAAGACAAAGAAAATGAGTTGATATCAATTTCAGTGGTGGAATAATAAATGGTTTGTTGCCTGACACCATCAATTTTAAAGAATATGCAGTGCCCAATATAGACAATATGACACATTTTCCAATTTTTTGAATATAAATTGTGTAGATACAATGTTTTGAAAATAAGTTGTGTAGATACAATTTTTTGAAAATAAATTATGTAGATACTCAATATTTATGATTGGCAGTTTACCCTTCTTTATCAATCCAACAACTGACAAATACATTAAACAAATTATTGTGTGTATTACAGCATGTGGAGAAACATTACAGGAGTCAACTGGCAATTTCTCATCCCCTGGATTCCCTAATGGATACCCCTCTTACACTCACTGTGTTTGGAGAATCTCAGTTACCCCAGGAGAAAAGGTAATCCTTCCTTCATTTCTGGTATTTCAGAGATGCTTATTATGATCTGAAAAAAGATATATTGACTAAAGACATTTGTCTAAAGGTTATCAAATACAGATATTTTTATGAATATATGGATTATTGATTAGTTTACCATTAGTTATTTACTTATGGTTTGCAAGTGAACAATAATGCAAGGATCACTTTAATCTTTTGCATGGATCTAAGGGAGTATGGATGATATTGTCTAATTGTCTAATCTGCATATCTGCAGTACAACAATGGGGGTAGGGGCAAGGTTTGGAGAAACCAACCCTTTATCACCAGGGGTTCTGCAAGCAGACACTAGGAAGGAAAATAGAAAAAAATAAAAGGTTGCAGATTGTAGTCAATCAAAATAGGCTACAAAAAATGGTAGTTTCATGGAACACATTTTTTTTCAAAACGTCTTGTCAGAATTTGCACATACTCTTTTTATTTATATATATGCTCTGAGCTCACTCTTAAACTCAGGGGAGACGTTTAAGGAGGACAGAGATGTTTTAAACTCCTGTAAGTGTTTTTTGTTCGTGCAATGGGTGTGCCATATGTCAAGACAACTTTTTAATAATCAAGTAGTGCTCTTTTCGGTTTATTAAATGCTTTAAAAATTTGATTGGTTGGTTGCGCAGACCACCATAAATCCCAAGTAATAAGCAATCTGGGCGATCCAGTGCCTTTACAGGTTTAACAGCATTCATAATTCACTACAGTAATAAAATATGATTATCATATGCTTAGCCTTCAGGCCATAAAATGCAAAAAGCTAGAGCACCCACAGCTACGTTCTAGAACATTCAATATACCACTCTTTTAAGACTAAAATATAATTTATATACCTTATAGCAATGCATCCAATATAAAAGATATATAAATTTAAATATATGCTTACCTTCCAGTATATGGAAGTGTATTGTAGGATATATGAAAAATAAGAACTGTCTTCAAAGGGCAGAGACTTCTGAATACTACCAAACAGCAGTCATTTTTCAGAGACCCTCAGAGCATGGACCATGTCAGCTTGCAAGATCAAGTTCAATGGTATCGAATGGGGTCTTGCTCTGGACTTATATAAGATTTCCCCTCCACTGAATACATCAGGAGTCCCAATTAAATCTGATCATCAATCTGCCTTGACAGTTCTTATCTTTGAGTTCACGGGGCAGGAGCCGGGGCTGTGAGAGGAATGGAGTGTTTTTTGCAACTTAGGATTGGAGGCTCAGCCTCTAGACAAGGGAGAGAGAAAAGGACGGGCCGGACTCCAACCGAGAGAGCCTTCTCTATGGAGTCGAGACTAGCCCTAATGGCCTCCGGGCCCCTGAAAAGACAGAGTCCTCTGACTTCTCGGAGAGTCGTTATAGGCTCGGCCTCGCGACTGGGTCCCAGTTAGCGACCGGGTTCAACCCTCAGAGGACAGAACGGCTCATACGAAGTCTTCACGTAACGAAGAGAATCTTAAAGAACACAAATAATTGTTAGTTATGGGACTCGAGCACAAGAGTAAGAGGGCCACGTCCCAGGACAGTAAATTTGGAAGGAAGACAGAGGCAGAAGGCAAGCTATAGCGCATGAGTTGCAAAAGAATAGTGTGGCCGGTGGCCCCCTCTGACCACACAAAGAACTTGCAGAGTTACTGGAACTCCAGGTCAGAGAAGTGAGACTCACTGTCCCCCCAAAAGATGTACCACCGACTCTGAACCCGCACCTGTGAAGACAAACAAAGACTGCGTGCCAATGTATAACATAAAAGCAAGAAGAGACAAACAATGACAAAGATAAACAATGACAAACAAAATAACTAAAAATATATGGTTAGTGGAACAAGCTATGTGTTAGCCATCCTGGCTGTGCCTACTGAAGTGGCTGTGCCAGTCCTGAAGGAGTGTGTGGTGTAGAATAGGGGAGAAAGACCTGCTCTGGTGACGAGAGTGGAGAGGTGGGAAGAGAACCGGGTGGGAAGAGAACCAGTGTCTGGTAATGATGCTTTTGGAGCAATTATAGGAAGTCTGGACGAAGATGCAGGGGGGTTCACGGTGATTCCTCGTGTGTCAGGCGTACTGCTGGGATGAATGCATTATTGTAGATGCTTGGAAGATGGCAAGCTTGGATGATGAAATTGTGGGAAACTGATATCCAAACAATTAAAGATGAGCTGCTGGAACTTCATTCGTTGATTGTTCCAGTGTTGCAGCAAGGTGTACCACATTCTGATGTCTAGAGAGATGAGATGCTGACCATCCTATGTGTTAGTTAATACAGGATCAATCAGCGGTTTGCTACTATCATGTCTGCTTGGAATGGAAAAGGTAAACTCACATTCACAGATTTCCACTCTCATATCACGTCTCACCATGTATTAATGTTTGTAGTATCTGAGAGGATGCGCGGAAATATTAGATGAGAATTAGCATTAGCCTGACTGCGTATATGGCTGCCACGATCCGAGTATTGGAGGAAAGCTGGAGTGTTGGAAGCTCTGGAGGAGGGTTTCTTGCTTCTGAAAGATATTTTTGCAGTTGAGGCGAGAGCGAGAAAGCACGATATGAATGTTCTGCCTTCAGAATAATGTGAATTGCGAAATTAAAGTGGCCGAGGGGAGATAGCGGTTTGCGTTTAGAGATTGATTTTGATACTTGGAAGTTGTTAATGAGCTGACAAATGCATTCCAGAATTGTCGAGTGGGAGGCTGGCTTCGGATTTGACAGTGTCCCAGATGATTCCGAGGAATTCTAGTTGGACTGATGGTTTATCTTGAGAGTGGGATGCCTACTGAAGAAAACAGGGATCGCCAATTAAAGATAAGAACATAAGAACATAAGAAAGTTTACAAATGAGAGGAGGCCATTCGGCCTGTCTTGCTTGTTTGGTTGTTAAGAACATAAGAACATAAGAACATAAGAACATAAAAAAGTTTACAAACGAGAGGAGGCCATTCAGCCCATCTTGCTCGTTTGGTTGTTAGTAGCTTATTGATCCCAAAATCTCATCAAGCAGCTTCTTGAAGGATCCCAGCTGATCCCAGCTTCAACAACATTACTGGGGAGTTGCTTCAAGACCCTCACAATTCTCTGTGTAAAAAAGTGCCTCCTATTTTCTGTTCTGAATGCCCCTTTATCTAATCTCCATTTGTGACTCCTGGTCCTTGTTTCTTTTTCAGGTCAAAAAGTCCCTGGGTCGATATTGTCAATACCTTTTAGGATTTTGAATGCTTGAATCAGATCACTGTGTAGTCTTCTTTGTTCAAGACTGAATAGATTCAATTCTTTTAGCCTGTCTACATACGACATGCCTTGTAAACCCGGGATAATTCTGGTTGCTCTTCTTTGCACTCTTTCTAGAGCAGCAATATCCTTTTTGTATCCTTTTGAGAAAGTACTGTTTCTCCTCTATACAGTACTTTCTGTTTTCTACATGTTAACCACTCCCTAATCCATGTGCATGCATTTCCTTGAATCCCTACTGCGTTCAGTTTGAGAATTAATCTTTTATGCGGGGCTTTGTCAAAAGCTTTCTGGAAATCTAAATAAACCATGTCATATGCTTTGCAATTATCCATTGTCGATGTTGCATCCTTAGGTTAGTTAGACACGGTCTCCCTTTACTAAAACCATGCTGACTGTCTCCCAGGATATTGTTACCATATAGGTAATTTTCCATTTTGGATCTTATTATAGTTTACAGAAGTTTACATATAATAGAAGTCAGGCTTATTAGTCTGTAGTTACCTGGTTCGGTTTTGTCTCCCTTTTTGTGGATCGGTATTACGTTTGCAATTCTCCAGTCTGTCGGTAAAACCCCTGTGTCAAGAGACTGCTGCATGATCTTGGTTAGCGGTTTGTAAATAACTTCTTTCATTTCTTTGAGTACTATTGGGAGGATCTCATCCGGCCTAGGGGATTTGTTTATTTTAGGAGCTCCTTGTCCCTTTAACACTTCTGCCTCTGTTATGCTAAAGTTATTTAAAACTGGATAGGAACAGGTCGACATGTGGGGCATGTTGTCCGTATCCTCCTTTGTAAAAACTCGTGAAATGTAATCATTAAATATTTTTGCTATTTTTTTTTCTTCGTCTATGATTTTGCCATTTTTATCTCTTAGACATTAACCTCCTCTTTGAATGTTTTCTTGCTGTTATAATATTGGAAAAACATTTTGGAATTGGTTTTAGCCCCCTTAGCAATGTTCATTTCTATCTCTCTCTTGGCCTTTCTAACTTCCTTTTTGACTTGTGTTTCCAGTTCCAATTACTCTTTCTGTGTACTTTGTTCTTGGTCCCTTTTAAACACTCTGTAAAGTTCCTTTTTTCTCTGAATATTTGTAATGGGATGTAATTGTTTTGCCCCTCTAGCACTACATTTTTTTCCATGGATGTTTTCTCTATTTTACTCCAATCTACTTCTGTTAGCCTCTGTTTCATTCCTTCATAGTTTGCCATCTGCCTCTCGGGGCAGAAAGATCGATGATTATGCGCTTTTCTCGATATTTTGCGGGTTGCCTTCGGTTCAACGGGGAGAGGGCGTGACGTCGGATGGTGGCTGCTGATTGGGAGCCTGAAGCAGATGCTGTAACCAGGTTGTACTCTGGAATGCTGATAGTTGGGGGCAGGGCCAGACCTGCCTGGGATGGGGTGAGCAATGGAGCCGCTGAAACAGAAGATGTAATGAAGGAGGGGGTGGAGATTGGCATGAGATGCAATGGTGTTGGAGCGATTGTCTAAGCCATTTAAACAAGTGCTGCCAAGCGTTGCTGGTGTTGCTGAGCGAGCAGGGGTGGGGTGGCGAGTGAAATTCGGCTTTTCTGGGGTAAAATCGAAATTATGAAAATATCTTTAGTTCAGTAGAAGTGAAAACTGGAAGTGTACAGGATGGGAAAGTCCAGTAAAATAGCAGTGTGAAGCCTGTTTCCAAAAATTAAACTTAAACAGAAACAACAAATCAGCTGTTTCTTAGTACTTGGAAGCAGTCTAAATCAGAATTGTACTTGAAAATGTTCCCGTTTAGAAAAATAAAATGAGCTTGGAAAATAACCCTTAATGTTGCACAAATATCAAAAGAAGATACCATATGTGTTCACTGGACTACAGGTGCTTGCTGTGGACAATTGAGGGCGGCTGATGTCCGGTTGTATATATATATAAAATTCTACAATATTCCCTTAAACCAGTGGTTCTCAAACTTTCTCATAGTGAGCCTCCCTGAGCTATGAAAAAAATAACTGCGCCTCCCCAGTTTACTAAAACAATATATCAAACTGAAAATCCTATATGTTGCAAAAAAATAAATAACAAAGTAGAAGGGATTTGATCAATATAGAGCAGTATGAGTTTCAGAAGTATTAATTCAAAAGCAGTACAAGTGGAAGTAGCTAAAATCTTTTTTTTTGTCCTGTTAACTTTCTTATCTTAGTGGGTTTTAATGTAACTTCAAAATTGCTGCTTTTGTATTATTATGTGTATACTGTTGTTTAAATCTGTTATTTAAATGGTCTGATTGTTGCAGTTGTATGTGTGACATGCTATACAACTGTAGTGTGGTTTGTTCTTTTTTTCTGCTATGTACTGTACAGTGCTTTGTGATACTTTTGTATAAAAAGCGCTATATAAATGCAATAAATAAATAAAGAAATAAACTCATTGCGCTTCCTGTGAAAAAACTTTACAGGTTTAGATACTAAGGTAGGGTTGGCATGTTTCGAGATGCCGGCGTAGCTTGCAGGGCCACATACTGTGGGTTGCTTGTATTTCGCCGCACATTTGAGGCCTCGGTGCACCGCTAGACCCGCTCCATGTAAAACCCAATTTTAAATATGCTTCATCATATTTTCGGCTTCTGCGTTTTGCTGGAACCTCTGCTGCTGCCCTCACTTCGGTTTGTGTTGTACGTTTCTCTCCCTTTGTCACAAAACGATCCATTTCTCATTGAAGCCGTTCTCACTGTAAGTGCGCTGCTGATACTGTTTCTAAGTGTACTTGGGGTGGGGAGGGGGGAACCACGCAATGTATGTGTGACCAGGGCTGCCGAGAGCCGTCATGGGCCCCGGGGAAGGATTGGTATGTCCCGCTGCCGCCGCCCCCCCCCCCCTCCCTCCGTGGTACTACATTCATCCAACTTTGTAGTATACTGTAGTCTAAACCAAGCTTCTAAACCAAGCAATTATACTTGCAATCTTAGCAGTGTCTGAGGAAACTGTCAACTACGTGTAGAAGTTTAACTATCTCAATTAAAATCTGCAGCAGGATGGTTTACTCGTTCTCAAAGTAGTTATGTTTAAGTAATTTACAGTATTCATACTTTTTTTTAGGTAAGTGAATAAATATTTTTTTTGGGTACATACTCCACGTGTAATAGACATTAATTGGAAGCTTACTTAACATCAAATAACATACGTTTTTAGCATAAACTACATTTTAATGGTGTTGCTATACACTATTTTATTTATCCCATGCCAAAAATAAACCACTCATCTCTGCTCTTAACTAATAGCCTGTATTGGTAAATATATTTGTATTTTAAGCAGTATAATGGATCATTCTCTAATTGTATTTACCACCAGCTGAAGAAAGTACTTTATTTATTTTACACGATACAATTTTTCTAACAAACTGCTGCAACAGGTTGTTTTGAGCAAATTATAGATCTTAATAATAGAATAATTCATATTGTGGTATATATTGTGCAACTTTAGGGTTCTTTTAGTTTTTAAAAGTCTTTTAAAAA
Organism: Acipenser oxyrinchus oxyrinchus; assembly: GCA_030684275.1. Taxonomy (NCBI): domain Eukaryota; kingdom Metazoa; phylum Chordata; class Actinopteri; order Acipenseriformes; family Acipenseridae; genus Acipenser; species Acipenser oxyrinchus. The sequence continues at coordinate 33,742,432 of CM060247.1, forward strand.
AAAATACATAAAATTGCTATGCCTTTTTTTCAGCTTTTTGGTGTAGTAAAATATGAAATGCGAAAGATCAAATCATTGTGTGAAAGGAAGTGTTTGACAGCGCCTGGATACACAATCATTACACAACAGAAGCACATCAGCTCGGTGTGCAGTACGGGAGTTTTTCTTTTTAACGTGGTGGTGGGAACGCAAAGGGTCTTGTGCAGGGCTAGTTGTTTTAAAATATTTTATATATATTAAAAAAAAAAAAATTCCCCCTTCATCAGGGGCCCCCTTCGAGGCGTTGGGCCCCTTGAGCGTTGGGCCCGGGAAATGTCCCGTCCTCCCTCCCTCTCGGTGGGCCTGCGTGTGACGTATCACAGTTGCTAATGAACATTAGCACGTTAAACAAAAGCTTTTTGCTTTATTTTATTTTAGTTATTTTTAAATATAATACATTTAAAATATATAATAATTTGTAATTTTTTTTCAAATCATCCAACCTCTCCAAAAAAAAAAAAAGGACCCACAGCTCACACCTCCCATGACACCTTGCCACACCTCCCTTGGGAGGCGCGCCCCATAGTTTGAGAACCTCTGCCTTAAACCAATACAAAGTATATTTAACATTATCTCAAATATGTTTTAAAGTTGTTTATAGCATTGTCAATGTCAAGCAGATCAACTCCTCTGTTATAATATACTTTTAATATGTTCTTTCAACAGTTTAACTTAAAATGATTTTATAACATGTATTTCTAATTCAGATATTTCAATATAGCAATCTCTTTTATAAATTGTAATTTTATTTTACTCCATTGATATACACAGAAAGCAACAGGTTCATTTTTAATTAGGCACTTGATGGGCAGCAAATGCAACCTTGAATATTAAAACTTAGTGGACTGCTCATACATTTACTTAACATTATTATATTAGGTTTCTTATTTATTTAAATACTTTTGTTTTTTCTTACGATAATCGAACCTAGTTTGATTGCTTCTGGCATATTAACTCTGTTCCATAGAGTTTGTCATTCTGCTCTCGCTGGATCAGAATGTTTTAAGGCTCTGAATCTAATTTAAAAAATGCTTTTGCCTGACAAGGGAGGTTTGGAACTTTCAGCAGGCCGGCCTGACCTTCAATGCAATGAACTTCTTCACACAGATCTGCTAATAATATTTTCTACTGGTTTTATATTCTTTAAAACACATTATTACATTCTCTACCCATCTCTACATCTCATTCCCATCATCAGTGTGCAAACACATTTCAACTGAATCTGGGTCCATCAAAGAACCACACACCCTTGCAACCAAGGCCTTCCATGCAAAAGGATCTAATGACTTATAGCACAAAAGGGACGTGCCAGAACCGTCTGTGACAATCTAAAGACAAAAGCAAACTGGTATTTGCATTGCAAAGTTTGGCAGGCACTAAACACTAAAAACAAAAACAAAAAATGAAACTCTGTTTATTGATTTTTCTTGGTTTTCTCAAAAAATGCAAAAATAATATAAAAGACTAAAACATTGCCTTGAGACAGATAGCCAGATCAGAACAAAACACAAACACAATAATAATAACAACAACACAATGATACTCCCTAAATGATTGTCTATAAGGATTGTCTTGTGCAGTTTTGGCAAAATTGCCAGGACTATGCTTAGTGCAACATATGTGATTTAAAAACCTTGTTATGAAACAAAATGTTTCATCAAGCCTAATTGACAAATAAACCCCTTTCCTTATCCAAGCAAATTTCCTTACAGAAAGTCGTTGCAACAGTCACTTATCAATAACCATTTTGGCCGTGAGTCTTGCAGTATGGCAGAGAAGCATAAAGCTATGCATTCTGTGTGACCCTCTGCTGTCCCAGGAAGAGCCAAACCAATGCATTATTTGCATTCAGCCTTCAGTGGCACAGCAGAATGTGCTTACATAGCCAATATTTTCTGAATCTTGCTGACACACATCCATTGATTGTCCTCTCCAGGGAGACTGGGCCATCCTGTCCCCTTGAACTGCAGGCTGCCTCGTCCCTTTGGCTCCAGAATTCTGCAGTGTTGCAGAAGACTCCTTTTCAAAGCCTGTCCGTCTCCAATAACCCAGCAATTACTCTTTCTTTGATATTTTGCTACTGATAATCAGCGTTTTCTTTTGGTCTTATAGTTAGTGTGAGCAGCCCACCTGCCGAGGCTAGGGACAGTAAGATTAATGGTAAAATGCAGTCTCTTATTTATTATTATAATTTTCGAACACACACACGCACACACACACACACACACATATATATATATATATATATATATATATATATATATATATATATATATATATATATATACATTTAAAGGCAGACGATCATGCCTGGGGTCTTTGTAATTGAAGCCCAGCGTGGTGCTCTGTGTGCAATCAGCTTATCACTTGATTACGAGAGTACTGTAAAAAGACCCCTCCCCCTTTTGAAATAACCTCCTTCAACATACAGGGTAATCAGGAATTAAAGATCACATATACACTTCTCTCTCATAACCTAACTAAGTTTAAGAAAAAAGGACTTCACTATTTGGTGGGTTATTCAAGTTCAACTCACTTACTGTAACCGGATGAAAAAAAAAGTACTAGAAAAGAAATAACTATACCATATGCAATGTTTTAAAGTGAATTCACGTGTTTAACAGTTGGCCTGTACATGCCAACAGAAACAGAACAGTTAATTTTGTTTCCCTGTACTGAGAATTTAAAATTAAACATCTCTGAGGAGTTCAAATATGTGAAGTGGCGTCTCAGGCATCTTTTTCTTTTATATTTCCATTTGAAGGTTTTCAACAACAAATCTTGGAAATCCGAACTTGCATGAATTTTACACATTCAGCTGTTAACTGTGTAACAGCTGCAGGTAATAATGAACATATTAGCCTCCTAAAATCAACAGATTAAATACACACCTTCTGGCTGATACATTTAACATTTAGAATAAAATAATAAAAGTATGAAGCAACCAGCTTCATACCCAAATAATATATTTTAAAGCTACGAATGGAAAAAAGTACTGTCTCATCAAATAATACCTCTAGGATTTAAAATGGTGTATGCGCCTGAAAGATACAATTGTTTCATTTCCTTAGTCACAGGCCAAACTGCGTAAACATACCTCACTGTTAGTTTCTGATGTTTTTACACAATTCATTGTCTTTACCCTTGCAAATTGTTCCAGAGGGATTTTTTGGCTACTGAAGAAAAAATTGCAATGTTTAAATGCATGGCCAAAAACGTCACAAAATAATTTCAGTATTTGTATTGCCAAAGACAGACCTAAAAGGCTACAAGATCGCTGGGGTGGAGCTGGGGTTGGAGATGTTATTTGTTGTGGCATTGACGCTGATGCTATTACTTCTACTGTATGTGTGATTTAGTTTGCAGTCCTGAGGTTGAAAGTGTGAAGCAATTGTTTGGAAACATCGACTGTAAATGTAGTAAGACTGGTGTTAAAACTCTCATTTTTTCTTGCCATATGTTACAATGAAATAACTGTTTTAGAAAATGCTGTTTGAACAGATCTGGTGACAGAAGTAATCTATGTGTTCAGTACAGGTATTCTCACACTGCCTAGTTAACAGTCATCATATGACTCGACTCAAGTCCCTGCAAGAAGATTCGACTCGACTCGAGTCTCTGCTCAAAAGATTTGACTCGACTCGTGTCTCTGCTCAAAAGATTCGACTCGACTCGAGTCTCTGCTCAAAAGATTCGACTCGACTCGAGTCTCTGCTCAAAAGATTCCACTCGACTCGAGTCTCTGCTCAAAAGATTCCACTCGACTTGAGTCCTGGCCCAGAAGTCTCCACTTGACTTGAGTCATAGTCTTTATGATAAGATAAATGACACATTCAGTTTAGTTTTCAATAACCGCAGCATGTGACAACATAGAGGCAGAGAGAAGAGCGTCAACGGCATGGAAGGTAAATCTAGAGTACCTGCCTCGTCAAATTCACATGAACTGTGGAGTAGACAGGGAGAAATAAGCAGTCGGCATCCTGCCAACACTGAGAAATGCCAAAATAAAATAAACTGTGTCTAAAATAACTTAAATAGTTTTTGGTTATTTTTTATTATTTCTTACCAATCAATACTTATTTGGTGGGTCAATCAACAGATATTTATTAACATAAGCTTAAAACTTAAATGCGGTAGAAACATTTTTGAAATCTGGCTGGCTGTGAGTACATTCGTATATCAGTGATATTGGGTTTGAGTGACATATTCACAGCCAGTGACATTGGTACATAATATGTCCCAATCACTTATCCAAATTAAAACAAAGGTCGAAGTTAATAACAGGATTTTCCATTTTGCTGTTTTTATTTAGAGCATTTTATTTTTAACATACCAATCATGCTATGCACGGGATGACATTTATACACAAGATAAGAGGTATAGGAATGTTTGGAAATGCTGTTCTGTGATTGGCTGATTTCTCATATGTGATTTATAATATGTTTAAAAAAAATGCTTTAGAAAGCAAAAAGTAACTGGCAAAAAAGCCAAATTTTGCTAAAATTGTAAACTGTTTTTAAAATCCAAACTACCACTTGCGAATCCAAACTCATGTACAAGCTTATAAGCTTAAAAAAAAAAAAAGTTGTGTGCACGAAATTTAACGTAACAATGCACTGTACAAGAAATGAACACGCCAACAACTTTCTGGAGCTTTAATAATTGTATTTTTATTTTTCCCTTAGCCTAGAGCCACTTGCCAGATTGGGGGGAAACCAAAGCCATGGGGGGAAAAATGGGGAAATGTTGCATGTGGGGAAACGTGGGAAATATTTTTCAAATTGGGGGCTTCAGCTAAAAATGGGGGATTTTATGTCCTCTGTCGTGAGCTCCTTAGTACTTTCCCATAGTGTTCTCATGATCTTTTAAAAATATTAACCCTACCTTATGACAGTGATGGCTTACTGCAATAGCCAATAGTACACACCTTTTACAATAAGTCCTGCCTTACACTTGACTCCTCCACCATCCACACACACTCACTCCTCCACTGCATTGAATATAGTAGATAGGTAACATGTAGATTTTGTATGACTTCTCTTGATTTACAGAAAATATTTTCATTGAAATTCTGTGCTACGCTATGTAGCATTATTATTATTATTATTATTATTATTATTATTATTATTATTATTATTATTATTATTATACATTAATTGTGGTAGAGAAGCATTGAGATTTAAAAGATTAACAAATCAACAAACAAACATATAGCAGTTCATTTAAAAAAAACAAAAAAACTACTGCATTTATGGTTTAGTTAAATTTAACAATGCCTGATAAATAACAATACAGTTTATTCAATAATCTAAAAACATTGACAAAGTACACAAAATATACAGGAGTCATTAACACTTTAATCATCCTTGTCTATTCCTTCTCAAGGTTGTCAGTCAGTGAAGGCAGTGAAGTCAAGGTTGTCAGACAGTGAAGATAGGAAGCCTGGATGTTAAATATTTCAGCCAACCACACATACACTCCAGAAATTCACAAGCCACATTTACAACATTTCTAGCAGCGAGGACTAGAAAACTGATGCCTAATATTTTAATTAATTACAGCAACACCTGGATTATTTTTGAATCCTAGGGCAGTAAATACACGCAACAGGTATTGTGTAAATGGGGGGAAAAGTCTGAAAATGGGGGGAAATTGGTTCACCAATAGGGGGATTTTATGAGTAGCATCTGGCAACCCTGCCACTGACACTATATCACACGGTACAGATGATCAATGAAGCTGTTGCACAGTCATCTTTGTTTTCCAGAATTCCCAAATTGAGTTAATCAGATCTAGACATTTGATTAATTTAATACATCAAGATTTGCATCCTGGATAGATGTTTTAGAGTTAGTTTGATTAAAAATGTTTTGCTTTTTTAATGAATACATTCATAAAAACAAAAATGGGCAGACCGGACCACAGCAGCATGATTTTGGCAATAGGCACAATCAACATTGTCAGATGAAAGGAGGTTGAGGACAGAACTGTATTGTTTGCAATGAATTTTTAAGAAGTGGCCTGTGGATTTTGTCATAGTGGGTGAACAGATCAATTATTACACCAGTGAAAAAAAGAAAGAAAAATTGTTCGTTTTTGCTGCTGGGGTATTTTGCATGTGTTTATGAAACAGCAGCTACAATACCTTTTATGTTAGTCAAAATACAATTGACTTCTTAGTATTTGTGTACATTTGCACATTTAAACTACATTAATGATTTTATTTTGACAAACTACTGGAATTTTATTGTGCTAAATATAGGTGATTAAAGGTTTATGATGCAATGTGTTCTTTGTGAATTATTTTTGCTATTTTTTTTAAGCACATTAGTAAACAACTATTTTTTTATCTGAAAAAAAAGGAAATTACTTTCCGGTATTTTGTAACACGCATTATTATGCTAAACTCTTAAGCCTTTCAAGATGCATTTCTTTCTGTAATATTAAGCAAATTAGGTTCAGTTTATTGATTTTGAACTGGAGCATACATGTACGAGTATGCAATGGTTTTAAAACTCTGATTTCACCTAAGTTGCATTACTTGGACTGTTTTCCTTGTAGCTGCTATGTTTTAAGCTTAGAAGCAAGATCTCTACATCACATATCCAATTAAATGCCACCAAATTCCCTTTCATGTGGTTCAGGTATCGAGCTTGGCATGTCAAAGACTCGACTCGAGCTCTGCATGTCAAAGACTCGACTCGACTCGACTCGAGCTCGGCATGTCAAAGACTCGACTCGACTCGAGCTCGAGCTCGGCATGTCAAAGACTCGAGCTCGGCATGTCAAAGACTCGAGCTCGGCATGTCAAAGACTCGAGCTCGGCATTTCAAAGACTTGACTTGAGCGCGGCATGCCAAAGACTCGACTCGAGCCCGGCATGTCAAAGACTCGACTCGACTTGAGCTCGGCATGTCAACGACACGAGTCGACTCCAGCTCGGCATGTCAAAGTCTCGACTCGAGCTCGGCATGCCAAAGACTCGACTCGACTCGAGCTCGGCATGCCAAAGACTCGACTCGACTCGAGCTCGGCATGTCAAAGACTCGACTCGACTCGAGCTCGGCATGTCAAAGACTCGACTCGACTCGAGCTCGGCATGTCAAAGACTCGACTCGACTCGAGCTCGGCATGTCAAAGACTCGACTCGACTCGAGCTCGGCATGTCAAAGACTCGACTCGACTCGAGCTCGGCATGTCAAAGACTCGACTCGACTCGAGCCCGGCATGTCAAAGACTCGACTCGAGCTCGGCATGCCAAAGACTCGACTCGACTCGAGCTCGGCATGTCAAAGACTCGACTCGACTCGAGCTCGGCATGTCAAAGACTCGACTCGACTCGAGCTCGGCATGTCAAAGACTCGACTCGACTCGAGCTCGGCATGTCAAAGACTCGACTCGACTCGAGCTCGGCATGTCAAAGACTCGACTCGAGCTCGGCATGTCAAAGACTCGACTCGACTCGAGCTCGGCATGTCAAAGACTCGACTCGACTCGAGCTCGGCATGTCAAAGACTCGACTCGACTCGAGCTCGGCATGTCAAAGACTCGACTCGACTCGAGCTCGGCATGTCAAAGACTCGACTTGAGCTCGGCATGCCAAAGACTCGACTCGACTCGAGCTCGGCATGTCAAAGACTCGACTCGACTCGAGCTTGACATGTCAAAGACTCGACTTGAGCTCGGCATGCCAAAGACTCGACTCGACTCGAGCTCGGCATGTCAAAGACTCGAGTCGACTCCAGCTCGGCATGTCAAAGACTCGACTCGACTCCAGCTCGGCATGTCAAAGTCTCGACTCGAGCTCGGCATGCCAAAGACTCGACTCAACTCGACTCGAGCTCGGCATGCCAAAGACTCGACTCGACTCGAGCTCGGCATGTCAAAGACTCGACTCGAGCTCGGCATGTCAAAGACTCGACTCGACTCGAGCTCGGCATGTCAAAGACTCGACTCGACTCGAGCTCGGCATGTCAAAGTCTCGACTCGAGCTCGGCATGCCAAAGACTCGACTCAACTCGACTCGAGCTCGGCATGCCAAAGACTCGACTCGACTCGAGCTCGGCATGTCAAAGACTCGACTCCACTCGAGCTCGGCGTGTCAAAGACTCGACTCGACCCGACTCGAGCTCGGCATACCAAAGACTCAACTCGAGCTCGGCATGTCAAAGACTAAACTCGACTCGAGCTCGGCATGTCAAAGTCTCGACTCGAGCTCGGCATGCCAAAGACTCGACTCGACTCGAGCTCGGCATGCCAAAGACTCGACTCGAGCTCGGCATGTCAAAGACTCTACTTGACTTGACTCAAGCTTGGCATGTCAAAGACTTGACTCGACTCAAGCTCGGCATGTCAAAGACTCGACTCGACTCGAGCTCGGCATGTCAAAGACTCGACTCGACTCGACTCAAGTCTTGCTTCCCGGTGACTCGACTCAACTTGAGTCCCAATTTCTGTGACTCGATTACAACACTGGTACCAATTGAAGGGCTTTTTTTCATGATAGCTGAAAATCTACTTCCTTGTTCAGAATAATACTGAATATTCAGTGAAGATGGAGTGGCAAATTTCAACTCATAGTCTGTCCTATGTGTTTCCTTTATTTAATTGTAACACTGACCACCGATGTTAGGAATAAAAGACAAAAAACTTTGCAACACATATCGATTTAAACATTTACATTTCTTTTTTAAATATGAGGTTATGTTTTAGCCTGTGGAGTGTGTTCTTGAACAGCAGCACATAAAATAAAAGTTCTTTGAACTTTTCACTGGATGCAAATTCCTTCCTATTTATGTACCTACTATATCCCACTGAGATGCCACATCTCTTTACAGTAGGAGGTCCTAATGTAGCTGTATGAAGGGGAAGTAAGTATTGTAAATAAAACACACACAAAGAAAATGTATTTATTTGTCTATATCTATTTGTGTTCCAGATTGTCCTGAACTTTACAACAATGGATCTTTACAAAAGCAGTTTGTGCTGGTATGACTACATAGAAGTCAGAGATGGCTACTGGAGGAAAGCACCCTTACTTGGTAATAAATCATTTTTTAAAATTGTGCATTTGCACCAACTTACATATCCTAGAAGGTTTTGTAACTACAGTATCCCTAACTGTTACATATAAAACATGCTTTGCAGTTTTACAATTATGTTGAATTATGTTTAGGTTTATTGTTTTACTAAATGATATGGATCTGTAACATTTGTTTCTTTATTACCGTCAAGGAAAATGCTTCAGTTACTTCATTGAAACATTATCAGACATCAGTTAGGTAGCTGGGTAGCATACATGACTTTTTGAAAATCCCCTCTTATCGTATTCAAATTTACATCTACAAATTGTGAAAAACTACAATGTGTAAACTTAGTTAGTTAGAAGTAGTTTGAGAACCAAGCCCTATATGAATTGAGGCTCCTTGACTTGTCTGAAATAGGTTATTTTCTAACTTAGAAGCCTATGACTTACAAGCTAAAGAGGGCATGAAATTCAAAATGAGAACCACTTAAAAAAATGCTGTGATATTGTTGAGGACCCCTTTAAATATACTACTCAGTCCCTCACCATGAAACACTTTGTTGTAAACAAAGAGAAGGTGATGTATGTGGCTTGAGCTCAAGTAAGGTCAACGTAAACGGGAACACATATTGTTTCTTTCTTCTTATAAAAGGTGATTTATTTAGTATGTCCTTAAATGCCATGTTCGTTTCATTTGTTGCCATGAGGACCACATTTTATTTCCTCACAGTAGTTAATTTGAATCTACAATTACTTCCATTTTTTAAACGAGTAAAGAGAAGTTCCCACATGTCAGTGTCTAACATATTCGATCTCCACTGACAAAAAAAAAAAAAAAAAGTAAGCAGCCTTTGTCTTTTACAGGTAGATTCTGTGGGGACAAAGTCCTGGAGGTTCTGACATCTACAGAGAGTCGGATGTGGATAGAGTTCCGCAGTAGCAGTAACTGGGTGGGGAAAGGCTTTGCTGCTGTCTATGAAGGTATTCTAAGATGATATATTATGCAGTCATTAAATAAAGCAATAAAGAATGACAGTATGCTCACTATAAGGAAAAATAGAATTAATAATCATTCAGTGAATATCAAACACAAATCTAATTGCAGGTTTATACATGTCATTACCTGTAGTGGGTCTTCTTCACATCATTTACCTAGTTGTAGAGGAAATACAGTCAACATATTTTAAAGAGGACAGTCCTCAAAATCTTTGGATTTTAATGGGAACTATACAGTTTACAAAAAATATATTTTCTGGTCCTTGGGTGTTCGTTATAAAGAGAGTTGACTGTAGAAAGTGTTACCCTCTGACTGCTATAAAATATCCTAAATACAGGGTCTTGGAGCAGAATGCTTTATTCAGTGCAGTGACTTCTGAACCAGGAAGCCTGCCAACCGGATTTAAGCCTCCTGACAACCATGTTCTAAATCAATTTTTTATCAGCCATCTGCGGAGGTGAGATCAGCAAAGACGCAGGCCAGATTCAATCCCCCAACTATCCAGATGACTACAGACCAATGAAGGACTGTGTATGGAAGATAACAGTGGCAGAAAACTACAATGTGGGATTAAGCTTTCAGGCTTTTGAGGTAAAAGCTTTGAATTATTCTCTTTTTCTAAGGCCTTAGGAGCACTGGATTATTATCAGTTGATTAATTTTTACTACTCCCCCCACCTCTATGGCTTACTTTTATCAGAGTACCACACACGTACAGAAGCACACACACACACTCACACATTTATTTTACAATATATTAAAATAAATGGGCCCTCTGCTTCTCTTTGCAACTTGCTGTAAAAGCAGAGCAGAGCCTGAGAAAAAGTTTCAAGGAAATCACTGGTGTTTTTGTGATATGTAATCTATGTCTGTTAGTTTTCTTGCTTCCCTAAATGGTCAGCAGTGGCAGAGTGAGCAATTAAAAAGCAGTACCTGTAAGTACAGCGTGAAACAATGGAAGATGACCATCTCAGCAACAGTAAGCTCATTGAGTGGCATAATCTGTAAATCAGATTACTGTGTATGTTTGTCTATTTAGAGTGTGTTCTAATTACTGAAAATCATTCTATTTTTGTTCTTGAATAAAGTGACAAATTAAAAAATAAAAGAGCCTCTTGTTTGTGTAGATAAGCCTTAATTCTATCAAAACCTAGGCAAAGCATAATCACTTCTTGTAAAGTTAGATAAAGTATTGCATTTTATGGTTTACTTTCTTCAGCCTGTATATTTTGAGGTATGTGTTTTTCTAGCACTATTAACCCCATGACCCGAACAACTTTAAACAAAAAATAATGATGCATTATAGCACATGAAATATGCCATGAATGAATCAATTTTACATATTTGCCATTAAATGCAAACACATTAAAATTGATCCTTCTAGCCTTTCCCCCCTCAGCAGTGACTTTTGGCATTATGGGGTACCAACTTACGAGGAATCAATTCACAAATTCATTTTGATTAGTCTGCAAAGCAGCTTAGTCGCAGATGACTGCCCTTTGCTTTTTTGCCACTGTATACGTCTGTTACTTCTTCCAAAGATGTTTCAATACAAAAAGTGGTTAAATGACACTAGCTGGCAAACTTTTGTCAAAATTATTGCTGTTGAAAATATGTTAAATTCACCATGTGTGTTTTTGAATGATTACTTTACTTAAAACAAATTAGAAACCCTAATACCAACCTTACAGAAAGTGCAGGACAGAACCGAAAGTAAAGTGAACAAATAACCCTTGTAGCTTTCACCGGCTTGTGACGCATAGGACTTCTTCAGTGTACACAGTGTAGCGGAATTCCAGGTTCAGTCTCAGTCTATCCAGTGAAACATTGGCAACATTCATAGGAAGCACACTGGCAACAAACCATCGTTTCATTCACACAAATGTAAGGATTTAGAAGAGGGCGGCCTGCAAGCAGAATATGAAATTCTAACCCCACAACTCAATTAGTACAGGTGCTGACACTTGTTAGTTTTGGAAGTTCTGTGATCTGTAAGACACTGTTTATGTTGGACAAGATCCCAGCCTTAAAACTGCTATGTAAATGTTTTCATATGTTAATAATGGAGAAAGCCACATGCTGGTGAAAGATAATATTGTTTTCATGATAAGATGATTAATGTTTTATTAAGTAAAAATATGAGTAGTATTAATATCTCTTATTATATGGTCTCTATAATAATACTGAATTGTTTCACAATAGAACAATATTGTCAATTTTCTGTCAACCTATAATTTTCTTTTCATTTTTTAACAGCAATAGACATGCAGCACTAGTAGTACAGTAACTCAATTTGTAAAGGATTTGAGAATCCAGCATTTGCAGGAGTTATTGAATAATACAAAGAATAGGGTACATTGGGATTATTATTAAAACCATGAGCAAGTATGAGAATGGAAAGAGTATGCCCTGATATTGATCTCTTGTATGTTCTGGCAGATCGAGAGACATGATAACTGTGCCTATGACTACCTGGAGGTGCGAGATGGGAACACAGAGAACAGCCCTCTGATTGGCCGTTTTTGTGGCTATGATAAACCAGAAGATATCCGATCTACCTCAAATATCTTATGGATGAAATTCATTTCGGATGGAACAGTCAATAAGGCTGGATTTGCTACAAACTTCTTCAAAGGTACAATCTTTATGAAATCAGACATTTTTGTTTTATCACTTTCTAGCAGGATAGCGTCAGGAAGGAGACTCAAAGACAAAAAAAACTGCAGTTTAAGCGCTGTTGCACATTTTTAGTAACCCTAAACCGGAAAAAATAAACAGGAACAAATAAACAGACACAAGGGCCAAAATAACAGGCTTAAACAAAACAATATTTACTACCGACTGTAGGTTGGGCATTCGCCTTCACTACAGACCTCCCAACACAGTATACACACAGTTCCAAAATCACCTACACACCAACCCACAAACAAAGCCTTTCCCCCTCCCTAAATACCATGTGGCTGGAGCCTAATTAACCATTAATCATTCAATTAAGACTCTAGCCACATTCTCACATGTATTATGGCAGGGAGGATTTTAACCCCCTCCCCACCAACCCTATATTCCCAACACACAGACATACACAATTTACATTTAGGACTTTCGCCCTGCCACACACTTCTTCCACAAAAAGATGCCCTTTTTTTTAAATGTATAGCTACGTTAATGCAAATAAATAAATACATAAATTTAAAGAACCACCAAGAAAATAAGCAAAAAAGAAATACAAAAATAAAAAAATAAGCAAAACATGCTTTTAATATGTCTATTGTTTATTGGTTTAATAACTACGAGGCTATTGTTTTAAACTGAAGGCCAGTACAATTGTGTGGGCGATCCTATTCAAACTTCAGTTTAATGTATTTAGAAGTATAACAAATGCAATATGTTTCAGAAACTATGGAAACCTTTGTGGCAGTAGCACATACATATATGGCAGCAGTGTGGAGTAGTGGTTAGGGCTCTGGACTCTTGACCGGAGGGTCGTGGTTTCAATCCCAGGAGGGGACACTGCTGCTGTACCCTTGAGCAAGGTACTTTACCTAGATTTGCTCCAGTAAAAACCCAGCTGTATAAATGGGTAATTGTATGTTAAAATAATGTGATATCTTGTAACAATTGTAAGTCGCCCTGGATAAGGGCGTCTGCTAAGAAATAAATAATAATAAAAAAAATAATATAAATCCCATAGATGTGTCTTGCTCAAATCTCTTATTTTAGGAAGATTATATACGTTGGTGAGGGAATCTTTATTTTTGTCAGAATTATCTTTGACTGCAACTGATGCTTAGTTGACAGTGCACTGTAGCTGCTATCTGATATAATGAAAATTAAGAACTAAAATCAGCTGGTTTGGTAGCAGTGTTTTTGATGGTGTCATTTGAACTTTAAGTTCAGTTTTTATTACTAGAAGGGCATTCAATCTACACAACTATCAAACTGTGATTCTGAAAAAAACCATAAATTACATTGCTGTTACTCTCTTAATGTTACAGTAAAACACAAATCACTATAAAAAAATAAAGTTGTATACACCAAGCATTATTTATTTCTTAATTTTAGGACACCTATTGTCTGGAATAAGCTATGTGAAAAAGGGTCAGTGTTTCCATAATGTTTGCTATACCACACTACTACTCCCACCTTAATCCCCCAAACTCCTTCACTCCAGACAACAGCTCTAATATATATACAAATAAAATGAATTATAACACAGCCTGGGGAACTAGGCAGGTCTGAATCCCAAAGCCTTGGGTTTGATACTGCCTTCTTGCAGCAAGTTATTAGAAAAAGGTAAGATAACAGATTTCTTCACAGTCAATGCTTATTGCTTTGTGCTTAGACAGTAACAGGAGAGGCTTAAGAGATAGATAAATAAATAAATAAATAAATAAAGTAGCAGTACCAAAAATTCTGGTCTGTGCAAAAGTCTCACAAAGTCTTAACTGTATGATTATGAATAACTTTTGCAAGGATTGTGCATTTAAAATATGTTATACACTTTACAAATCCAAAGTGCACAAATAATAATGACTTAATACAAGTTAGTAAATCTATTGAATAGTTGCTATTATAACTTTATAGGAGTACATTATTTATTATAACTGTAGTAAGGATGTACTGTTTTAACTTTGCTTTAGCTTTAGCATTGTTCAGAATGCTCCCACTCAGCAGTATTGATGATGTTTTAAGATCAACCTGGCCCTGCCCAAGGACTACTGTGGTCCCAATTAGGTAGCCTCATGGGTAACCTTTTAAGAATAATTTAATAGAAAAACATAAGGTTGCAGATAGTCCTAAAAAACATGTCACAGCTCTGGATTTCCAGTCAGTCACGCAGTTATGTACATGACCCTTTCATTGTTACTGTTACACAACCTCTCAGAGGTTCTTATAAATTAGAACTGCAGATGTCATCAGCTTTTGTTAGGAATGGCCGAATAAGACTTTTATTTTCTCAGTTGCAGGTCTTTAGTGTTTCTGAAGTGCGCCGCTCAGCAGAAATAAATCAACTCAGACAGTAATAATGGTGTACGCACAACTCCTTGCCCCCTAGGGTAACATCCATTTATTGTTTTACTGCCTCAGCTCAGGAAAGCGATGGTTCTTAATTAATGTGCTCTGATTCCTTCCCTTCTTCACAGAGGAAGATGAATGTGCCAAACCTGACAATGGAGGGTGCGAACAGCGATGTGTGAACACTCTGGGTAGCTACAAGTGTGCCTGCGATCCTGGCTATGAACTTGCTCCAGACAAGAAGAGTTGTGAAGGTAGAGTACACATTCAGAACTGTTTGCCGGTTCAATGAACACAACAAGGCTAATATATATTTTTGTTATTAACCTCATTCTAGTAAACGAATAGGGTGCTTCATTGAGAGTGGGCGTTTTCTTAAGTCATGCTTGAAGCACGCAGACAGCTGCCAAGACATGAACAGCTCCATATACTGTACTTCAAACTAAGTTAAACAGTATGCATTATATGTATGTTTTATATCATAACAAATGAAAGGAAGCTTTTAATATTGTATTTCCCCTGTCATGGAATTGCAGTTACAAACAACTAATGTGTATGACAGAACCTTTATCAACCCAGCTGTAAATGCTAACCTTGTGTAAAACCAAGAAAATCTTTCTTTCTGTAGTACGGTTGCAGAAACAAGCACCTCTAATCATGCTTGTGTTACAAGAATGCAGGCTTGGGTAGAAGAAGGTGAGGGGTTGCACTTAAATGTTTAAAAGCTAAAAGGGGTATACTTTAATGTTTATGTAGCTCTGCAAATAAAATATAGCTCAGCAACCAAACTATACTGGGATGCCAACGACCAGGCCAGAACTCAATGGTCCTTAATTGAATAGTGTGGAACAAGCAAACATGGAATAGATAGCTCCAACTTGAATGAAAATGGGACCATGATTAGCAACAATGAACCAGGCAGAGAAATGAAAAGTTGTTGACGGAAAAGAAACTCTGGAACAGAAAAAAAAAAAACAGTGAACCAGAATGAAATCTGAACGCTAAATTGTTGGCACTAAATATCATTCTATGATTTTTTTTTTTAATTTAAGCCGCCTGTGGTGGTCTCCTGACCAAGCTGAATGGAACTATTACAACGCCAGGCTGGCCCAAGGAATATCCTCCCAATAAGAACTGTGTGTGGCAAGTGGTTGCTCCTACTCACTACCGGATCTCCATGCAGTTTGAGTTTTTTGAGCTTGAGGGAAATGAAGTAAGTGATTTCTTAACTTCCCAACACCTCCGCCCAAACACATGCATAAGTTATTCACGAGTAATATTATTTGCTACTTAACATAAGTCTTTCTACAAGTGCCTTTCAAATTAAAACTGATGTTGGAGCCTGCAGTCTGGGAAGTCTTTTACGATTTCTGCTGTGATAGCTTTCAGTGAGATAGGAGCATGTTTTAATCTTGAAAAAAATAGAGGTATTTAAAAGCTTTCATTCAGATTTATAGAGTAGATTTTATGGTATTTTAAAATTCAAGAGATTATCTTTCAGTCGGAGAAATCGATATACATGCAGCTGTTGCCATTTCTTCCCGTTTAGTCCTGACAGAATGATCTTGCTTCTTTTAAGCTGATACAGCTATCAAAACCCTCCAGACATAATCATTATTACATTATTGAAATGCCCTTCTAAGGAGCTTAGAAGATTTTGTGTAGGAAGGCTGTAACAAATTGTGGTTAACAAAGAAGGGGATAATCCTTTGGTTTCTGAGAAAAGATTTGTATTTATGTGAAAATGACAACTGTTAAATTGATATCCTGAAAAATGTCCATCAGTGTGTCTCGGCCATACAGGATAAAAGGAGAGAGGATGGGAAGGATACATTTTCCTACTTTGATTAAAGACTTGACAAATTTGTCCTTACAACAATATGAACATTAATTTGTTAATTCAATACTTGATATTTAGATTTTCTTAAGACATTATTTATGTGTATTAATTTACCTTTTAATGTGCTGGAATGTACTGATAATGTCACTGATAACGAGAATAACTTTTGCTCTAACTTAGATTTGCAAGTATGATTATATAGAAGTCCGCAGTGGCCTTTCCTCAGATTCCAAACTGCATGGAAAGTACTGTGGAACAGAAGTGCCTGAAGTTATCACGTCCCAGTACAACAACATGAGAATAGAGTTTAAATCCGACAACACGGTATCAAAGAAGGGCTTCAAGGCACATTTCTTTTCAGGTATGACACTGTCCTTTTTCCCTTTCTTTCATTGTGTCCAGCAAGAGGTAATTGCCACTAATGAAGCAGTTATATAAGATTTCATGGTTTTCAATATTGTTTATATTGTTGTTTCAAAGTACGCAAACTTATTGCATTGTAACCAAATACATCATTGTTTGTGTTTAGTGTCATCATTCACTGGATGCAAAGGACATACATTATGTTATCTATTATTTTGTTTCCTTTCCGCATTCTGAGAAATACTGCATAAATGCTATTTATAATAGTGCTAATTAAAAACAGGGTCACTGAAAAAGTATTTGCTGTAAAAATTACACTATACTATACACTATAATATTCTTCATGCTATACCAGAAATATAGCATTTGCAGGAAGGCTGAGTTTTAGTGTGCCAGACCACAGATTATAATGCAATTCTGAAATGCCAATCTCTTTTTTCTGCATAATTTGTGGTATAGATGGGGTAGATGGATATAAACAAGTAATCTAGCAATTAAACCTGTCTACTTACTTTGCTGGCACCAATTATTGTACCTAGTAGATAACCTAATGTAAAATGACAGTTTACTAAAAAGAAATGTCACAGAGATAACTAGGTGTCTGTCTATAATGAAGAGGTGAAGCATATCTGACGCATGTGACAAGGTGACATTTTTTCTTAGTAGGCAATTGACAGGTGACGTATTTTTCCTCATGGGTTAGGTTAATCTTCATCTTCGTATTCTGGTCATGGCAGGGTCTATGCTTGTCTAGTTTGAATGCATTTTATTCTAAAGTGAAAACTGTGATACCAAGTGCCAAATAATCCAGTGATCTGGTAGTTGCCCCAGATAATTTGTTGGACTGACCTCCAACAATACGTCCATGTTCATGCAGTGTAAGGTTCTGTATTTTGTTATGAATAAGTGCCATCAAGCTCAGAAAAATGTGAAATGGGAACCCCATTCAGCTTCTGTTCCTACCCTACTGTACTAGATCCTGTTCTTTGAAAACTCTTCTCAGAACATGTAACTTTTTGTACATGTGCACATATTGAAGTGCAAGGGTTTTGTGTGTGTGTGTGTGTGTGTGTGTGTGTTTTCTTTGCCTGTGCTGTATGTGTGACTCCAACTTGAGACTGCCCAACACCAAGGGATAACAAATAGAGCATTCTTAACAGCCACCTATTTAACCACACAGAGTTTATTATTCTACTTGCTGAGTTTTGCTGTGAGAATTGTAAAGATATTGGAATGACAAGCAAGATTTGCTATGATTTGCAATGTTTTCTCTATTTTTTCTTCATAAAAAAGTCGTTCAAACCTTTGCAAAGGCTTAATAAATGTGGCATTTTCTGTCATTTACAGAATGTGATAAAGAATATCTGCTGTGCATGTTTCAGTCATTTACTTTCAGAGGCAGGCAGAAGGGTCGTAAATCTGCCTTTTAATGTTTGGCAAATGTTTCTACCTGAAGTCCTTTAAATCCTCAGTGAAAAACTGTAGACAGATGTTTAAAATGAAAAGCTACAATCAATAGATAGGTTTTTAGCAATGCTTTACCACAACTTGATGGTCAAAATATCCTTTGGTTGCCATGGTGATAACCAGTCTGCAAACAAGTAAACAGCAAGTATACTATTTAAAAGCAGTTAAATATAGTTCACTGTATAACTGTGTAGAGATAATATATATTTCATGTTTGTCAAACAGCGGATCATGCTCAACTAAATATCACAAGGAAATTTTTTCCCATTATATCTTTTTTCAAATGTAAAACAAAAACACAAACAGTGTGTGTATGACTGTATGAAAGAGGAATTTGAAGCAAATAATTTCCCCACTCTGGTTTGTATTAACATATTAAAAATGGTTTGTTGCAAAGTAGTAACAACTTTAATTGTGTATGAATAACTACAGCATTGTGATGGTTTATAAGGGTTTTTAAAATAAAAAGCACAAAATATCAGATCATTAATTGGCATGGATGTGCCGAGCACACACTCACCTCTGGTGCCATCTTGGTACATTTTCTTTCACAGACAAGGAAGCTTCCTGCAAAGACAAAATGTTTGTTTTTGAATCTTGCAAGGACTTGGTGCAGGTTGCCACTTCAGGCCGAGTACGTATTATTGAGAGACTGGTGGCCTCTGAGGGTCTCAGAGGTACGACCACATGTCCTCTGACTGGTTCAGAATCTAACACGTATTACTGGGAATGGATCTTTCCTTACTCTGTCGGACTGAAAAAGCATCCATTCAAAACTGGGAGACTGGTTTCCATCTCTCAGCAACAAATGTTTTCTTGCAACCAAACATTTGTTCTCTATTATTAACACGGTTACATTTGCCTTGTTTTTAAATTATTAACAATGTAATGCCAGGTTGCCCCTTATTAAGTGTTGCAGTTTTAAAGGTGTACATTTTGTTGCGTATCAGAAAAGCATATCTTATTGTTTGTATCATATTATATGGCTCTGTAAAAAAAAAAAAAAAAGTGTTGTGCTCCATAGTAGCCTTAGCCTTTGACGTTTGAACAGAATGAATCTCACTAGCCAATTTATTTCCTCAAAATCCTTTCTTTTTTTTAATTTCAGGCATTGTTAATATTTAACTTTCATCGTAACTCCATTCACAGTGCTTATTTATGTGTTTTTATTTTATATTTCATTATGTTTATTTTACTAGATTTCAAATGAATCACCATTGCTAACTGAGAGTGGAACTCAACCTTGTTTTCTCTACCCAAAAAAACACTCAAGAATAATTTCCTAAAGATGCATGCACCTGACTATGAATACCATGTTACCTGGAGCGGTTTACTAACATGGTGTAAAACCGTACCAGCATTCCAGCACAAAAAAGCTTACCAATGAACTGGTATATAAAAAAGAACTCGGAATAATCTATATTATTATTATTTATTTCTTAGCAGACGCCCTTATCCAGGGCGACTTACAATTGTTACAAGATATCACATTTTTATATACAATTTCATTATTTTTACATACAAAAACACATTTATGGGATGGGATTTATATTATTTTTTTTATTATTATTTATTTCTTAGCAGACGCCCTTATCCAGGGCGACTTACAATTGTTACAAGATATCACATTATTTTAACATACAATTACCCATTTATACAGTTGGGTTTTTACTGGAGCAATCTAGGTAAAGTGCCTTGCTCAAGGGTACAGCAGCAGTGTCCCCTGCCTAGGATTGAACCCACAACCCTCCGGGCAAGAGTCCAGAGCCCTAACCACTACTCCACACTGCTGCCCATAAAGAAAGGTGTAGGGTATCATGCAGGGCTCAGAAACATACAGGCCCTGCAAGATTAATGACTTGCTTGGAAGTTATGTATGGAATTTTCTGAAGCATTTTACTGTGAAATTTCACAATATGATGTTAATACATATAAGTATTGACTTGTAAAATAAAATGTGCGTCCAACTGTATAAGGGGGAAATGTATTGAGAAGACTTTCTAAGTATGGGAGATCTAGAATTTTTTTAATAAATACTTGAGAAAAAACAAAAGAAAACAAACATAAAAGTGTATTCTATTTTAGTCTTTTTACACCCAAAGGATACCAGAAATCAACATTTCTCCAAGTAACACATGGAAAAGAGATTGAGCTTCCCTTTCAGTTTCAACATCTTCTGATTTTTAGATGTATTTGTAACAAGTAACTGCACTTTCATTTCACCGCATGTTGAAATGACAGGAGCTATTTGCAACATGGCAGTATAGTAAGTATGTGTCAGAAACAGTCTGCCAGTTTTGGTTTAATGAACGGGCCGGTCCTGCCTGAATTGACAGCTGATTTAGAATGGTGGCATCTGACTACCTGTTCTTGAAATGACTGTCTGCTAATGTAGTTTGGCTTTTCTTCCTGCTGTGGGGAATTAAGCGGCTGTTTTACTCAGGTCATATTTCCTCTGCTAACCTCAGCTTCATGTCTAACCCAGTAAAACCTCTCTTAGAGGATTTGTTTGCTAATAAACAGAGTGGTCTGCTTAGTGTTTGCCTTGAGCCAGCTACATCTAATATGCCATTTTTTGTGGGAAAAAATGAGTCTCTTTACTCTCTAGTTTCTGAAAACTACTGCTGAATTCTTTGTGTGTTTTAATATGTCCAGATTCATCAAGAGCTAAGCTCATTGTCAACCATTTATTTAATGATTTATTTAAATTGTCAGACATAAATATCATTAGCAGTGAATAAAAAAGAAGTGACACCTGCTTTGATTTTCTATCTTAATTAATCACATAAAAAATATAATTTTACATTATCATCAACAAGACGTGATATCAATATATTTCAGAATTTGGTTGTGAAAAAGAAATTCATAACATAGCAACACAGCAATATTATTTGCAACATTTCATAATTCTTTTAAACATTTGCCATGATGTTTGATAGTACTATACCTAATAGTGTAAAATATGGTAATACATCTACAGTCATGTACACAAGCTTATGAGTTATGTAACAAAAACATGTAGCACAAACAGTAATACAGACGAACCATAGCAGATTGGCAATAACTGTAAGCTACTCAAAGCAATTGGCTAATGAATGGGTACAACTATGACAAAATATGTTGGGCTTCTTTTTCTAGAAGGCTGCAGAGACTCTTGCCATGGCTTACTCTGTTCTGGACAAACACACCAGCATGTTGTCTTGTTTTTCTGCTTGTTTCCAAAATAAGCAATTCACACTCTCCCACAGACAAGGATGAGTGCTCCAAGGACAATGGCGGCTGTCAGCATGACTGCATCAACACTATAGGGAGCTATGTATGTCAGTGCCGCAATGGATTTGTGCTACATGAAAACAAACATGACTGCAAAGAAGGTATGTGATACACTTTCATTTGTAGATCTTATAAGTTAAGTTTGTGTCTTGTGTCGGATGAATTGCAATTTTTTCTAGGGCAGCTGGGTCTTTGAACCCTCATTTATAGTCCATGCATATGTTCTCAGATCTATACATTGGGGATCTGTATAGAGCAAGAGAAATTAGGGTGCAGTGTTACAACATACACTATGCAGTGGTTAGTTGTCAGACTGCTGGCTTGTACTATAATTTTTTTGTAAAGTTCACCAATGGCATTGGGAAATAACTGGGAAATAAAGGGAAATAAAGTTAAAAAACAACAGGGAAATAAAATTAAAAAACAGCAATTGGTTTTGAAAAAGGATAATGAAAAAAATAACGAGGAGGGAGGCATTCCTGTTTCTCCTTTTGATTTTCCAAAACAAGATACATTTAGGGGATGTTTCAAAACCAAAAAGGTATACTTACCATTTAAGTTTGAATATACATTTCTTTAGGTTGTGTTCAGTAGGCCCTCATCAAAATAATTTTTAAAAATACAGTAATTAGGTAATTTAAAAGAGAAATGACTGTTATGTGCCAGACATGAACAATATATCATTTTAGAACTGTAATTTAAACATTCAAAGGTATAATTGTAATATGGGTTTTGGAGGCCTGTTTATACAATCATATCATATTTTAGTTACATTCTACCTGGATCTATTCTTAACACAGTCTTCAGGTGTTCTCCAAGACTAAAGCTAACATAAATATTTCCAGGAAGGTTTAGACAATTACTCCTCGATGAGTACAGGATCGGTACTTAAACAAACTATTTGTAATGTAAATTTAGACTGACACACATACTGTACTTAATTGGTTAACTGTCAATGATAAAGTTGCTACTACATGTTTTAAATGTGGCATTTTGTGTTTTAATAATTTCCTAACAGGAAGAAAGAATTTAATTATTTTTTTAGATGATCAAATCCTGACCTAAAGACCACAGTTAAGTAATCTCTGGTTTGAAGAATAAAATAAAGGAGACTTTTACAAATTTATAAACATGTTTGTGTAAAATGTTAAATTCTGTCCTTTGACTTAATTACAGTTTAGCAAAATGTCAACCATGCATACTATTGAACGAGACTTAATTGGAGGCTTTACATGTTGTGGTTTAAATGGCTTAATGCACTATGTATCAAAGATGTACAGCTATGACCAAATGATTTGCAGCATCCTATAGAATTAACTAATTTTGCTTCATAAAGTAGAATGAAACCTGCTGAATAATGTTACGTTGACATATTGAATTACATACCGCTTTATAGTTTTTATACTTAACGAAAAACTGACAAAAATCTAACATGAATTACTGTACTAATATTTTGGCTTCTGATAGACTTCTGCAGTATCATTTTGCAGTTTCTTTGATTACATGATGTTAAATAAAATATCTTCATTAATTATATATTGAATCCTAAAATACTCAATCCTAAAATTCTAGATGCTGCAAAACTTTTGGCTATAATTATATGTTACACTTTAGAATCTTAGAGAACTGTTTATCTAACTGAAATGAAGCATACTTTTAACTTTTAATGATACTGATAGATCAAATTGTCTATATGCACCCGTGGCTAAGGATGTACATTAATGCCAAAAATCTCTAATATGTTTTTTTTATTTTTTTATTTTTATTATTAGTAGTATTATTTTAGCCCTATCTTGCATCCTACTTGTGTTTAGGATTAGGTTTCTAATGTTATCGAGTCTGGCGCTTAACCTTACATTAGTGTAGAAAAGGTTAATCAGTTTTAATGGTATTAAACTACAATAACCTTGGCAAGCATCTAAAATCCCCAAGACACCACCAACATGGCCTAGAAGGAGCCTCCACATCCAAACATGATTTTCTTTTCAAGTTCCTTAAAGTGTAAGTAGTGATGTCCCGAAAAATATAGCGTTACACGCTCCCCACGTGTTGCTACAACTGTTTAAATAACATACCTTTATTTTTTTTTTAATTGTTAACATCCTGACAAATTTTTACACATATAACTTTAAAGACTGTTTCAAAGCTATACCCGCTCTCTACACCCGCTCCCTGGGCCCCCTCATCGCATCCTATGGTTTCTCATACCATTTCTATGCTGATGATGCTCAGATTTTCCTCTCCTTCCCCACCTCTGACTCCACCATCCCCTCCCGTATCTCTACCTGTCTGTCTGCTATCTCCTCCTGGATGCACTCGCATCACCTCAAACTTAACCTCTCTAAATCTGACCTCCTTTTCTTTCCCTCCTCCTCCCTCCTCTGATCTTTTCTATCTCTGTTCCTCTGGAATCTACCACACTCTCTCCTCTTCCTCCGCTAAGAACCTCGGAGTCACCCTGGACCCCTGCCTCTCTTATTCCCAGCACATCTCCACTCTGGCACGCACTTGCCGATTCTTCCTGTGCAACATCCAAGAATCCGACCCTTCCTCACCAACCACGCCACCCAGCTCCTGGTCCAGGCCTTGGTACTCTCCCGCCTAGACTACTGCAACTCCCTCCTGGCTGGCCTCCCTGCGCCGCCACCCGTCCGCTCCAGCTCATCCAGAACTCCGCTGCCCGCTTGGTGTTCTCTGCCTCGCTTCTCTCACGCAACTCCACTACTCCACTCACTCCACTGGCTCCCGATCACCGCCGCATCCAGTTCAAGACTCTTGTACTAGCCTACAGATGCCTTGACCAGACTGCACCCAGCTACCTCCAGACCCTCATCTCTCCCTACACCCCCACTCGACCTCTCCGCTCCGCCTGCACTAGAAGACTGGCTCTACCTCCTCCACGCCCCTGCCTCCAGAGCCCGCTCCTTTTCCACCCTCGCCCTGCAGTGGTGGAATGACCTTCCTACAGATGTCAGGACTGCCCAGTCCCTGACCACATTCCGGTGCCTCCTCAAGACTCACCTCTTCAGAAAGCACCTGTAGAACTCCTCTGTTCTTCCCCTGGGACACTTATCACCCTTCCTTAAATGTGCTTTACTTGCTCTTATCTGCCCCCTATTTTACTGCATTTAATCCTGTACTTGAGTACTGTAATCTGCCAAGTGTTTAATCTGTAGTATTTTGTATTTAATCATATCCTGATGTAACTATCACTGACACTTATCTGCTGTATTATTGAACTGTGTTTTGTCACACTTGTACTTGCTTGAACCAAAGTCATTGTATTTATCTTGCTCTTAATTGTATTATTACTTGTATTATGATACTTGAAATGTATTTGCTTACGATTGTAAGTCGCCCTGGATAAGGGCGTCTGCTAAGAAATAAATAATAATAATAATAAAACTCTCTTCAAAATGGACGCTCTAGTCCACTGATAGTGTAAGGATTATTGCCCACATTGTCAAACAGGTAACAGAGCAACAACAATCCATTATGTGATACAGAACAGAAAAGCCAGTGCACTTTTTTTTTTTTTAATTGCTCTTCCTGCAGTGATTTAGAGGACAGATCTAAAATTCCAGTGCACTTAGATCAGCCATTTTGAACCATTCGGAACCCCGCTACTTACTCTTTAAGTTCTTTTTTTCTTCTTCTTTTGTTATAAAGGTTAATAATATACAGTACTGTGCAAAAGTTTTAGGCAGGTGTGAAAAAATGCTGTAAAGTAAGAATGCGTTCAAAAATAGACATGTTAATAGATTATGTTTATCAATTAACTAAATGCAAAGTGAGTGAACAGAAGAAAAATCTAAATCAAATCCATATTTGGTGTGACCACACTTTGCCTTCAAAACAGCATCAAGCATCAATTCTTCTAGGTACACTTGCACACAGTTTTTGAAGGAACTCGGCAGGTAGGTTGGCCCAAACATCTTGGAGAACTAACCACAGTTCTGTGGGGGCCATACCATCACTTCCAGGACTCCTTGTTCTTCTTTACGCTGAAGATAGTTCTTAATGACTTTCACTGTATGTTTGGGGTCGTTGTCATGCTGCAGAATAAATTTGGGGCCAATCAGATGCCTCCCTGATGGTATTGCATGATGGATAAGTATCTGCCTGTACTTCTCAGCATTGAGGAGACCATTAATTCTGACCAAATTCCCAACTCCATTTGCAGAAATGCAGCCCCAAACTTGCAAGGAACCTCCACCATGCTTCACTGTTGCCTGCAGACACTCATTCGTGTATGCTCGCCAGCCCTTCGGCTTAACAAACTGCCTTCTGCTACAGCCAAATATTTCAGATTTTGACTCATCAGTCCAGAGCACCTGCTGCCATTTTTCTGCACCCCAGTTCCTGTGTTTTCGTGCATAGTTGAGTCGCTTGGCCTTGTTTCCACGTCGGAGGTATGGCTTTTGGCCGCAAGTCTTCCATGAAGGCCACTTCTGACCAGACTTCTCCGACAGTAGATGGGTGTACCAGGGTCCCACTGTTTTCTGCCAGTTCTGAGCTGATGGCACTGCTGGACATCTTCCGATTGCGAAGGGAAATAAGCATGATGTGTCTTTCATCTGCTGCAGTAAGTTTCCTTGGCCGACCACTGCGCCTCACGGTCCTCAACGTTGCCCGTTTCTTTGTGCTTCTTCAAAAGAGCTTGGACAGCACATCTGGAAACCCCTGTCTGCCTTGAAATTTCTGCCTGGGAGAGACCTTGCTGATGCAGTATAACTACCTTGTGTCTTGTTGCTGTGCTCAGTCTTGCCATGGTGTATGACTTTTGACAGTAAACTGTCTTCAGCAACCTCACCTTGTTAGCTGAGTTTGGCTGTTCCTCACCCAGTTTTATTCCTCCTACACAGCTGTTTCTGTTTCAGTTAATGATTGTGTTTCAACCTACATATTGAATTGATGATCATTAGCACCTGTTTGGTATAATTGTTTAATCATACACCTGACTATATGCCTACAAAATCCCTGACTTTGTGCAAGTGTACCTAGAAGAATTGATGCTGTTTTGAAGGCAAAGGGTGGTCACACCAAATATGGATTTGATTTAGATTTTTCTTCTGTTCACTCACTTTGCATTTAGTTAATTGATAAATATAATCTATTAACATGTCTATTTTTGAAAGCATTCTTACTTTACAGCATTTTTTCACACCTGCCTAAAACTTTTGCACAGTACTGTATATTTTAAGGAAATGAAACAATAAAATTAAGATTCAATACTAGACTAAGATAATTCTTACATTTCACTCATATATATATTTTTTTTCTAATATTGGACAGTTTAGAATTTATCTTTGTGCATAGATAGTGAACACAATGAAACCATTAGGGGTGTGCTGTAACTCATACTCGTAATTGCTTTATAGGCAGGTATTCAATAAATCCATTCATTAACGTGTTCATTTTAAAACAAGTAAAACGGTCTTTCCCTCACATTTACAACTGGGTACCAATCAATGGCAGATTATTGTCATCTTGTCCAGGGCTCTCTTTTACTGCCATGCTGGCACAACTGTCGGTAAATACTTCTTAAAAGCAATTCCGAGTTCAAGTATAAGTAACGGAAACCCCATAGAAACCATGTTAAGTGTTACCCGTTGTACACCTCCTAATGTAATTTCATGTTATGAATAAAAAACAGTACATCTAATTTAATTGACAAACATTGAATCTGTATCCCTTTGATTAGAACCTGTGTTGTGGGTATTAAAGGAAACAGAACAAGTGGTTAACTTTTTATATTTTTACATGGTCTTGTCTTCCACCCTTGAACCTTAACAAAGAATGCACTACTTCCATTTGCACTTGGTTTTTTCAATATTCTGTTTCATTAATACAATATTTTAAGTCCCCCAACTGTGAAACAATTCATTACCAAACCAAATGATGTAGTAGCTAGCAGATTGGGAGGTTGTTGGTTTGATCGTCAGTCAGTGTTAACTCAGCCTGAATACACTGCAGGTCTGAAGTGAGCACTTAGGGGCGGGATGTTTATGTCTCCTAAGGGTAAGTAAATCATACTTGGATGGAAAAAAAAGCATATGTGGACAAGATAGTCAGATGCCAGGTTTGACATATATCCCTTTGGGGAGGATGAGATCTGCGTTTGAAATAGTAATGGTCTACCTTACACACTTGTTTTTAAGCAACTGTAAAATAATGATTTAATAATAAGCTGTAACGTTTGAGGGCGAACAATATACATTTTATTGTCATATAAACATATTTCCCAGGCATTGGGCCTGTCTTGTCTGATAACTTTGCTTGATGTTCACATTACTGCTAACCACTAGTATTTGCAAAAAAAATGTTTAATCTACAACTCAATATCCACTTAAAAATGTTTTTTTCATTTTTATTGCCACTGTATATTTATGGAAACTAACTAGTGTCTCATTTGTCACCACAGCTGAATGCGAACACAGTGTCCACAGTTCCAGTGGAGTGATCACCAGCCCCAACTGGCCAGACAAGTACCCAAGCCGTAAGGAATGCGCATGGGCAGTTACAGCTACTCCTGGGCACCGTGTGAAAGTGGTGAGTATTGTGCAGGCCAGATAAACACACCACATTATAATCAACTGCCATCATCTGGAATTTCGTAATAAGAAAAGCCTACCCAGCAAATACATTTTCAAAATACCTATTTTTTTTAAATTTAATCTCAGAACCATTTCAATGGGTGAGGAAAAACTCATTACTGATGGAGATTTTGCAATATTCTAGAATCTCCACAGGAAGACTGCCACAAAAAAGGTTACCGGATATGAAAATCTAGGTTACTAGGGGCTCTCACGGGATAAAACACTTATTCCAAGATTTAGAACTCCTTGAGGGAGTTTTGAAGGTTATTCATCATTTTAATATCTACATTTTTGGGTCATTTTATATACAGCTATTTTCTTATGTTTTGGTTTTATAACTTCTGGTTTTAAGGTGGATATGATGTCTTTTAAGTGCAATATTATTCATAATAAATTAACTACTGTATATCACTGCCATAATAAATCTAACAGGGTGATGTGTATTGTAATGGTTAAAAATGCTCACGTATATGTTCACAAAGGCCTGTGCTTTTCTAGCCTAATGATATTTGTCTCCATTTATCACAGCTTTTTACTTAAGTGAGAAATTACAAAACAAGTAAAAATAACTATTGACCTAAAGTTCATTTAAAGGGTTTCTCGTGTGAATTTTCCTTGCATCACTTTCACTAAAAATAACAATATTAAACTGGATGCATCTAATAAGATTGAGTAAAACTATATTTATTTATTTATTTAATGTTTTTTGGACAAAAAGTTGATTATTAAAATCAAGAATAATACAGATTTAAACAAATAAACATAAATAAATAAATAATGGTCAGGGTAAGGTCACAGCTTTTGACTGTCCCTTGAACTGTTTTTATTATACATTAGATTCATTTGTAGTGAGGATTATAGGTCAGATTAAGGAAATCTTTCATTTTTCATAATTCACTCCTCTGCAGTGTCTGTGATTGAAAAAAAAAGCTATTATGAAGTTATTAATTCAAATCCCAATACTTCTTAGGTTTAAGTGTGTGCTTGTCTTCAAGGACAGCTGTTAATGTACAATGCATTCACATTCAGGGTCTGGTTAAATTCCAGTAGGGATTAGGTAGATTAAGAAAGCTTTGCTGTACTAGACAGAACATGCACTATTATTTGCACAGTCTTTTACTGTTTTTCATTTATTCATTACAAAAGCTGCCGCTTAATCTTTCTGCCTGCTGCATTTGAGAATTAAATTCACTGCCAGGTTTTAGACATGGAAAATATCTCCTTGGAGATACATACATTATGATATGTTGTTACAGTCTGATGATTCATTAAGATTGGAAGGAGTGATGACAGATTGCATACAGTTTTCCCAGTGGAATGCTATGGTTTATTTCAACAATATTGTTAAGCAGGTGTTCAAAAACAACGTATATACACAATACTTATGTAGTTCAGGCAATGTCCTGAATTTGAGAGGGACACCACTTGTGTCAAATGAGGTAATCATATCACATTCAATGCATATTAAGGCAAATGGTCTCAGAGCTGTGTGTGTGTGACATACACACTGCACTACAGTCAACATATCCCAGAAGCTGTACACATGTTACAGCCACTAGCCATATTATAGATACCATATTCCTCACCACGTAAAGCCTGCTATAGTAATGCCTTATATTTGTAATTACTTGGTAGGCTTCAGCAGTATTGAAGTCTTTATATCAGTTTTCTTCAGTGACTAACAGAACCAATATCTGCATGTGACAAGGATATTCATACATATTTTGGTGGCCCTCCCCCTTAAAATATTATCACTTTATTTTCAGGTAGGTGGATGGGGGGGGGCATTTTTAGTAATGGTGGTACTCTAACCATCATAGTAAGATATAAGTAATACTAAAATAAACTAGTAAAATCCTTTGAAAAACATTCCGACTTTACTAATGCCTTCAGTACTGGTAGTAGAGCTATATCTTGAATATTTAAATTATTATTGTTATAAAAAAAGAACTAGAAAAATATTGGCACCGATTCAATCTCAAATGGCATTACCATTGCACTCTATTCCTACAATAAATCAAATAAAATCTACCCAGAATCCTCTGGTTCATTTACCATTGCACTTCTATGAACAAAGAAACAGCTGTTGTCTCGAAAGTACACATGCTGTAACATGGCTAATTCTTTGAAATCCAGATCTGTTTGTTACCACATATTTTATACACACTCGCACACATTAGGTCAGCGTCGCAGGAAATAGTTTAAGAACTACAGCAATGAAGTGAAATTGGATCAGTCAGTCATGGCCAAGTTCTTTGTACAGTAATACATCAAGCAGTAATCCAGTTGCATGAATTTGTAGAGAGTGTGGAATGGTATGCAAATAGTATTATCCCAGCCAGAAATATACTGGTAATAATTTCTATATCAAAAGACTAATTACATTTGTTGTTGTATTTTAACAAAACACAAATTATAATTGAAATTATGCTTTGTACGTAAGTAATGAGCATTTTCTTCACATGATAATGTTGACACATTTACAATTGGGGTATTTATTTACGTATTCCATGTCACTGTTGCCTCAATATCATAAACCATGTGTTTGTGTTTTGTCATAGCAACCCTTACTGTACAGAATGTACATAGGACCCTATTCATAAAACTGGACTATGGACTGTTTCAGGAAATGTCTTTTGAAGGGCTGTTTCTGGGTATTCTTTCATGAACTACAAACTTGATTTTATAAATCAAAATGGGCTTTATAAAGAAACAGTTAATAAAGTTAGTTGTCTAAAACAGCCCTTTAAGCTTCATGAATATGGTCCATACTATCTTCAGTCGGTCCTCCAAATATTCACTTTAGGTTAATGTGGCAGTATGGCAGGGTGAAAGCCCTGCAGGTGCACGTGTGTGTGTGTGTGTCTGTGTGTCTGTGTGTGTCTGTGTGGGGAATATTGGGTTGGCAGAGAGGGGGTTAAATTTCTTCCTGTCAAAACACATGGGAATGTGGAAGGGGCCGACAAGTCGGAGTTCCCTGCGCTGCTATCAGCATTGTCACTGTCGGAGTGCCCTGCACTGCTATCAGCACTGCCGCTGCCAGCACCAGCACTACTGGAATGCCCAGCTCCAACAGCAATGCCGGAGTGCCCCGCAGTGTTGTCAGCACTGTCACTGCCGGAGTGCCCCGCACTGCTATCAGCATTGTCACTGCCGGAGTGCCCCGCACTGCTATCAGCATTGTCACTGCCGGAGTGCCCCGCACTGCTATCAGCATTGTCACTGCCGGAGTGCCCCGCAGCGCTGTCAGCATTGTCACTGCTAGAGTGCCCCGCAGTGCTGTCAGCATTGTCACTGCCGGAGGGGCCCCGCGCTGCAGTTAGCAGTGCCACTGCTGGCTGCAGGTCATAGGAGCCAGCATTTCCTCTGCCAGCGTTACCAGTAGCAGCATTGCCACTGCTGCAATGTCCTGCACCGCTGTTAGCAGTTGGGACACCCCGGCAGAAGAATGGGGAGGTGAGGAGACCATCTCCACCACAGCCCCAATTACAAACCCGCCCACAAGAATCCACAGGGAAAAGGATGGACATGAGGGGAGGGGGTTGAAAGCCGATGGCGGCAATGTGTACTGCGCACAAGGGGGGAGGTGTGTGGCAGTGTTAAAGCCCTGCTGGTGCACATGTGTGTGTTGGTATGGGGAATATTGGTTTGGCAGAGAGGGGCTTCAATTTCTCCCTGTCAAAACAAGTGGGAGCCACGGGTGTAAAAAATAGGTGTTCACGGGTGGTAATAAGAGAGGATTAGAGTTGATGTTAGTGATAGAGGTGGAAGGCTGTGTTTGATGTTCTGTGTTCCGTGCTGTGCTGTTTGTTACGTTTCGTGAGTTTTTGTCAAACCTTTTGTTTTGGCCCTTGTGCTGTTTTGTTGGTTAATGTGTTTTGTTGTGTTTGTAAATAAAGTGTGCATTTGCACTTAAACTGCACCTTTTTGTGTTCTGAGTCTCTCTCCTGGCCGATAACATCCTGTGCCGTGATGCTACCCCGTCTCACTTAAATAAGTTCCAGACATTTTTTTTCTATTGTGAGTGGCAGTGTTTTTTTTTTTTTTGCAGAAGCAAACGTTATACTTATCAACAGGATGATGTAGATGTCTCCTAAACCACCTGTTTTTTTTATTTTTTCAGTCTTTTAATGAGTTTGAGATCGAGCAGCATCAGGAATGCGCCTACGACCATCTGGAGGTGTATGATGGAGAGAGTGACAAAGCCGCAATTCTGGGGCGGCTATGTGGCAGCAAACTACCAGATCCTGTTATCTCCAATGGCAACAAGATGTATCTCAGGTTCATTTCAGATGCCTCAGTACAAAGGAAGGGCTTTCAGGCCACCCATTCCACAGGTTAGTAAAGCACAACACCAATTAACATGCTTGATATGTGTTTGCTGAGGCGGCTCTTCCTCCTTTTAGATTTCTATTTCCACACTAGAATATAACAAATAAACAAAAAAACAACTTTAAAGTAATAGTAAAGGTGCACAAACTACAACATAAATACAAATGTATTTAGGACGTCTCTGACATTAGAGTCCTTCATCTCGTGACATTTTAGCTGATGAAGGTCTCTAATGTCCGAAACTTCCTAAATACATTTGTATTTATATTGTACTTTGTGCACCTTTAAAGTAACCTTTACTGTTACTTTAAAGTTTTTTGGTTTATATATATATATATATTTGAATTAAAAAAAAAATGTTTAAAAACCCCTTTCAGACAATAAGGACTCAGATGCCACCTAGTGATATTAATGCTGACGTGTTTTTGAGTGTTTTCTGGATTTTTTTCAACTTTAATGATGGTACATATACATATATATATATATATATATATATATATATATATATATATATTGTGTGTGTGTGTGTGTGTGCATACAAAAAAAGGAAGTGAAAAGGTTACCTTTGTGAGCTCCAATAAACCAATGATATCTTTCGCCAGTCAAATTTAGGCACACAAATGCCTAAATAAAGTTTTGAGTCAACACGAACAGATTTTCTACTGTTGCATCTTGCATCCCAGATATATTCCCAGTTACATGATGAGCTGATCATCTTTCCAGCCAAATAAGCACACATGGTAATTTAAGAGCACCGTTTAAAAAAAAAATGCCATTCACTAAATTTAGCTCTCAGATTGTGCTAATGAAAATATGTCAAATATAAGACATGTGCTTGCTGTGGTGTATTTAATATCATAAATATAGCAGAACGTACTCAACTTGGTTTTTACTGAAAAATAAACGGTAACATGTAATCATAAGAGCTGTCTCTGTTACATGCTGTCAGATCAGGACTTTACTAAAGCTGAGCATGGGAGCTGCAGCATGCTATGCAGCATGTTGCAAAACATTTAAAATATAAACATGCTGAGTTCACTGCAGTCATCAGCTGCATAGATTAACCATTCAGCAGAATGAGGCAACAAACAAGTGAGTACAGACACAACAAACCTGGTTGTAATGGGGTAGGTTTTACAACAGCCATTTAAGATTGCACATTGTTACTGGTACACCTGGTGGTCCCACTGGAAACACTGGTACTTGAGATGAAAATGTTGAAAACCACTGCCCTGTCCCACTGGCCAAATTCCAGCTATATTACTTATGGGGTTTTAATTACTCAATATTTTGTATTACTCAATATTTTTATTTGCATAATTTCCTGTAACATATGCCCAATGACAATCCCATTAATTATATTCAAAGATATTTATATAACAGCTAAATATTTGTTACATTTGGCCCTGCAAAGATGGAGCTGCCAGGGTATGTGGAAATATATTGCAAAAAAGGAAGGGGAATGGTTAGATTTGGTAACTCATTATTTAGATGCACAGTAATGTTTGCTGAGATTGCATTTTGCACGAATGGCAGGATAAACATAAAGTGTAAAAACATTGTAGATATACTTGAATAATCTTTTTTGATTTTCTCTTTTTTGGTTCTTTCTGTTCCTTATAGAACAGAATACTGAGAAGGTTTGACCTTTTGCTTCCCAGCTGTTTGTTTTGTCTGATGAGGTTTTGATTGGGGTTTCTATAATAATCTTCACCAGGAAGCTGAGGGTTTCTCTTGGAAGCTATTTTTGAGAGGGATCTTAATTACAGACACAGATTCTTTAAATAGAAACAGACTTGGCTAATGCATTTAAAAAATGCCAGCATTCTTCTTGCTGGAGGTTTCACTTTCAAGTTGTGGGGTTTTAACAGTGCAGCAAATATGGTCGGTGTCATCACATGGCAAGTGTCCTAAGAGACATGTATTTATCCAATAGTAAAAGGGCATTAAAATCACAATATAACATTACATTCTCCACTCACTATCACAGACCGCACACACACAGATGCAACCTTCTTAATGGGTGTCATTGAAAGGTTTCAGTCTCCTGTCTTGTAATGCTTTGGGGAACAGAATAAATCTGTTTATTGGCAGATGTGCATTGATATACCGAAATGGCTTCATCAGTGCACTCATTTTTGGATTCCTGCAGAATGTGGAGGCAGGCTGAAAGCTGAGACCAGACTAAAAGACCTGTACTCACATGCACAGTTTGGAGACAATAACTACCCAGGGCAGGTGGATTGTGAGTGGATGATAACTGCAGAGAAGGGATATGGAATAGAGCTGACCTTCCAGACGTTCGAGGTGGAAGAGGAAGCAGACTGTGGCTATGACTACATGGAACTGTTCGATGGTTACGACAGCACATCGCAGAGACTCGGACGGTTCTGTGGATCTGGGGTAACGACACTGGGGGGTGGTTCTTGACACAGTTTATTTGTACATTGAGCCCTAATAATACAGTACTGTACAGTTCCAGTCCATACAAATATATTGTGTGAAACTGGCAAACAGGTTTGGGTAAAACTGTAAAATTCCCTCAAAAAGCTTCCAACAGGCATCATAAATATATTTAGCTTGTTAGTTTACTGCTAGACAAGTGCTTCTCAGCTGCCATACATGAGGCACCTGCAAACGATTTAACCTATATATATTCCATATTACCTGGTCCCCTAGTTTAAATGAGAGAAGGAGGTCATTACACATCTCTGAACCAAAATGTTTAGTACAAACTCATAGTAGAAAAAAAACATTCTGAAGGTAAACAACAATAACACGTTTGAGATAAAAAAATAAAAAAAAATAGAGAGATGTATGTAGTATTATGTATACAGTATGACATGGTTTTATAATTTTGTATCTAATTTGTTCTGCTTGTTGGACTTTAATTCCAAGTTAATGCTGTTTAGAAAAGTTTTGTACTATGTTTCAGACATTTTTCTGAAAACAACTTAAGACAAACTAGGCCACAAAATTAAATGTCTTCTGTTGTTTATATCTGGGTTAGCAACTTTATTTGGTGCATTTTTCTATCCTTTTTTCATGGAAATGAAAATACAGAACTTGGAATACCTACTCTGTTATGTACTGTATGCATTTGTTTCAGCATAAATGTTATATAAAACTTCTTTCGTCTTCCAGCCGCCTGAAGAAATCTACACTGCAGGAGATGCTGTCCTGCTTCACTTCCACTCCGACGACACAATCAGCAAGAAGGGATTCCATATACGATACACAAGCACAAAGTTTCAAGAGACTCTCCATACCAAAAAATAATCTGGGAATATCCGCACACAAAACTTTTTTTTTTTTTTTTTTTTTTTTTAATAAAAAGAAACTGACATTTTTTTCTATCATTGGAAAAAAAAAGTCAGAAAAGGCTAATAAAAACTCTTCAGTGCAGAATGAAAGTTTTGTATCCCAGTGGAGTAGATACTCAATAAGATATGTTCTGTGTTGGAGGCCAGTTGAGGATCTTGTGAAAGCAACATCCACCCACGTCATAGACTATACAGACACAGTGGCTGGCGTTTATTGTGGATGCCTGAAAATTTAAAATGGGAGGAAGGCGCCTATCTGGACCATGGTAATTGGACAGGTGTTACATCATTGTGAAAAAGATACTTGAGGCCACTGGTAAATTCATACTTTTTCAGAGATTATTGAGCAGCATTGACTAATAAATGAAAGAGTTGAAGTGGTTCTGCTTGATGTAAAACCGTACATATATTTATGGTGACGGAAACATTACAGTTACAAGTATTTTAAAATAAACCGCTGAGGACTTTATTTTGTTTACTGTATTTGTAATATTTCTTATTTCCTCACTAACCAACTCAGTAAGCTTTTTCAGTACAGTCACATATAAGCTTTTTTGCTTGTTTTTAGCTGTATCCCCTTTAATGCTTACAGTATGCCAAGCTACAGTTAAAAGTCTATTAATTTTAAAAACATATACTCCATAGCTGAAATTGCTTTGAAATAAAGCTCAGCTGGTCTGACAAAGCAACATAGTCAAAAACTGCAGGATTTCTGTCTTTTAACAATGTACTGTGTCTAATTTAATATCTGACTTGCCATTCCTCAACATTTAGAGGGTTACAGATGCTTCATCAAGTAGAGCTGCAATGCCACCTTGTGTCAAACAGGTGGTACTTCAGCCAAAATAAAGTATAAACTGTTAGCACTCTCTACTGGTGAAAACAGTGTTGTACCTCAACATTTATTTTATTCAGTGATTCACACTAAAGTTGATTCGTTTTTGGCATCTGCATTTTTTGGTCAACTGGTTTAAATCAAAATGATGTGTTTGTGCTTTGAATCAAGAAAGAGTGTAGAACCAGGCTAAAGAAATATGTAATAATGGGCATCTTGAATTGAAGCCTTTGGTATATTCAGACGTGTTTACTGTAACTGACTTTTACATCTCAAAACTGGTATTTTTGTCTTTATTGGTTACAGTGTGCGTGTGCATGCATGAATGTGTGTATGTGTACGTGTATGTGCGCGTGATTCTGTCTGTGTCATTCTTAGGGCTTTGTGCAAATGTCCACCTAAAAAAAAAAAAAAGCAACTGTGAAGCCTTGCATTTTTTAAGTGTTGGTTTTATATCAAAGTGTGCTACCATAGTATTGTGCTCTTGTTTTGCACTTAAAATGTAAAGAAATGCATTGGGTCTGGCCAACACCTCTAAGTTTTTAAAGCAAGGGCCCTATTAAACTAGAAAGGAATCAGATATTTTAATCAGTGGAATCGGGCAATGGAGAAAACCACCAAAACTTTGTCAACATAGCTATGCATGGAGCAGTTCTAAGTGAAATATCCCATAGTTACAGATGAGGAATTGTCTACATGGATATGAAACATTCAAGGTAAATGGACAAGCCATCCCTTGGATGTTTTTGTTCTATTTCCTAGTGAATAGAACGTTTTGGGAGTATGAAAACAAGCCTTTGAAGGGATTTCCTACGGTGCTATTCCAAGTATAAATAACTTTTTTTTTTATTTAATGAGCCAACAACATGTATGAATGTTGAACTATGTCTGGCTGCAACTGAAGAACAACGACTATATTAACGTCATTGCATTGACAGCACTAGTCCTGTGGAACAACAACTATTGCCTTAGAACAAAAATGTATATTCTTGCACATGATCTTGCTGTAGATATTTTTGTTTTGTTTTTGCTTTTTCTCTGATAATCAGTTTAAGAACTTGAAGATTTTATTGTAAAAAAAACCAAAACAATCTTTCTAGAGTATGTTACGGCAGAAGGTGGTATTTCAACAAAGAACCATTGATATATGTTATGTAAACAAGGCCATATCTGAGCTTTAGTTAAGGTGTATATATTCACTGTGTGTTGTAAGGGGGGTGGGGGGGTGAGGGTAAAATGAATTTATGTGGTATGGTTGAACAGTTTAGTTGTTACTGTATGTGCCAAGTTCCATTTGAACCTATTCACTGTAGTTTATGTTATTTTCTGATGTTTGTAGACTGGTATTAGTGGCTTTTAAAGTCATTAAAACCTGTGTCAGGTTGATATTAAATATTTATGTGTTGCTGAAAAAAATTCTTGAATGTCAGCTGCATCTTATTACAAAACCTTTCAACCTGTAATTTACCAAATGACTGAATGTGTTTATGGTTTGACTGGGCCACTATAAGTTGGGTGGTCAACCTAAATACAAGTATAAAATTGGACCTTTTGGCCACTTGGGTAGGTTTTTGTTCATTCCACCATAGGGTGAAACACTAACAACAGTGGGGTAAAATAATTACTTAAATAGTTCACTGGTGACAGAAGTATTATTACCTTAACTTATTTGGTTGCTTTGTGCTTACAGATTGTTATTATTATTATTTATTTCTTAGCAGACACCCTTATCCAGGGCGACTTACAAGTGTTACAAGATATCACATTATTCATATATCATATTATTTTTTACATACAATTACCCATTTATACAGTTGGGTTTTTACTGGAGCAATCTAGGTAAAGTACCTTGCTCAAGGGTACAGCAGCAGTGTCCCCCACCTGGGATTGAACCCACAACCCTCCAGTCAAGAGTCCAGAGCCCTAACCACTACTCTACACTGCTGCCCCCAGATGTGGTGGTTATGCATTAATGCAACTTGAGACATCATCAAGTGAGCACATGTTAACCAATATATTGTTAATCCAATGAACAACAGTGATAAGAACAACATACAACAATATGTGTTGTATTTGTTTAACCAAATGATGACTGTTAATGTGATAACAAAATCTGCTAAATGCTGTCATGTGTTTGTATTAAAAAAAGCCCAGAAAGCAACAACTTAGACAGGCCTTCTAGATACAATTATTCTTCTTATCAGAAGAATAATACTAACTTATAACTATTAATATTATCGGGACCTTTTTTAAATTTAGGGTTAAGGTGGGGGTCAAGTCTGGTAAGAAGATTGACATAGAATTATAGATACAATATCTTCCAAAGCCTGCATGCATCCTGATGAACTGGTGAAAATAAATTTTATAGTCCAATGTTATTTAAATTTGTTTCCACCAAGGAGCGCTTCTGTGCATTTCATGCTGGCTTTCTTTTTTGTCACATGACTGTTTCTTAATATTGTTTAATCCTCTGTTTCAAAGAGGATATTTTACTTAGAACTCCAGGCTTGTTCATGTGAATCTGAGGCAGAGCAGAGAATTCATATGGCCTATTATATTACAGGTTTTGTTTAGTGTTTTCATTTTTTTAAATCAATTCCCCAAAAGAGATTTGTAATTGATTTCAGATTTAAAGGTTAATGAAGGTTACACCTAAAAAAAAATCCAAATGTCCTTTGTTCAAAACTCTGGGTTTAAATGCATTTACCCTCAAGGCCAGTGCTTCCCAACCCTGGTCCCGGAGATGTGTCTTATGGTTTTCATTCCAGCTGAGCTCTCAATTACTTAACTAAACCCTAATTGAACTAATAATTTGCTTAATTAGTCCTTTTTACTTGTTTTCAGCTCTTAAACAGTTGCAGATTTCAAGTTAGCTACAACATTTTATAACTCTGCAACGTTTTAGGAGTTGAGAAGAATTAAAAAGGTCTAATTAAGCAAATTATTAGTTCAATTAAGGGTCTAGTTAAGTAATTGAGAGCTCATTTGAAATTAAAACGTTAGGTTATTATCATAACCCTGGTTCCCTGAGACAGAAATGTAACCATTAGAGTATGGGTATTTACCTTGTAGAGACCTGAAATCTGAATAAGATATACCAAAGCTGCTCCGCGAGTCTGTGGCACAGTCATGCCCCGCCCCGAGGGCACAAAAGTACTGCGCTCACAGATCTCATTGTCGTTTTTTCTTCAAGCCTACTGCAATCATGGATGCAGTGACCTTGAAGTTTAATGGTTACATTTCTATTTCAGGGAACCAGGGTTATGATAATAACCTAATGTTCCCTTTCAAGTACGAAATGTAACCATTACCATATGGGTGAGTGTGTCAAAGCCGTTGCAAGGGCAATATTGCAAAATGACTGGAATGCTACAAGGCTAAGCCACAGGCTGCCTTGTGCAATACCATATGGAATCCCAGTAACAGCAGCTAGGGTGAAAAAACTGAGGGAGAAACTCACCTCTATGCTTGTGTTAAGGGTCGACTGGGAAGCCGCCCTCAACACTCTAGTTCAAAAACCAGGGTTTTGAGGATCCACGACATTAGGTCTGTAAAGGTATGGGGAGTAGCCCACACCGCTGCATTGCATATGTCTGACAGATGCACCCTGGAATAAAGCCCACAAAGTTACCATGCCCCTGGTGGACTGGGGAGTGAGCCTTTCTGGATGGGGCAAGTTGGCCAGCTCATAGGCAGTCCTGACTTTGTCTGCTATCCACTTGGACAGCTGCTGCTTAGACAGGGCTTGACCATGGGACTTTGTCTCATAGCAGAAACAAAATTGTTCGGACTACCTCCAGCTTTTCATCCTGTCAACGTAGTATGCCAGGGCCCGAACTGAGCAGAGTGTATGGAGCTGTCACTCTCTGTCACTGGAAAGGAGGTGGATGGAAAGCCTCTAATTACACAGACTGATTGACATGAAATGTCGAGATAGTCTTCAACAAAGAGGCAGGATTGGTACAGAGCGTAACCTTTGTCCTGGCCTCTGTATAAATTAAACAGGCTTTTGCAATAGAAAGCAAGATAGACCTTTAATGTGGAGGGGGACTCAGTAATACTTTCCGTATTTCCTGGAAACCTATTTAAACTTCAATTCTGGAAACATAAACTAATTTTCACTCAAGTTTTATGCATTTGGAAATCTATTGTACATATCACAAATCAATTGCCTGCAGACACTCATTCGTGTACTGCTCTCCAGCCCTTCGGCGAACAAACTGCCTTCTGCTACAGCCAAATATTTCAAATTTTGACTCATCAGTCCAGAGCACCTGCTGCCATTTTTCTGCACCCCAGTTCCTGTGTTTTCGTGCATAGTTGAGTCGCTTGGCCTTGTTTCCACGTCGGAGGTATGGCTTTTTGGCCACAAGTCTTCCATGAAGGCCACTTCTGACCAGACTTCTCCGGACAGTAGATGGGTGTACCAGGGTCCCACTGTTTTCTGCCAGTTCTGAGCTGATGGCACTGCTGGACATCTTCCGATTGCGAAGGGAAGTAAGCATGATGTGTCTTTCATCTGCTGCAGTAAGTTTCCTTGGCCGACCACTGCGCTCACGGTCCTCAACGTTGCCCGTTTCTTTGTGCTTCTTCAAAAGAGCTTGGACAGCACATCTGGAAACCCCTGTCTGCCTTGAAATTTCTGCCTGGGAGAGACCTTGCTGATGCAGTATAACTACCTTGTGTCTTGTTGCTGTGCTCAGTCTTGCCATGGTGTATGACTTTTGACAGTAAACTGTCTCCAGCAACCTCACCTTGTTAGCTGAGTTTGGCTGTTCCTCACCCAGTTTTATTCCTCCTACACAGCTGTTTCTATTTCAGTTAATGATTGTGTTTCAACCTACATATTGAATTGATGATCATTAGCACCTGTTTGGTATAATTGTTTAATCATACACCTGACTATATGCCTACAAAATCCCTGACTTTGTGCAAGTGTACCTAGAAGAATTGATGCTGTTTTGAAGGCAAAGGGTTGTCACACCAAATATGGATTTGATTTTGATTTTTCTTCTGTTCACTCACTTTGCATTTAGTTAATTGATAAATATAATCTATTAACATGTCTATTTTTGAAAGCATTCTTACTTTACAGCATTTTTTCACACCTGCCTAAAACTTTTGCACAGTACTGTATATATATATATATATATTCCACTGCCTCCTAAACTTCCACTGCCTCAAAGTAGCAGGAGGGTGACAATGGGTTCTCAAGACGAAGTACAGTGAGGTCCCCTGACTCGGCAGGTTCAACCATGCTGTGAAAGCTTGAGTAACATACTCAGCCAAAGTGGAAGGGGCACTCACTCACCCGCCTGGCCAGCGTGGTGAGTTATGGCCAACTCCCCCATGATGAAAGCACAGACAAAAACATGGCCCTCATTCCCTAGAGGCTGGATTGCCGCCGACCAAGGCAGCGACCACGTAGTCATGAAGGCAGAGGGTGCCAAGAATCATCAGGTTACGATTTTAGGCTGCCACAGAACACTCACCCTGGCCACGTACAACTGCAGATCTCTTTCAGGTGAAACAAGACTTCAGGAGTTGGAAGAAGAACTTGGAAGAATCAAGTGGGACATCGTAGGACTAAGCAAAGTAGGGCAAAAAGATGAAGGACTACTAGAACTCAAGAGTGGACATCTTCACTTCTACCGAGGCACTACAGATGGACGAACAGGAGGCCTTGGATTCATTGTCCACAAGAGAATCAAGAATAACATAGTAGAGATTGACAGCACATTAGCCAGGTCTGCAAGACTGATAGTGAATGTTTCAACGAAGTATAAAGTTCAGGTCATCCAAGTATATGCACCAACAACAAGCTATTCGGATGAAGTCGAAGATTTTTATGAAAAAGTACAAGAACTACACGACAATGAGAAGAGCTGATATAAGTTCATCATCGGTGACTTCAACACCAAAATAGGAGCCCAGCAAGAAGACGAGAATTTGGTTGGCAAATTTGGACATGGCAACAGGAATGTGAGTGGCGACAGACTAGTTGAATTTGCAGAGAACTTCTTCATCATGAACACCTTCTTCCAGAAGAAACCCATCAGGAAATGGAGTGAAGAATGAAATTGACTACATACTCACCAACAAGAAGCACACCATACAAGATGTCTCAGTACTAAACAATTTTAACACAGCAAGTGACCACAGACTTGTAAGATGCAAAATACACCTAAACACAGCACTGGAGAGAGCGAAACTTGTGATGACGAAATCCAACACAATCAACGTAGAAATGCTCCAGAAGCAAAGCCTGGTGTTTCAAAACTGAAACTGAAGAACAGATTCAGCACTCTT
Organism: Acipenser oxyrinchus oxyrinchus; assembly: GCA_030684275.1. Classification (NCBI taxonomy): domain Eukaryota; kingdom Metazoa; phylum Chordata; class Actinopteri; order Acipenseriformes; family Acipenseridae; genus Acipenser; species Acipenser oxyrinchus. The sequence continues at coordinate 33,785,849 of CM060247.1, forward strand.
CAAGATCTGCAAAAAGATGAAGCAATCGAGATAAACAAAATCTATGAGGAAGTGATGCAAGTAATTGCAGAAACAGCAAAAAAAATGCTGGAACACAGAGTATAAAATGTGACCAGAAGATCACACGAGACAAAAGACCTCATGAAGAAAAGAAGGGAAATGAAACAAACAGCAGCTCTGAAGTCAAAGATTGAATACATTGAGCTCTACAGTAAGAAAGCATATTACTGAGGATATACGATCGTTCAACTGTAGGTTGGTAGAGAAAACTATTGAAAACAACCGAAGCATGAAGAAAGCAAAACAAAGACTAATTGTCAGGAAAAAGCAGATTTAAGCAATCAAACAAGAGGATTGGACTGTCATCAAGAACTGCAAATTGATTTTGAAGAGAATTGAAGACTTTTACAGAAAATAATGTCAAGATGAAAAGAGCAACGCAGCAGATGACGAAGACGAGGCAGAAAAAATTGAACCCGAGGAAGAAGTTATAGACGTTGTACCGGAAGACGTGATGCATGTTTTCAAACATATAAGACAGGAAAGGCAGCCAAAGAAGATAGCATAACAAGTGACATTGTGAAAGAAGGAGGTGAAGAACTGACAAAAATACTTTTGTATATTTTTACAGATTGTTTTAAGCAAAAGAAAGTGCCAAATGACAGGAAAAATGCATCACTGATACTTTTACATAAGAAAGGAGATAAAGAAAACCTCAAGAACTACAGACCTATTAGCTTACTTCCTATAATCTATAACATTTTTACAAAGATACTCAGGACAGATAAATTTGACTCGGCACAATTAAATGAGCAAGCAGGATTCAGGAGTGGATTTAGCACAATGGATCATCGTCAAGTTGTACGGCAAGTGATCAAAACCAGCAACAAGTACGAACTACCACTTTGCTTGGGAATCATCGACTATGAAAAAGCCTTTGACTCTGTTTACACAAGATCTGTATTAAGCTCTCTGAAAAAACAAGGAATTGAGAAAACCTACAGAGGCTTAATTAGCACCATATACAAGAATGCAACATCCGCAGTAAGACTCAATAAAAACAGCGACAAAATCAAGATTATAAAAGGAGTTCATCAAGGAGATACAATTTCCCCAAAGCTCTTCACGGCCACCCGAGAAGATATTTTCAAAACACTGGATTGGGAAAATAAGGGGCTGAAGATCAATGGAGCCTACTTGAATCTCCTATGATTTGCTGACATCATCCTCAAATTTACAACGTGCCCAGAAGAATTACAAACAAGAATACAAGAACTACACGAGGCTAGCATCAAAGCGAGTTTGAAAATGAACCTGAAGAAGACTCACGTCATGTTCAATAAATATACCACTCCACAGGCAAATGAAGTCAATGGTATCAAGCTTGAAGAAGTCAATAACTACGTATACTTAGGTCAGTTAGTTTCAGCAATGGAGAACCAAATGTGTGAAATCAACAGAAGAGCAAAAATGGGCTGGAGTGGCTTTGGAAGAGTAAGCAAACTACCCTTATGCATCAAGAGGAAAATCTTCAACCAATGTGTGTTGCCAGTGCTAAATTAACGATGCGAAACCTGGACCCTCAATGCAAAAATGACTTAATTACAAATAACTCCACGGAGTAAGGAAAGATGTATGCTGGGAACAACAAGAAGAGACAGGAAAAGGAAGGAATGGATAAGAGTGCAAACAAAAGTATTGTTATTATAAGAGCAAATAAACTGAAATGGCAGTGGGGCAGACATGTAGCAAGAACACACCATCGCTGGACCAAGGAGATACTAGACTGGATCCCAAGAGATATAAAACGACCGAGAAGAAGACGACGATAATGACGACGACGACGATGTATATAAATCAGTATATATATTAATCAGTCATTGGAAATCCTGGCCTGTGATTGAGTAAAACCTCATCATAGGAGGAAAATAGATTCTTACACCTCCGTTCCATAGTCTCAGTCGGTCATGTGATTGGTTCACATCACTCTCAGTCCCACCCCTTTTCAAAGGATCGCCTTTCTTCCCTGCACTCTTCACAAGAGAAAATGTCTGAACATGATTGAGTTACAAAACATACTACAAAAGAAAGATGCTCCAAACACATGGTGACTAAAAAAATCAGTCACTATTTTCAGACTTTCTGAAATTCAACTCGACGAGCAATCGCAAACCAGATGGAGAATGGAAAATGGAAAAACATTGCTAACTATACAGTATTAACTTCAAAAACATTTTCTGCTCTTTATTTATTTACATATGTTATATCATCTATCTTTAAGCAAAATATATAAAGTCATACTTATTTACTTATGCTGTATCAGCTATATATATTGTGAGCATTTAGGTGGTGTGAAATATTTCACTGATTTTCAAGGTTTGATAGCTCTTTTGAAGCAGACCCAGACACAGAAATTGCAGTTTAAAGCACTTTTGTGCCATTTTTATTAATTACAGAAAATAAAAAACAAAAACAAAACAAAACAAAACCTCAAACATAGAGTAGTAACTACACTTTTTTTTCTTTCAGTACTATCTAGCAGATTGGACGGCTAAACCATTTACCGATTAAACAAAACTATTTTACACATATGCAAACAAAAAAGTTTACCCACTACCTTTTAGAAAACCACACGTTTTTTCACAAACCTCTCTCTCTCTCTCTCTCTCTCTCTCTCTCTCTCTCTCTCTCTCTCTCTCTCTCTCTCTCTCTCCTCACACAGACTGGAGACTGCCCTGAACAAACATCTGTGAACTTCCTTTATACCTTCCTGCTTAATCACAGGCAGGTGACACTCATTCATTATTAGAGCCAGGTGAGTCTCATCATGGCTCCCTCCTGTGGCATTCTGGGGGATGTAGTCCTTTAGCCTCTCCTGGACTACATTTCTCTCTCATCCTCCCCCTAGTCTGCCACAGTGCACACAGAAGAAGCAGACAGCAGTTTCCAACACAAATCAAAGTTTTATTTGGGTGCTGGACCGCCAAAGAAAAGGCTCACTCTTAAACAGAAAAGACAATCCTGTTCACTAGACGATGACAAAAGAAAATAAACAGTTCAGATAGGATTCATTGAAAAAAACAAAAGACAATGCAAACAAACTGGACCTTCAACCACATCTAGCTAATAAGTAAGAAGCTTTTCAGCCTGGTTCTCTACCAGACGGATAACAGTAACAGAATGTCCTGTAGGCAAGGTTAGTTTAATCCCGTAGTCCTGGGGGAAACAAGCAGACATGTCCACAACCTTTGGGTGGAAATCCAAGCCTGTAGCGCGTTGCGAGACACTGAAGGCTCCAGCTCTGCAGGTAAATATCTGGCAGTTCGGTACAGGGCAATGGAAGGTAGTTCCACCAGCACTGGCCAGGGGGGATATCAGGCGCATAAGCAGGACCAGCAGCTTGGGATTTAGATCACAGTGATCATTGCAAGCTTGGCCGTAGTTAATCCCAGGCGAGGCTCTCAGGTCAGAAGACAGACCCGACTGGCTGCAGAAGAGCTCTTTTTAAAGGGGAGATGATTGTCCAGAAAATGGGCCATTATAGGCTACAGGTGTGGGCCAATTGAGGCTAACTAGGTGATAATATTGAATCTCCTACCTAACCACACCTGCAGCCTGTTAGCCTGTTAACTCCATGACGTCATGGCAGGCTGGTACGCTGGCCACAGGTCTCTCTGTTGGTTATTGGTGGGCTTGTTCCTAGCCCACCATGAGCGTCTCCTGATGGTGAACCTGTGAGCTGGCTCACATTCCCTGCCCCTTTGCAGCTGCATATCCTTGGAAAAGAGAACAAAGTCATCATGCAGCCTCAACAGAACATCATCATTTACATGTTCCTTACCAGCCCAGTGTTTTATGTCGAACCAGTAGGGCAGAGGGTCAAGAACCAGCGAGTAAGATGCTGTGTGAAACAGCGACCCCATAAGTAATACCTGAGACTTTCCAGAGCTCATCTTATAGCCAGGTATTCTTTCTCAATAGTTGCGTAATTACACTCTCGGGGAAAGAGCTTCCTACATTGGTACACAATCGGATACTCCTCCCCTCCTCCCTCATGTGCCAAAACTGTGCACAAGCCGACATCTGACGCATCAGTCTGTAGGACAAATAGTTTTGAAAAGTCAGGATTAAGCAAAACTGGGTGACAGGATAAAGCATGCTTTAGGTCATGAGACGCCACTTCACATTGGTCGGACCACACAATGGGGTGATTTTTCCTACCTCTAGTGAGCTCTGTGAGGGGTGTACGAACCATGGGATAAACCTATAATACCCCGATAGTCCTAGAAATGCCCTAACCTGCCTTTGAGTTTTTGGGCAGGGGTACTTGTAAAGGATCTGCATTTTCTTTTCCTGCGGCTTTAGCCAACCCTGACCCATAGTACCTGAGGTACTGGGCTTTGGAGAAAGCTAACCTGCACTTTTTCGGGTTAGCTGTCAACCCTGCCTCACTTGAGTCCAGCACAGTCTGGAGCCGTTGTATGTGGGTCTGTCAGTCTTCACTAAAGATGACGACATCATCGAAATATATGCTGTAGCATATGCGGTGTGAGGTCTCAGCACCTGAGCCATTGAACGCTGAAACGTAGTGGGTGCACCGTGGAGACCGAAAGGAAGCAGCACAAACTCAAACAAGCCGCCCGGAATGGCAAACACCGTCTTATCACAGAAGCCCAGGGTCAACGGCACCTGCCAGTATCCCTTGATTAAATCCACGGTGGAGATATACTGGGCGGTCCCCAACCGTTCCAGTAACTTTTCCACCCTGAGCATGGAATACCCATCAAATTTAGACACCAAATTCAGTTTCCTGAAATCAATACAAAACAGAATTGACTTGTCTAGTTTAGACACCATGGCCACCGGGCTGCACCACTCACTGCGTGACTCCTGGATGACCTATAGGTCCATCATTTTATGCACCTCATTGCGCATGACCTCATGGCTACATTCACAGGGCCCATGGGTCTAGTCTCACTCTTTGCCAGGTTGGGTTGCCTGGAAAAAAACAAAACACTGTCTTTCCAGGCTTTAGGAGGTTAATAGGCTTACACCTCCCTGGCTGATGCACTTTGTAATTAACTGGGTCCATCTTTTCTATGATTTCTATCGGTCCTCTCCATTGTGCCAGAAACTTATGGGGATCTGGCGGGACGAGCACCAAGACCCGATCACCCACCTGAAACTCTTGGGCGCGCGCTCCTTGACTGTATTGATGCTGATGCGCCCCCTGCACTTCCTGGAGATTGCTTGACACTAGGTCAACCATCTCCGCTAGCATAGCCCTAAGTATGGTTATGTACTCGGGAATCGCTTGCCCTCAGGTTGGCTCTGCCTCCCATGTTTCGCACAGCACTCCCAGAAGCCCTCTGGGCTGCCGCCTGAACAAAAGCTTGAATGGGCTAAACCTGGTTGATGCCTGGGGAACCTTGTGGTAGGCGAACATGAGGTAGGGAAGAAAGCCATGCCATTCCCACGGTTGTTCGAGGGTGACCCATCGCAACATCTGCTTCATAGTTTTATTGAAGCGCGCCAACAAAAATGCCAGTTTGAGAGTGGTAGACTGAAGTGTGCAAGATTTTAACTTTCAGGAGGGCACACAGCTCCTTAAACACCCAAGACCTCCTTGGGCAACCCCACCCCACAACAAATCTGCACTAAGGACTGTGCTATACTTTTGGCCGAGGTGTTCCTTAGGGGCACCACCTTGGGGTAGCAGGTGGCATAATCCACTACTACCAACACATATTCAAATCCCAATTTCGTTTTCAGGAGGGGCCCTACCAAATCGATCCCAATTCTCTCAAAGGGAACCTCTATGATTGGCATGGCACGGCACTAATAATTGGTGTGTGTGCTTCCCCGGAATGGCCCTTGTATTACCTGATATAGTAATCCCTTATTTATCAAAAAGTCTGGAGTGGCCCGCTCCCCTGCAGTCCACCAGTACTCCTCATCCACCACCACCGCCTTTGAAGTTTTCCTGATCTAATTCAATTGCCTGATGAAAGAAATGTTCAGGTTGGGCTAGCCGTGGCAGGCTAAAAATGTTCTCCAATCCTGTCCTTTCTGAGAGCTAGATTTCTTTTCTCTAGCAGGGGGCTCTATGACCTCATCCTGGAAGGGGAAAAGCTCTATCTCTGGTTCAGGGTTTTGAAATGAGCTGGAAGGTTGGGCTCAACCTCTATTTCTACCTCCTGACTTGGGGTTTAGGTAGACGGTTGGGGTTCTTCCACCTGCCCCAACAAACCTGACCATACCCTAACCAGCTCTGAAAACTGAGGACATTTTTTCCCTATAATCATCACAAATGGGAGGGCTGGAATTACCGCAACCCTCACCGAAAAACGTTGGCCCGTTATCTCTACACCAAGTACTACCATGGGGCATTGCTTAATGTCCCCGTGTATACATCGGATATAGACATCCTCACTATCCTGCCTATACCTCCCTAACGGTGCTAGGTCCCTAGTGACGTGTCTCTGAGCTACCAGAGTCTAACAAAGCATCTTGTCCCTCCACTCTCATTGAAACAATACAGGTTTGGGCTGGTTTGGAGTAGGGGTGCTAGATTCCGTTTAATTTAATAAACGTTTAAACTTTTAAAAATATATAGTTTAAACGCTTAATCGTTAAAATAAAAACATTTTGAAAATACACTGTGTAAGGGGGTAGTATCGTCCCCTCGATGTGCGGTCTCGACAGCAGGGGAAAACTGTAAGTAGACCATCTTGGGGGAAGCACGTTACCTGCAAGGGCTCTGAGCATTTTAAAATAAATAGCTTTCTATAAATCACCACATATATGTCTATAAATAGGTATTTTACATCGGCTTTTCTGCTCTTCTTAAATGCAATTGATACCTGTTAATGGAAAAAGCTGCTGGAGTTGGTGGTCTCCAGACCTCCCCAAGATCTCCGGCAGCGAAACTGCTGTGGGGAGGGGTCTCCTGACCTCTCCCCTTTATTGCCGGCAGCTCCTCTGGGGGACTCCAGCCCCCAGAACTCCTGCAGCGGAATTGCTGCGGGAAAGGTGGTCTCCTGACCTCTCCTCCCTTTTCATAGCCGGCAGCTCCCTCTGGTGGGGCTCCGGCCACACTGACCCCTGCGGCCAAGCAGAGCCGACTGCGACCCCTGGCGAAGCAGTTCCAGCGACCCCAGGTGATGCGGAGCGGCTGGCAACCCCAGGCGAAGCAGTTCCAGCGACCCCAGGCGATGCGGAGCGGCTGGCAACCCCAGGCGATGCGGAGCAGCTGGCAACCCCAGGCGATGCGGGGCGGCTGGCAACCCCAGGCGATGCGGAGCGGCTGGCAACCCCAGGCGATGCGGAGCGGCTGGCAACCCCAGGCGATGCGGAGCGGCTGGCAACCCCAGGCGATGCGGAGCGGCTGGCAACCCCAGGCGATGCGGAGCAACTGGCAACCCCAGGCGATGCGGAGCAACTGGCAACCCCAGGCGATGCGGAGCAGCTGGCAACCCCAGGCGATGCGGAGCAGCTGGCAACCCCAGGCGATGCGGAGCAACTGGCAACCCCAGGCGATGCGGAGCAACTGGCAACCTCAGGCGATGCGGAGCAACTGGCAACCCCAGGCGATGTGGAGCAACTGGCAAACCCAGGTGAAGCGAGGCAGGCATCCATGGGCGAAGCGAGGCAGGCATCCTTGGGCGAAGCGAGGCAGGCATCCTTGGGCGAAGCGAGGCAAGCATCCTTGGGCGAAGCGAGGCAGGGAGTCAGGACAAACTGGGGTGCGGGTTTTGGCCCTCTTCTCAGCCACTGCGGCCGGGCGGTTCTTCCCCATGCTTTCCTCAGCAGCCTATGCAAGGGCTGCTGAGGACCGCCAGCATCTAGTCCTGGTCCTTCTGGTGAAGGGAGAGGCAGCTCCTGCTCCTCTCCCCCTGATGGTGATGGAGGCAGAGGCAGCTCCAGCTCCTCTCCTCGTGATGGTGGGGGAAGTGATACCAGCAGGCATTCACCCTCTGCTGGTGGACAGGGACCCAGCAGGCATTCACCCTCTGCTGGTGGACAGGGACCCAGCAGGCATTCACCCTCTGCTGGTGGACAGGGACCCAGCAAGCATTCACCCTCTGCTGGTGGACGTGGCGGAAACAGAGACAGCTCCTGCTGCTCTGCTCCTGCCAGTGGAGGTGGCAGAGGCAGAGGCAGCTCCTGCTGCTCTGCTCCTGCCGGTGGAGGTGGCAGAGGCGTGTAGTCTCCTGGTGGCGGAGGTGGGAGCAGCGTGTAGTCTACCCTTGTTACAGGGGACTGGTGCGGCTCTCCCTCATTTGCAGGGGACTGGTGCGGCTCTCCCTCCTGTTCTGGAGACAGCGGTGGGACCTCTCCCTCTGGCGCTGGAGACGGCTGCAACGGCTCCTCTCCCTCTGGCGCTGGAGACGGCTCCTCTCACTCTGGCTCTGGAGGCAAAACCAGCAGGCATTCTTCCTCTGCCGGTGGAGACTTGGACGGTGAACGCTCTGCCTTCCTCTTCCCTTTCTTGGGCCGTGGACGCACCGACTCCTCCCTCTTGGGCTGTGGACGCACCAACTCCTCCCTTTTGGGCTGTGGACGCACCGACTCCTCCCATTCAGGCGTAGGACGTTCGGGCTCCTCCCATTCAGGCGTAGGACGTTCGGGCTCCTCCTACTCAGGCGTAGGATGTTCGGGCTCCTCCCACTCAGGCGTAGGACGTTCGGGCTCCTCCCACTCAGGCGTAGGACGTTCGGGCTCCTCCCACTCAGGCGTAGGACGTTCGGGCTCCTCCCGCTCAGGCGTAGGGACGTTCGGGCTCCTCCCGCCAGGCGTAGGACGTTCAGGCTCCTCCCGCTCGGGCTGTGAACGCTCTGGCTCCTCCCGCTTGGGCTGTGGATGCTCTGGCTCCTCCCGCTTGGGCTGTGGACGCTCTGGCTCCTCCCGCTTGGGCTGTGGACGCTCTGGCTCCTCCCGCTTGGGCTGTGGACGCTCTGGCTCCTCCCACTTGGGCTGTGGACACTCAGGCTCCTCCCATTCAGGCATAGGAAGTGGCAGCAAGGGCTCATCTTCTTCATCCTGCATGGGGCATAGGGCCAACGTGTGCCCATATGCCCCACAGCCAGGGCACCACTCCCCCCATCCCAGTCTTTGGGCCATTGCCTGAAGGGTCCTGTGGACGGAGCAGGATATGGTGGTGTGGCTAGTTTGGCCACAGTCGAAACACCACAGCCCTGCTTCTGCCTTTCTCCCTTTGCCCTCCTGTGCTCTCTCCAGCCTCTTCTCCCCATTTCTTTCCTTTTGTTTTTCAAAAACTGCGGTTCCCGCTCTGGCCTGAGTCCTGGAGGCGCTGTAGATCCCACGCAGGACACCACGTGTCACAAAGACGGCTGTAGTGGGTGACGTCAGACCAGAAACCGGGAGAAACACAGAACAGACAGAGACAGTGAGGTTGGTGAAGCTGAGCACTTGGTTGTGCTCAGCATTTAACAAACAAAATAAGAGAACACAAAAACAGGACACGGCACTGGTCGCCAAAACAAATAGACAAACAAAACGGACTATACAGACAAACACGGTGAGCAGATACTTTAACTGTGATTTTTTATCTTTACCTCCGTCTCCAATCCCGTTCTCCACTCACCGAACACACAACCCAAACTACGCACAAGGGCGTGGCCACATTGCCACATATGGTATCTAATAATTTATTTTCTTGTCCATCGAAGGGCCACCTTAATATTGCTGTGTATTTCATTTGCCACTTTATGAAACTGGAAAAGAGATTCTTCTCCATGTGTCCAAACCTCAAAAATATCATCTACAAACCGAATGTATTCTAAAGGTTCTCTTTCCGAGTTTTTAAGTAATTGTTGTTCCCATTTCCACATGTATGTACTGGCAAAATGCATTCCTAATTTAGATCCTATTGCTGTACCATCATTTTGTTTGTAATTCTTATCAACAAATGTAAACTGTTTTCTAAAACTACGTTGATCTTGTTCAGCACCTCTGCTGTTGGTATTGATTTATCTAGTCTATTATCTAGTGCTTTTTGACAAGCTTCTAAAGTTTTGTTATGAGGGACACTTGGGTACAAGGATTTTACATCCATGCAAAATAAAATTGTATTCTCCAGAAGATCTTTTTAAAAATGGTGTTGTGTCCTTAACATAGCTTGGTAATTTCTCAACGTGTGCCCTAAGTTGTTTTTTCTGCTATTTCAGCTGTTATGTGTGTTGGATTATACTAAAACCCAATTTAGACATCCGTGTGTACATTAAATAATTGTAAATAGCTACGCTCTTTGTGAGCTTTTGAAGATATACTCCATAAAAGCCCTGTCTTGAAGTTCTGTCTAAACCAAATTCAGACCTATGAAAATCTGGCCTCTAATGTATGTCCCCTCAAGCATGAAATGCTCACAGAAGGCTCTGGTACAGATGCGATTTCATGTTCAAATTAAATTAAAACGTATGAAAAGAAATTAAAAAAAATAATGAACAGTGCATTACTGTGAAATGTGAAGAATTATGTTAACTGTTGAGTGGACAATCTGAGTTGCATTAAAGTATAACACAATATCACCAACCACTGTAACATCTGTGAACTGTAGGTTCTAATGTTGTGTGATGAATGCACATTGCTTAGAGCAATGCTGGAAACGTTTTCTGGATTAGGTGGAAAAAAACCCTGCTGTGCCATATGTCCTAAGCCTGGGTTAGCTTGGTACCAAGTTAATAGGTTTTGTGAACAGACATTATTCTGCACAGTTTGAGCTGCCAGCAATGTCATTTTGTGTACTCTTGTCCAAACTGTACAAAATGGCACTCTTATTGAATAAGACACACATTACACAAAAATAAAATAAAAAATATTGTTTTTGTCATTCTTAAAGGGGAACTGTAATGCAAATTAACAAATAATTTCAATAGAAAACATGTTTACTAAAGCTTTTGACGCATTTTCAGCCTCTCCTTGTGTAGTATATCGTATAAAAATCATTAAAACAAATTAACATTGAATGTATTGCTCTCTTCCGTCATGCTTTGTGTGACGTCCTGTCATTGACTCGCTTTATAGTCACACATAGTATTCTATTGAGCGTATGTCCCGTTCCTATATTATGTAGCCATTGTTTTGTCATGGCCGCCCTTTGTTGGTTTAAAGGCTTAGGCACACAAAAATACTTTTTGTTTTTCCTTTTCTTATTTTTGCACCCGAACACTTTGCATTCCGACATAATTCACCCTGCCGGTGTCGTTCACTGGAGTGGGTGGCTGTCAATTATATGACGTAACAGCGGCGCCAGAAAGGATCCAATATGGCAGCGGCCTGCATTTCCAGCTGACTCAGAAAGCTGACAAAAAATTTAAATACAGGTCAAACGCTTGACTTTTTAACAAAATTGCCGAAGCGAGACACATTTGTTATGCATACAGATAATTTAGAGAGCCTTGTTATTTTGAGTACAGTTCCCCTTTAAAATAGCTTTTTGAAAGTTGATGTTAGGAATTTGATGTTAGGAATATTCCATTTTTTTTCTGTTTCTTGTATGTAACCAATCTTCATTTTGGTATTGTGCAGTGCAGTCAACAGCTTAGATTGAATCCAGGCAGACCATCCTCATTGTGGGCAAGATCACAACAGAAGATTTGGAGAACAAAGACAGTCTAATTTTTAATTGCACCAAAGTGGCACAAAAGCTAATTGTGTAATATACATAAACTGCAATTTGTAACCAAATCATATTACTTAAATGACAGCTTTAGGTAAGTGGATATTGTAATTATAGATTCTTAGTGAACAATATAACATTGTCACTGAAAAAACAATCTAACATTCTTTACAAAAAATTGTCATCTTGTTCAGGAGGATATACAGTGACACTTTTTATTATAGCCTACTAACCATTATTATGAAAGCATTGTATGTTAATTATATTATTGACATTAACATTATTGGAAAGCTCAATTAACAATGGTTGTGTAACAAATAAAGCTTTGAAAGATTGCCTTTAAAATCAGTTTCTGCTGTGGTTGATGATGACCTCACCACAATAAATGCAGTATACAAAGTGAACGTCTGCTAATAGCGTTTGCTTGAACTTGAAAAAATATGTGCAATGCCAATCTCTAATCAGAAACCAAAAAAATAGATATCAGATGCCGAGCATGTGACTGTGATAACATGCCTCCTCCCTCTTGTATGACTGATTAGACTAAATTATAATTTCACATTAAATTACTTCTATTTTCTAAGCTTTACACATTTGGGCTATATAACTTTGCTATCATGTATACCCCTGTATATTGCACCTGTACCAATGGCTTGGTTTACATGCAATTTAGGCACTCCAAATTCTCTCTCCAGGGTCAAGAGAATATCACGCAAGTTTGAAAGCCGTATGTGATAGAAAGACAATGATTCTTGGTGGTAAATCTCCTTCCCGACCTGTGAGGGTGCTAAGTAACGGGAGTACCCTGGACTACTTGGCCTGACACTTTGTTCCTAGGGTTAAAAGGAAGTCGGTCTTTAGAAAAGGGCGGAGCTTCGGTACACTAACTCATCGACGCAGAAGGGAAATGATGTGGCAGCCGCGGATTGGAGGAGCAGCTGCAATCGTTTACCAAGGGGTTATCTGTGACGGTATAAGTAGGGGTCAAAGCGACGTAATCTGTTCCTTCGTTTTGGTTTATGGAAAAGGACCTGTGTTTTGTGTATCCATATCATGAGTGTTTGTTTATTTTGTCTAATTGTTTCTTATCATTAGACAGCTAACACATTTCGGAGCTGTTGCCAGAGGCCAGCACAAACCCGGAACAGAACTGCACTTGTATCAGAAATAACTGTATTTGCACCACGAGCACTAAGTCACGCACTAACTGACTTGTGTATGTGTTTTGTGTTTTGTGTGGGTGTATAATAAAAATGGGACTATTATTTCAGGACAAACCCGGGGATTACAAATTAAGTAACACACGCTGCTGTATACTTAACATCATTTATTGTTTACTGTTTGTTTTGCCGTCAGGCACTAGACATAAAAATATCATTAAACAAACTTTGCACCTGGATTATAATTGTCTGTCTGTTCATTGATCACCTGCACCTGCACACTATTAACCACTTTGCCACACCGTACCATATATTCACAAGATTTCAGCAGGAAAGTGTAATCTGTGACATGACTTTGCACAACTTGCTACTAAAAAAGGCTGTTTCAAGCAATTCTTTATAAACAACTGAGATCTGCTGAAAGTGGCCCTGACAAGCTCCTTTGACCAAATAGAAAAAATAAGCATACAAGGGGCTTACAGACCTCTTAATTTAGTATGGTTTTCTTTTTAGCGTGTCACAATTTATTCAATGTTTCAAAAGGATTGCCGTTTGTAGGTGACTCCTAAAATGATAGTACTCTACAATCCATTTTGCTGGAGATTTTTTTATATCATTAAGTTAAAGTGAGTGCTGGATTTTAGCTCTGTTCATAGTCTACTGTAAGTATCAGAATTGCGGAAGCTACTCTATCCTACTATAGGAAACCTCTATATGTTATTTATGTATAATATGTATCTAAATATATATGCCATTGTGGCAAAATGTTTAACAGTGTGCAGGTGCAGGTGATCAATAAGCAGAGACAATGATAATCCAGGTGCAATGGTGTTTTATTTTATAATCCAATTGCCTGATGGCGAAACAACAGTAAATAATAACAATGATAAGCAATACAGCGGCATGTATTGAGTGCAATATCTCCTTCAATCTGTGGCTGCCACATCGTTTCCTTTCTGGTTCGATGATTTAGTGTACCGGAGCTCCGCCCCCTTTCTAGATGACCAACTTCTGCCTAAACCTGGGAATGAATTGTCTGGCCATCCAGTCCAGGGTACCTGTTCCCTTTACACAGCGCCCTCACAGGAATCACTTTGTCTCTGTCACAGCCATCAAAAATGTTTAGCAAATAATGCACGGATAGTACAAAGCACTCTCATGTGGAATGTTGATATTTTTTGGGTGACATACAGAACATTTCGTTTTATCCAATTTAAATATTTGTGTAATGCTATGTCTGGGTTTTTTTGGTTTCGTTTTGTTTTGTTTGGTTGCCAGATTAAACAGGCTGCATTTCTGGTTCTTGAACACAATCTAAACCCAGTTTAAGGATTTAAGGACAGAAGCATTTAAATGTTCCCTCCCGTATTTCATTATTAATTAGGTCATTTGAATTTTAAAGGAGAGTTTCTCCCCCTAAAAGAATACTACATGTAAACCCAAATTGCTGAAAAGGTACTACCAAAAATGGATGGCAAAAAGGTGAGTCTTTTTATTTTTGCATGTAAACCAAGCCAATGTGGAACCCACATACAATGACTCCTATTTTAACACATTCCACAAGATGTCACTAAATCATTGATATAGTTTTCACTGATGAGTAAAATTTTGGGTCTTTATAGTTTATATTACATTATAGGAGAATTGCAGGCTACATTCAGTAAACCCATGTTTGTATTGATATCTCCCATTGCCTCTCTTGTCCAATTGTTTGAGTGTTTCATTACACTTGATTGCTACCACCAAATAACTTTACAGTGCCACACCAGGGGGCAAATAAATAATGCACTTTCTCCAAAGAATGGGCTTATTCTGAATCACCTATTTTGGATAGTGTGGTTTTACACAGAATCTTAACTACGTAAGAAAAAAAAAACTGAAACAAGAAAGGTATATTTCCCTGGGGGCAATTGTGGCAAAGTGGGTAAGTGTGTGCAGGTGAAGGCAATACAGCAGTACAGAAGAAATAGACAGACAACGATAGCCAGGTGCAATTGTGTTTATTGATTGTGATTTCCAAAGCCTGACAGCAAAACAAACAGTAAACAATAATGATGTAAAGTAATACAGTGGCGTGTATTACTTTATTTATAATCCCCGGGTTTGATCCACAACCAATAGTTCTTTATACACCCTCACGTAACACAAAACACATACAACAAGTCCTTAGTGAGTGAATTAGTGCTTGTGGTGCAAATACAGTTCTTCGTGAAACAAGGGAAGTGCTGTTGTCCAGATTGGTGCTGGCCTTTGGCTACAGCTCCAGATCGTGTTAGTTGTCTAAACAACAAACAAACAGTTTTTAAGTAAGACAGTACAAACAAACACAACACTCATGTTTTCACAGTTTCTCCTTTTAGGTTTTCTCTAACCATTTACAAAGGCATCCGCTCCTCCAATCCGTGGATACCAGGCCTTTTCCCGTCCGGGTCATTGAGTTCATATACCGTAGCTCCGTCCCCTTTCTAGATAGCCAACTTCCACCTAACCCTGGGAATAAACTGTCATGCCATTTAGTCCAGGGTACTCTGTTCCCTTTACACAGTGCTCCACTCTGAGCGGTGGGATATGTGACAGAGATCGAATGATTCTTGGTATTAGAAGAACACTCACCTGCGGGAATGTTCTTTCTAGAATCAGGAAATCTCTGATGATGGCATCATCCCTCTATCCAAATCCAGCAGATGAAATGGCTCAAGAAATCCACCTGGTGTCCTGTTTTATCCAACCAACATAGCGACTCTTCGACTGCACAACGCCGACCTTGCACATCAGCCGCTGTGATGATACAGTACTCGATCCTGCTGCTACTGTCTCCAGTGATCTGACCTCCAGAGCTAAAAGAAATCTTCCTTGGCATGCATTTCCAGCGCGTCTTTTTTAAAGAATTCTGAAAAAGGTGCGGATCTGAGCAATACACATAGCCCCGTGTGGCGGAGTGTCTCGCCCCTATATATGTGTGCGCTGTTTTATTATTATTTGTCTTATTATTGTTTGCGGCGCAGATGTAAAGCTGCCGCCATTATTTGTTATTGTCTTGTATTTTTTATTTTAAAACCTTCTGAGGATGCGTGACTGATCAGCTACTGATTATTTAACTAGCTGACTGTCATGCATCCTTATTAAACTCGTGCGACTATGGCCGAGGTGTAATAAGAAAATTAATAGCTAGTTAACCCCTCGGCCAGAATATAAAAGCCTGCAGCTGTCTTTGTTCAGTGAAGGGTTCAGAGTGGAGAACGAGTGTGGAGAGGAGGTAATAGTGACAGAGTAAACAATTGCTATACGTGCTGGCTAAAAAACAGCACGATACTTGTTTGTTTCTATTCTTTTGGCCAACACGCCTTTTATTTTGTGTCTTTTCTGTTTGTTTCAATCTTTTGTTTTGTTTATTATTGAATAAACATACTGAGCGCCGCAGTGCCTCAGTTTCGCTCCGCTACTTCTGGAGTCGAGTCTGTGTTTCTGGTCTGACGTCACCACTGCAGCCATCCTGTTCACACCCAGGCACCACAGAGATAACACTGCCATAAACAGCGCTCAAAGAATATCACGGACATTTCCAGAGCTTTTTGAGATGTTATAGTAATAAAATAATGACTTGGATCGCATTATTGAGGAGTTTGGTGATAAAACGAGATGATTTATCAGTATTCACTAGATTTATCAGTATTCAGAATATGAAGAGGTATGTGAAAAATACAGCGAACAAGGGGTGGGGCGGGGCTGGAGTTGCAGTACTAAGTGTCCTGTTGATATGCAGTGCCTTTTAAACCTGTTTTACAGTGAAATAAAATACTTTTAAACAGCGCGTCTAAAGTAAACTGCGCGTGTGAAAATAAATTGGACCGGACGCGCCTGAGACGCGCTGAATAAATGGGCCGCTAAGGGTTAATCTCTCAAGACCTAGTGATGGAAACAATCTGTTTATCCACTGCAATTTCTAGGAATCATACTGGCACTGAATGTTTTAAGCAAGCCCCCTGTATCTAAACTTGATCATATTCATTCCCCTATTCAGAACTTTCAGATCAGTAATATGATCAAGAAACGCGCACCACTCTCTTTGCTGGTCCATTTTGGTTTGTAATTCACATTTTCCCCAATGTCGGATATTTTATATCTCGATTTACTTGCTCTTTCATCAACAGCAAAAACTTGGATTGAAGCTAGAAAAGACATTAAAATGTGGTCAGCTCTCATTCAGCATTGAACGGTCTGTCTATATTCTATGATGATTTCATTTCAGCACCTCACGACCTGGCTTTACTTACGGAAGCTTAATTTAAGAGATTTGGAGGTTTTTTTTAAGTCAATGGTTTTCTAGTGCGTGGCCACTAGAAATCGAAAACCTATCACCACACCTTAAATCCACATCTCTTCAAATGTACCCAACAGTCGTTATGTTGGTTTTTGGATGTTCTATTCACACCAATTTTTTTTTTTTTTTTTAATCATCATTTTAATTTTATAATACTTGCGCTTAGTTTCTTTGTTAACCGACATTTTTTTAAATTTTTTATAATCTTCGTTCTTGTGCAGTTATAGCCTACTATACAGCCTTGTGCACAACAGTGCTCTGGGCAGCACCGTGCCAGTTGGGTATGAGGATGCTGGCATTGCATGGTGCTGACACAAGCCAGGGCACGGTATGGATTTTTACAAAAATCATGAAAACAATGTGGCACACATTCATAACAGTGACAGAACAATGCAGCAAGATGCTGCAGACGTCGTGGAAACGAGGTAATTGCCAAGTGTGTGTGTTTTCTTTCAAACTCACATCCGTATTTTTCAATATTTTACACAATGATATTCAAACGAAACAGTAGTACAACACAGATTTTTAATTTTTTTTTTCTGCCCTGGCTGTCTTTGCCTGCCTTTTTGCATGTTTCCGCCTTGTTTCCGCCCCTTCGAAAGGTCACAAATACCGGCTGGGGATTGGTGAACAGCTGTTTTCATGTTGCTTTTGGTGGTCACTCCTTTCGCGGACTGGAAATGGTAGTTTTGGTTTTGTGGTAAAGAAAATGCGATATGGAAACTAGCGATATTATCACATAAACACTCTTTCACAAGAGCGATCAGGGTTTGATTTGGTGTAATAACGGAGATCATGTTTAAAATTAAAATGCCATGATTTATTTGTTTGCACTAGAAAATGTTCTCAATAGTGTTTAGGGTTATTGTAGTGCTGTGTTTACCTAGATAACTCTTACCCAGAACTCTTCCCTTTGTTGACTGTCATCTTGTGGTCGTGTGATGGGGAGCACCTTGTAGAGTTATACATTATAGGGTTACAATAGCTTTGCAGGTGCAATATTTACACAGCTACAAGATAATATAGTCCAGAAATATCAATGTGATAATAATATGGTTGTACAACCTCAGAGAGTATTTTAGGATAATAGCACTGCATTAAATGCTAGATTACTAAATACTTATGACAGTGTGTCATGAATTGTCCTGGAGCTGTCTCTTAAGATATACTATATATTGCCAAACACCCAAATGTTTACTGCGACTGGCGATTTCCTACCAGAGGTTAACAAAGCAAGGCGTAAATAAGGAAAAAGAAAGGACACTTTCTGTATCTATTATATAGATGAGTGTATTTTAAAAGAAATTGTTTACCCCTGATTTCCATTAGGAATGAGTTCCATTAGTTATCTACTGTAACTTCTTCACAATAGCTACACTTGCAATCTTGGCCCATATTTTTATTGTTAATGAAAAAAAATGCTCACAGCTTCTAAAAGGATTTAACTTGCTCCTAGTTGTGTTGTTTACTTTTGTTATTGGACTGACCCTTTTTTGTAACTTAATCTTTTTTGTAGATATGCTATATGACAAGTGTATATGACTAACCTCTTTATTCTAAGTTTTTTATACACTACCGTTCAAAAGTTTGGGGTCACTTAGAAATTTCCTTGTTTTCCATGAAAACATACATGAAATGAGTTTGAATAGGAAATATAGCAAAATGAATAGGAAATATAGTCATTGACAAGGTTAGAAATAATGATTTTTAATTGAAATAATAATTGCGTCCTTCAAACTTTGCTTTCGTCAAAGAATCCTCCATTTGCAGCAATTTGCAGGGAGGCGGTGTGGTCCAGTGGTTAAAGAAAAGGGCTTGTAACCAGGAGGGCCCCGGTTCAAATCCCACCTCAGCCACTGACTCATTGTGTGACCCTGAGCAAGTCACTTAACCTCCTTGTGCTCCGTCTTTCGGGTGAGATGTAATTGTAAGTGACTCTGCAGCTGATGCATAGTTCACACACCCTAGTCTCTGTAAGTCGCCTTGGATAAAGGCGTCTGCTAAATAAACAAATAATAATAATAATAATTACAGCCTTGCAGACCTTTGGCATTCTAGTTGTCAATTTGTTGAGGTAATCTGAAAAGATTTCACCCCATGCTTCCTGAAGCACCTCCCACAAGTTGGATTGGCTTGATGGGCACTTCTTACGTACCATACGGTCAAGCTGCTCCCACAACAGCTCAATAGGGTTGAGATCCGGTGACTGTGCTGACCACTCCATTATAGACAGAATACCAGCTGACTGCTTCTTCCCTAAATAGTTCTTGCATAGTTTGGAGCTGTGCTTTGGGTCATTGTCCTGTTGTAGGAGGAAATTGGCTCCAATCAAGCGCCGTCCACAGGGTATGGCATGGCGTTGCAAAATGGAGTGATAGCCTTCCTTCTTCAAGATCCCTTTTACCCTGTACAAATCTCCCACTTTACCACCACCAAAGCACCCCCAGACCATCACATTGCCTCCACCATGCTTGACAGATGGCGTCAAGCACTCCTCCAGCATCTTTTCATTTGGTCTGCGTCTCACGAATGTTCTTCTTTGTGATCTGAACACCTCAAACTTAGATTCGTTTGTCCATAACACTTTTTCCAATCTTCCTCTGTCCAGTGTCTGTGTTCTTTTGCCCATCTTAATCTTTTCTTTTTATTGGCCAGTCTGAGATATGGCTTTTCTTTGCAACTCTGCCTAGAAGGCCAGCATCCCGGAGTCACCTCTTCACTGTTGACGTTGAGACTGGTGTTTTGCGGGTACTATTTAATGAAGCTGCCAGTTGAGGACCTGTGAGGCGTCTGTTTCTCAAACTAGACACTCTAATGTATTTGTCCTCTTGCTCAGTTGTGCATCGGGGCCTCCCACTCCTCTTTCTATTCTGGTTAGAGCCACTTTGCGCTGTTCTGTGAAGGGAGTAGTACACAGCGTTGTACGAGATCTTCAGTTTCTTGGCAATTTCTCGCATGGAATAGCCTTCATTTCTCAGAACAAGAATAGACTGACGAGTTTCAGAAGAAAGTTCTTTGTTTCTGGCCATTTTGAGCCTGTAATCGAACCCACAATTGCTGATGCTCCAGATACTCAACTAGTCTAAAGAAGGCCAGTTTTATTGCTTCTTTAATCAGCACAACAGTTTTCAGCTGTGCTAACATAATTGCAAAAGGGTTTTCTAATGATCAATTAGCCTTTTAAAATGATAAACTTGGATTAGCAAACACAACGTGCCATTGGAACACAGGACTGATGGTTGCTGATAATGGGCCTCTGTACGCCTATGTAGATATTCCATTACAAATCAGCCGTTTCCAGCTACAATAGTCATTTACAACATTAACAATGTCTACACTGTATTTCTGATCAATTTGATGTTATTTTAATGGACAAAAAATTTGCTTTTCTTTCGAAAACAAGGAAATTTCTAAGTGACCCCAAACTTTTGAACGGTAGTGTATATATATTTGAAATGCTTTGGTCAGATACATTTTGCTGTATATAGAGTTATGTATGTTTAGTACTAGGTGTAATATCTTTCTGTTGCAACTAGCAGGTCTTATATATGGGAACCTCTTTCTAAGTAAGTCCTTTTTTCAGAAATATTGTACATTAATCAATAATGAAGTTGGGGGACGGTTTTGTAAAACAGTCCCAAATCCATTTATTTTTCAGTCACAAACAGCCATGCAGCATATTTATGTTTTTAAAAATATGTATTTTCTTGTATTCATTTCATAAGGGAGAAGAATGAATATTTTGTTTATTTAGCAGACACCTTTATCCAAGGCGACTTAGAGACTAGGGTGTGTGAACTGTGCATCAGCTGCAAAGTCACTTACAATTACGTCTCACCCGAAAGACAGAGCACAAGGAGGTTAAGTGACTTGCTCAGGGTCACATAATGAGTCAGTGGCTGAGGTGGGATTTGAACCGGGGACCTCCTGGTTACAAGCCCTTTTTTTTAACCACTGGACCACACATGCCATGTTTTCAGTTTGTTTAATTTGGAATGCTATTTAAGCTTTTCGCTGTGCTTCTGTAAAGATGTTATTAAAATTTAAATATTTAATCAAATATGTAAGTTTTTATCTATTTTTAAGGTAAAAATGTCAGCTGTTCAAATGTTACATTTTTTGGTTTACAAATGTTATAACCATATAACAATATAGTATTGATATAAATAATTTAGAAAAAAACACAGAGATAAGATACAGATATGGGAAACCTGTAGCAGCTAGAGAAATGTGCTTTTCACCATCATAAATAACACTGTCAAATACCAATCACAAACTATGTATTTGACAAATGATTTTGTAGGAAAGATGATCTCTAAAATGCGTTTTATACATTTCTAAGGGTGCTGTCATCAACATTTTCTAGAGCCACCTCTCCAAAAAAAAAAAAAAAAGTTCCGTTCCGCAATTTTAATTTAAATACATCCATTTTCTGCAAAGCTACATCTCATAAAAATACAACTTTACAACGTGACCAGAAGTGGTAGTTTCTAAAGAGAACACATTTATTTTATTTTTGGATGTTATACTGTTGCACCCTTAATTTTTAACAACCTCTCTTAATTACTACATTAGGAGAGACAGATGGCCTCTGTTTAAAGACACATACAAAAGGATAGATTCACTTGGAAGTCTTTTATCAAATTCCTAATTGATTAGCCTAAGCCATGCCTAATTCATGAAGGTCTGATAAAATCAAAGCCCACGTTGTTTTTGTACATGCCATTATGTTAAAAGGCAGGACAATTAACTTTGTTAATCTATAAAATGCAATTACTACAAAAGCGATCTTTGTTGTTTGCTGTTTTGAAGTTGGGTTTTTTGATGCTCAGTAGCCCACAGAAAATACATGTAAATTGCTACAATTGGTATTTCAGCATTTTCATAGGATTTCAATGCAACACAACATTATACTAATCATAATAGTTTACAGGTACCTGATGACGTAAGTAGGCAGGTTTGTACAGTAATGTGACAGTGTATTTCTACTCTTATTTAAGTAGTTTGCTTTGTTTGCCTGGTGGTTCTTTTAGTGATAATGCAAATTGCAGACAAATACAACTACTAATTTACAGTAGTGAAAAAAATATACTGTGACAAATAACTGGGTAAGTAGTTGTTCACGGGGCGGAGCTATGCCACCTGGTAGTGTTTATTGACAGAGTTAGTGAACATATACACAAGGAGAGAGGGGCTCCGCCTCTTCAAGGCCCAACATTTACTTGATCGATAGACACGATAAACAGGAGGGGGCCACCGTCTTTGAGGTGACCCGACATACGAGAGGGGCACCGTCTCGAGGTTA